>OU343218.1:172899120-173525565 GCA_910596185.1 Chrysanthemum makinoi
AGCCACTATGGCTTGCCACTATTGAAACCAGAGTCTCTAACTAATCTAAACCAACCCACTACTTCTAAATAAACCCAATTCCAGCTCTGAACCATCCCATATCCATTTCTGCATCACTTTTGCCCAATGTTGCAAAAATCGGTCAACTCGGCCGATTAATCGCCGATTAATCGTTAATCGGCCGAGTACCTTGTCGATTTTTGAAAATCGGTCAAAAAGTCGGCCTAGGATAAAAATCGACACTAAGCAGTCAAAAAATCGGCCGAATCGGCCGATTAATCGGCCAAATCGGTCAAAATCGGCCGAATCGGTAAAAAATCGGCCGAATCGGGCAAATCGGTCATTTTAAAAATAATAATAATTTAGGCATTATAATTAATTTGGGGATCGTATATTTCACTTATAACACACAATGGGCATCATAATCAGAATTGTAGCCTTTTATTGAGGTTTAGTCTCCAGAAATACCAAAAAATTGCAGGAAATGCCAATCCGATTAATCACCGATTAATCCCGACTTGACCGATTACTCGCTGCAGGGTGGTCGACCGCCCGACTACCGATTCACGATTTTTGCAACATTGCGAGTTTTGCCCCATGTTGATTTTCTTTGACCAATATCCAAAAATGTTTGAAACTTAAATTTGAGCTTATAGAAAGCTTTAATAAGCTAGTATAAGCTTGTTTGAGCTTATAAATAAGCTCATTGAAGCTAGGATATAAGAGATTGAAAATGAAAATTGTACCAGTGGCTTGAAATTTGAAATATGAACATAAACTTGGAATTGATACTTAAAAGAGTTGCAATATACTTGAACAAGTTAATTTGATACAAAGAACTTTAAAAAAATACAACTGAAAGCTATTTAAGACATAATAAGCTAAAAAACGACATACATTGTGAAATTTTAAAACTAAGTAGTCTCTCTTTTGCCTTCCTCTTCCTTCTTTTTATACCCAAACTATCTTTCTCTCCTTTCTGAATAGTTCCCAGCAATAATATCAACCCTTGGATGTGTAAAAGTGATCCTGGCCATTTATGCATTTTTGGCGCCAAAAGCTGTTTAAGCCAGTTGGGTTGAGTGTGAAGAGGGGTGATGCAATAAATGCACTTTGGAGTTTGTTGAGGATGAGGGGACATGGAGGAGTAGGGTGGCTGGAGTTGGAGGGGGGATGGGTGTGCAAGGCTAGTTGTTGGGGAAGACAGGAAAAGGGCGGGTAGGGGCTAGTGGTTTGATTTGGGTTAATATATTGAAGGGGGGGTCAAAATGCAGGGGTCCAAAGGGTTTGGCAGAGTCACATGGGTTTATTGACAAGTCCAAAATGGGACAAAGGATATAATAAACAAGGACTAGTTATGTAATTTCTGAAAAATCAAGGACCATATCTGCCAATTATGCAAAGCTATTCCAAGGGACCACAAGTGACAAGTTTCAATAGTGCAAGGACCAAACTTGCCATTTTCCAATTTTCGGGGGCCATTTTGCCAAATTTGAAACTTGGAGGACCAATTTTGTAATTTCTCAAAACTTTTGATATTTTTCACCAAAGGACTAATTTTGACAACTTATGATTTTAAAAGGACCTTTGGTGATTTTTCTTTGAAATTAAGGCTCAGGGGACTATTTCGACAATTTTGAAACTTGGGGTTAACTGCCAATTATGCAAACTTAGCTCATTTTTCATCAGATTTTGAACATTTTGCATCTGAAACATATAAAATGCAATTTTGGAATATTTTTAGTATTTTGATGCATTTCGAAAGCATTTTAAAACGTTTTGCAGTTCAGATTTAACCAAAAATGATGAGTATTTACACACTCATCAAGAAGTTTGAATCAGATAAAGAAGTCCTTATCAACATAAGTCAACTTTCCCTGAATGGCTAGCTTACAAGCTCAGTGTCATCACTGAAATATGGAAAGCAACCTTGTCCTTTACTTAGAATAGTCTTTGTAAACAGAGACAAAATACATCAGTATTTTGTCTTACGTATGATGTCAGATTTGTCACTTAGGAAAGAGTTAAATCTCATACATGTATAAATAGCATAAGAGATGGAGTGAAAAGATTAAGCTTGTGAATTGTAAAACACACATACACGCAAGCCATCTTTTCACTCCTCCAAATACAACTTAGCTCCTGAGATAGCTCAGTGAGCTCTAAGAGTTGTGCTCAGGACTTAGCTGAGCTTAGAGAGGAGTCACCCAACTTTGTCATTTCAATCCCAAGTACTATTCATAAGTACTTGGGTAACTTATTCTTTGTTGATTTATTTCTAATAAGAATATTATGTTGAAAATTACTTAGTGTGTTTTCTTATGTTAATTTCAGTCATAGTTCACTATTAACTTGTTTTATGCATTTAAACTGTTTTTAAACGATAGTGAGCGGGGAACAACAAGTGGTATCGAGAGGCAGGCTAATTATAAAACTCGTTTTTAGGCCGCTCTAAAAGTTTTAAATTAGGATCCTAAATGGCTGAAATTGATGTACCCCAACTAGTCGATAAAAAGGGTGGAGCTTATTCAGCTGGTGCCCCTAGACTTGAAGTTGGTAAATTCAACAAATGGAAAAAGCGAATGCTTTGCTATTTGATTGGGATGGAACCTTATTATATCAAGTGTATAAATGAAGGTCCATTTATCCCAAATCGCTGAAGGGTTGCCCAAACACGAAGCTCAATGGACCAGGATGAAAGAAGAGTGGTCAACGGGACCAAAGACTCAAAAGTATCATAATATCTTGTCTTCACGGCGATATTATGGAGTCAGTTATAAGCTGTAGTACAGCTAAGCAAACCTGGGATGACCTAGTTCATAGTCATAAAGGACCATCGACACCAAGGAAAAAGGATAATGGACACGAAACTTGAGTACAACACCTTCAGGGCTAAGGACTCAGAAACTCTCTCTCAAACTTACACCGGATACAAAACTCTTTTAAATGAACTTTCAAATGATGGTGTTAAGTTGTCCACACATGAAATCAATGTTGGTTTTGTCAACAGTCTCCCAGAGAAGTGGTTGAATTTCTCTCAGGGACTTAGGAATGCAAATCATATCCAAAATCTTGAGCTTCAATTTATGGGAAATTTGTCTATGAGGAAAACCTCATCAACAGACGATACCATGACTTAAAGAAGTCTCGAGAAGTCAAGAAGTCCCTGACCACCACCTCATCACCAATTTCAACTGATTTCTTTTGTAACAATGTGGTTCAAGATTTCCAAGAAAACTTCGGATGATGAGCCTGACGAGATCAAGTGAGGAGTACCTAAATGACTGAATCTGAATTTCGAGGAAGGGCACTCCTTGCTAACTCTCGAAGGTTTATAAAAAGAAACAAAGGTTTTCAAGCTGCTAAAGCAATGAAGACACTGAATGCTATAAGTGTCATAAAGAGGCCATTTTGCAAAAGATTGTTTTCAAAACAACTTCGAACCCTCTTACAAACCATCGGGATCTAATCGGTCTTGGGCTTTAGCAAATTTCAACCAAAAATCTATCGATCTCATCAAAATGTTCAAAACAAATATGATCTTAACAAAACCATTGATTATGAAGCTAAGTATAAGAAAGCAAAAGCTAAGCTTGCATTGCTTTAGGCGATCCCTCGAAACAACAAAAATGTTCAATCTATGCGGGGGTAAAACAAGGGTCTCGTTCTTTGAAACCTTCGGGATGAAGAGCGGTCTCATCGATGATGAATTGGTGCATGTCGGTGCAGCGATGGCCCTCTCGAGAGGACAAGCTTGCTGTTGGAAAGAATCATGCAAGAAATGGAGAATGGGTCAACATCACAATGAAGAAGGTAAACATTTTACTTTCTATGGATGATGACTCGATTGGCTATCTTACATGAATTATCTGAATGTAGACCTTAAGTTCGTAGAAGAGCAAAGCTGAATCTTTTTCTAAGTACAAACAAGTTAAGTTTTGAATTGAATAAGTGTAGGGATGAATTGCTTATTTTAAAACAAGCACCTTGAGGTCGTCACTTTGCAAATTCAAAACAACGAACTAGTTAAAAGAAATCGAGAATCTTCAAGATTAACTTAAAAGGAAAATGATATTCTTAATAGTTGGTGCTAAGAATCGAGGGTCTTTGATGCTGTGAGTGCCCCCAGTAGCAAGAAGAGAGTCATAGGTGAAGATCATCTCCCTGACCCTCTCAACAAAGACCAATCTCCTAAGCCATTTGTGTCTGGTGGCATGATTACAAATATGTTGGTGACCCCAATTCCGATGATTGGATTGAGCGGGTGAATCACGAGTAAGCTTCCAAATTACGATTCGGAAGGATTCTTGAGCACTGAGAGCCAAGCTCTTAAGAGCATGCTAGGACTTCACGAGATGACGGTGGTACTTGAACACATCTCTGAGTCTAAGCGAATCTGAAACACCGCTTCTACCCCGAAATCTCTTGAGTCTTTGATCAAGCTCTGAGCTTACACCACTACAATTCAATCCTCATTCACCAAAAGAAAGGTCCGGACTTGGTAGAACCATCCTACAAAGACAAGCAAAACTAATCCAACAAGAGTCTACTCCTCTTGAGACTTCAACATCCTCTGTCCCCAAGGTGACCAAATTGACAGCGAATGAAACTTGTGAGAAAGCTTCTTGAAAAATGGAATCCATTGAAAAGGTCACTGAACCAATCAAGGAGACAAAGTCAGCTTCCTCCAGTTCCTCAAAGTCTAAGTCAACCTCCAAAACAAACAAAAGTGTGAGTCGTATCATTACACCAGCCATACCACTGACAATTGTTATAGAATCCTTTTGCATGATGCGCAAAAGGATGATCACAGGCTAGAGATCATCTACATATGTCAGTCAAGCAAACTATACCAAAATTGGTCATCGGTATGCTTCATCCTCCAAAGCTGCTCCAAAGAATAGAGCAAAACCTTTTCCTCTGTGCCCTCCCTGTGGGTTTAATGATCATCATCAGGATGATTGTCTCATGAATACATGATGTGATATATGCGGTAATCCAGCTCATGAGACATCCCAACATGACAGTGTCATTCATGCAAGGAGAAATTCCAAACAACCTAGAGTCACTGAGTCATCCTCAGCCTCTAAATGCAAAACATGTGGTAGCACTGTGCACACAACCACTGACCATGAGTCGATTGCAAATTTCAGAGAGACCTTGAGACCCAAGCCCACTAGTAAGTGGGTCACTAAGAGAAACTAATTAAGTTTACTACTTGTGCAGAGACATGCCGGGGAGCCTATTTGGCATCTAGACAGTGGATGCTCAAGAAGCATGGCTGGTGTGAAGGAATATCTGCACAAGTATGTAAAGGAACCAGGGCCCAAGGTAGTATTTGGTGATAACTCATCATGTCCCACTTGAAGGTTATGGTTGATGGCTGTAATGGAATAGTTTTCTCTAGAATAGCCTATGTCAATGGTCTCAAATACAATCTCATCGGTGTCAGTCAACTATGTGATGCTAAATACATTGTACAATTCAATGATAAACAAGGTACCATTTTCAATGCCAATAAGGAAGTTGTGTTGATAGCTCCTAGGAGAGATGATGTTTATGTGCTAGACATGTCAACACTCTCCCAAGATGGAACGTGTCTCTTTGCCAAAGCCACTTTGAAACTATCAATTGGCTGTGGCATAAAAGACTCTCACACTTAAACTTCAAAAATCTCAACAACTTGGCAAAACAAAACAAGGTCCTTGGCTTACCATCACTGGTTTTTGCAAAAGACAAACCATGCTCTGCCAGTGAAAAGGGTAAACACCACAGAGCATCATTCAAAACCAAACAAAATTTCTCCATCAAAGTTGTCTTCATCTCACGCACATGGATCTCTTTGGACCTGTCAGTCCCGGATCAATCCAGCATGAGAAGTATACACTTGTCATTGTTGATGAGTTCTCACGATACACTTGGGTATACTTTCTTTCCAAAAGAGTCGAGGCGGTGATACAATAATGTCATTCATCGGGAAGATTGAAAATCGAATGACATTACCGTTAAACAAATCGAAGCCGACAATGGTGCTTGAGTTAAATCAAGAGCTTGAGAGTTTACGTGATGACAAAGGAATTTCTCAAAATTTCTCATCTCCATATACCCACGAACAAAATGGGGTTCTTTGAAAGGAAAAACAGAACTCTCATTGAGGCTGCTAGAACCATGTTAAATGGCTCAGCTCTCTCAAAGCATTTATGGACTGAAGTAGTCAAAACGCTGTTACACTCAAAATATGTCAATCATTGTCAAAAGACATAACAAAACCCCATATGAGATCTTCAAAGGTAGACTTCACGACATCGGCTATTTTCATGTATTTGGATGTCATGTGTTCATTCATAACCACAAGGATCATCTAGGCAAGTTTGATGCAAAAGGCGATGATGGATACTTTTAGGCTACTCATGATCTCCAAAGCCTTCGGGTTTTTAACACAAGGAGACAACAAGTTGCGAAACCTTTCATGTCACCTTTGATGAAAGTTACGAAAGCATCGGGTTCACTAACACCTCGGTGGAGGAAATAGGAATTGATGACTCATCAAGATATCCTCTGATGAGTTCACCGAATTCAATTCCTCATATCAAGCTGATGTTGACATCTCATATTATGTCTTACCTCACAACCTATCCCAACCAATAATCAGTGAATTCATTGATAATCTATCGGTCCAGCGAGGATAGGTAACACGAACCAACTATTCAGGATCATGTGATTCATGAAACCCAACGAGCGAGGACATCATAACAGATGCTCAAAATGAACATTGATCACGCAACCAATCTCACTCTGAACTTCCGGTGACCTCATCAAACTCAGATCCTATACCACAAAGTAAGTGGACAAGATCTCAGGATATTGAGCTTGTAAACATCATTGGTGAACCCAATGAGGGCATGCTCACGAAGCATGGCGCTAATCTAACTGCATTTCACGACCAATGAATGTCTATATGCGATTATCTATCGAAATAGAACCCAAAAATGTCACTGAAGCTCTAAAACACCCAAGCAGGGTTCAGGCTATGCAAGAAGAACTGCAACAGTTTGATAAAAACAAGGTCATGACCTTGATCAAATGTCCTCGGGATGTAGTAGTCATAGGAATGAAGTGGGTTTTGAAACAAAGCTGATGAAAATGGCACGTCATTAAAAACAAAGCGGTGGTAGCCAAAGGTTACAGTCAACAAGAAGGCATTGACTATGATGAGACATTTGCTCTGTTGCAAGAATGGAAGCCATCGGGATCTTCCTTGCATATGCAACATACATGAACCGAGGGTCTACCAAATGGATGTTAAAAGTGCATTCTTAAATGGTGATATGAAAGAAGATGTGTATGTTCGGCAACCTCCGGGCTTTGAGAGTAGTGAATTCCACGACTATGTCGCAAGCTTGATAAAGCCCTCTATGGACTTAAACAAGCTCCCGAGGCATGGTATGAAACTCTCTCGGCCTTCACGATACAAAACAAGTTTGTCGGAGGAAATATAGACAACACCTTGTTTGTCTATAGAACCCAATAGGATGTGATACTAGTCCAAGTGTATGTTGATGATATCATCTTTGGCTCAACAAACTACAAACTTTGCAAACAGTTTGAAAAACTAATGACAAAGAAGTTTGAAATGAGCATGATGGGGGAACTTACATACTTTCTTGGACTACAAATCGAACAAACGATAAAGGTATATCCATCATCAAGAGAAATACACCAGAAATCTCTTGAAGAAATATGAGATATTTGACTATGCATCAGTGAAGACACCAATGGTCCCACCTAACAACCTTGGACCTGATCTCAGCGGCAAATCACCATCAATCAAACTCATTTCAGAGGGATTGTTGGATCACTGATGTATCTAACCGCTACTAGACCGGACATACAATTTTCGATCGTTTAATAGCAAGATATCAGTACAATCCCAAAGAATCTCACCTCACTGCAGCCAAGAGAATACTCGGTACACTGAAGGGAACCCCAAATCTTGGACTCTATTATCCAAAATTCTCAGGGTTTGATCTCAAGGGTTACTCGATTCGATTATCTTTGGCGCAACATGGACGAAAAAGTACCTCGTGGTCTGTCAATTTCTTGGAGGAAAAGCGGTCTATTGGAGTGCAAAGAAGCAACAATCGGTGGCTATGTCCTCGGTGAAATGAATATGTAGCTGCTGCAGGATGTTGTGCCAATGTATTATGGATGAAAAGTCAACTCGGTGACTACGACATCCATTACAAAATGGTGCCCATCTTACGTGATAACACTAGTGCTATTGCAATCTCCAACAACCATGTCTTCCACCAAAGAACCAAACACATTGATATCAGATATCACTTCATCGGGGATCACATAATGAAAGGAGACATAGAACTTCATTTCATCCCTCTTGAATATCAAGCTGGTGATATCTTCACCAAACCCTTGGATGAACCCACCTTCGAGGAAAGCTGAATTGGGAATGCTTGACATCGAAAGTCAAGTATCGAAAACCAATCTCATAAGTTCTCGAAATGGTTCATCCTCCCCGACACCCAAAATAAACCTCTCCTTGAATGAGTAAGACTCATTCAGGGTCACTGACACTTGACAAAGAGCATTGAATAAGTAACTAAATGATCCAAGTATCGGTTACTTTAATGTCCTAGGTTGGTAACTATGCAAATTTTATAAAGGAATATATGTCTCTTTGTCTTACTGTCATCCCACTTGGCATTTAATACCTCTCACAAAAATATCAAATTGATATTTTATCTCGCAAAAGTGCAACTTTGCAAATCGCATTCCCTTGAAAAACGGGATTTTGCTGCTGGTAATGGAGTGGTAGCATTAAATGTGGAAATTCAAACACCTTTCAAAAACCAACTCTTAATATTCCCATTTGTGCACAAAACACCCCTCTTATCACTCTATAAATACCCTCTTCAAACACAAACAAACACTGTCAAAATCATTTCAAAAAAAAAAAACATTTGTGTGCTCAAAACTCTTTAAACCTCTTTTGGAAAACCCCTCTTGTAAACATTTACAAAAGTTTTTCATCACAAACTTGAAGAGATCTAAATACTTTGATTGTTCTAGTCAAAACATTTCTTAAATCCTAAAATCTTTGTTAATGGAAATGACTAGAACGCAATCTCTCCAATTTGCTTTTCAGTGGGTAGGGGATCTTACTAATGTTGAATTTAAAACAAATAATGTCATAGGAAATTTTGAATATCCTGAAAATGTCCCAACCTATAAAGACATTATAAAATTTTTATTCAACTGCCCACTCAAAACGGCCTTTGTAAAATGTCCTCAAGATTGTACCCAAACTACCTCGAGGAGTTTTGGGCTACAGCTAGAGCCTTTGACCCGACACCTTCTACTGATGAGAATAACCTTAGACCTCTCAGGGAGTATCTCATCAGGTTCAATCTTAATGGGGGGAAACAATACACCCTGGATTTTAAAACGTTTTGCACTACAACAGGGTTAGATTATAACAAAGGTGTTTATGTCGCCCATCCTGAACCCTCCACAGTGAAGGATGGGTTAAAACAAATCATTTTAGATCCAACTTTTTTGGACAAGACCCCAGTCACTAAAAGCTCGTTTCCCGTGGCTTGGAGGATCCTCTTCACTTTTGTGATTCAGGTCCTCGGCGGGAACCACTCATCCACTGAACAAGTTAACTCTATTCAGTTGATGATGGCATCCTGCTTGATGAATGGGGTCACTGTCGACATAGGGGAGATCATTTACAGTGATCTCGTAATGAAGATCTGAGAGCAAAACTAGGACGAAATATGTTTCGTATCCTAGGTTTGTCTCTTGTGCTCTACAATCGTTCTTGGGTTCAAATTATACTCGGGATGAAAAATTTGGAAATTTACGGCATCTGAGCCCTTCAAATTTTCAAAAGGACCCATCCCTCGTCACTCCCATTGAATTGGCGGCCCACATGATTGCTGTAAACAATCAAAGTGGATCGGTGTCTCCAAACCGCTCCTAAAAGAAAAAGGGAAGTCTTAGACTGGGACTAAGACTAAACCAAAGTCTCGAACCACGAGGCTTCGGGAGCACGACCTAAGAGGCACAAAAGCCCGTGACCAAAAAGACACCCACTGACGAGGAAACAATCACCCGGTGACAGAAGGACACCGATGCATCACGGTCGGTGCCCTTGGTCACACCTACTACTCCCAAGATCCAGAGGGAAACATACAACCCGGTAGGGGAGGCGCCTTCCACAGCCCGGTGATGACATTAGCAAATCCAAGCCTTTGTGCGAGGGCACCGATCTCTCCCAAAGACTCGAGAGGGACTCAAACAACCCGCCGATAGGGATACAACTATCACGACTCGCTAAAGGCACGGGAAAGCGCCCACCGGTGTCTCGAGGGGTCAGGGGACAAAGACTCGGAGGAAAGGAACAACCCACCGATCTGGAACCCACAACCAATCGACTCCAGTGAAGGCAGGGAAGCGCCCACCGGTGTCCGAGGGGTCAACGGGGACAAAGACTGAGAGGATATAAACCACCGCGATATGGAACCCATATCCAACCCCTTGCTCACAATTGCTGATGTCACTGGGATATTATTCTCTGAAGATGAGCTCGTGAGGCGATGATGAAATCTTATCATTGGAGAAGAAATGGACGCCGAGGTTCAAGTGAACAAGAGCCTCGGCGATCCAAAGGAGCTTACCGAGTCCCCATTCCAACATGATGATCATACTTCGAATCTTCCTCAAGCTCGATGAATTCAAAGAGTTTGACAATGTTCTTCCCCTCCTGAAAGGAAGTTGGCTCGATGGATCACCAAGGCTTCAAGGAAGCTATACTCAGGGGTTACTAAAACATTATGGGAACAACATACTGAGGTGCTGCAAGTTATCTTGATCTAAAGGCAGAAGTACAGGGCTTCGATGAAAATGTTCATGAGCATAGAGATCTGATGTATGACAACATTCACCGACTGGATGAAAACATGGCTAAATTCCTCGAGGCATCTTCGGGTGTAGGTACTACGATAGATGAAATCGGGGAGTTTGTCAAAGAAGACCCGGCAACCAACTCTAAAGTCTTGGAAGCTCTTGAGGTGTACACGAAACAATCCTCAAACCTTACTGAACTGCTCAATATGCTCAAGTCTACAAATATTCAGGGTCTTCCATCCTCGTTCATCTCTTCAAGCTACATTGGACTCATTGAATACGCAGGTGGCTGCATTGGCTCGAGCATCCTCATCTCTGGAATCTTGGGCCCGAGAATGACCGCTCTTGAAATCTCACAAACTAACTTGGAAGCAAAAGTCACCGGTATTCAAGCTGACACCTCGGACATGAAGGCAATGATCAGAGATTTATCAAGCCTTAAAGGGTCAAGCGACTCCGTCCCCGGCACCAACACCAACTCTTGCCCTCACCGGCCTTCGGCAGCGTTGAGGGAGAATATTGTGAAGAAACTCCTCTTCACACCGAGGGAGCCAACATCATCGATCTCTATAGCTCCGACATCAACATCACCACCGGTCCACAAGCAACTCCCATCTCATCCATCCCACCAACAACATCATCAACAACACCGCGCGGTTATCACAACAACACCACCCTTAGTTGCATCATCTTCTTGGGCGGGACAAAGGCAAAGGCATAATGACGACTGCGAGCACGAAAAGATTCCCTATAAAATCGACATGAATACCGCTCACACCTCAAGCGGTGAGTAAACATCTTGCTAAAGAAGAAAGAAGATTGAAACTAGCCGAGGAAGAGAAAAGAAACAGAGAAGCAGGCAAAGGTTGTCGTGAAGAAGCCGAGAATATGGGATTAGATGCAAGCAAGCTCCCAAAGGGTCAGGCAGGACAAAAGTTCAAGGATGCTCAGTCGCTCAAATGGGCAATGAGAAAGCACTATGAAGAAAAGAAAAGAAAAGCTGAAGCTCGGGAAGCGAATGAAGAATACAAGCGGACAATGAGAAGCCGAAGGCTTCCTGAAAAAATCACTGATGTCAAGATTATCCCCAACACCAAACCATTGGCTATGAATGTTTACAGAGGGGATGACAAAAGACACTTTGAGGTTCATGATCCCTTAAAATTCAGTGACTTTGGGATCACCGAACTTGATGAACTTGGTCCGATCATTGGAAAGAAGCAAAATAAGGTGGTCAAGGAACCGATGAAGATGCTTAGCAAAAGATATGAAAGGCTGAGGATGCACCGCCCGACTAGGAATTTAGCTGCCTTGACGCACCTCAAGGATCTCAACCACAAACTTCCAGCCGGCAAAAGGAAAAGAGTTGAGTTCCAACACGAGATAAAAGTGCCGGCTTCGAGTGCAACAGGGAGCCACCGAAGGTGTTAAGTTTGTGAAGCTGCTTAGTGATTGAACGACCTAAAGAGGGCTATTTTTAATTGATGAGTATGGAAACCCAGCGTTCCAAAGATGGAGCGATATTGATAAGGCAGGAGTAGCTACAATGATAAGCTATATACCGGTGGCTTCTCAAATTGAGACCCTGCAAATATCGATTCTGTGACTTAAATGCCAAGATAAAAGATCATCCCGACGAGGAAACACGATCACAAAGAAAGTCAAGCTTGAAGCACTTGGGGATCCATCCGGGTGATCATCTTAATTTATCTCTTTTGTACTAGTAATAGGAACTATGTAATCGGATCAATAAACGATGTATGTTTTATTCATTTACTCAGTGTTCCTTATTGTATTCATTAGTACATTCAGTAGAGGAAGAAGCCATTTGCTCACCTACATTGATCAACCACTTAGGCTATTTGTATATCCAAATAGGGGAGACTGTTGGGTTCAATAAATACCCAAACCCCTTAATCTAGGATTTGAATAGAAAATAGCCCAAGTGTTTAGTCCGTTAAACACTAATCAGTCCGAGTGCAAAGCCTCTCGTGAGTCATCTTCGACACTCGGCAGGCGAGAAGAAGTCTCTCCACTCATAGAAGGCGGAACTTAAAGGGTGAAGATCGAGTCAAGAAGAAGATGATGGATTCGGTGAGTGATGACAATAACTCACTGAATCCCTAAGACTCCTCTCCAACTACTTACACGAAGACAAACGAAGAAGAAGATGAAGGATAAATAGATGAAGAAAGAGCGGGACAAGGCGGGAGAAGTTTGAATCGGATAAAGAAGTCCTTATCAACATAAGTCAACTTTCCCTGAATGGCTAGCTTACAAGCTCAGTGTCATCACTGAAATATGGAAAGCAACCTTGTCCTTTACTTAGAATAGTCTTTGTAAACAGAGACAAAATACATCATATTTTGTCTTCGTATGATGTCGAATTTGTCACTTAGGAAAGGGTTAAATCTCATACATGTATAAATAGCATAAGAGATGGAGTGAAAAGATTAAGCTTGTGAATTGTAAAACACACACACGCAAGCCATCTTTTCACTCCTCCAAATACAACTTAGCTCCTGAGATAGCTCAGTGAGCTCTAAGAGTTGTGCTCAGACTTAGCCTGAGCTTAGAGAGGAGTCACCCAAATTTGTCATTTCAATCCCAAGTACTATTCCGCAAGTACTTGGGTAACGTATTCTTTGTTGATTTATTTCTAATAAGAATATTATGTTGAAAATTACTTAGTGTGTTTTCTTATGTTAATTTCAGTCATAGTTCACTATTAACTTGTTTTATGCATTTAAAGCTTTTTAAACGATAGTGAACGTGGAACAACAATAGAAGACTACCCTTTGACCGATGGGTTGAAAATGCCCGCACATATTGGTACTTATGATGAGAAGGGGGACCCGGATAACTTTTTTCACCTGTTCGAAAGGGCTATCCGAATGCAGAAGTGGGTCATGCCCGTTGCTTGCCACATGTTTACATATACCCTACGAGACTCTGCTCGTATATGATGGAATGGGCAAAAACCAGGTAGCATTGTGAATTTGGATGATCTCAAGGCCAAGTTCAGATCACATTTCAGTCAACATAAAAAGTTCACAAGAACGCACCTAACGGCACAACATCAAGCGAAGGAAAAGCGTGAGCACCAGGGCTTTCATTACCAGATATACCGATGACACCTTACAGATAATGGGCCTGCACGAAGACCAACGCATCTCAGGTTTCGTGCATGGCCTACGAAATAGGAGTTTGGTTGAATTCCTCTCCACTGACCTCCCTGCAACCTAGAAGGGCTTGGTAGAGAAGGCTTACACCTGGATCAAAGCCAAATAAGTATCCACTAACGGGGCTCCGGTTGAAAACAAAGAAAATCACAGCAAAATCCCGAAGCACCCTTCGTGGGAAGGGTCAAAGAACAAGCACAAAGGCAGAGACAGGTTTACACCCTACCACAAGAACATCAATCATAGACTCTTGGCTAATCTGTCCAAATCTCCAAGGGAGATACTTGCTACAAAAAGGGCTGTGAAAGCCTTTGATCCTCCTCCTAGTTTGGCAAGTAGAGGAAGAAGCAGGGATACCTCCAAATACTGCTATTTCCATGACGATTACTGACACGACACCAACAATTGCAGAGAGCTCAAGAAACAGATAGAAGAGGACGTGAAGTCCGGTCAATTGGGACATTTGGTGAAGGGCATAAAGAAAGGTAAAGAAAAGGTCTCTGACACACAGTTGGGGAAAGACACCACACCTGTCAAAGCACCCATCCTCATGGTATACAAGGATGATTCTGGTTTAAAAAGGAAAGCAGCAGAGGAAGCATTATGCGGAGTAGGAGATCTCATCTTTCCTTCGATCACAGGAAAAGTTCTCTCAAATGACCCCGTAGTCATCAAAGTCTTGATCACCAACAGAGAAGTAAACAGAGCCTACCTAGACTGTGGTAGCTCTTGCGAAGTGATCTATGAACATTGTTTTCTAAAGCTCAAGCCTTCGATAAGGTCGAAGAGAGTAGATTCGAAGGTACCCTTGGTAGGGTTCTCAGGGGAACACTCATGGCCCTTGGGAGAAGTCCCTCTAGAGGTTACGATTGGAGAAGGAAGGCTAAAAAGAACAGAAACCCTGGTTTTCGCGATCGTAAGGTCTGAATCTCCCTATAAACTGTTGATAGGGAGAACAACAATGCAAAAGATGGGCATCGTTGTCTCCACTATACATGCCGCGGTCAAATTCGAAACACCTTTCGGTATTGGAACAGTTTTCTCCAGCTACAACATGAAGAAGCCTATGGAAGTAGGCAAAAGGGTCAAACAGGTCTTGGAAGAGCCTCCGAAAGATGTTCTCAGCTGTACTGATGCCGAGGAACGTATTGAAGTAAATGATCTCTACCCTAATCAGACGATGGTAATTGGAAAGCAGCTCCCTACCTCTTTTAAAACTGAATTGGAAAAGGTACTACAGGCTAATGCAGATGTCTTCGCATGGACCTACTCTGACATGACGGGGGTCCCCAGAAATCTCACCATAGAAAGAAACCCCTTCGGCACTGAACACAAGCTTAATAAGTTCAAACACATTGAACCTATCAAGCAAAAGCATCGAAGCCTAGCTTCTGAAAGAAATGCCGCAGCATGAAAAGAAGTGGATGAGCTCATAGCAGCAGGCATACTCAGGGAGGTGAAGTATCAAACCTGGGTAGCCAATCCGGTGATGGTCAAGAAGCATGACGGAGGGTTGCGGATGTGTGTAGACTTCACAGATATCAACAAAGCCTGTCCGAAGGACTGCTATCCTCTACCAGAAATCGATTGGAAAGTGGAATCTTTATCAGGGTTCCGATTAAAATGTTTTCTGGAAGCTTACAAGGGTTACCATCAGATACAGATGGCAGAAGAGGACGAAGAAAAAACAGCCTTTTTTTTTACAAGAAAGGGCGTTTATTGTTACAAGAAAATGCCTTTCGGTTTGAAAAATGCAGGTTCTACCTACCAACGTTTAGTGGACAAAGCCTTCCAAAAGCAGATAAGTAGGAATCTCGAAGCATACGTAGACGATATGGTTATCAAGAGTAGAACGGAGGATGACATGCTCTCCGACATAAACAAAACCTTCGACCAGCTTCGCGCCATCAACATGAAGTTAAATCTCAAGAAATGTTCCTTCGGCGTTGAAGAAGGACAATTTTTGGGACATCTGATCATCAAGCAAGGTATTAAGGCCAATCCTTCAAAGGTTAAGGCCATTCTCGGACTTGCAGCCTCCTAAGTCCCTAAAGGAAGTGCAAAGTCTGAACGGAAAGCCAGCAGCCCTCATCAGATTCTAATCAAAGGGTGCAGATAGATCTTTGCCATTTTTCAAGACACTCAAAGGATGCACGGATAAAAAGACGTTTCAGTGGAGTACAGATGCAGAAGCTGCCTTCCAAAAGCTCAAGGAGTTCATGGCTATTCTACCTACACTTACTGCCCCAATGAAAGGCGAAGTGTTATTTATGTACATCGCAACCTCCTTCGAAAGCATCAGTGTTGTGTTATTGGCAGAAAGGGAGAAGAAGCAAATCCCTATCTACTTTGTTAGCAGGGTTCTACAGGGAGTTGAGCTAAATTATCCGGAGTTGGAGAAGTTAATCTTGGCTTTGGTCCATGCTGCGAGGCGCCTTCGAAGGTACTTCCAAGCTCATCCCATAACCGTACTTACTGACAAGCCTATTAAGCAGATACTTTCAAAGCCGGAGAAATCTGGAAGGATAGCTAAGTGGGCTGTCGAGTTAGGAGAGCACGAAATTGAATACAAAGGTAGAAACTTGGTCAAAGGGCAAATATTGGCAGACTTCTTAGCGAAAACACCCTCCGAACCAAAGCAGGACATAAAAGTTTCTGAGAAGAAGCCTTTTGAGACAGTCGAAGGGTGGAAACTTTTCACCGACGGAGCCTCCAGCTCCGACGGTTCTGGCGCATGTCTAATGCTTGTTGATCCCGAAGGGAAGGAGTATACTTATGCACTCCTTTTTGAATTTGATGCTACTAACAATGAATCAGAGTACGAAGCCTTGCTAGCAGACCTCAGACTGGCTAAGGACATGGAGGTAGAAGACTTGGCTATTTTCGTTGACTCACAACTGGTGGCTAATCAGATAAAAGGCTCCTATGGAGCGAGACAACCTGTGATCAAGCAATACTTAGATAAGGCCAAGGAGATGCTCGAAGGGTTTACATCCTAAAACATAGAGCATGTTCGAAGAAACCAAAACAAGAAAGCGGATGCACTTAGCAAACTGGCATCAATGGCATTTGCTCATTTAACTAAGGAGGTTCTGGTCGAAGTGTTGGCAGACATGTCCATCATCCGAAAGGAGGTGTCGACGTAATCTTGGAGGAAGACTCAAATTGGATGACTCCAATAAGAGAATATCGATAAGTGGTATCTTGCGGAGGATCAGAAACTAGCTCGAAAGGTCCGCATCAAAGCACCACAGTACAGAATCACGGGGAACTACCTATACCGAAGGTCATTTTTGTCTCCATGGCTTCGTTGTGTGGGACCTAGGAAAGCCGCCAACATCATTCAAGAAGTGCATGAAGGATCCTGTGGGCTTCATGCATGACCTCACTCCGTTGTTTCTAAGATCATGAGGATCGAATATTATTGGCCTTCGATGCACAGGGACGCAGTAGAAATCATCCAGAAGTGTGAAGCCTGTCAAGTTCACTCAAGGGTGCCGAGGCTACCAAAACAAGATATGACCTCTGTAACGTCCGCATGGCCTTTCAGCCAATAGGAAATAGACATCGTAGGCCCTCTACCAATTGCTCCAGGAGGAGTAAAGTTCTTGGTCGTAGCCATCGACTACTTCTCGAAATGGGTGGAAGCTAAGCTTTTGGCATCAATCACAGGAAGGCACATGGAAAAGTTTGTATGGGAACACATTATCTGCCGGTTCGGAGTACCCCACATCATCATTTCAGATAATGGGAAGCAGTTTGCCGAAGGGGTATTTCCAGTGTTTAGCAGAGGCCTGAACATAAAACAATCTTTCACCTTCGTCTACCATCCTCAAGGTAACGGACAAGTGGAAGTTACTAACAGGGACATCATCCAAGGCATAGAACGAAGGCTGGGATACAGTCACCACGGTTGGGTAGATGAACTACCTCAAGTACTCTGGGCCCACATAACGCACACAAAGTCAAGTCATGGGGAAACACCTTTTAGCTTGACATATGGCATGGAAGCTGTCATCCCTTTGGAAGTAAGTGTCGAAACAGAAAGGGTCATGAAATTCAAAGCAACAAATAACGAAGAAAGACTCCGTAGCAACCTAGACCTACTTGAAGAATGAAGGGAAATAGCCACAATCAGGGAGGCTATCCATAAGCAAAAGAATGAAAGGTACTACAACAACAGGGTTCGGCCTTCGACCTTCAAGCCAGGGGAATACGTCCTCCGACTCAAGAGTGCAAGTAAAGCTGAGTACCAGGGTAAACTAGGGCCTACATGGGAAGGGCCCTATGTTTTTAAGGAAGCATATGGCAACGGAGCCTACAAGCTGGAAACCTTGGATGGAGACGCTATTGATAGAACTTGGAATGGCACTACCCTTCGTAAGTTCTACGTATTAAACATACAATGTCCAAGGACATTTTTTAATTTGCTTTCAATCAATGTATTTGCATTCTTCTCACTTGGGGAAAGAAGCATTAATGGTAGGCGTCTAGTATTCATTTCTTAAAATGATGTAATCCTCCCTACCCACTTAATGATATAACGCATTTCCCTCAAATCTCTTGTTTTGTTCAATACAACAAAGATTTGTCCACCAAGTCGCTTTTATATGTTTCAATGTCGAAGGGATGTACAAAGACTAACAACACGTCTTGCTCATATGCATAACATCCATCTCAACTTCACATTAACTTTCCTATATGGCCTTAAGGTAATTTAAGCCTTTCGCTGCCCAAAGGATCAAGATGGAGTGGGTCGCAACCCTCTGTCAACATTCAAATTATACGATTGCTATATTCATAGTGAAGTAATTACACACAATGAGGCTATGCATCTACCATATGCCTTAGGTTGTAAATTTTTTTTTACGCACAAGTAAAATGTAAGGAGAAGAATCACACATGGCAAAATACAAGCCCTAGTGGCTTTAATGTAGATATTAATGACTAGTTTAACTAGTCTAAACAGGACGTAGCCTTAACGATCCAAACAAACAAAACATTGTCTTAGGCCGAAGCCTATACCACACACACCAAATGTTAGTTGTTTAATCAGGCATATAGCCTGGAAAGGGACACAAACAAATTGTTTTAAAACAGGGTACATACCACCCTGGGGATCAAATTACTACCACATGGTAGCCTTCATCAAACTTTGGAATGGGTCGGATCAGCTGAACCTGGGGATGGAACCTTGGGAGATGGATTCTTCTTCGAAGGGGATGGAGGCTGGACCTTCCTTGGCTTCTTAGCCAGCAGGTCCTCAATAGAGGCCGCTGGGTCCTTCGACATTTCGACAAGGAAAGGGAACTCTGAAGTGGTTAAGGCATTGCCTGCATCATCATACTCCTTTTCATGAGTTGCCCTGTAGTATGGAACTTTTTCCAGCTTCACTGGTTCCTCTGTCGCAGCTATCTCCTCCAAAGTGGTACACTTGCCATGAAATATGGCCGCATTCACCAGGTTCCCAATTGCAATCCCCACATTATCACTATGGTAAAGTTCCATGGCGATGTAGGGGATGAATTTGGTTACCAAGTCCACCCTATCCTTCTTGAGCATCTTCAACCGAAGGTTTAACCCATCTACCTTCTCCCTGAGCTTGATCTCCTGGTCCATTAGCTGAGCTCTCTCTTCTTCAAGGCCTTCACACTTGGACGAAAGAACGGATATTTGCTCTTTGTAGCCTACGACCTTCGAGCCTTCGAGAGTTATCCTGCTGCATTCAGCTTCGCTTGCTGCCAGTTGACCTTTGAGCTTTTCCACATCAGCTCTGAGATCTTGCACCAAGGGGTTCTTGTCAAAGTCCTCCAGTGCATCTTCACATTTTTCTCCAGTCGCGCATACTTCTTATCCCTAGCCTTCTCCCTGGCAAGCATGACATCCATTTCTTCTCGAGCCTTGGTGACGACGGAGACTCCCTTGTCCTAGTATTAAGCTGGTTGTCCAACATGCATTGTCTGACATAACTCTTGTCATGAAGATCGCAGAGCCTTTCCATGGACATGTTGTCCATCACCCCTTCCAGCTGGGTGGGGTCACACGCTCCATAAGCAGATGACAAGCTAAGGGAGAGGAAAGCTCCTTCGTCGAAGTCCTGCAGCATATATAAACTTGTTAATATATTATTACTTGTATCTCATTCTTTGTAACAGGAAAGAAACCTTACCATGGATATCATCTCCGCTGGGCCCTTCGATGGTGGAAACACCACGCCTTACCACGGGCACTCTTTTGCCGGGTAGTTCGAGAGGAGGAGTAGGCGGATAAGCTTCCTTTTCGATGCGGATTTAGCAGCTTTTGCAATGGTACCTTTCTGCCGGACTCTCTCACCAATGCCGGAGGGTCCTACGATGGCCAATGTCCTTCGAGACGGTTCATCGAGTCGTAACATTTTCCACAAGCTGGTCTTCAACATCTATGGGTTCCTTTGACGGAGGAGCAGAGGAAACAGTTCGATGGTGAGCATCCACATCATTGTTGTTTACCGACACCGAAGGAGAGCCCACACCATAGCTCGTCTCACGGGATCCTTCGGAATGAAGCTGACCTCCTTTGCACCACCAACAACCACAAAGTTTCTGAATGACATTTCTGAGCAAAGGAACAAATAAGATGAATATCAGAATGATAAGTTTTTATCTCTTATTTTAATAAAAAATACATACTTTCCCCATCACAAATAATCTCAGGAACCAAAGGAGATCCCTCCCAGCTTTCAGCAAGACCGGCCATGAAAAGAATTGGCTCAGGGAATGTTTGGCAATCAGCTGGATGACGAGCCAAACACTGATACAAAGGATACCTCTCACAGTATAGGGCAAGGGATCGTTGAACCTTTTTTCATCATATTGAAATTTTTGGTTTATCAATGTAGGGAAAGTTGGAGGAATAATGGTACTCTGGATGTAAAAGAACTTTCCTTTCCAGTTCCTGATGTTTGTAAATGGCCTATCTATGAGAATGGGCATATCTCTCTCATCCCTCTTTGCCAACGTCAACCAATCTCCTCCAGGGTACAAGTTCAGAAATCCTCTAAGCACAATTAATGATGGTTCAAACCCATAAGCTTTACACATTACAATGTATGTCGTAAGCTTGGCTAGGCCAAAAGGATTAAACCTAGATATGTGTACCTCGTAGTACTGGAGGAGTTCTAAAATTAAAGGGTGCAAGGGTATCCTAAGGTTGGAGGTGGTGAATGCATGGGTGTATAAGCCTACATAGTTTTCTGGGGCATAAAAAATACCTTGATTTTTACCAGGTAACATGATTTTATGCTTTTTGGGAATTGGATAATCGATGAGGAAAGCTTTGAGCTCCTCCCTAGTCAAGGTGCAACCTTGTTGTTTGATTACAAATTTCTTATTTGTAGACATTGATCCTCCTAAATCGACAATAAAGTATTTGAAAACGTAACAGATACGAAGGAGTACTTTACTTGTTTGTTCGAAAGCCTGATCGGAGGAGGATTTAGTAGGTCAAAAATTGGGCGTAAGATAATATGGTGTTAGGGTTTTACTGTTTTTAACTTTAAATACCCTCACATATGTTAAATCTCGGCCCTACACGTGTCCTAAGTTATCCCTTTACCTTCGGATTTCAAACCCTTTTTTAAATTTTGAAATGACGTTTTATTTTAACTAGGAAAGGGGTAGTTAGGATAAATACAAGCATTAATTACGGTCAATAGTTGCTAGACTTTTCATCTTCGTTCATTTTTGTGACAAAAGGGAGGTTTCGTTTCTATTTCTGAGTCGTAAGCAATATTTCTTGTTCGTACATATCACTTTTGACTGGAGGGCTTGATGACGTACCCTCCGGTCGGTCGAAGGACACCCCTTCGACCTCAGTCGAATTTGCATTACGAAGACCCAAGTATTTCTTCATAAGTCATTGGTGGCGTAAAATCATTCATCATTGATATGGTTACCAGTTGGGAATTCGCCAGCTGAAGGCCTATGCCCTTCGGAGTCTTCTTTTGAAGGCACCAAGACAAAGGAGAGCCTTGACTTGGTCTTCCCCCACGTTCCCACTATTTCCTTAGCTTCCCCACCAAGGCAGAGATAGTGGGGATTAAGCCCTAGCGGTTACCACAAATCATAGGACGCCCCCATGATCTCCTAAACGTGTGCTAACACTCTCCAAGCTTATTTCTTCACCTATAAATAGGTTGGACGAGTCATTTCAATGGTATGTTCACTCAACACATTATTTCACATACTCCATATTATTTACAACACATATCACATACTTACTCTCACGCCGGAGGTGGTTCGCAGGGCCTAACCCCTGCGTAATCACTTAATGAAGTGTCTTCCATTTCTTATTGCAGATTGGCTACAAGTTTGGCGCAAGCATATCACCCCTCATACCCTTCGATCACCATCGAAGGCCTGGTCGTACGAATTATTGTCCAATCAGTGACGTTATTACACCAACAGTTTGAAGAACATGTAATGTGCCCATCATGACGTCCGCTAATGACACATTTACTTGATACATCATGATGCGGTTTTTTCATCTTGAAGCTTGAACTTTGGATGGACGGTGGGTGGTGACAACTTGGTTATAGGTTAAGACTATTTGTTTGCTATTTTTCATTTTACACCTATTATTTACCGTGTCTTATCCTACCCTTTAGTCATGAAGCGTGTCTAGGTGATGAAGCGAGCAATCTTTGGTTTCTTGGCCATTGATTTGGTCATGTGTCATTGATTTTAACCACTTTGTTGTGACACGTTAGTAATGACATTTCGCCCTTAACCTAATATTGTGTTCACCCATATTGCCTTCAAGATTGTTTAGTCCTTAACTCTAGTGGTGGAGATTTGTGTAACCGCTAAGCTTATGATAGAATACATGCTATGACTGTGTGAAATGGGTGATCACCCCGAAATTGACACTTAGATTAGAAAGAGAGTATGAGTGTTTGTTCCTATTTCGTGAGGTGTTCGGCTTTGATTTATTCTAGCATAAGAAATTTGTAATCTCATATCTTCCTTGTAATTGGGGGGATATCTTTTTAGAAATTATTCTAATAAGGTCTACTTGAGGGCAAGTAGAGTTCAAGTGGGGGGATATTTTATAACATCAAATAATCCTGATTTTTATGTGTCAATTTCCCCCGTTTATGCTCATATTTTATGTTGTTTATATGGATTTATACTCTTATTCCTTTATATTTCGTTTCCAGGTAATATATGAGCATTGGAGCTTAGAGATACGGTTTTATGGAAGAAGCTACGACGTAACTCCTACTCTCAATTACGCCGTAGCTAGGATCATATTATGAAGACCAAGTCAACAGCTGTTACGGCGTAACTATCAACTTAAGTTACACCGTAACCATCTAGGTTATGTGATATTTTGCGCCTCCATCAACTACGTCGTAACCTCCAAGAATGAGTTACGACGTAACCAGCACTACGAGACTTGATTTTGGAAGATAAGTAAGTTATGGCGTAATCAATTATGAAGTTATGGCGGAGCTTATAATTACGGCGTAACTATTCTTAAGGTTACGCCGTAATCACCACTACGAGAGTTAAGTTTGGAGGATAATTAAGTTACGGCGTAACCACATTATTATGTTACGCCGTAACTATGATTGGGCCTATAAATACAAACCTTAAAATCTGCATTATTCATCATTCACTCACCACACAAAATCAGAGAACGTGAAGAGGGTTCCAAGGGCAGATCATATTCAGCATACGGAGCTATTTCCAAGGGAGAAATCACGACATATAATCGATAAGCTTTAGCGATTTCTATTTCATTACATTTTAATTCATGTCTTCATTCATTATGTTAAACATTGAATTGATCGTGTCTATTATTATGATCAGCTAAGCACCTTTAGTGCTAGCCTAGTTATGATTCCTTGATTGTGTTGTTTATGTTTTCATTATTCTATAATTGTTTCTAGTGTATGCATGCATAGTTCGTTGGTAGTCACCCTAGCTTCGGTAGTTTTGAGTTGCGGTCGTATTTACTTGCTTAGGAGAATTGACCAAAGAACCCTAGGGAAGTAGGTAGAGAGGGTTGGTAAGAATTGACCAAAGGACTACCAATCCCTCTTGTGCGAATTGACCAAAGGATCACCGTTCGGAAGGAGGAACTTAAGAAGTTAGGGATGTGTGTATAAGATGCTAGCGCCCGATCACACATTGTTTCGAATCTTGCTTGTAAGGTACTTAATGAATTGGCTTTGGTTGCTTGAGACCCCCGTCTCCCCAAAGGGTAGGCCTTTGACGACGGGTAGGAACCTTTGTTGATGGGCTATGACGAATTGCCAAAGGAGTCTAGCTGATAAGGATTTAAAAGGTACACTTTTGAGGGGTCATTTAAGCCCTTAATCGATCACTTTTATATCTGTTACTGCTTAATTTCGTTCATTTTCACTTTTTAGGTCTCTTGAAGGCATAATGCTGGAATGATGCTCATTCGGACGAAAAGGCGTGAATATGTAAAGAAAATGGCTAAAGTCAAGATAAAGACACTCAAGCTGCTGGAAACACACCCGACAGCGTCACAGATAAAGGGCGACACCGTCCCTCTAATTGCGATGGCTCAGAAGTGAAATTGCTATTTTGTACCTGACGGCGTAAGGCTTTAAAGAGTAGGCGTCACAACTCGGGCGACCTAGATCCAGATTCGACGCGCCGAAGATGAAGCCGACGGCATCACAACCCCAACGTGACGCCGTCACAAAGTTGACTTGGTCAAGACGAAACCCTAATGGCGGTGATCCGACAGCGTCACAATTAAAGAGTGACGCCGTCGCAGTTGTAACTCTATATATAGAATTCGAATTTTCAGACTTGTAGAGAGGTAGAATTGTGGAGTAAAACCTAAAAACGATTTTTGGTTGTCTTGGGTAGTATCTTAGGGTTCTCATACCCTATTGTACATCAAGATAAGTAATCTACTTCATTGATTTAATTATGTCATCGATTGTATGTGTGTATGCTTTCATGTTTACCATGTCCGGCTAATTTAATAGTGTGTTTGCTTAGATCAATGAAACCTAGTTATTGAATATTGATTGGTTGTCTCTTATCTTAATTGTAATTGGCTTAGGATTGCAATAGGCCATCGTTGTGTTTTTAATGCTTGAGTAATCTTTGTGAACATTAGTTTATAATCGCCTAGAGTTATTGTAGGCTAAAAATCCAAAGATAACCTTAGAGTTAGTTTATAAATCCTAGAGATTTTGTAGGCAATAACCTTAAGGTATCCTCAAAGAGTTAAGGAAAAAAGCATACCCTACGACCTTAGAAGACATAACGCGTTAAGAATAAGGACGTGACAATTCAACCATCAATAAAAGATAAATAGGGAGTAATAGTATCTAGGTAGACACATTTTTAATCATCATACGAGCACACAACAATTAGACATAGACTACCCCTTAGCTTAGTTAATTAGATAATTAGAATAGTAGAGTAATTGGTAGAAGTACCACCCCCCCAAATCCAATACCCCGAGATCGTACCTTTCAATTTTCTAAAAAATATAAAAAAAAAGATAAAAAAATAATCTTCCTCAACCCCAACCTTAGGGCGTAGTAATTTCTCACTAGCATTCCTATTCCCCTAGATAACGATATCAATCCCAAGGCTTACCCTAATACTACACTACAACGATTAAGTTTATTGCCTAGGTGGTTGAAAAACTTGCTCAAAGAAAAGGAAGTTTTCTTTGACCCCGAACGCGCGTTGTACGCGTATCACTAGTGAATTGAACCCCCACTTGAATCAATAGGAAGTAATTAGAAAACATAGACATAACTTGATAGGATGAATAATTAGGTTAGCACACTTTCTCTCTATTGTTCACAACTTCAATTTATTTTCAGCATTTCATTTCTTGTCTATTAGTATAATTAATATTTCAACCATTAATCTTTTAAAAAACCGTGACACTAGACTTAATTAGGATCCTCATCTACATAGCTCTTGGGAACGACCTCGGCTTTACCACCATCTATACTATGCACGACCGGGTTCACTGCTCGTTAGTGCAATAGGTAGACCTTAGGTAGACGAGACCTTAGAAATTTAAATACTGGTCGGAAATCCTGCATCAGAATTTTGGCGCCGCCGCCGGGGAGCTATATTTGGATTTTTGTTAAGTCTTTTATTTTTGTTTACTTATTTTTTTTTCAACTTTCAGTTTCAGGTATTATGGCAGTTGTGGACATCGACAACCTCACTCTCGAGGAATACCTCGCAATGACTCGGGATGAGCAAGGGCCGGGGTTTGTTAGGCCGACTATTGGAGCGGAGGTCCGATTCGTGATCAAGGACAAATTTATGAGGGAGTTACGTGCAAACCCTTTTTCCGAAAGTAAGAAGGAAGATGCTTACGAGCATATTGAAAATGTTTTATACATTGCAAGCCTTTTCAACATTCCTGGTGTCTATCAAGATGCAGCCATGCTTTGAGTGTTCCCTATGACACTTACGGGATTGGCTAAACAATGGGTGGATAGACTATCCGGTGGGACCATTGACACGTGGAATCTTCTCAAAAGAGCTTTCAGTCAAAGATTTTACCATCCCTCAAGAACGGCAAAACAACTAGAAGAGATTCACAATTTCAGACAAGAAGACGGTGAAACATTATACTAAGCTTGGGATAGGTATAATGACCTCCTATACAAATGCCCTACTCATGACATCAACAATCAGCAAAAGTTCAACATCTTCTATAAGGGTATCGGAATTGCTACAAGGCAAATGCTCGATTCTTAGGGGCCAGTCCCTGGAATGACACCTACTCTAGCGCTGGAATCTATACAAAACATGGCCACCCACTCTCAAAAGTGGAATGAAGGAGGGAGCAATAGAACTTTAGGCGGAAGTATGAATGGTATCGCTGCTATCACCAACAAACTTGAGACTCTTGGCCGTGATATGTTAAAACGTAAAGAAAGTGTGCACGCTATTCAAGTTGGGTGCGAAACATGTGGTGGAGCCCACCTTGCTAAAATCGCCCTCTTAATGATGAAGATAGAAAAATTGAAGAGGTCAAGTATGGTGAAGCTAATACACCTTTCCAAGGATCAAATGGAAATGGTAATGGATATCGGTGTAGGACCACCGGGGTACTACAATCGTGCACCTTATGGAGAAAGAAGGTCTAACCTCGAGGAAACTATCAACAAATACCTTGAGGACTCTACTAAAAGGAAAAAAGAGCAAGACGAATGGTTGAAAAGCTTTCAATAAAGTACAAACAAAAGCCTCTCTAATCATGACGAATCTTTAATCAAAAAATCGACGATCCCGACTTCCCCAAAATTCCCTGAATTTGAATTTCTCAACGGATCCACCGTTTGAATTAACCGGTGTAACACCACCACAAAATCGAGGTATTCGTTTTCGTGCACCCGGTTTTGAATATAAACAACGACTACCACAACCCAACAAAAATCAAAACCCATTTTACGTCAATCGTCCATATTTCCTACTGGGTCGTCCTAATATCAATCAAAACCAATCACCAAGAGGGTCGTCATATCATTCTAACATGGATTTCTCCCAATCTTCCCAACCAAATCTATCGTATTCACCGCTTCATGGCGTGAATCTTGATATGGATTTTGAAGATTTTATGGAATACCCTCCTCAAAACTATTCGTCTCAACAATACCCTCCTCAAAACTATCCGTCTCAACAATACCCGACTCAAAACTATCCGAGTCAAGATGCTTCGATGGGACAAGGTTCGGGGCACGGTTCATACCATGGTTCTATTCGTCTTGAAGACGATTTCGAAGAGACGTCACCAGTCAAATCAAAGAAGGGTTCAAAACGGGTTACAAAGGAGAAGGGCAAGAATGTTGCAAACAAAAAGGTCGAACTATGGACAACGGAGGAAGAGGTCGCGCTTTGTAAAGCTTGAATACATGTGTCGGAAAATTCGGCTAGAGGGAACGCTATCAACCGGAATGGGTTTTGGGAGGAGGTGATAGCGTACTTTGAATAAGAAACTGGTTCACAAAGAACCTACAACTCCATCACTACCAAATGGAAGGGTAGGATTCGTTCTAGGGTTGGTTTCTTTTGTGCAATTATGGATAATATCAAGAAGAATCACGGAAGTGGTGAGAATGACGAAGACGACTATAAAAAAGCTTGTAAAGAATACCGTGTGATTCACAAGCATGAGTTTACATTGAAGGAGTGTTGAAAAGTTTTGTGGAAGGATTCTGCTTGAAAAACTGTTGAGATGCCTTCTTTCACCCCGAATAGTCGGAAGACATCCAAACTTCGGAAACCACCTCGGGGTAAACAAGAGGTCCTTTTAATCCTCAAGAAGTGGATGATTCTAAAGAGGACGAGACTCCAGAATCACAACCAAAAGGTCGTGAGACATCCAAAAAGAAAGCACCTGCCTCCTCTCGTGAGCCACCTAAATCATTTGTTAGTACGATGGCGAAGAACTTTTTAAAGTTCAGGCCGTCAAGTAAGGAAAAAAAATAAGAATATGGAAAATGAATATTTAAAGTTGAAGCAAAAAGAGTTGGAGCTGCAAGCCTGCAAGAGGCAACGTCAAGGCGAGCCGAGGAGTTTAAAAGGGAGAAACTTGAGATCAAACGTCACCAACTTGCATTGGTAGAACAATCAAATCGGACACAAGAATTAATTTTCTACAATAAACCCTTGACCTAACTATGCCTGCACGATAACTACATGAACTTCAACAACTTAAGGCAACAATCAAAGTACGGCACAACTTAGATTATTAGTTTCAGTTTTTAATAAGTATTGTAATGTTTACGGTTTATTAGTTTAAGTTTTTAATTATTGTTGCAATGTTTAAGTATTTTTATTAATGAAGTTTAATTTTGTTGTTAAAAATATTAAATAAAAAAAAATAAAAAAAAAAATAAAAAATAATTAGGTCACCACTGTGGCAACTAGGTCGTCGTTAAGTCGTTGGAGAGAGAAAGCTGATATGACACAGGTGACACAGGGCACCACTACTCGTAGCCTTATGACTTATGAGAGTGTTAAGATGATGTGTCATATGTGAGACCTAAATGAAGAGGGGTGAATCTTCACCAGAGTCCACACCCTTGCTCTTATAGACTATCTGGATACTCAAACTTTTAAAGCGTATGCGTTCATAGATATTGTGATTCATTGCTTTATCTTCGATCTTCATAGCTTATTCTCCCAAAATTGTTATTTATATTGGTTTGACCGGGTAAATACAGGTAATGAAGTGGTGTAAGAGCTTAGATGATGTATAACGTAATTAAATTGGGATGTCATTAAATAGAGCATATGCATCCCCCCTATGATTGTATTTAAAATTTTGTATATTAGTGTTGATTGACACAAAATTGCTTTATACTACATCTGTCTCTAAATAAGTGTCCAGTTTGACTTTTCAGAGTCAAACTGGATCAACTTTGACCTTATCTATTTTTGCGAGTGTTATATAATACTTGATGCAAAATATATGAATTGATTGGGTTTAAAGTGTATTTTTCATTGGTATAGTTTTTTATCAATTAATATATAACACACACAAAATATTTACGGTCAAAGTTGAACCAGTTTGACTCTGAAAAGTCAAACTGGACATTTATTTAGGGACGGAGGGAGTATATTTTTTATGAATCAATATGCAATCGATTTTTGTCATTTGTTTACTAAGTTCAAACATTATCTTCTCTTCTTATTTATACTATATTATAATGCATGTAAAAGTCAAACCTCATTTCAAATCTGACTCCTAACCAAAAATTAAGATAAGAAGCTTCAATCATAAAATGACATGTGTCACTTCTTAACAAACTCCAAACCTAATTTCTAAACACTAAAAATTAAGATAAGGAGCTCCAATTATAAAGTGACAAGTGTCACTTATCAACTAAAAATTCATCTTTATTTTCAAATTGAAATATCTTTTTATCTACTTATTTTTTTTATAATCTAATTTCACCATATTTTCTAAAATTTTATGCTCTTTAATTAAGCAATCTATTTTGATATATTTTTACAAGTTTTTAATTTTTATATTTTTAGTGGGTTTATTTTATTTTAATTCAAATTTTACAACTTTTACTTTTATTTCAATTAATATAATCTTGATTCGTCAAAATCATATACTTTTGGGGGAGTGTTTGACGGGTAAGAGATTGCGAGGGTATTTTTATATGCGGGAATAATGATGTCACGGGAAAGCTACGGATAACCCAAACAAACACATACAACTAACACATATACATTCGAAGTGTTGTGAAACGAATTCACTAAACGAGTAAGCAAACACATATAACTATATTTATCGCCGCTGCTGTGTGCGGGTATCCGACTATCTTCTTATATGAGTAAATTAAAATTCTAAAACTAGGCTGCTCATCGGGCGGGTCTTGAAGCTAGTACTTAATATAAGCCAAGTCTAACAAATGACTTTTGACAATTTCAACCTAAATACTTTGTAAATTACTGGTTGTAATTGTCAGATTATGTGGAGCTCACCTACAATCGATATGAATGGAGGTTGTGTCAATAAATAAGACTCGAATAATCAGAGCTACAATGGTGTGTTATGTGACTTATGTCATAAGTGTTCAAAACTAATGGCAAACTTAATTGACCCAACGAGTCTTAAGCAAGACTTATGTATTATTTCTTGTAGACCTTCCTTTTTTGTTTTGAACATCGTCCTCATGTCTACTCTTTTACAATCAAACCACTAAGAGCACCCACAATACGTGTTTATATCGGAGTTCATCGTTCATGGTGACATGAATGTGAGGTGGGCCCAAAGAATATAAACTTGCCCATTATATGCCATGGAAGATAAACAAGGTTCAATTCATCTATAAAATCTTAATTAGGAGAGTGTGTTTATGGGTCCCAATTACCTATTTTACACTCATTTACAAAGATACAAATCTGATAAAAAGTAAGAGGGGGGTTCGTTTATTGACTTCTACAAATTTATACGAGTAAGTGAGTAAGGTTATTAATGTTGAGGTTTATAAAAACATGGCGATGCTAGTTTATCGTGAAAGTTTATAGCACAAGAGGTGTTTTAACTAAACCAATCCTAACAATTTGCATAATAAACACACAAACAATCGAAACAAGATTGTACACACTCTTAAAGTAGAGACAAATATATGTACTTCCTACTTCTTCTGAGTCCTGAAAGACAATAATCTACAATTTAATTTTGGCTCTAACGAGGGTTGGTAACGCCCCTCACCATGCTCTCTAAAGATTAAAACGAGAATTTGTATTTTAGAAATTGCTTGTAGTAGCATATCATAAAAAGTTAGTTTCTAATCATAGTACCCCTATTATGTGGAAATGCCAAGTCTCACAAGTGACTTCTTTACAAAATCTCAACCTAAACATATGATATTGTAATTATAGGAATCGAAAATATTCATTCGTATACTTTAAAATAAAATGATTACGATAACAAGAAATCAAACAAGAACTCAAACAATATGTTTGGTTGTGTGCTCCTAGTTTCTCTGTTTGATGTACATTCACAGTTTATACATATTGACTTCCAGAAAAAAGAACCCAGACAATCTTTGCCAATAAGAACAGACATTGTATGAAGTAATAAGTATTATTGACCAAAATAACAAACCAGACTTACGTAGGGTATTCACTTCGCACACTAACCTTTGCTCTTCTTTCTCATTGACCATGAGCCTTTTTCTTTTTGTATGTACACTTAACGTTCCATGTCACTGGCAAAAACAGATTTAGGGGGTTAGAATCTTTTAAAGATTATAGAGTTATATAGTCTAGAAGTAACTTTAGTAATACTTACTCATAGCTTGAGTTACTCTTCTTCCATCTGCAGTTATGAACTTTGTTGGTTTACCAACGACAGCAGGTCCACATTTATAGCCAGGGCCGGGTGCAAGCAAGGTGAAGTTCACGGGTAGTTTGACCGTGCTGTTAGTGGTTCCAGCTGCACCAACAGCAACTTGGAATGAGCTTAGCCCCCCTGGTTTGATAACACCTCCCTTGCAACAATTTGCGATCTGCTGATTGTAAGGTGTTCCGGGTAATAAATCAACAATCGTTGGGGTTTTCTTGCAGCTATGTGGTGGTGAACTTCTATATTTTGAACAGTCTCCTTGCTCCGTGGCTTGAGCTCCCGTCATGCTCCATATCACCTCTCTCTTAGCCCACGTCCAACCTAAGGTCCATCCAGGACGTGAGACGCGGCGATATTTCTGGAAATTATACATAGTAACGACGGCCTGTTGAAAACAAAATTATGATATGAGTACCTATTTAGTCACAAAGATCTCTATTAACTGCACATGTACTATCTGTGATTACCAACTTCAAACTGCAAAAAAAGAAATTCTGTTACTTACAACGTAGCCATCAGGGGTCCAACTAATGATATCCCACTTGATCGTAATGTTTCCATTTGGGTCACGTGCATCATACGCTTCTGCACGTTAACAAACAAAAATAGAGGCCGTTAGTTACTCAATCCCAGTGACATGCCTTATTATAAAAGATTGCAAACAAAAGCTAAAAAAACAGAAATGTAAACAAGATCCAAACCTGTGGAAGTAAAACTAAATGCAAGCAATATAGCAACAACAATGGGGTAAATGGACGATCTTGTTAAATATTTGAAACAGTAATCCATTATTACTTGCTTACAAGGTTTCCAAGATGAAACAGTGTATAGAGATTGAGAGATTGGGAGTTGGTCTTTCTCTCTTTTTTATAAAAGTGAAGATGTTTGCTCTTATTAATAAGGCTACTACTATCATCCATGTTCAAAACTAGTAGTGGGTGCTTATACTTATTTGAATATTTAGCTAGTGACAGCCTATCAATTTTGACCTGCTATTTTTCCAAGAAATTTTCCCCAAGAATTACTAATCCATATCAAACAAAAACATTGACTAAATGGGGAATATATTTAATTTAAGTGATATAAGTCGTGTTTTAAAACCCGGGTTTATTCGGTCGGTTGAACAGGCTGAATCGTGAACTAGTCGGGTGATCGAAAGCCAGTTTTGAGCGAAAAACTTTGTTGAAACGCCGGTTAAACCGGTTGAACCATGACCCGATGGCTCGACCAGATCAATTAAAAAACCGATTTTTAAAATATTGATATCACCATTTACTTAACTATTCTTAAAAAAATAAGATATTTGAATTTACGACATGATTTGGTAAAGTCTTATTAATGATCAAGTATCACTCACTACATTTGTTAACATTTTTTGCTAGTTGATTTCAAAAATAGGTATATGTGTGGGTTTCTTTTGTAAAGATGTCAATAACGTTAATGACTTTTTGAGTTTAAAATAAAAATAGTTTGATTTGTAAACGATGATATCTAGAAGGTTTAGTAATATTTTAAAAGACAGGAAATATCCGGCTCAACAATGATCACATGGAAGTTTTGTCATCTTTAGACATTTTCTACGATGTGGTTGAAAGGAGTCATATTTACCCGCGCGTTGCAACGGGTTTAAAACTATTCATTTTATAGCTACGAATCATTAAATGATTCGTAACAAAAAAGTATCAATCATAACTTCTTACATATATAGGATATATAATAAATATCTAAAATAATAATATGGATGGTGATGATAATATCGAGTTTAAGATTAAAATACATACACTTTTATTTTAATCCTTTTGAAGACATTTTTTAATATAAATACGAACAAAATGAAGTAAAATGATGTGTAAAAAGCTATGCGTATAGTTTAATAGAGTGTTAAAACATAGAGTTGGAGTTACTTTGTCATTTCACTAAATATAAATGTGTCTTTTGGAGATTTGGTTAATAAGTTAAACTATAATCTTTGGGTTAAATAGCTTAACTTTGAGTACATATTGCAAACGGAGTTAGGGGTGTCAAATGGGTTGACCTGATCCGACTCGAACCCGACCCGAACTCCATAAAGTCTTATAGGGCCGGGTTTATTTGGGTTCAACTCGGCTTATCGGGTTTATCGGGTTAACCAGACAAACCCGATAATCTTATAGAGTCGGATTAGGGTTATTTTTTTCTTTATATTTTATCGGGTTCGGGTTCAACCCGGTAACCCGATAATATGTATAAGGCTTTCGATCTTTTCTTCATTTTAGGCCAAATAAAATCTAATCCATAGTTTTGAATTGTGAATTGTACCTTGAATTGGCTAGCTGTTGCCAATTTTTTTTTTTTTTTTTTTTTAAATGGCATATGCCTACAACAACATCATTGTTTCATGAGAATTTTTTTTTTTTAAATGAACACCTTACCTCCACCTTTACCAAAATGAACCATCTAAATCCGTTTTACCAAAATCTACACTTTGGGCGAGCAAACATGGGGCGAGCAAGGATTTGCTCTCCATGTTCTTTGTCTTGTAGCGAGGCGGAGAGCAATTGGAAGCATTTGCTCTCCATGTTCTATGTCTTGTAGCGAGGCGGAGAGCAATTGAAAGGGAGAGCAAGACATTTTCTCTCCATGTTATCTGTCTTGTAGCGAGGATATGTGGGTGAAATGAATTGGAGAGCAAATGGTTTGCTCGCTCAAAGTGTCGATTTTGGTAAACATCTTTAAAAGTGTTTATTTTTGTAATTGAGTGTGAGAACTGAGAAGTGTTTGTTGTGATAATTGATTTATTGTTATGAAATATGAATGGGGACCATGCAAGCGAGGCATTTTTTATTTTTTTATTTTTTTTTAACCTGGTGTACTAAGATTCACTTGTTATTGTTATTGTTTTACTTTCATTCCTGTAAAGAACATTGTTAATTTTTTATCTAGCATGCTGCATTTATTTAATTTTTTTCCTTACCGCATTTTTGTTTTCTTCCTGCATTTGTTTTTGAAGTCAAGTAACGTGATGTGTACATGTTTCTTTCTAAGGCTATACCGTACTTTTCTTTTCATGTCACAAATTATTATGCATGATCACTTTATCAAATAATTCATACCACATGTTTTAATAAAATCACATATTGCTGCTATTAGCTTAGACACAAGAAACTAATTTAACACAAAAATCACATCTAATTACCAAAATGTGCAAAAATCGTGAATCGGTAGTCGGGCGGTCGACCACCCTGCAGCGAGTAATCGGTCAAGTCGGGATTAATCGGTGATTAATCGGATTGGCATTTACTGCAGTTTTTTGGTATTTCTAGAGACCAAACTAAAAATCTTAACCGATTCCAAGTTTGCTATGTTTCCAAACCTCAATAAAATGCTCCAATTCTGATTATGATGCCCATTGTGCATTATAAGTGAAATATACGATCACCAAATTAAGTATAATGCATAAATTATTATTATTTTTAAAATGACCGATTTGCCCGATTCGGCCGATTTTTTGACTGCTTAGTGTTGATTTTTATCCTAGGCCGATTTTTCGACCGATTTTCAAAAATCGACAAGGTACTCGGCCGATTAACGATTAATCAGCGATTAATCGGCCGAGTTGACCGATTTTTGCAACATTGATTTTATGTTAAGGTCAAGCCAACTTGCCAGAACCCGATAACTGCTCGAAAACCCAACCCGAATCAACTCGGCCCGTTTGGACCCGATAACCCGACAGCTTATAGAGTCGAGTTAGGGTCAAATTTTAAGACACCAAAACCCGAATCAAACTGACCCGATAAACCTGATAACTTGACAACCCGACCCGATAACACCCCTAATCGGAGTGCTCTAAACATGCATTTAGTTAAATGCCAATTCTTTAAGCGGACCTTCCGTTCAATGAATTTACCTTTTCTAGACCCAAAAAATTGTTCTTTTCAAACTACATCGAATGACTTGCGAGTTGCGACTTTTTTACTTTTGATAGTAGGGCGCCAAGTGTAACCAAAAAGTTCTTGCATATTCTTTTTTTATTTGTCATGTGTAATGTAATTTGTCAGTATCTTTGTGCACTTTTCGAGCGATCTAAGTTAAGCGACTTTTGTGTACTTTAAGCAACCTTTTATTTTGTTATTTTTTTAAAAAATGTCAAATTTTAAAAAATATTTTTTTATTCTTTTTATCTCCTACAACAGTTAAACGACTTACGACTACGTACTTTAAGTGATTTTTTTCACTGTTCAAAGTATTGTTGCTTGTGTCTTTTTTTGGAAAAAGTATTACTTTTTAATATACAACAATTCACTTTAAATTTTTTTTAAAACACTTTTTTATGATAAAACCTTTTTTTCTAAAAACCACGCATAACAGTTTTGTTAGTTTTGTGTGGTTTAAAAAAAAACAGTTTTGTCATAAAAAGTGTTTAAAAAAAATTAAAGTAAATTGTTGTATTTTAAAAAGTAATTTAAAAAATAATACTTTTTCAAAAAAAAGTATAAATGCAACAGTACTTTGAACAGTTAAAAAAGTTGCTTAAAGTACATAGTCGCTTATCTGTTGTAGAGGACAAAAAGAATAAAAAATATTTTTTGAAGTTTGACTTTTTTAGAAAATGACAAATAGAAGGTCGTTTAAAATACACAAAAATCGCTTAACTTATGCCGCTCGAAAAGTACGCCAAAGGTACTGACAAAGACACAAAGTACCTTACACATGAAAAACAAAAAAAGAATTCGCAGTAACTTTTTGGTGACACTTGACGCCCTCTTATTAAAAGTAAAAAAGCCGCAAGTCGTTCGGTCTAGTTTGAGAAAAGCAATTTTTTAGGTCTAGAAAAGATAAACTCGTTGAGTGGAAGGTCCACTTAAAAAATTGGTTCTTTAATTAAAGTTTAAATATATATATATTTTTTTTCTTTTTCTTTTTTTTTTACATAACAGATAGTTAATTAATACTATTATTAAGATAAGAAAAGGAATTTGTTAATCATGCATGATATTGGATCAATTCAAATTTCTAAAAGAGACAGTTATGGATTACCTTATAAGTCAACTCTCATCTTTAGAAAATCTCAACCCTAAACATGTTGTAAATTACTGGTTGTCATTGTCAGATAATGAGGACCTCACCGACACTCGATAAGAATGAAGGTTGTATCAAGAAATAAGACTTGATCAATCAGAGAAACAATAATGTTTTATGTGTTTAAAAGTAATGGCAACGTTTACTTCATTATCATTTTCAATAACGTGCAACAAAAATACATAGAAAGGCAACTCAAGTACAACTACAAGATTATAAATTCCTTTCGTCTCAAAATAATTAAGAAAAAAAAGAGTAAAGAAAAAATAATAATAAAACTCAATTTAAGAATAACAAAATTGTCACTGCATTTTTTATTCTCTACTGAATGACTGTTTTTCTTTTAACTAATTAATTTATGGTTCTTTAAATTTTGTACTCCGTAATATAATTTCAAATAAATAAATTTGATCAAACTCTAGTATCTATTGTTAGCAGTCACGAACTTTAAAAAACCTGAAAAAAAAAGTTAGATGAATAATTTGAGACAGATGAATTAAATTAAACTTGATAAACCTATTGGTTCATCTTTGCCATCCATCATATGAAAAAACGCTAATGAAAATATAATGCAAGGTTAATCAAATTTCCGCAACCACAATCTGTAATTCAAAACAACGATAATATCATAACTTAATTAAACACCAATAAAACCAAGTTATCAAAGAAAAATAAAATATAATTATAGACTAATCAATGAAAACTCATCGAATAACTTTGAGCATGAACTGTAACGATTGAATACGAATAACAGTGCTAATGATAATGTGACATCATTAATTCATTACAACTAAATACCCCAACAGAAGAAAATAGGGTTATGGTGAATGTATGTAACTATACATGTTTTTCTTTGAGCTATGTGATCCCCTCTTAATTTGCAGTGTTGTTGAATAGGTTAATTATGATACGAGCACAGGTTCAGCGCTTCAACGAACTTTAACCGGCCAATGTTTCTCCTGTAGTCTGCCTCTTTACTTCTTGGTCACGTCGACCCATAAATCAATTTATGTATATCCTACATATATCATCTATCAACAATACAATCATTAATGCATACATGCTTGATCAAGAACAATAATGATTATTAAAGAAGCTAAGATAGCATCAGCTTCATTGCGAGGTCTAGTCAGAATTAAAAGCATGGAACAGTAAATTAAACTAAGTATAAATTATAATGTGGCTAGATAGATGTTACTCAAATCTTATAAAGCTTCGAATACATGGTATACTAGCCAGCTACTTATGTTCCAAATAAGATTCCAAGCCTCAACTTTATTTCCAAATCAGATACGCATTATTAATTGCTAATCACTTAATCACATTAGCAGCAAGTATTATACCTTTAAACAAAGCAGCTTCTACAATCGTCTCATACATCGCATGTGCATCCTCACTGGAAAACGTCCCCAAATCTTTGGTCGCAAACATAAAGTGTCCTTTAGCTGATCGAGCTGAATTTCAAAAAGAAAAGCAAAAAAATGTTAACGATATGACACTGTTTTAGTAAAATTAAAGCGTGACAAGATGGACCAAGTTATATTTATTACTGATACCTCTTATGTTCCTTGATCAGTATATTAGAGATACCAATATAAGTCCTCTTTGATCATGCAGTAATACTAGATTCCATTTCTTTGATAAGGTGTGTCTTTTTAGAAGGAATATTGTATGACCTTCCCTTCGGCTACCACTTCAAAAGCCTTCGTATAAGCAAGATACTTTCTATAAGGTTTCTCTGACATGTTGTAAGTATATATCGACTGAACAAGCTGTAGAGGCAGGGTTTATTACATGAGATAATGCTTCGTCGAAAGTTGTACGTATACTATGATAACTTGAGCAAATTTCTTAATATGATCGATAACGTGAGTTATTCAAGTAGTGAGGTAACTAATGCAGAGGTTATATATTGTTAGATTATACGTATGCTTACCTTAACCGAGCATTCTTACCCATTCTATGCGATACATCAGCATGCCCTGTGGCACATCAGCATTGTGGTTGTTAGATTTTTAGGCTAAAACCCCAAGTCTCAAAACATATATGATGTTTCTAACATTTAATCATTCATTAGTTTATACTTTATACGAAAAGGTTTTAAATAACCATAGCAATTTAAATAAACTACAACCCTCACCATTGATAATTTTTTTGGAATTCCGTAGCAGATTCTGTATCTCGTATCAAATACGGTAATAATAGAGCAGGTGGGTTTTCCAACACGATATACTCCTGATATTGTCTTCCACCTAAGTTTGCAAGTCGTTCAGCACAATGATTGAATGATTCCTATCTCTTCTAGTATGAACCATGGTGCACTTTTGTTCTTTCATTATCGTCCGAATAGCTTCCAAAACATACTTAAGTGGATGACCCTTATCAACTTCTTTAAGCCCAAGCTGTATAGCAGATTCACAATCCGTTTCGATCAACACATGGGACAGATTCTTATCCTTAATTAAACACAACCCTTTATATATGCTCCAAACTTCTGCCTCTAAACTCGAATACGATTTTCCCTCCATTTTTCCCATGTACCCACACACCCATCTCCCTTTGCCATCTCTTATTACACCTCCAAAACTTGATGGACCCGGATTTCCTTTTGAACAACCGTCTGTGTTTAACTTGAGAAACTTACCCTCAGGAAACATCCATCTGGATTTTAATGCCTTATGGTTGGTTTCGCTACGTGCATGGTAATAACTCTTTTCTTGATGTTGAAGTAGACTATGAATACGATGTACGTATGAGGGTTGATAACTTGCATGATTGTGATGTAGAGGAACCATCGCATTGATATGAGTGGGAATTGGCATGAAAACAGGTATTTGCATCATCTTGATCAAATATGATAATGATTACCAACAAGGTGAATGTACGTAATTTGACGATTAAGTAAAAAGTATACTGCGAATGTGAATAGAAAAATGTATGTGAATAACTTGGCTATTTATAATAATGTACAATTGTTGCCGACTTTAATTATAGGTTTATACGGAGTAATAGTTATTATGTTATATTCGCGTATACTATAAAAATATATCATAATAGTTTTTACCAACTTTTTTTAAATAGTCCATTTCCAATAAATAAAAACTGCTCGATCATCACAAATTTTTTTTATAAGAAAACGAGATAATATAATCTCAATTCTCAAAATTAAGAGAGAAGATCTTAAGCAAAATTGCAGGTTTAAATGAGCCGTTGTGGGAGATAAAAACTCGAGATTTTTTCATTCTATTCTGAAAAATAACTTTGCCATTCGCAATATTAGAGGCATTCATGCTAACGGTGTTTGGTATGAATCCCCTGTGGATATTAAACAAGCGGCTTTGGATAATTTTTCGTCAAGATTTAAAGAAAGTAATTATTCGAGGCCTACTTTCAACTGCAGTTTGTTTCGCTAGCTCTCTGATCTGGATTCAAATATGCTCGAATCAAGTATCTCATTGGAGGAAATTAAATTTACGGTCTAGGAATGTGATGGCTCGAAGGCCCCGGGTCCAGATGGGTTTAATTTTAGATTTATTAAAACCTATGGGGACATCTTATATAAAGATTTTCTAGATTGCGTGAAGCATTTTGAAGCCACTAGTTTAATTGCCAATGGCTGCAACCCATCTTTTATTGTATTGATCCCAAAGAAGCACGACCCCCTCGGCTTCTCGGACTACCGCCCAATTAGTCTTATCGGATGTGTTTATAAGATTATCTCTAAAATCCTTTCTTTTCGCCTTGCCAATGTCATGCGGTCTATCATTGGTCTTAACTACATTCATTGCGGGTATTGAGAATAAGAGGATTTTGCTTTTTAAGGTAGACTTTGAGAAAGCCTTTGATAGCATCAATTGGGCCTTTCTTTGCAACATTATGAGGCACATGGGTTTCGGGAAAAATGGATTAAGTGGATTTCTGCTTGTCTTAGTTCGGCCTCAATTTCAGTTTTAGTGAACGGCTCTCCTTCTAGGGAGTTTAAGATGGAGAGAGGGTTGCGTCAAGGGGACCCATTATCCCTATTCCTCTTTCTTATTGTTGCTGAAGCTCTCCAAACATGTTAAATTTTGGGGTAATAATCTGTGGGAAACATATCATTCTATCAATTGCTAATGGCTTTCAAGTTATGGTTCATTGCAGGATTATTACAGGGGTTAATCATGGACAAATGATAAAAGGTTTAAAGTTCCAAGATGCTCGTTTCTGCTGAAGCTTTTATCAATTCTGCTGATGAGTCATTTATAGCCGTTAGAGGAGTCTTAGTGCAACTTAATCTCCTATTTAATAAGTCCTTAATTCTAGGGTTACAAACACTTGAGTGTGCAGTCTTTTGTATCACTCTCTTCTCTTCTTTTAGATCATTTCACTGATCTCTTCTTGTCTTTACATTTACATGATTATTGTCTCATTGACATTAATCTAATCTTGTAACATTTGGATACTATTGTAAACTTAATCTAAGCTGACTATTGCAGCTTAGATCTGAATAAAGGTTTTATTGTTCATCTTGTGTTGCCTATACTTTCGTACATGGTGTCAGAGCCTCAGGCTCATTGATTTTCTTTGGCAACAAAGGTGTGGTTTGGGGTTATTGCTATTGGCGTAATCACTGGTTATCTTCTGTTTACAATTTGCTCTAGACTAAGTGAATCTAGGGTGATTGTGATTTGTTCTTCCGCTGCATATTTCTCTGTAAGCCTAAATCGTATCTCTTCTTTAAACATACAGTACTTAAGTCTTTGTGGGTGCAAACGGGTAGACTAACATCTTGATCTGCCACCTTTGAGTGGTACGAATACCTGCTCTGGTTTACCCTAGTCCACAGGCTTGGTGCTTGTTGTTTCTTATTACAAAGTCTTATTTATTTGTCCATTTACTCTTATTATTATCTCTGTCTGTGATTCTTTGTCTGTCTTATTATATCTGTCTGTCTTATCCTTTGTATTATGGCTATTGGTGATGATAATGTTGGTGGTGGTGGTTCTTCCACTGAGAAAAGCTTATCCTTTGGTGATGCTTTGTATTTACACCCCAATAATACCAATGGTACTCCCATTATTTCTATTAAACTCACTGGAACTGAAAATTATAAAATATGAAATATGGCCATGACGTTTGCTTTAAGGAACCATAACAAGTTAGGGTTTATTGATGGTACTTGCATAAGAAATGATTCAAACCCCAGTCTTGCTAATCAATGGGGCACTTGTAATTCTGTTGTGGTTACTTGGATTCTCAACTCTCTCAGCCCTGAATTATTTGTTGGTGCTATTTATGCTAAAACTGCTTATGAAATGTGGAATGATCTTAATGATACTTATGATAAAGTTGATGGTTCAGCTCTTTTTAATTTGCACAAAAATATAAATTCTCTCAGTAAAAGTGGGTCCTCTCTTGCTGATTACTATAACAATCTTAACTCTCTATGGAAACAATTTGATTGTATGATTAGCTTGCCTCCCTGCACTTGTGAGGCTGCAAAACATTTTGAAAAACACAATCAGCTAATCAAGTTAATGCAATTTCTTATGGGTCTTGATGATTCCTATGTTCCCATCAGAAGCAATATTTTAACCAGAGATCCTTTACCTAATGTCAAAACTGCTTTCTCTGTTGTCTCTGGAGAAGAATCACACAGAAATGTCTCATCTGGGAATAGCTCTGCTAAACCCAATGCTACGGCTTTTGCTGCAAAAACTTCTGATGGTGGAAAATTTTTTGATAACAAAAGAGTTTTTAACAACAAAACTTCTGGTTTTAATACTGGTAACAGCTCTAATAGCAGAGGACCAAACATGAACCTCAAATGTACTAATTGCAGAAAACCTGGTCATACTGTTGATAGATGTTATGATCTTGTTGGCTATCCTGCTGGATATGTTAAAAGAAATTTTAATGGTAAACCTTTCAGCAGTAACAATGTTTCTGCTGAAACTAATCGCGTCACTGATAATAGTGCTAGCAACTCTCCTGTCTCCTTGTCTAATGAACAGCTCTCAAGACTTATGAGTCTCCTCAATGACAACAATGTGTCATCTGCTAATGCCAACTTGGCAGGTAAAAATTTCTCAGGAACCTTCTTTAATGGCAGTGTCAAGTTTAATTTAAACTTCAACAAGTTTTTTAACAACAACACTAAATCCTTATCTAGAAACATCAGTCTTGGTTGGATTGTTGATTCTGGTGCAAATCAGCACATGACTGTGTCTGAAAATTTTTTAATCAATGTTGTTAACATTTCAAATCTTGGCCTAACTGTTGGACATCCCAATGGTACTCAGGCCTTAATTACTAAAACTGGTGATTTAAAGGTCAATAATGACCTAACTCTTTTTGATGTTCTTGTTGTTCCTGAGTACAATGTTAGTTTGCTATCTGTTCATAAGATTGCTAGAGACAACAAGATGTTTGTTGGGTTTAATGAATCTAATTGCTATATACAGGATTTACATCAAAAAAGGATTGTGGGGATTGGTAAACAATACAATGGGTTATATATATTTGATATAGACTCTACATGTAAGATTACTTCTAATAACTGCATATCTGTTTGCCATGTTTCTAGAAATCTCTGGCATCAAAGACTTGGTCATCCCTCTGACCAAGTCCTACACATACTTAAACCCACTCTTAAATTTGATAGTTCATCTGAAATTGATCATCCCTGTGATACTTGTAATAAAGCTAAACAAACCAGAGAACCATTCCCTCTAAGTGAACATAAATCCACTCAAATTGGTCAACTTGTTCACCTTGATGTTTGGGGACCATATAAAATCACTAGCAGAGATGGTTACAAATATTTTTTAACCATAGTTGATGACTATTCCAGGGCAGTGTGGGTTTATATGCTTAAGGGAAAGGATGATGTTTATGTTTCCATTGTTAACTTTATTCATATGCTATCAAATCAATTTGAACACAATGTCAAGGTTTTTAGAAGTGATAATGGGACAGAATTTGTCAATAATAAACTTCAACAATTTTTCCATGAAAAAGGAATTCTACATCAAACCTCTTGTGTTTATACACCACAACAAAATGGCATTGCAGAAAGGAAACATAGGCATCTCCTTAATGTTGCTAGATCCCTTATGTTTCAGGGGGAATTACCTCTATATCTTTGGCCCGAATGTGTTCTAACTGCTGCATATGTCATAAACAGGTTACCCTCTTCAGTTCTGTCTGGCAAGTCCCCTTTCTTCCTTGTGTATGGGCATGACCCTTCACTCTCTCTCCTTAGAGTCTTTGGCTGCTTATGCTATGCCACCATTCTCAACATCTCTGATAAATTTGGTAGTAGGTCGGAAAAAAATGTCCTTATTGGTTACTCAAATGAAAAAAAAGGCTATAAACTCTTGAGCCTAGAAACAAAAAATATCTTTTATTCCAGAGATGTCAAATTTTATGAAACCGTTTTTCCCTTCAAAATGAAAAATTCTTTGTCAAAACCTTTTGTTGAAACTCATGTGCCTAAAGATTTAAACCACAAAAATTTCTTTGACTCACAAACAAGTCCCAATGATGAAGGGAGAGTGACATCCTATGATGATGGCACAGTGGTAAGTCATCCTACTAGGATTGATGAACCAGTTGCAACATCTATAGATGATAATACACACCCTGAGGGCATCATATCACAAGAATCACATCTTGCTGATGCATCTTCTGATTCTGCTGATACATCACCTGATTCTACTGAACAAGAAAGAGGCTTGCCATCCACTACTGCTAGAAGGTCAACCAGAGTTTCTAAGTTTCCCAATAATCTTAATGACTTTATTGTTGAAGGAAAAGTCAAATATGGTGTTGAAAAGGTTGTTAATTACTCTAATCTTAACAAAGATAATTACTGCTTTGCTTCTAGTTTAAATAAAAGTATTGAACCTACCTGTTATGAAGAAGCTATCCTTGATAGTAATTGGGTTGATGCTATGAACTCTGAAATTGAGGCCTTAAATGAAAACCATGCTTGGGATATAACCGATCTACCTCCTAATAGAACTCTTATTGGCTACAAATGGATCTTTAAAATCAAATATAAAGACAATGGTGAAGTTGATAGATACAAGGCTAGATTAGTTGTTAAAGGCTATAACCAAAGGGAAGGGATAGACTATGATGAAACCTTTTCTCCTGTTGTAAAAATGTCTACTGTTAGATTTCTTATTGCCTTAGCTGTAAAAAATAAATGGCCTCTCTTTCAACTTGATGTTAACAATGCTTTCTTGTATGGAGATCTTGATGAGGATATCTATATGACCATCCCCAAGGGGTTTTGTAATGAGAACAATAAAAATAAAGTTTGTAAACTTGTCAAATCTCTATATGGCCTAAAACAAGCTCCCGGAAAATGGAATGAAAAACTTGTCAGTGTTTTAAAGGAAAATAACTTTGTCCAATCTGTTAATGATCACTCTTTGTTCACCAAAATAGAGAATGACAAGTTTATTGCTCTACTTGTTTATGTGGATGACATTGTTCTTACTAGAAACTGTATTGATGAGATAAATCTTTTTAAAGAGTTTCTAAAATCCAAATTTCATATCAAAGACTTGGGAAATCTAAAATATTTTCTTGGCATTGAGGTTTTAAAAACCGGGAATGACATTTGTCTCTCCCAAAGAAAATACTGTCTTGAACTCCTCAAAGAATTTGGCCTTCTTGGGTGCAAACCTGTGTTCACTCCTATGGAACCCAATTCTGTCCTTCCATACATTCCCACTGCTGATGACCCCTTGCTTGTCAACATCACTGGTTATCAGAAGCTACTTGGGAAACTTATCTATCTCACCCATACAAGACCTGACATCTCATACTCAGTTCATTGTCTGGCACAATATATGCATTCTCCCTTAAAATCTCATCTGGAATGTGCCCTCAATGTTCTGAGATATCTAAAAGGAGCTCCAGGAAAAGGTCTAAGGTACAATTCTAGCAACTCTGAAAATCATCTTGAAGGATATAGTGATGCTGATTGGGCCAAATGCAAGAAAACCAGAAAATCTGTCACAGGTTACTGTGTTTTCTTTAATGATTGTCTGATCCCATGGAAAAGTAAAAAACAAAACACTCTTTCAAAATCTTCCACAGAAGCAGAGTATAGATCTATGTCTACTGCTGCCTGTGAAATCATTTGGATTCAAAAAATTTAAAAGATCTAAAAGTTGATATTAATCTCCCTGTTAATCTTTTTTGTGATAACAAATCTGCTCTACAACTTGCTGTCAACCCTGTTTTCCATGAAAGATCAAAACACTTTGAAATTGATGTTCACTTCATCAGGGAAAAAATTGCTAGAGGTGTTATAAATGCTAAAAAGATTAGCTCTTCAAACCAAACTGCAGACATACTCACAAAGAACCTCCCTGTCTATCAACATAAATTTTTGTGTGAAAAATTGATATTGTTTGATATGTTTGCCCATCAGATTAAGGGGGAATGTTAAATTTTGGGGTAATAATCTGTGGGAAACATATCATTCTATCAATTGCTAATGGCTTTCAAGTTATGGTTCATTGCAGGATTATTACAGGGGTTAATCATTGGACAAAAGATAAAAGGTTTAAAGTTCCAAGATGCTCGTTTCTGCTGAAGCTTTTATCAATTCTGCTGATGAGTCATTTATAGCCGTTAGAGGGGTCTTAGTGCAACTTAATCTCCTATTTAATAAGTCCCTAATTCTAGGGTTACAAACACTTGAGTGTGCAGTCTTTTGTATCACTCTCTTCTCTTCTTTTAGATCATTTCACTGATCTCTTCTTGTCTTTACATTTACATGATTATTGTCTCATTGACATTAATCTAATCTTGTAACATTTGGATACTATTGTAAACTTAATCTAAGCTGACTATTGCAGCTTAGATCTGAATAAAGGTTTTATTGTTCATCTTGTGTTGCCTATACTTTCGTACAAAACATCCCTCCTGAAAGCGTGCAGTAAAGGTGTATACAAAGGTATCTCTTTTACGAATGGGGGAGCAAATTTATTCCTCATGCAATATGCGGATGACGCCCTCTTTTTTGAGAAATGGTCGAGATTTAATGTCAAGAATTTTATCCTTATCCTCAAGTACTTTGAGACGCCCCGGGTTTCAAGATGAACCTCTCTAAAAGCAAAATTTATGGGGTTGATGTTCTTGATGATGAGGTGGAGTTTAGTACCTCGTCCTTGGGATGTGATCACGGGTAGCTTTCATTTACTTGGGTCTCCCGGTTGGTAAGCGTATGCGGTTTTGTGAAGGGTGGAACATGGTGATCAATAGATTTAGAGATTGGCTCTCATCTTGGAAATCCAAGTCTCTTTCTATTGGCAGGAGACTTACTCTTATTAAGTCCATCCTTGCCTCCTTGGTAGCTTACCTATCTATTATCTCTCTTTTCTTGGCGCCTAAGAATGTTATAAATTTTTTGGAATCCACAAGATGCATTTCTTCTGGGTTAATAAAGAATCGCAACAAGGCATTTATTGGGTTAATAGGAATAGTATATATTCTTCTTGATCAAAGTTTGGGGGGGGGGTGTTGGTAGCATATTTTCAAACATATGTGTCTCCTTGGTAAATGGAAATGGCGTTTCCATACCGAGAAGGATGCTCTTTTGAAAATGGTGATTAAAGATTTCCGTGGTGAAGACGGTGGGTTGTTCTTCTAGGCTGCTTCTCATGGTTCGAGTGGCGTTTGGGTCGATATTATCAAGGCAATAGCTAGAATCAAAGACATTGTTCCCTCTTTCACAAACTCTTTTGTCCTAAATATTTACAATGGTTCAAGTATCTCTATTTGGAAAGACGTTTGGTGTAGTCCTGGTACTCGTCTAATGGAATCATTTTCAAGGTTGTATGCTCTCGAAACTAATAAAGAATGTAAAATAAGTGATCGCTGAAGTTTATGTAATGGGGTTTGGAAAGGTGTTTTGGACTCGAGGATTCCGCTTCGTGGCAGAAGAGTGGACGTCTTGTCCCATATGGTCGAATTAATTGGTGATAACACTTTTTCTTGTGATGGTGGACAAATGGGTTTGGAGTTGTGATGGGTCTGGTAATTTCTGTGAGGATCTAAACACTTGAGTCTTGTGTTATAGATACTTTGAAGGTATACCAAGTAGTATGCAGAATATACTACTTAGTACTTTAGAAGATTAATGTGCTTGATGTATATGAATGAATGAAAAAATTATGAACAATGATATAACCCACTACTAGAAAATTAGGCATCTGCAACGAAAGTTTGCATCGCTATTCTGTCACTAAAGCCCTTTAACGACAGAATTGTGACACATATATTCCGTCACCAAAAAGGGCCTCGCAAAATTTTAGCGACAAATTTAGCGACAAAAGTTTTAGAGTTTCTGTGACGGACTGTCGATCTCCAATCCCTTACTAGAGCCTTTTTAAAGTGACCTCAACTAAGTTTGATTTGACCATCAAGTGACGTCTTGGCGACAAACTTTCTGTCGCTAATAATGACAAAGCAATCACCTAATGCATTGCTAATAATCGGCCAACCATTTTGTTGTTATTCCATCGCTACTAGAGATGGAAATATTTGTCGTTAATCCGCCACTAAAAGTATTGTCTCAAAACCGTCACTAACAATTTGTTGCTTAAATCAACACCATTCCATTGCTTGTTTGAACAACTTCATTTCTGACTTGTCGCGATTTAAACATCTTTTGAGGATAGAATATGTCAATAAACGATACAATTTATTTTGACATTTGTTCAAGATGTCACAAAAACGAATACATGATAGTCACAAAATCCATATCCAAATCAAATAACAAACATGACCAAAATCTAACATCTGATCTTCGACAACATAAAAGGAAGTCTAAACGAAAAATTCTCTTACATGAAAGTTAAGAGGACCTAAATAGATTTAAAGCTTTCCAAAGTGTAATGGTTAATGTTCAAGATGTATAGCCACTTGCATTACTTTGTTTTGTTTTAGGTTGGCAGGTAACAACTCTTAATACCATACTCGAGCTCTTTACGCATTTCTTCTTTGAGCTCTTCGAGCATTTCTTCCTTAACTTCATTCTTCATTTCTTCCATGAGCTCGACTTTCATTTCTTCCTTCAATTCTTCCTTTAACTCTCCACGAATGCTATCACGATATTTCTTGAACACAACAAATTCAAATATGAGTTTTTTGAAACATGTACTAAGATTAAGATAAGTGATACTTCTTTGGATATAAAAGAAAGAAACACACCTGAACATCTTTGGATCCTGAGGATGGAGCACGAGTATATCTTGTAATACTTGGTGTACCAATCATCGTGTAATGTGGATCTGACATTGAACCCCACCCAAACACTCCACCTTTCGTATCATGTCTGGCACATTGTTTCCAAAGGTCATTAGTGCGCCATTATACGCAGCCTGTAGATAGTCACAAAACGCAGTATTTTAATGCAAAGCCATTTCTATATAAACAAACATTACATATCACAGTATAAACTGTTATCTTATAACTATGATATTCAATAAAGCTTATATCGAAAATATTAAAAGTTCTGATTTCAATGCTACCAAACCCCCCTTGATTCAGTTGTAAAAACTAAAAACAGTCCCAAACACCCCTTTGATTCAGCTGTAAAAACAGGCCCAAACACCTCTTTAATTCAGCTAATAACCTACTTTATTCTAATGAAACACGTAAATGATACCGAGTTGATACTCGATTAGTCGATTGTGATGTGTTGTTGAGAAAGTGTGAATTGGATTAAAAAAATTGAGAGAACTGAGAAAGATTTAGGCAAAAAACTAAGTTCGAAAATTAGTAACTATGGAAGTAAGAATAAAACCGCCACTCTCTCTGATTTTGCCGTAATGAATGCTCCTTTCTTCATGTGTGTGAGCTCAAATAGTTCAGCAGCAGTTGGGGTGCGCTTGTGTTTTTGTTCCTGTAAATGCGTAGAAATTTTGTAAGATCTAAGAAAAAATTGACAGCAGGAAAAAAATGACAGCAGCAAACTGTTTGAAGACAGAAACGTATGCAAGAATAAACTTGTTTCCCGGGTAGAAAACCGTCAATACTTTTTTTAGTCCAAATACAATTGAAACATGTAATTTTTATAAATCTCTTGTAAAAACAAAATCAAGATGCTGGCTCATTAGCTGATACGAGTTATAAATCAATCTGATAAAAAGCTTAACTATCATTCAACTTAAATGTCATTAACATCATCTCCTATTTTTATAAAGAAAGGTAAAGCTTTTCCTAGCAAGTTTATTTCCTTCACCAGAATCCTAGAAGTAAACTTAAGTCGAGTAATTTAGGGTACAGACCATGGCTAGTTAGAAGCACCATCAAGATAAGCAAGAATGCAGTAATGCACTACAGCTAAACTATTCACAATTAACCATCAAATAATAATCATAGACTATGAAACAGTTGATATTTCATTCATATACAATATAAGATAAAATACTTTCTAAAACTCATTTAGCACTTAGTAACTCTATATATACATGACTTGTAACTCTATACTAACACAAAGTAGTAATCACCAATCTATCACCAATTCATATATAAACATTCAAACTTGACACCACAAAGGTACATCCAATTCATATATAACAGCCTTTTAAAGACAGCAAACAATGAAGCCAAACACCCATTTATAAATTGCTGAAATCTCACTTATACTGCAACACTAAACTCAGTACCAAACGCCCCTTTTGGTAGCGACATCAGTAGATAAACCAAAACAGGTTGCATATTCCAAACACCCCTTTTGGTAGCGACATGATTCAACATATCACGTATGGACCCTAACTATGCTATCTCATTGGTTAATTTGGGATATAGAGGATTATTTGTTTTTCTTTTAACATATAGAGATACGAATATGGGGTAAATATGGTCTCATACAACAATACTGTAACTGGGCTGTGATATTGGAACCTAGTTAATTGTTGCTCATTAAATTTTCAAGACAATATAATACTACTGGATTGACATCATATTATCTTCTAATCTAGGCCATGTCATACTTAATAATGGAATTTTTTATGCGATGTAACTTGTTTTAAGAATAAGTAAATAAAAATAAAAATTGGTAGCACATATTTGAGCTTTAGGATGAAAGTAGTGAAATTCACTACATAAGGATTGGTTGACACTTTCTTCTCTATTCTTACTTTCTGTGTCAAGAAGTACGCCTCGGTTTTCATGGTCACTAAGTCCACGTCCACCTCTACCTCGACGCCCAACACTAGTACGTGCCATAATCACTGTAAAAAAAGCCAAACAAAAAAAAACAGAATATGATATGAGAAATGAAAGACGAAGAATAATCATTTCTTAATTAGCCCGTAAACAATCATGTATTTATGAGCTATCAAGCATACGAAAACCATTTATGTAATCACTTAGATTAATGTTAAAATATATAAAGACTTCGTATGTGGCAGGTCAATATTAGATTCATATAGTTGTTTAAAGTCTTGATGTGTCCACTTACCGGTTGGTAAAAATTCATCAGTATATTGATACTGGTTCCATGTCCTACTAACAGCTATACAAGTCTACTAAAAGTAGCAAATACCACATGGTCAAATAATCATATGACCTCAAATAATAAACTAATCTAAACACCCTTAACTTGAACTAGTTCAGTAAGTACACCTAATTGAACTAGTTCATTTTGGCTATTTATAGAATCAACTAATAACGTCCCACATTAGGCATCACACTTCGTAAAAAAATGGCAACAATATATCATTTTCCAAAGTTCACTAACAAAATTAATACATATCAAACCAACAACATAATAATTTACAAATAAAAACCTATTCAATCAGTCACACATAACTGAAACTAAATCATAAAAATAAAAGTAACAATCATATAAAAGTATAAGCACAAACACATGATCAAACCAACGATTGGTGATGACGTATAGTCAAGATCCGGGTCACGAACCCGCCCAAAGCCCAATACTGATGAGCCCAGCACGAACTGGGCTACGATGATAAGCGTTTAGGCCCACGAAGGCCCAAATACGAATCTATTTACGGAATAGATATCGGATATCTCTTAATCAAGGAGATAATCATGCCCCAACCGACTTAGGCGGGATACGCCGAAGGTTGAGGAACACGGAACCAACAAGGATTCCGTGCGTATATAAAGAGGATCACGTCCCTCGTTAAAGGTACGATCTACGAACCCTAACTCTCCTTAAACCCAAAACCGATTACTTACTCTCACGCCGGAGGATAATCGTGGAAGACAATCCCACGGTAAGCCTAACGGTGTTTTTTGTCTCTTAGTGCGCAGGTCTCAAGCAACAATCAGCAATTGGTACGAGAGCCGGAGCCCCAAACAAGGAACGCCCAACTTTTGTATCAACAAGTGGCACCATCCGTGGGACCATTCACTAAGAACCAAGAACTAGAATGACAAAGCATGGAAGTCAGCGATCGCAAACAGACCTCACGGGAAAAAAGACGCACAGCGGATCGACTCCTAAGCAGACTTCTGGGACAACCAGTGCTGCTAAAAATCAGGGATCTGGCCAGGACTCGGTCTTCCCTCTGGTGGAACCGCACTCGGGGACAACCCAGGCAACCACCACCACCACCAGTGCTAGAGATCCACTGCGCACTCCTTTTACTCCACTCCAATCGGTGCTAGAAACTAACTTCACAAAAGCACCCGACGCACCCGATAAGAACAAGGGCATATTGATAGAAACAGATACCCCTGTTCTAGAGGGGGTCGTACCGGAATTAGAGCCAAATAGTTTTGTCTCTCAAAACTACGAAGCCTTAGCTACTCTCATGCAAGAGGAAGCAAAGAAAAGGTCAGGTCGGAGTATGCATGCTCGACTCGACTTTGGCCCGGAGTTTGAGACATCCCCACCGCGTTGTCAGAAGGAGAAGCGCGGGAGGGATAGTCGCCGACCCCCAGTGTTCAACAGAATCGGAAGGAGAGTCGAGGAAGATGATACATCTGACTCACAGCATGTGGAAGAAAGTGAGGAGGATGAAAGGCGCACCAATGTCCACACCAGACTTGGTAGTCGCAGAGTCTAGGACAGACTTGGGCGACGATACTCCCCAAGTAAAAGTCCTTCAAGCACAAATTCTGAGGACAGTCGGCGCAAGCGCCGAAGGAGGGAAGATTCATCCTCTGATAATTCCTCGGACAACGAGGATAGCGAGACTGGACACTGGAAGTCCAGAAGGAAATACCGTGACCAAGAGGAGGAAGACATGTCTCTCTCGTGGCGTCGTCAGAAGGTGGATGCATGATATTGTGATGTATCAACACCCGATAAGAAAAAAATGATGTGAGTATCAACACCCGATAAGAAAAGGAATTTGTTAGTCATGCGTGATATTGGATCAATTCAAATTTCTAAAAGAGACAGTTATGGATTACCTTATAAGTCAACTCTGATCTTTAGACAATCTCGACCCTAAACATGTTGTAAATTACTGGTTGTCATTGTCAGATAATGAGGACCTCACCGACACTCGATAAGAATGAAGGTTGTATCAAGAAATAAGACTTGATCAATCAGAGAAACAATAATGTTTTATGTGTTTAAAAGTAATGGCAACGTTTACTCCATTATCATTTTCAATAACGTGCAACAAAAATACATAGAAAGGCAACTCAAGTACAACTACAAGATTATAAACTCTTTTCGTCTCAAAATAGTTATTTTATAAGGGAAAAAAAATAATAATAATAAAACTCAATTTAAGAATAACAAAATTGTCACTGCATTTTTTATTCTCTACTGAATGACTGTTTTTCTTTGAACTAATTAATTTATGTTTCTTTAAATTTTGTAATATAATTTCAAATAAATAAATTTGATCAAACTCTAGTATATTAGCAATCACGAACTTTAAAAAACCCTAAAAAAAATTTAGATAAATAATTTGAGACAGATGAATTAAATTAAACTTGATAAACCTATTGGTTCATCTTTTCCATCATATGAAAAAACGCTAAAGAAAATATAATGCAAGATTAATCAAATTTCCTCAACCATAATCTGTAATTCGAAAAAACGATAATATCATAACTTAATTAAACACCAATAAAACCAAGTTATCAAAGGGAAATGAAATATAATTATAGACTAATCAATGAAACTCATCGAATAGCTTTGAGTATGAACTGTAACGATTGAATACGAAGAACAATGCTAATGATAATGTGACATCATTAATTCATTACAACTAAATACCCCAACAAAAGAAAAGAGGGTTCTGGTGAATGTATGTAACTATACATGTTTTTCTTTGAGCTATGTGATCCCCTCTTAATTTGCAGTGTTGTTGAATAGGTTAGTTATGATACGAGCACAGGTTCAGCGCTTCAATGAACTTTAGCCAATGTTTATCCTGTAGTCTGCCTCTTTACTTCTTGGTCATGTCGTCCCATATATCAATTTATGTATATCCTGCATTTATCAATTATCAACAATAGAATCATTAAAGCATAGCACAGATGAGTAAAAGATGCATACATACTTGATTAAGAACTGTGAGATATTAGAGATAATTGTGGATTCCTTGCATTGCCAATACATCGAACATCAATAAATATACACAAACCGAATATTCTAGATATGGGCTCGAGCCCTTTACACAAATATAAACTATATGGGCTAGGCTAACACTCCCCCGCAGTCGAAGCGAGAGGACACCGAACGCTGAGACTGGAGCGAAACTCCTCAAACAAAGCGGAAGGAAACCCTTTCGTTAAGATGTCCGCATACTGATATCGTGAAGGAACATGAAGAACCCGAACTTGACCAGTAGCAACCAAGTCGCGAACAAAGTGTATGTCTATCTCGATGTGTTTCGTACGCTGATGTTGAACCGGATTACAAGATAAGTAGACAGCACTAACATTATCACAGTAGACAAGCGTAGCGGAAGCTAATGGGGTGTGTAACTCTCGAAGTAAATTTCGTAACCAACATGTTTCGGCAACAGCATTGGCAACCCCACGATACTCTGCTTCAGCACTAGAACGAGAAAGAGTTGGTTGCCGCTTGGAGGACCAAGAGAGAAGATTGTTGCCAAGAAACACACAGTAGCCTGAAGTCGATCGCCTAGTGGTGGGACAACCAACCCAATCTGCATCAGAGTAGGCAACCAACGATGAAGTAGAAGAAGCATACAACTGCAGACCATAGTCTAATGTACCCCGAATATACCGTAAAATTCGCTTGAGAGCTGAGAAATGAGGCTCTCGACGGTCATGCATATGGAGGCACACCTGCTGAACAGCATAAGATATATCTGGGCGAGTGAAAGTGAGATACTGGAGTGAACCTGCAAGACTTCTATATAGGGTATGTAGAAAACTAGAAGGGGGGTTGAATAGTTTACCAATTAAAACTTTGTTTTGAAACTTATTGAAAAGATCAATTGAAATTGATCTTAGATATATTAATGAAATATGCAAGCAATATGTAAATAGTAAATAAGGAAAGAAATGATCAAACCACAACAAGTTGTTTATAGTGGTTCGGTCTACAAGGACTCTTTTTCCTTGCCCTACTCCACTCCTCGAGTCTCACACTCGAGAGTTTAACTTCACTAGTCAACAAGCTCCTTTCACCGGCGGAGAAAACCTTTACATTTCGCTTACACTATTTCCGACACTAAGCTAGATGTCGAGTTCTTTCCAAGGGTACAACTACTCCCACACACAATGTATTTTGAGGACTAAAATACTAACCACTCACACTCACAAGATGGTTTAATATAACAATGAAGTATGAATCAACACTAGATCATACAACACTAAACAAACAAGACTTCCAACTTCTCGTTTGAAGCTTGAATGTGACTTGATCTTCTTTGCTACAAAAGAGATCACTAATATGATATGAAACTGAGTTAGAAAGGTTAGAGAGAAGATATGTAAGAGAGTATGATGGAAAGGGATGAAAAACTACTTGGCTTGGCATTGCTATTTATAGCCAAAATGGACAGGAGCGTCCACGGACCGCGGAACCCTTAAAAGGGTTCCGCCCGTGTACCAATTTGGTACCGCCGGTCTGACAGCCAAGATATCAAATCTTTGCTAAAGTCAACTCTATCTAAGTGAGATTGTGCAATATATGAAGAGTACAAATCCACACAAAATATCTAATGAAATCTTCCAATGATTCCTATGATGCATCACATGATGTCATATGTTGTATTTCTATTTTTAGAAATATGCAAGTACTTAAGTAGTGTTTGGTTTTAAGAACCTAACACATTCTAAAAACTACTATCATACATAATGATTAGAGTCATATCAAGATGTTACTAATCATAAATGTAAATGCTTGAATGATGAATATATTGTTTGAAAAAGCTTGTTTTAATATCTATTAAACTTGACAAGCTTTAAGCTTTTATATAAATTAAATTTACTTTTGTCGTTAACAAAACTTAGGTAAAGATCAAAAATATAAATAACGTTTAATGACGATATTTGTATTAACAATCTCCCCCTTTTTGTTGAGGACAAAATATAAATTTTATTTTTATAAAAGATACAAAGTTTGTGCAAGAGTTATAAAAATATTAGTTTTAGAACTTGAAAAGAGAATGATAATGCAAGTGTAAGATGTTTGACTTTTTATGAAAGTCAAAGTATTCACTAGTTGATGCATGATGTTGATTTTTTCAGAAAGTCAAAGTGTGAAGTTGACTTTTTAAGAAAAGTCAAGTATTACCAATGAAATATCCTGTTTGACTTTTTCAGAAAGTCAATGTCTGTTTGACTTTGTCAGAAAAGTCAATATATAATCAAGTTCAATATTTTCTCCCCATTTTTGTCTCAACAAAAAGAAGAGGCGATGCGGAATGTAATGAGCCCGTGCCATTATCTCCCCCTTGATCAAAGCTCCCCCTAAATTGGGTGCTTAATGGGAAGATACATGGATTGTGAAAATAAAAGCTACAAAAAAAATGTTAGTAATAATGATCATTCACAAGCATTTCCAAACACTATATAAAAGCACCAACACTATAATAAAAACACTTTTCATTAGTTAAAATTTTCATGAATAAAAATTATGAAATGGGAACACAATGATGTGTTTTAGTACAAGAAAAAGAGAAAAGAAAGAAAAAAAATATCCTAAGAAGAGAAAACTAGAAATGCTAAACTATGACCATCCTAATTTGATGGTGGATGAGAAAGAGCGTTGAGGCGCTCAAGGATATGATTGAGGATGAACCTCATTTCTTCTTGAAAGTCAAGGACCATAACCCGTGTCCTATCAACGGTTTGGGCCGTTTGCTCACAAGTGGAGCAACCATGCCTAGAGGGTAGTATGTTTGGGGAGGTTGTGGTGGTGGAATGGTAGATGTATGGGTGTTGGTGGAAATGTTTGGGGTGGTCATGATGGAAGCAAGCAAAGCACTTTGCATTTGCATTGTCTCACTCAAGTGAGAGTCCACCATGCCTTTGAATTGGTGGAGGTTGTGGAGTTCCGTTTGAATCTCCTCTCTAGTGGGATTGGCATCCCACATACACTCCTCAATGTCCTCAAGATGAGGAGACATTGATGTGGGGAGTGAATGATCCCCATACAAAGGACCATGAATGTCTTTGTGAATGGGGTGGAAGAGAAGAGGTTTAGGCCCTAACGGGGCGTTTGGGTCAAAGGATGACTGAGGTGACTCATGAGCCATCCGCTTAATTGTGCCAAATGATGGCAATGGTGGTGGATGATTTGGCCTAGGAGGCAAGTCATCCAAGTCCTCCAAGAAAGGATTTGGGGAAGTTGGTGGAGTGGAAAATAACTCCATAGGAATGAGAGTTGGAGACCTTGGTGAAGGTGGTGAGGGTGTTTTGGATGTTTGGATGGGTGCCAGTGGAGGTGAAGTTGGTGTTTTTGTTGGTGGCGGAGTGGTGATCACAACGTGTGATTGAGTAGGTGTGGCTAAGGTAAGGCTTGTATCATCTCGAATGGGAGATGAAATTGTGAGTGGAGAAGACTCGGATGAGGAGCTAAGGGTAACGAAGCAACAAGGCCTCACACTAATTCTAGCGGTCTTCTTGCAAGGTTTTGGAGATGATTTTGTCATTTTTGACTTTGGTTTTTCTTTGCTATATGATAGTAAGAATGAGGAAGGTGTGAGGATGATCATGGTAAAACCTCTCAATTTATAGAAGTGAAAAATTATGGAGAAATGTGTTTGATTTGATGTTAAACCATTGAAGAGATGAGGTTCCTAATGATTTGGAAGTGGGTTGAATGCTAGTCATATCACCCAAGTCAAGCCATTCAATAGAGATGGAGTGAAGAGGAAAAGATTTGCAATAAATGTGTTCTAATGAATGGAATTTCATAATATTCAGATCACCCATGGATTTGAAGGTACCAAAAATTTGGTTCCTTCCTTTATGAAAAAGGGCTCATTGGGTGGATTTTTCAAATTTTTGAATTTTGGTGGGAAATGGATTTCTTATATACCTAAGTGAATTATACTAGTTCTAATAAGAGTATAAGCAAGTTAGGATTGACTTATAAGCATTGGATGGTAATTTGGAATTACGAAATAGTCAAAATTCAGAAAGTTACCTGAAGGATCCACGGCACCAAAATCATACACGGCCGGAACCCTAAAAAGGGTGCCGTCTAGTCCGCCTGTACAGGTACGGCGGTACCAATTTTCATAACGGACGGTACCAAATTTATGGTGCCGTCTGATCCGTGAAGTGGAGAAAAATGGACAGAGTACGTTTTTAGGTGTCGGGGATTTTTCCGAAACCTGAAATTCTTCTCAAAACATGTGATACTAATCATTTGTAGTTAGGAAAAGCAGATAACACATATATAAACATAGTGGAGCATGTATTTTGAGCAAGGCTTTTTGATTTTCACATTATAGTGAAAATGGGTAAAATTTGATAGCATACTTGCGCTATCCCCCTGCATAAGATTGTTAGCATTCACCATTGTTTTAGGTTATATTATCATCCTACATAATAAAAACAACGAAATTGTATCAAACATTAACGATAATGCATTGTTCCAAACACTCCTTAAAAGTACCCTTATTTGTTCAACTTCTTGTAAATCTTGTTCATCATCCTACCAAGGCACTTGAACATTCCCTTAGTTTGCTTGAACTCCGCTGATTCATTCTCTATTTCGGGAAGAGACGCATAATACTCATGAGGCGGAAGACGAGAGCATGGAAGACCATCCTTGGAGCTATTTGATGATGATGATGATGGAGTTGGAGGTTTTGCTCTCTTGCCTTTTGTCTTAGCAACTCGTGCATCACTCAAAGGTACAAAGATGTGAGGGATGAGCTCATAGTGTAGATGCATCCCTTTTGGACTTGGTTGAATTGGTGCAAAGTTTCTATAGAGACGGGTGAGGAGCATTCCGTATAGAAGAGCAACCGATCCTTGAGTTGGAATATCAATCATTCTCCTAGCGATGTAGTAAGCTAAATTGAATGGTTGACGGGTGGACAAGTTGTAGAGCATATGACAAAGGCAAGCGTTAATGTGATCCCTATTTCCTATGGTGCTAATGACGTTGGCTCTAAGTAGCTCCTCCCATTTCTTAAATTTGGGCTTAAGTTCATTTTGCTCCATTCCATATGGATCTCGGTTTACTTCTTTTCCCTTTCGGGTAACTCGGGTTGTATCACTTTTTGGGTTAAAAAGGTGTTCACGGATGACATCCTTTTCGGCGAAACGGGTTTGGTAGGGTGGAGAACGGTCATTGATTGCATCAAGAGCCGTGAGTGACCACTTATCCGTGTAGACACAAGTTCCTCGGTTGGGAATTCCTAATACTTGAGCAAAGTTGCCTAAGGTAATGGTGTAGTCGTTTTGATTGATTCTAAATCTAAGACAAAATTCATCATCATCTTCATCATTAAAGTCGGTCACACTAGCATAGAATTCTAACACAAACCTAGGACAAATTGGTTCATCGATGTCAAGAAGACAGTCGAATTGAATGGCGGCTAGTTCTTCACGAAGGTTGGTATTTTCAAGGAAGGATGAGTGAATGGTTCTACCCTCATGGAAATACCTTGATTCTAGACCCCTAAATATTTCTACTTGTTCCTTGGTAAGTCCTTTGGTTTTATGGTGTTTGGGAATGTAGTTAAGGGTGTCTTTGTGATCATAGAATCTTGCGGCTACCATGGTTATTCCTAAGGACAAGAGTTAATATGCTAAAAAATGAGAATAAGTTTTAACGTTTTTTTGGTTCTAGTGTGTGCCTATATGGAAACAATTTGGAGTTGCGGTTATCTCGACTCATTTTATGCACAAAATGGTTTTAGAGGGGTGTTTGGCAAATACCATGAGATAACCCAAATGCTCCTAATTCAATGTGGCTTCATTTGAATATACCCGGGAATGCATATTAGTTATGCAATACCTTTAGTATTCAAGAGCATGCAAGTGATGAAAATTTAACGTTTCTATTTGTATTAGCAATGAAAAAATTGTGTTAGGAATTAGAAAATTCCTTGTTAAAGTGTCGGTCACCCCAATTATGATTTAGCATATGTTAGCTCGTAGACGTGTCGTTATTTACGTTATTTTGTAGTTAATTAGTTAGTTTGTAGCGTAGTTTAGTTTAGTGCAACACCGTGGAGGAAGGACGGGTCTTTACCCACTGTATACCTGATCCACAGGCCGATAGGAGGTCGTATTTCTTGTAACTATAAATAACCCTTCCTTCCATGGAAGGGGTGGTGCTTCTCATTCAATCTAATATTCCATACTTTGTGTAAACCTCTAGCAAGAACACCCTCTCTCTCTACTAACTCTCTAACTATGGCAAACATGTATTTTGATCATCCAAGACCACCCGAATCATCAACACAATAAATATTAAGATCCTACAATTGGTATCAAGAGCCAAGGTTGTTGTGTTTTGATGATTTATTGTGGTTTCGATTCATGTTGTTATGTTGTTTGTAGTATGTTTTGTTGGTCGAAAACTGTGGTTCCATGGTTACTTTGTTTGTTGGTTTTTGATACTTGTTTTTAAAACTGATTGTGTATCAATTTTGTGTGTCGAAAATTTTGTGTTCCTACTTTTAAGTCACATCAGTTTCTTTAAACAACTTTTTAAGTATCATGTATCTGGTCTGTATCAATATGTCTCATTTCATTATCTGTTGGTCTTAAGGTCATTATATTCAAGGTCCAAACTGGGTGAAAAATAATGTGCTTTTTATGCATAAGTCAGTTTTTCTGGGTTTCTATATGAATATGGTCGGAATAATAGTCGGAAAACTCATCGGAAAATGCTAAAAGTCTTGATGGCGACTTGTCGACGTGTGCTTGTACTTGGTAGCGAGTTGTTGACTATTGAGTCAACAACTGAAGCGAGTTGGCTTAGCGAGCTGGCTAGCGACTTGGCTGGCAACTTGGATAGCGAGTTGGCTTAGCTACTTGGCTAGCGACATGGCTAAATGAAGTTGCTAGCGACTTGTTTACTGAAAAATAAAGTGGCTAGCAACTTGACACAATTTTGGCTAGCAACTTGACCTGACAGAAAGGATGAAGAAGAATGCAGACTACGACCACTAGACCAACAACAAATACCATATACCAAATCAAACTTGACCTCAGGTTCTACAAACATCATCAATCCATGGCAAACAAAAACAGAGATGTATATGAAGCAACGACAGATCCGAAACAAAAAAACCAACTCCAACAATATCCAACCTACCATGACTCAACCTACCATGTCTCAACGCTAGCAGTAACGAAAACATAAAGATCTCAGTTTTTTTTATTCGTGGATCTCAAATGAAAAATCAAGACTATCAAGTCGATATCACGAATCAAAAACTTCTTCATTGATCAAGACTCTAAAGCAACAATAAATATTAAATGATCTCAGATTCTTGCCTCGTGTTCTTATCATTGAAACATCAAGACTCGTAGGCCTTTCCACATGAGAAAGAATTCATCATTGATCAAAAGGTCCTTGAAAATATCCGAACATAAACAAAATGATTTCAATAATATTATTGAACCACATCTTTGTTTCGGAAAATGAAAACTAATCTAATCGAAACCAATGATAATATTCGAATTAAAAGAAAATGAATGTAACAATCCTGTTAATTCATTTCTCTTGGTTTTATTGATACGTTTTTGAAAAACGTCTCTCTTGGTTTTATTGATACGTTTTTGTCACCATACAAAAAGGAAAAATCTTTTCAAAACCTACCTGTGCTCATTTGAAGTTAATTTTGTGGCCAATTTAGACCCTCAAGCCATCCCTATGGCGAGGTAATGAGAGGAGAATGGTAGTTGATGCTGCGTTCTTGCTTGTGAGATTATTTAGGAGGGGGGCGGACCATGAATGATTAGGGTTGAAGAAGCAGATTCTAGATGGGGGCTGCGATAAAGTTGAGAGAGATTTTTAGGGTTAAGATGAGTTATGAGAGCCTTTTATACCCAATGAATTAAGGTTGGGTGATTAGTTAATACCGGGTATTATTTTGCATTGGATTGGGTGGTAGTTATTTGGAATGGGCTGTATATGTTACAATTTTCGTGGGCCATGCAATTTTGTTAAGGTTTGTTAAGTTCTTTATGGGCCTCTTGGATTGTCATTGCCTCATGTGATTATATGAAACGAGTGGGATAGCATGTCGTGTGAAAATTTGTACTGTCCAAGCAAATTTATAACTTTTGTGTGTTAGTTTTGGTTACTAAATTTTCACATGGTTATGCTTCATGGCTATAATTTGCAACGCTTATCAAATGTGACTACGGAGAGAACTCATTCTTCTTATTAGAGTTTGACGGAGTCAGTGGTGATTTGTAAAGTGATTTGGACCTACGATTAAATATGAACCGAGCAATATATCACTTGAATTGGGCATACTGTGTAAACTGGGTCAAGATAAAATTATTTGGATCGGTTGATGAGGATTCTTGGATATGGACTGTGTGTTGCAATCTGAACAAGTGTATTGATAATGTGATCTGTTAAAGAGAATTGTTGATGAGATTAGGTATGATGCTGAGTACATTATGTCTCGGCCTGAATTAATTATTGAACAAAGTTGACTAAGGGGTTGTTTGTACTTGGTATTTCTTATTTGGATCTGCTGTAAGATGACTTGTTTGGCCATTTATATAGTGTGATAAAGACTTGGCTATTTAGTTACGGTTGTGATTCTTTCTCGCTTAACCCACAACGTAACTATCACTTCGGTGTCTCACGCAGTTGAGGATACGTCAAGAGGTTTTGTACATTGGATACACCGTTTCTTCTTCACAAGGATTAGTACAAGCTTAAGTAACAAATCTGGGGAATTTCACTTCATGATCAAGTTTGGCATATCGGGTTTACTTCACCAAGTGGTCACAGCAACAATGAATGCGTGAATGATGTGTTTAGCAAAGCGTTTATTGGATGGTTGATGATATTGTTGATGTTGGATAATGAACCGCTGATGAACCGCTGCATGTTCCCCTAAAACAGATATTCACTGAAACCAAAATGGCTATAATACATTCAAGCTGAAATTGTTTACGGTTTTGTCTTGATTTTGTAAAATCCCACGAAAGAACCTATTTCTCGGTTTAAATCATAGACTTGTAAAATCCCGTAACAATGGAAACATCCTGATAATAGTAAGGTGCATTTCCGGATCTATCTTACGGTTTATTCTTGGTTTTGTAAAATCCCCCGAAAGAATCTATTTTTCGGTTGAAACCATAGAGTTGTAAAATCCCGTAATGATGGAACCATCCTGGAGAAAAAGGAAAGTGTATTTCGAGATCTTATCTGATGCTGGTGCTACAGTTTCTGTTTCGAAGAAGGGATAAAAGGGTATACTTCATGAATTGGGTGTGTGTTTGGGTTGTCTTCATGGCAGTTTGGTTATTATATGGTTTTACGGGGTTACGTGCTTTTAACCATGGTAGGGATAAAACCATTATCAAAGTTTATTTAAATGTCAAAGAAGGCTAGATTTGAGCAGTTCAGAAGATGTGACATCGGCGTTAATTCAGTATTATTTATTTGAGGTTGAAGTGAAACATCACAGGCGAGTGTACTTAGTATCTGAAGGTATCGGGGATGGTTGGATGAAGATTCTTCATGATCCTGTTCAAGCTTATTATTAAAAATGAAGACTTGGAAATCTAGTTATTGCTGGGTGACTTTTACCTTTTCTTTTACCACTTGGGGGAATTGGGCTCTTACCACCACGAAATAACTATCACTTAAAGGAGTTACGTTGTAGTGCTCAGTGTCACATTCAATTGTGGATTTTCAAGAGGTAATGTACGTCTTATACTTGATGGTTGGTTGGTTGAAGAGTATAGAGTACATAGAGAGTACTTAGAGATGCTAATGGAAATCGGCACCGCTCTTTGTTACTTTTGTGCAAGTTTAAGTCATGAGTTCGGGTTAGTTTACTTCAGGGTCAAATTCATCATATTGGGTTTTCTCCATCAGCTGTCACGACAAAGAGCCTACTGAATGATAATGGGGTTGATTACATGTTTTGCCAAGAGAGCTGAAAAGAGAGAGATTATGACGTATGAATACAACAGTTCATGCCTCGTACTCTAAAGAAAAGAAAAGTGTACGTTTCAGTGCGCTTTATCTTCCGCAGAAGAGAAATCTTCTTATGACGTATGAACACAACAGTTCATGCCTCGTTCCTCAAAGAAAAGAAAAGTGTACGCTTCAGTGCGCTTTATCTTCTGAAGAAGAGAAATCTTCTTATTATGACCATTCTCATCAACATGCTTCATACTTTTTCCATGCGCTTCAGTCATCAAGTGAACCGGGCTACCACTGATTGTTTTCTCATTCCACTTGCTCGATTATAATGAAGATGGCGACATCATGTGCTTATTTTGAGGGAGAGAAGTGTGAATAGAACATTCGGATGATTTTCACTTATTTAGTCAAGAATTGCATCTCCGTATGCAATTCTTGAGGGGGAGAAGAAGTGTGAATTTTTTGCATTGTTGATTGATATTTGAGAATATAAATGGTCATACGGCTCTAAACTCGTGTAAGAACCGAGCTTCTTCTTATCGGGTCATCTTCACATGGAGTTTTTATCTTCTAAGAGCCGTTGGTTGACATCTTCAATCGGATTGATGAGTTTATCGACAAAGTGCTTCCGGTTAATGCTTCACGTATACATCAACATGATGATTCCGAACAATCTCTCTGTTCTTGTTTGATATGATTGGTGGTTTGGTGTTACCATCTTGTGTGTTCGTTGCGGCCTGATTGCTGATTTCCTTGATGAACATCTTTCTGTTCTTGTTTGATTGGGAGGGATTTTAGTTAAGGGTATTTGCAAGATGTAAGTTAATTGGGATGCTTTTTGGTGGGATGCTTTTTGGTATGAGCTGAAGATGTTAACTATCTATTCCTCAACTGCACAATCTTGAAGAAGGTCGAGTCTACAGTCTGTTCTACATTTTCTGCTACATGTTAGAAGACTAAAGATGAGTTGCATTTAACGATTTAAAGACTTCTTCTTAATCTGGTCATTTATCAAACAGATTGTCAGTTGAGGGGAGAGCACTAATTGGGGGAGTTTGAAATGCCAAATTTAATCCCTAATTAGACTTGCTCACGTTATTCTTCAGCAAGTTGACTCTCACAGATACATCTGAGCTAATAATGTTCTTCTCAAAATATTTCTAGTATACGGGCTTACAAAGAGTTGTTGATTCTGAAGTGTCAAAAACCATCAAGGAGTAAGGAGATAAGCACCTAAATACGAGTAAACTTGATGAACTTAATTCTTCTAAGTGATTGAAGATATCCCGGGAAAACAAATGTCATGACCGCAGAGAAACTCAAGGTTTTACTCATCAAGGCGTTTAGTGTTAGTATTTCTTCTACATGGGGGAAGTGATGTTAGAGAAAGTTTCTGAAGATAAAAGAGGTACACTAGTGTGTGGTGATTTCGATGGTATCACAATGATCAGGGGAGAGAGATTGTGTACATTGGGGATGCTGAGTTGTTTCACTTGAGTGCTTAATCAGTGATTCAGAGATATAATCACTTATTTCGGAGTTGACATCCGCAGAGATTGTCATCCGCAGAGATAATCAGTGACTTGGCCTGCTTCTTCAATGCTATCAGTTATTCCTTCCTTGTGTATTGGTATACTTCGGATACTTGAGCTTCATACACGATCATCAGGGAATAAAAATGTGAACATGGGGAGGTGTTTTCATTCCCCTCATGATGTGTATTCGGGAGAGCTCTTGGGTATTGGTGTACTTCGGGTTCTTGAGCTTCATACACGATCATCCGGGAAGAAAAATGTGAACATGGGAAGGTGTTTTCATTCCCCTCATGATGTGTATTCGGGAGAGTTCGTGAGCATTATACAAAGAGGCTGACTACATCATTTCATCTACTTGGGGGAATTGTTCTCTTGACACCTTTTGGAATGGATCGCTTCAGACTTCAGTGGAAAAGGAAATTTGAGAAGATTATTTAAATGTGGGATGATACGTTGCTGTTGTTCTATTGGATGATATAGCCTCGAACGAAGAATCACGGTGATTATTCTTAAAAGGAGCAGCTGGATCAATGATAATGGTGTGCTTCTTTGTGCACCTGGCTAAAGCGAGCTTGAAATAGAGCTTCGAATCTGCTCAACATAAGGATTTTCGGTTTGGGGGGAAGCTGCCAAAGTCTCTCTTTCTCAAAGGCTCATGTTCCATCTTCTATTCTGGAGCCTCGGAAGCTTTGGTGGTGGAAGTTTAAGAGATGACGAATTCTATCTTCTACGACGTGCTGCTCGATATCCTTATCTCGGTACTCGTATCATCATCTTCTTATACTATATCATCTACTCTATCTTTGTATATATTTATCTGAAAACAAAATACAAAAATATAAAACCAACAAAAACAAAATAGAAAAATATAAAATTTTCAAAAAGCCATAAAAATCAGAAAATTTCAAAAATACCAAAAATATGTTTTCCTTGACATGTCTTCTGGTATCGATAACATCTACGGTCTTAGAAATGTCATTCAATAATGGCATGGGACCATAGATGAAGTTCGAGCAGGAGGTGTAAATATTCTTTTCTATACATGTCTCTTAATATGGCTTACAGTTATTTCAGACTGTAACCCGGGCTTAAACTATGGCTTGCTATTATTTCTGATAGCAATCCGTTTTTCAAAGAAGGAAAGTGCTACGCTTAAATGATTTTCAAATATTTCGTGCACTTATCCTAAAACTATTTGAGGAAAGTATGTCGAAGGACTGCTGTTCCTACACAAATGTTTTTCCGTCTAAAATTCTTCAGAAAAATATTTGGTGTTTTCTAAAATGGTGGTAAATGAGTTGCTTTTAAAACAATCAGATTCAGAGTTTTTGTTAAATTGAAAACTCAATCAATGACTTCAGTGCTTTTAAACTTTTCATAAAATGAGTCATGGATTGAGGAGGATAACGTTTTTTTTCAATTTACATCATCTAACGGGCTTTCTTAATTATCCTAATATGCTTAATTAAAAATGATGTTAACCTATGTTGAAGGACTAGGTGCCTAGGATATGATTGCTAGGATTAGATGATTAGAGTTTTTTGAACACATTATTCCTATACATTTATGTGATCTGATTGATATGTTGACTTTTATTAGTCGATTGTTGTTTGGGTGATGTCGACCACCATATATTTGTATGTGGGTTCACTAACGTATGCAGGTATATTGGTATAAAAGAATGTTCCCGATCCGGATCCCACAATTAAAGATGATTGGATGCCGAAAGGAAAGGGTAACTATTTCTTGGGTTGACAAATGAAGAAACGGAGCTTAATTGGACTTCTATGGAGAGTTGGCATGTATGCAACGTAAGAGGTCTCACTGCATCAGCAGACGGTTTTCTTCATCAGCAAATGAAGAAACGGAGCTTAATTTGACCTCAGTTGGCATTAAAATGCAACGAAAGAAGTCTCACTGCATCAGCAGATGGTTTTCTTCCAAACCCTACAGCAACAACAACGGAAGCTTCTCAACCACCTAACTTATCTTTGTGCAGGATACCATTTTTAAACAATTTTTGATAAATTTGAATAAAATTGTTTTGAAAATGGAAAATATTGTTTTTGAAAATAAATTGGACTAAATTTTGAAAATCACCGGACTTCATTTTTATCAAAATCTAAGTCACTCAATTATCGACTTCGGTCATCAATTGAGGGGGAGAGAGATTTTAAATTAAATATTTTCAAAACGATATTTCATCTATCAAGTCCGTTTGTACGAAATAAAGTGGTGATCTAAAGATTTAATGTTATGTCATGGTATGATTTTCTTTAAAACTCAAAGATCTTACAAAATGAAATTTTTTCTGTTCTTGTTTGATTGTGAAACTGTTTTATTTTACTTAAAGATCATTTAAAAAACTATCATACCTGACACTAACAATCTTTAATGTCTAGAGTTGGTCCTTATCTGTCATTTTTCAAAGTTAAATCAAGCCACGTCTTTCCCCAAAATGTTTTAAATGATTTAAATCAATTGGGATCACAAATCTCAAAAGGTTTGAAATTTTTATCGGGGTAGAGATCGTGATTTAAATCTCAAATCTGTTTTAAATGGAATTGGTTTTAGTCCTTTAAAGGCACTCCTGCCTCCATGTGTCAAACGATTTCAATATACATAATGCACATGTTAAGGAGGAGGATTTATCCAGAAACCAGATGAGTATTTAAACAAGGCCACATTTTCTCTCATGTTTTCTAAACCTAATTAAATCACTTGGGATCCAAAATCTCAAAGGGTTTGATATTTTTGATCGGGGGAGAATTTGTGATTTAATAATGAAATTTGATAAAAGGTGATCGTTTTGATTTAATTGTGCTGGCTGTTCTCTCATATGTGCTAAACGCTTTCGAATCTCGAAGCACATATTGAGGGGGAGCATAACTATCGAGGTACAAAAGCTTTTTTAAAAATTTATTTATAAAGTACCTTGATTGAGTTTTCAAATGGTTTTCTAAATGGATTTTGTGATTGTGGATGTGCTTCAAAAGAACTCTTGCCTCTATGTGATAAAATGTTTTAAAATATCCTATGCACATATTGAGGGGGAGAATTTTACCAAGAAAATCAAATGGCTTTTTCGTATGAAAATTGTGATCACGGAAAATATTTCAAAGTCCTCTTGCCTCCATGTGCCAAACAATTTCTAAATCACACGCACATGTTGAGGGGGAGGTTTTCTAAATGATCAAAACTATTAAGGTACAAAATGCGTTGATCTCGTATCACAAGTACCTTGATTGTTTTTCCAAATGATTTTTCAATTGGTTTCATGAAGGAAAGAACAATACCAAAAGACCGACCAATTTACTTTATGCATGGAGTTATAAGGATGGTTAGGTTAGGTATTCGTTCCCACGATCCGCCAGAACCAGAGGGATCTACCCAGGGACAATCCACTAGATAGTGTAGAGTCCTTAGGTATATTGAAAAAAGGAGAAAAGTGAGGAATGGGAAGAGTGCAGACTGAGACTGAGCTAGTACTGGAATAAACCAAAGAAGGTTCTAGTTATGAAGTCTCGGTAAGCACTGAAGGGGTTGAAGAATGAAAAAGAAATGAATGATAAAAGGGTGAAAAGAAATAGCCCTCCATCAATTCAACCTTAGGGCAGAAACCGGGTTCAATTCATATGCTACAGGTGGTTACTAAGGTAACACTGGTATTGAAGACAAGACATCATGGACCCAGTGATGCACTGCACTAAACTTCCCAAACCACTCAAGTTCCTCTTAAAAGGGCTTGTTTCATTCTCACGGGGAACCTACATAATCTATCGACTTTCTCTTAGAGATTGTTGATATTGACGAAGGAGACCCTCTCCCTAGTCTCCGGCAAAGGAACCAAAAATGCACTATTGAGTCTAGAGACAAGAGATCATCCACAATATCTCGTTTGGACACTAAATTTTTGAAAACTTGCTTTTTCACACAATGTGGAAAGTAAGTATATATTAAGAGTCCTACGCATTATCCTTGTGGTATTGCCAGAACATCCGAGTGATATGTAAAAATATTCACAATGAAGATGGAAATCCTTCTAGAGCCAACATCTAACAAGCTCTTGGTGGGTGACATGTGAAATCTTGCAAAAGATCAAGCTTGTGACAACTGGATTGAAACGATGGGGAGATTCATTCTTGAATCAACCTTGGTCCAGGAATGGAATTAACGAATACTTTTGGAAAAACCGTTCGATGTGCAAACCTTCTTTTCTCTAGCACGTCGAATGTGTATTCACTTCAAATTCAAAAAGTATATCTGATTGAAAAATACTTTTAGAAAAACCGTTCGATGTGCGAATCTTTTCTTTTCGCTAGCACGTCGAATGTGTACTCATTCTCTAATACAAAAAGTATTTTGATTTAAAATTGATCTTTCTCATAAAACCTTCGTCGTATTGCAAAACTCTTTCTTCAAGCAATACGCGATTGGTTTTCAAATCATTTTTCATCAATCAGTGAATCTCAATTTGCTGGTTCACTCACTCCGTGTTGTCTTCTTTGAGACGTTCCGGTTTGAGAACAGCTAGAACAGCTGCGAAACCCTGTCAAGGAGATTCTTAGGAATCCTACCTGATCACAGGCAGTACTTGTACTAATCAACGGGGAACCGTGGGCCGTATACCTCAATTCAGCGAAAGTGATCAAAGACACTTTCGTGTGCTTTATTGCTAACTGTTGTTTGCAGGTACATTTGGACGGTTGCAGCTGATCAGAATTAAGGAGTCATTCCAAAGCCGCATGCTCACAGCATCCACACTTAATTTGAAGAAATCTTGACTGGTGCATATCTTCATAACCTGGCTCAGATATTTTTATACTATGATTCGTGCTGCGCTGCTGCAAATATCTTGAACCAGTAAAAGCTTCCGCTACTCTGATGGAAAGATGTCATGATTAAAAAGTGTGAGCATGTCGGTCCGAAAGTCACAACTTCACATGATAGCAACACAAAAAAGGGTGATCCAGAGATTTGCTGTGGCTGATGATCTCAATGAAAGCTCGAAGATCATCAAAGATATGGATCGGTTAAAGGCCTCCACTAAAAGTACTAAACTATGCGGACTTTGAAGTATCACTGCTAAAGCACAAGATTGCGGTTTTGAAGAATTCTAGTCTACGAGCTCAAGAACAATGTCAAAGAAAGAATGCTAGGATGCAAAATGTATTTTATGGGGTGACCTCCCTTAGGGGGAGATTGTTAGGAATTAGAAAATTCCTTGTTAAAGTGTCGGTCACCCCAATTATGATTTAGCATATGTTAGCTCGTAGACGTGTCGTTATTTACGTTATTTTGTAGTTAATTAGTTACTTTGTAGCGTAGTTTAGTTTAGTGCAACACCGTGGAGGAAGGACGGGTCTTTACCCACTGTATACCTGATCCACAGGCCGATAGGAGGTCGTATTTCTTGTAACTATAAATACCCCTTCCATCCATGGAAGGGGTGGTGCTTTTCATTCAATCTAATATTCCATACTTTGTGTAAACCTCTAGCAAGAACACCCTCTCTCTCTACTAACTCTCTAACTATGGCAAACATGTATTTTGATCATCCAAGACCACCCGAATCATCAACACAATAAATATTAAGATCCTACAAATTGTTTTTCCTACAAGTGAGAAGCTTTTCAAAACTTTTAACATGGGGTGTTTGGTTGTTTAAACAAGGCCTTATATTCATTATCTATCAATTAGTGGGAAGCATGATTTGTTTATGCAATATGATAATGTAGTACCTAATTTCAATGACTAGTTATGTATTTTGCCAATTGAATTCATATTTGGTATAAAAGCATACATAAAACCCCATGTAATGATTTGTGACAGTTTTGTGAACAAATAAGAATCCTAGACTCAGAATTAAGAGATAAAATGGAGTTAGGATACTTACAATGATGTTATCTTTAGTGATTAGTGAGTGGGAAGGTGACAATAATGAGCTTGGTTTAAGTTTTACACGTTTTGGTAAAGTGGGTTTTGAGGAAGAGGATTATTTGTATATAGCAGTTTTGCTTCTGTAGACACCACGGACCAGACGGCACCAAATATTTGGTTCCGTCTGTGTTGTCGTTTTGTGCCGTGGCTACAGTAGCAGGTACAAGACAAAGTGTTTAGTTTTGACTATTCTAATGTTTTGGGTTATGTTTATCCTACATGTTTGGTTCCATTAACCCTAAACCAAGTCTAAGAAGATTAAAAGGTTCTCGTTTAAGAGGCTTAGTTAAGATGTCGGCAATGTTGTCTTCGGAGGATACTTTCTCGATTGAAATGTTTCCTTTTTGAACATTGTCGCGAAGAAAGTGATGGCGGATTTCAATATGCTTTATACGAGCATGTTGAACGGGATTCTTGCTGAGATCGATGGCTCCTTTGTTGTCGCAAAGTATCACAATGTCGTTGAGATGAATTCCGTAATCTACGAGAGCTTGCTTCATCCAAAGAGCTTGTTGACATGATTTTCCGGCTGAGTCGTACTCGGCTTCAGTAGTTGAAATGGCCAAGGCCGTTTGCTTCTTTGCAAACCATGAGGTAAGACAATGTCCAACGAAAGTGCAAATACCACTTGTACTTTTTCTATCGACATAGTCACCGGCATGATCCGAGTCGGCATACACTATGGTTTCTACACCCGTTCCTTTGGGATACCATAATCCTAAACACGTTGTTCCCTTAATGTATCTAAAAATCCTTTTTAAGGCTTCTAAGTGTGATGCCTTTGGGTTTTCTTGAAAGCGAGCACATAGACAAACACTAAACATAATGTCGGGTCTACTAGCCGTAAGATAGAGTAGGCTACCAATCATTCCTCTATATTTAGTGTTATCTACGGATTCACCTTCCTCATCCTTGGTTAGTTTAGTGTCCGAGGACATGGGTGTCTTAGTTGGTTTGGAATCTTCAAGACCAAATTTCTTAAGCATGTCTTTTATATATTTAGATTGGTTAAAAAATATGTCATCTTCTAGTTGTTTAATTTGAAGTCCTAGAAAGAAATTTAACTCACCCATCATACTCATTTCAAACTCGTCGTGCATGATTTTAGAGAAATCATCACATAATTCTTGACAAGTTGATCCGAATATAATGTCATCAACGTATATTTGAACAATGATAATATGTGATTCCTTTTTCTTGGTAAAAAGAGTATTATCTACTAATCCCATAGTATATTTGTTATCAATAAGAAAAGTCTTAAATCGGTCGTACCAAGCTTTTGGTGCTTGCTTAAGATTATACAATGCTTTCTTGAGTTTGAAGACATGATGTGGTTTCTCAAAGTCGGTGAAACCTGGAGGTTGAGCAACATACACTTCTTCGTTAATAAACCCATTAAGAAAGGCACTTTTAACATCCATTTGAAATAATTTAAAATCATAGGCACTTGCATAAGCAAGCAATATTCTAATAGACTCAAGTCTAGCTACCGGTACATAAGTTTCATCATAATCAATCCCCTCTTGTTGATTATAACCTTGCGCTACAAGCCTAGCTTTGTTTCTAGATACTATACCATTTTCATCCATTTTATTTCGAAAAACCCATTTCGTTCCGATTATAGTTTGATCTTTAGGTTTTGGAACTAATTTCCAAACATCATTTCTAACGAATTGGTTTAACTCTTCTTGCATGGCAATTACCCATGATTCATCTTTTATTGCTTCATTTATGTTTTTCGGTTCAATGGTGGATACAAAACAAAAATAATTACTTTGATTTTGGGCTTGTGATCTTAAGGTTCTTTGATTTAGTTGTCCTATGACCTTGTCTAACGGATGACTCTTAGATTATTTGATGTTTATAATTTCTTTATTTAATGGTTTATCTTCCTTGTTATTATTAATTATTTCTTGACCTTCTTTCATTTGACTTTCAACTAAGTCATCATCTACCAAAGGTGATGTCTTAGAGGGAGGTGGACTTTCGTCGAATGTTATGTTCAACGATTCCTCGACTATCATTGTTTCTTTGTTTAGGACAATGTAAGCTTTACTAGTTTGAGAATAACCAAGAAATACACCTTCATAAGACTTTGGGTCAAACTTGGTGAGGTAATCTTTAGTATTAAGAATAAAACATTTACAACCAAAGATTCTAAAATATCCTAGAGTTGGCTTTTTACCTTTATAAAGCTCATATGGTGTTTTGTTTAAGAAAGGACGTATTAAAATTCTATTCCAAATATATGTAGAAGTGTCAACGGCGTTACACCAAAACTTTTGAGGAATGTTTTGTTCATTAAGCATTGTTCTACTCATTTCTTGAATTGTTCTATTTTTACGTTCTACTACTCCATTTGATTGAGGTGTTCGTGGAGCCGAAAAGTTATGTGTTATACCATTAGTATCACAAAAGTTTTCAAATTGAGTTTCGTTGTCAAATTCACGACCATGATCCGTTCGGATTGACACAATTTTGACACCTAGAAGATTTTGAATTTTCTTGCTAAGAATTTCAAATTTATCAAAAGCTTCATTTTTGGTTTTCAAAAACAATGTCCAAGTAAACCTTGAGTAATCATCTACTATGACCAAAGTGTATAAGTTGCCTCCGTAGCTTCTTATAGCGGATGGTCCAAACAAGTCCATATGTAATAATTCTAGACACTTAGATGTGGACACCATATTTTTAGATTTGTGACTACTATGGGTTTGTTTACCAATTTTGCAAGCGTCGCAAAAGTGTTGATCATATTTTAGTTTTGGTAAATTTCTAACTAACTCTTTTGAAGATAGGTTTTGTATAAGTCTCATATTAGCGTGACCAAAGCGTCTATGCCAAAGAGAAGAGCTATCGTCTAAAGTTGTTAGGCAAAGTTTGTCATTATATGTTTTATCTATTTTCATGACGTATATGTTATTTTTCCTAACTTCTTTAGCTATGGTGATACCATCTTTTAGTATTTTACTAACATTTTCATCAAATAGTACTTTATACTTTTTATCACATAATTGGCTAATACTAAGTAGATTAAATCCTAACCTATCCACATGAGCAACATTTTCAATAGTTAGGGAGTTATGAGCAATCGTACCTTTGCCAATGATTTTGCTTTTGAGATTGCTACCAAAGGTGACATTACCTCCGTCATACTCTTGGTATGATGAGAAGAGACTTTTGTTGCCCGTCATGTGTCGTGAGCATCCACTATCTTTTATCCATTCATCAGGTTCCAATCCAACTTTCAAGCATACCTAAGAAGCAAATAACTCAAGCATTTGGTCCCCAATATCTCATGGGTCCGTTTGGGTTAAACATACCATTTATTTGATTCATGTATGGAAACGATGGGTAAGAGTTCCATGGCATGTAATCTGGAGTTTGATATGGTCTAGGAAAGTTTTGATTCCAACCGTTGTGTTGGTAGTTGGGTTGTACGTTGTGGTTGCTCTTAGGAAAGGGACGTTTGGCAAAAGGAGTTTTATACCGTTGTTGAGTAGTTTTTGATCTAAATTCATTTTTGACAAGTCCTACTCCTGATGTAACAGCTGGTTTTAGTTTAACACTATCATTGTTTTTTTTTGTTACTTTAACAAATTCAAGATGCGGTCCGTATTGCGAACATTCGTTTCTGAGGTACCCACGGTACCATTTTGCACAACGGATGGAACCCTTATTTTGGTTCCGTCTGTCCGTGCTGTCTGCAGCAATTTTGACAGAATGTTCGTCTTTTTCGACCGTTTTGTTTTGACTCTTTGGAATTAATACTTCATTAAAACCTAGCCCATTCATGTCTCCAGGTGTTTTATGGATTTTAACTATTTCATCGACAAGAGCGATGTTTTTGTTAAACCTTTTAAACTTAGAATTATTTTCGATTAGAACATCTTGTGTGAGCTTTAGTTTTTCTATTTCAAGTTTAAGCTCTTGACATGACTTACAATCATCGTCATTTGGTTTTCCTTTTTCAAGTCGTTTTGCTTTTTCTTTTAACTCATAAACTTCATTTTCCAAAAATTCCTTTTTGGTTTTTAAAAATTTATTTTTAGTTATGATTTTTAGACTTAGCTCACACAATTGATTGTATTGTTTTTGCAAAGTGTCATCATCAATAGAAGAATAAGAAGAGTCGGAAAGTACCTCATTTGACTCATGTGCCATTAGAGCGATCTCTTCCTTGCTTGATTCTTCGTCGTTTTCACTATCACTCCAAGCACCACTTACAAAAGCTCGTTGAGTTTTGCTTTTGGGTGGCTTGGGACATTCTCCTATGAGGTGACTTGTATCACCACATCTAAAACATTTTCTTTCACCTTTACCCTTCTTGTCATCCCGATCTTTTCGGAATGGCTTCTTTTCTTCTCGAGGTTGTCTTACGAACTTTCCTCTTCTTCTAAAGAACTTCTTAAAATCTCTAACGACCATGACATATTCCTCATCTTCACTACCGGAGCAAGATTCGTCATCATCACTTGATTCTGCTTTTGCTTTTAGAGCAATGGATTTGATCTTCTCCCTTTTTCCTTTGATGATCTATGAATCTTTCTCCATCACCATTTCATGTACTTTGAGGTTACCGATCAACTCGTCTAGTGACATTATTGAGAGATCTTTTGATTCCTCAATGGCGGTCACTTTAGCTCTCCATTTGGGATGGAGTGCTCTAAGAAATTTCCTGACAAAGTTCTTACTACGAAAAGATTCATCAAGTGCTTTAAGTGATGTAATAATAGTATTAAAGCGAGCAAAGCCACAATCAATGGTTTCATCTTCAGGGATAACAAATTGTTCATATTGTTGAACAATAAGATCAATTTTGTTATCCTTGACTTGTGAATTACCTTGATGTGTAACAATTAAAGATTCCCAAATATCTTTGGCGGTTTCACACATAAAAATTCTTTCATATTCTTTTCTAGGTAAAGCATTATAAAGCATCATTTTAGCTTCGTTATTTTTAGCAACTAATTTCTTTTGTTCATCAACAGAAATATCCTTTGTTGTAGAACTAAAATCCCCTTTAACAATAATAAACCAAAGATCTATATCTTTTGATTTTACATATGTTTCAAACGGTTTTTCCAATATATAAATCCATTGGTTTCAAAGAGTGGTGGTCTTTGCATAGATTGCCCTTCTTTAAAGTTTTCAGAATCCATGGATCGTTTCAAGTTTATAAAATACAGATTATTTTAGAAATTCTTGAGCAACGAGGCTCTGGTACCAATTGTAGAAAACTAGAAAAGGGGTTGAATAGTTTACCAATTAAAACTTTGTTTTGAAACTTATTGAAAAGATCAATTGAAATTGATCTTAGATATGTTAATGAAATATGCAAGCAATATGTAAATAGTAAATAAGGAAAGAAATGATCAAACCACAACAAGTTGTTTATAGTGGTTCGGTCTACAAGGACTCTTTTTCCTTGCCCTACTCCACTCCTCGAGTCTCACACTCAAGAGTTTAACTTCACTAGTCAACAAGCTCCTTTCACCGGCGGAGAAAACCTTTACACTTCGCTTACACTATTTCCGATACTAAGCTAGATGTCGAGTTCTTTCCAAGGGTACAACTACTCCCACACACAATGTATTTTGAGGACTAAAATACTAACCACTCACACTCACAAGATGGTTTAATATAACAATGAAGTATGAATCAACACTAGATCATACAACACTAAACAAACAAGACTTCCAACTTCTCGTTTGAAGCTTGAATGTGACTTGATCTTCTTTGCTACAAAAGAGATCACTAATATGATATGAAACTGAGTTAGAAAGGTTAGAGAGAAGATATGTAAGAGAGTATGATGGAAAGGGATGAAAAACTACTTGGCTTGGCATTGCTATTTATAGCCAAAATGGACAGGAGCGTCCACGGACCGCGGAACCCTTGAAAGGGTTCCGCCCGTGTACCAATTTGGTACCGCCGGTCTGACAGCCAAGATATCAAATCTTTGCTAAATTCAACTCTATCTAAGCGAGATTGTGCAAGATATGAAGAGTACAAATCCACACAAAATATCTAATGAAATCTTCCAATGATTCCTATGATGCATCACATGATGTCATATGTTGTATTTCTATTTTTAGAAATATGCAAGTACTTAAGTAGTGTTTGGTTTTAAGAACCTAACACATTCTAAAAACTACTATCATACATAATGATTAGAGTCATATCAAGATGTTACTAATCATAAATGTAAATGCTTGAATGATGAGTATATTGTTTGAAAAAGCTTGTTTTAATATCTATTAAACTTGACAAGCTTTAAGCTTTTATATAAATTAAATTTACTTTTGTCGTTAACAAAACTCAGGTAAAGATAAAAAATATAAATAACGTTTAATGACGATATTTATATTAACAGGGTAGAATCGGATACGGGATCACCATCATCTCCCAGTTTAGACTCAGTGTCAACAGGAGTCCGACTGGGATTACAATTAACCATATGTGCTCTCTCCAAAACATCAATAGCGTACTTCTTCTGAGATAGAAACAATCCTGAAGAATCACGTGTAACTGAAATGCCCAGAAAATAATTAAGTGGTCTGAGATCTGTCATGGAAAACTCTTGATGCAAGGAATGAATAATCTGTTGTAGCAGAGTCTCAGAAGAAGCAGTGAGCACAATATCATCAACATATAGTAACAGGTAAGCAGTATCAGTCCCCTGTCTATGTATAAATAGTGATGAATCACAAAGGCTATGAGAAAACCCAACCCGAGTAATGTAAGATGCAAATCGCTGAAACCATGATCTAGGGGCTTGCTTGAGCCCATACAGAGATCGCTATAATAAACACACATAATCCGGATGTACAGGATCCCGAAACCCTGGAGGTTGATGCATATAAACTGTCTCAGATAAATCACCATGTAAGAAAGCATTCTTGACATCAAGCTGATGAATCGGCCAATGTCGAGAAGTAGCTAAACTCAGAACAGTCCGAATAGTGCCCGGTTTAACCACCGGACTAAATGTCTCAGATAAATCACCTCTAATTGATTACTACCATTCGCCACAAGACGAGCCTTGTAGCGACTAAGAGTGCCATCAGCCAAATACTTATGGCAAAAAAGCCACATAGAGCGAATAATGTTGGTGTCTGTGGGCCTAGGCACAAGAGTCCAAGTGTCGTTCTTAATAAGTGCAGTGTATTCATCACGCATAGAATTTTGCCAATTTGTATCCGTATACGCATCACGATAGGTTTTTGGTAATGGTGAAACCAAAGACACATGCATATTGAGACGCTCAGTAGGACGATTAGTCCCGACACGAAATCGTGTGACCATGGGGTGAATGGAGACAGGGTTTGGGTTATTAGGTGGATCTGGGATAATATGTTGGTGTTGGTGCGCGGGTGGTGATGTATTTGGTGTCTGTTGTGGGGCGGCGGGTGGTGATGGGTCATTGGTTGCGTGATGTTGGGTTGTATTAGGACTGATGGGAATTGGGGTTGTTGGCTCATTTGTGGGTTGAGGCACAGTGGGTTGTACAAAGGGGGTGGTTGGAATGAATGGAGGATTTATATCGGGTGAGTCATCCAAGAAATTGTATTTGTGTGTCGATGTTGCTTTAGGAGTGCCGTATGGAAAAACAGTTTCATCAAAGGTTACATGGCGAGAAATGATTATTTTATTGGTGTTTAAGTCGAGGCAACGATACCCACGATGATTTGAAGCTTGTCCCAAGTAGATGGAGGGTGTAGCGCGTGGTTCAAGTTTGTGATTAGGATATAAGTGGGGGTAACATAAGCAGCCAAATGTGCGTATAAGGCTATAATCCGGGTTTTGGCCAAACAGACGGGTATACGGGATTTCGTTGGAAATAGCTGTGGAAGGTAAGAAGTTGATTAAATGGACAGCCATGTTTAAAGCTTCAACCCAAAAGGTTGGTGGAAGGTTGGCCTGGAAAAGTAGGGTTCGAATGAGGTTGTTGATGGTGCGAATCATCCGTTCTGACTTCCCATTTTGTTGAGATGTCTTGGGGCATGAGAAACGAAACTGAATGCCATTGTCGGCAAAAAGTTTATGTAGGGTGCGGTTATCAAATTCACCGCCATGATCACTGATCTGTGCTGAACTAGTCAAGTCTAATCACACAAGCTAGCCACTTGTGAATGGCTAACCGTAATAGACTTAAAACTGCTCAAAAACCAATACAATGAAGTCCAGGAGAATACAGTGGATTCCCGGGTCGTTAAGTCCCACGGAGGATGACTGGTGTTTAACACAATCAGATATCGAATAACCACTAAGGATAGTGGTCAGTAAGGATTTTTGATGGATAATTACCTAAAGAAAAGATTAACAAATTACAGCGACTTAAATGCAAATTAAAGGAAATAAAAGATAAAATATATTAAATAAACGCTATCACTATTTTTACAATGATGTTTTTATGATTTTATAAAACAAAATATCTTAAATAAACTATTTTAACTAAAACGTGTACTAAAATTACCTAAAAACGTGAGTTAAAACAAAACCGAGCGTTATATCTAAAAATTACGCGAGAGCGCAAGCAAAAGCGTAAAATTTGTGAAATAAAAGGCCTACGAGTGTAAAATCAATTTTCTTACGTACTAAATGACAAAAGAAATTTTTAGAAAAAAGATTTATATTTTTTTGACTTTTATATTTTTTATTATGAATTAATTACTAAAAAACACTAATTAAATGTTTAAAAATACTAAAACAAATGAGAAAAATCTAAAACTTTTTGTAAAAATACTTTATAACAATACCAATTTATGAAAATTAAAAAAAATGGAAAAAGCTAAACTGAATAAGCTCGAAATAAGCTAAACTAAACGTATAAGCTTAAATGACAAAACGTATTTAAGAGATTAGTTGTGTAAAGAAATAACAGAAAAAGTCCCAAGGGCGCAATGGTTCCAGGTACACTTCTTATCACTCTCACAAGGTGGGAGGTCTCAGGTTCGAGCCTGCCTCCCCACCTTTTTGGTTTTTATTTTTTTTTTATTTTCTTTTTACAAACTTATTAAACACAAGATAATAAGCACTTTTTATAATTACAACTTTTTACAAAAACAACCAATAAGCACTGAATAAGCACAAGTTTTTCAACAGTTAACTAAAATTGGATTTAAACACTATGTTTTAAACTAAAATGATTTTTAAGCTATTGAATAAGCACAAGTATGATGGAAATAAGTTAAGCTAATGTAAATAAGCTAGTTTGAACACTGAATGAGCACAAGGACTACTAATAAGCACTGAATAAGCTATAGATAGGCACAAGTCACACTGTTTACACAGGACACTGTTTGATTTACTAGGCAACTTCTAACTAATTTTTAAGCACTAAAATAAGCTATGAAATGAAAATGAACACTGGAATTATCAAGCTGACCAATTAAGCTATTCAAAAAGCTAAAGTACTCACAGTGGTGTTCACTTAAGAGCTTATAATGAGCTTATGCAAAAACTTGAAAACACTGATTGGTTATGTACTACATGAAATGGACAGAACAAAAAGCTAATAGCAGGCTAAGCAAATAAGCTAGAATTTGAAAAATGAAAACTAAAACCTTGAGACAGCTAGGTGAGCTTCTCAAAAAGCTAAATTACACAAGTTAATGATCACCAATAAGCTCTCTAAGAGCTTATGAACTAGACTACCAATTCTGTGCACAGGGGAAAATTTTGACTTTTCTAATGCACTGAAACTTTGACTTTTATGAACTTTGAATCTATCCTACTGATTAATTATGAGATATTAAGGTGTAATAAGGTTATCTTAAGCTATGTTAACAACTTTTAAGCTAATATGATGATTTAAGCAAATCAAATTCCTAACAGTTAAACAACTAGATTAAATTACAAACTGTTTTGACTTTTTAACTACTGAGACCTATTTATTATGACAGATATGAACTATATTGATCTAGATAAACATGCACAAACAAGATTTAGCAACAATAACAGGCATAAACTCACTGAAACAGCTTGATCCAAACAGGCCTTAGCAAGGCTGTTTTTTAGATTAGTGTTGTATAACAATAAGATAGAACATGAAATTGATTCCAGATACTTGATTATGATGATATGAGATCAGATAAACACAATTACACAGTAAACAACAACTTATAACTATGAATCACTACTAAGCTAATTTTGACTGTCTAACTAAAATTATTATCAACTAAGATTTTCAACTAACAACCTACTAATTTTAAGTTATAATATCACTAACAAACATCAACTAAGCATGAATCAAGAGAATTTATACTAAGATAAGAACAAGAACAGGTTATGCCAAAAATCAAGAAATATACTTACAACTTGAGTTTATGCCACAACTGAGAACCAAGATCAAAGAACCTTTCCTATAGCTTACCACTAAGCACTAATACCAAAGCAATCTAGAATACACTTGCTTCAGTCTTGAACATCATTACCCATGATTTTTGATTTTCAAGCTATTTTTGAGTCTTTTTGTGAATTTTTCTGTTTTGAATTCAAACTGAGTTTTAAGGGTTCTACTAGCTTAGAAAAGCTTCTATAAGAGCTTATAGAAGCTTATAAGTACAAAACAACAGTTACAAACATCATTCGACTTAACATTAGATTTTCTTGAAATTTAAATTTTACATAAACTGTGAATGAAAATAAAACTTGAAATTTATTGTTGATAACAGTTCAAATACATTCAAAAATACTTAAACAAGAGCTTGAAAGTTTAAAATTACACTAGAAAGCTTGAAAATTTTAAAACGACATACATGAATTTAAAAAAAACTAAGTACTCATTTCTTCTCTGTCTTCCTCCTCTTTTATACTTTAGAAAGCCTCCACGTGTCCTTCTGATTGAATCCCACCACTTTGTTTGGCCAATGGGTGAGTTTGGAGTGTGTTGCCTGTTTTTATCATTTTGGCGGGAAACAGGATTTGACTTGTTGCTCTGTGAAATAGCTAGTAGGGGGGGTGGCATTTATTGTAGTGGGTTTGTGATGATGGGGGGTGGAGGATTTGGTGAAAAGGTGATGGGAGAGGGCAGGCAAGTAGCAGGCAACTGGGTTGGGGAAGACAAGCAGGTGGTGGCGGGGTTCTGCTTGTTTGACTTGGTTTGACCAGAGGGTCCAAAATGATAGGGTCAAGGGTCAAGGCAGGGGGTCAAAATAGTTTTGACAAGTCTTAGGTAATAATTATGACAAGGACTTGACTTGTAAATCTGAAATCTTGAAGGACCAATCCTGTCATTTTCTCAAAGTTCTCACAAGGACTGAAATTGACAAACTTTAATAGTGCAAGGACTATTTTTGACATTTTCAAATTTTCAAAGGACCAAACTTGACAATTTTGAAAGTTCAGGGACCTAAGTTGTAAATTTGTAATTTTAAATCTCAAGGACCAATTTTGACAACTTAGGAATCCCTAGGGACTCAAAATGATATTTTTCTTTATTTAGATTTACCAGGGACTGTTTTTGACAACTTTTGAAACTTGGGGGACTAAAACTGCCAATTATGCAAACTTGATACGTTTTTCACCAGATTTTGATATTTTTGCATTTAAAACACATAAAACACTTATTTGTGATATTTTTATCATTCTGATGTATTTCTGAGTGTTTTCAGATGTTTTTGCAGTGTAATTTGTACAAAAATGATGAGTATTTACACACTCATCAATCCCCCACACTAAGATATTGCTAGTCCCTAGAAATGTTTTAAGAAAAATTAATGGATTTCATCTCTTTACCAAAAGCCATTACTTATGGAGTAGCCAAATGTTTCAGTTCAAGTAAGAACCTTGGTACACCGATAACCAAATGATTTTGAGCAAATCACCAACTTCCAACGGATTTGATTTGTCTTTACCGAAGCCGTTTGCTTCGGACTAGCCAACTCTTAGATAAAATTTCTTTGGTGAGTGATTACCAATTATGGTTTTCCAACGCCTTTACCACAATCCATAAACTTGCAGGCTAGCCAACTCTTCACTTTTAAGGATATGGTGAGCTGAATACCATACAATTTTGGGCAAATTGCAAGCCGTCAACGGATTTGAGATATCTTTACCAAGAGCCGTTTGCTCTAGGATTAGCCAATCCTTTTGTTTATTAGACAAGGCGGACTGATAACCAATTGAGTAAGTGTAAAACACTTACTCCAAAAAAATTTTGGCCAAAAATGGGGAATTAGGCGTATAATTACATGATAAAATTCATGAGAATTTCTCCCCACACTTAGAAATGAATATTGCCCTCAATATTCAAAGTACCGGCGGTTATGCCGAAACATAGAACGTAAAAGGGAAATACTACGGCCATTATTTAGCATTTTTTTTTTTTTTGGATAGATTTATATACACAACATGTGGGGCACCTCCCCACACTAGGGTGGTAGAAAGTAGAAAGAAGTAACTGTCAAGTTTTGTCACACAAGCTAGCCACTTGTGAATGGCTAACCGTAACAAACTTGACAAGAAATATGGGTGAAATCCCATATGGCATGCTACTGTTTTTGATTCCCGAGTCGCTAGCTTGACTCGATCCCCGCATTCATTGGTTCATGGGGAAAGTTTGTAGATCTGGGACAACCACAGGGGGAATGTCCTCTCCAAAGTAATGCTTCAACCGATGACCATTCACTTTAAAATTTGGACCATCGGGCTGAGATAACTCAATGGTGCCATAAGGATAAACCTTAGTGATAGTAAATGGACCAGACCAACGGGATTTAAGCTTGCCCGAGAAAATCTTCAATCTTGAATTGAAAAGAAGGACTCGATCACCAACGTTGAAAACGCGGTTCTTGATTTTGGAGTCATGAATCTTCTTTGTCTTTTCTTTATAGATCAAAGAGTTCTCGTACGCTTGATCACGGAGTTCATTTAATTCATTCATTTGAACTTTCCGGTGATCACCAGTTGTCTGAATATTGAAGTTGGCATGCTTCAAGGCCCAGTATGCCTTGTGCTCTAGCTCAACCGGCAGATGACACGCCTTTCCGTACATAAGCTTGTATGGAGTACACCCGATGGGTGTTTTATAAGCTGTCCGGAAGGCCCAGAGTGCGTCATCTAGCTTATCTCACCAAGAGGCACGGTTTTCGCCAACCGTCCTCTCCAGAATTCTTTTTATCCCTCGGTTGGAAACTTCCACTTGCCCACTAGTTTGGGGGTGGTACGCAGTAGAGAGACGGTGAGTTACACCATACTTCTGCATGACTCTTTCAAACTGGTCATTGCAGAAATGCGTACCACGATCACTGATTATAGCTCGTGGAGTTCCAAACCTAGCAAAGAGAGATTTCAAGAATTTCACAACAACTCGGGCATCATTGGTAGGCAAAGCCTTAGCTTCAACCCATTTTGACAAGTAGTCAACGGCCACGAGTATGTACTTATTACCGCGAGAAGAAGGGAATGGCCCCATAAAGTCAATGCCCCAGATGTCAAAAATCTCACACACTTGAATGGCGTTTTGCGGCATTTCATTTCTTTGTGAGATATTCCCGTGACGTTGACAAGCGTCACAGGCTTTGACAAATTCGTGGGCATCCTTGTAGATTGTGGGCCAATAGAATCCGGAATCAAACACCTTCTTGGCGGTGTAGTTGGGGCTATGATGTCCCCCAGTAGGTCCAGAATGGCAAGCTTTGAGAATGTCAATAGCTTCCTGACCATACACACATCGCCTGATGACTTGATCCGCGCAGATTTTAAACAAGTAGGGGTCGTCCCAGAAGTAATGTTTAACATCCTTGAAGAATTTGTTCTTCTGTTGGGACGACATCCCTTTCACTATGAAGTTACCCGCATGGTAATTTGCGAAGTCGGCAAACCATGGGGTAGAAGAGTCTCCACGAAAAGAAACCGCATTGAGTGTCTCGAGAGGAAATGTTTCATTTATTTCCTTTTTCTAGAAAACATCTTGGTGAGGGTTCTCTAATCGGGATAGATGATCAGCAGCCAGGTTCTCAGCTCCTTTTTTATCACGTATAATGATATCAAATTCCTGGAGGAGGAGAACCCAACGGAGCAATCTCGGCTTTGCATCTTGTTTTGCAAAGAGATATTTGAGAGCCGAGTGATCCGTATATACCACGCATTTAGTCAAGATGAGGTATGGCCGAAACTTTTCAAACGCATACACCACAGCTAATAGTTCTTTTTCTGTAGTGGTGTAATGGGTTTGAGCTTCAGTCATAGTCTTACTTGCGTAGTGGATAGGCTGAAAATGCTTGGTTTTTCGTTGCCCCAAGACTGCACCGATAGCAAAATCATTTGCATCGCACATGAGCTCAAAGGGTAAGTCCCAGTCGGGGGCAACTAGAATGGGTGCTTCCGTAAGCTTTTTCTTTAGTGTTTCAAAAGCTTCGACGCACTCAGGAGAGAAGATAAAAGGAGCTTCTTTTTCAAGAAGATGGGTCATAGGCCGAGCGATTTTGGAAAAATCTTGTATGAATCTGCGATAGAACCCGGCATGACCTAGAAAACTCCTAATACCTTTGACGGTAGTAGGATGAGGCAGTTTAGCAATAACATCAACTTTTGCTCTATCGACCTCAATCCCATTTTTGGAAATCTTATGGCCAAGGACTATGCCTTATTTGACCATAAAGTGGCTCTTCTCCCAGTTTAGACATAGATTGGTGTCTTCACACCGTTTTAGCATTTTGTCTAAGTGGGAGAGACAAGTCTGAAATGAGTCCCCAATGACTGAGAAGTCATCCATAAACACCTCCATTGTTTCCCCGATCATGTCGTGGAATATGGCCATCATACAGCGTTGGAACGTGCCAGGAGCGTTACATAAGCCAAAAGGCATACGTTTGTAGGCAAAAGTTCCGTATGGGCAGGTGAATGTGGTCTTCTCTTGATCCGGTGGATCAATGGGGATCTGAAAGTAACCCGAGAAACCATCAAGGAAACAATAGTACTCATTCCCTGCTAATCTCTCAAGCATCCGATCCATGAAGGGTAGAGAAAAATGGTCTTTACGGGTGGCGTCATTCAACTTACGATAGTCAATACAGACACGCCATCCCGTAACCAATCGAGTTGGAATTAACTCGTTTTCTTCATTCGTGACAACAGTTATGCCACCCTTTTTGGAGGCTAACCCAAGGACTATCTGAGATTGGGTAAATCAATCCTGCATCAAGAAGTTTGATAACCTCCTGTTTGATAACATCATGGATTTTGGATTCACCCTTCTCTGATGTTGAACTGCTGGTTTGAAGTCATCCTCCATCAAGATTTTGTGAGTACAAAATTCAGGGTTGATACCCTTAATGTCGGAGAGTTTCCAAGCAATTGCTTGCTTGTGTGACTTCAAGACCTTTATGAGAGCAGTCTTTTCATCTTTACTCAAATCTCGAGCAATAATGACAGGTAATTTATCATCACCTTCAAGAAATGCATACTCAAGATGAGGTGGTAAGTCCTTAAGTTCAACTTCAGGAAATTCTTTAGTTTTCTCAACTGACTTGACTTCCTTGTTATGAAGTTTGACGGGAGGGAGTGGAGGAGAAGTGTCCTGATTTAACAACTTCTCAAGAATAAGAATATCTCCCTCCGGATTAATCTCATGGTGATTAATCTCTTCTGGGATTGCATCACTAATGTGAGGGGTTGATGAGTGATCATCTTTAAGCATTTTCTCAATGAGAAGTATGTCCCCCTCGATGTCAATTGGAGCGTGATCAATTTCCCATGGAACAGAATCACTAGCCAAGTATGCTTCAATCTCTTCCAAGATGAAGTCGCTTCCTTCAAACGGAGTGAGAGAAGGAGTAGAATTGGCTATGATAGGTTGAGAAGATGTGGTGGGATTCCCACTCACAGAATTATGAGAATAACCAAGAACTTCTTGAGAGTACTCTTCGGAAGCAACATCAATGATATCTATTCGGTTAACCGACTTTAATCATAGTTTGGAGTACCTCGAAGTTTGATCAAGGTTAAAGGTGACAGCTTCATTACCAACACATAATGTGATTTCTTGCTCAAATACATCAATAAGAGCACGGCCCGTTCTCATGAATCCTCTTCCAACAATGAGAGGAACCCGTGGATCAGCATCGAAATCAACAACTACAAAGTCACCTGGAAAATGGAACTTTCCTACTTTCACAAATACGTCCTCGGCAATTCCAAGAGGACGGGATATTGTACGATCTGCAAGCTCGAGAGTCATGCATGTAGGAGTAAGGTCCGGAAGAAAAAGTTTCTTCCATACTGAATGAGGCATCAGGTTTATGCTTGCACCAAGATCGGCTAAGGCAAAGCATTCAACCATTCCCGGAAATACACAAGGTAAGAGAAATTTTCCAGGATCTCCAAGCTTCTCGGGAAGCTTCTTCAAGATAACTGCAGAGCAGTTCTCGTTCAGTGGAGTTTTAGCCATTTCAAACAGCTTTTCCTTGTTGCTTAACATGTGTTTGAGAGTTGATGCAAACTTGGGCATCAACATGATAGCATCCGCGAAACTTATGTCAAAATGAAGTTCTTGGAAAATTTGAAAGAATTTTTCCATTTGTTGACTGGCTTTCTCGCGGAGCTTTTGCTCATGTAAACGTGATGGGTAAGGAATAGAAGATTTGGATTTGGCATTTTCAATGGGAGCTACAGGAGGTTCAAAAACAACTCCTGGATTGGATTTTGGTTTCTGGACAACCTGAGGATGGACATTGTTGGTACTTCCGTTATTAGTAGGAAGTTCCTTGTCCTTTGTCGCCTCAGGTTCACTTTCCACTACCTTCGGGAGAGAAGAAGAAGAGGTAGTAGGAATAGCAGGTCCATCATACGAAGTACCACTTCTGGTTGTGATCGCCTTTGCATCGCCCCTCGGATTAGCGATCGTGTTGCTAGGTAAAGTACCTGAGCCCGAGGGTCGATCATTTAAAGACTTCTTTAATTCAGATCTGACCGACCAACACCCTGTTTGTCTCTTCTTGAGTCTTCATGAATTGCCTTAAAAGCTCATCAGATGTTGATACAGGAGGAGGTGGAGGGACAATTTGAGGCCGTATGTTCTGGTTATAGCCAGAATTCCCTTGATTAGGATTCATATTCCCCGAAATTGATTCCCTCGATTGTAAGTGTTTTGATTAAGATTTCCTTGATGTTGGAAACCTTGATTAGGTCCGGAATAGAAATTACCTTGGTTTTGATAACCTTGGTTCATTCTTGGTTGGTTCGATTCGGTTAGGATTCCGTTGAAACCGGGTGGTGTCTGATAAGTGTTAGCACGGTAGTTTGGTTCATTATGAGGACGGTATTGATTACCTCCTTGATTTGAAGTACCGGCTATAGCATTAGCTTCAAACGGACTACCATCGGTGGCAGTACAGTTATAGTATGCATGAGGACCACCACAAGTAACACAAACTTCAACTTTCTTCACTTCACCATATGATGGTGCTTGTGTGAAAGTGACTTTCTTTTGGTTAGCAAGAACCAAAGCCTGAACAATATCCGTGAGTTTGTCAATCTTAGCATCGGTGCTAGATGTACTCACGGGAGATGAAGTAGAAGGTCCAGCATTAGACTAAGTCGGATATGTCTTTGTGCGGAAAGGACGGACCTGAGACTTGTTTTCAATGATTTGCAAGGCTTCTTTTGTGGTCTTGCTCAAGAAATTACCCCCCGCGGAGGCATTCAAAGAGTCTTGATTGGTCTGGTTCAGACCATTGTAGAAAGTATCCATTTGCATTAACTCGGTAAAACCATGATGCGGACACTTGCGGAGCAAGTCTTTGTAACGATCCCATGCCTCCCCGAATGATTCCTCAAATCTCTGAGAGAATTTCATTATCTCATTCTTAAGACTTGTAGTTCGGGATGGAGGATAGAATTCGTTCACAAACTTTGTGACTAAATCTTCCCATGTCTCAATGGAACGAGGGGGTTGTTTCTCAAGCCAATTCCGGGCTTGTCCCTCTAGAGAAAATGGGAACAGAAGAAGCTTGATAGCTTCATGTGGGACATTCTTGTACTTGATGGTGGATGCAATCTTGTTAAACCATCGAATGTGTGCATGAGGATCATCCCGCTCAAAACCATAGAATTGGCTTTGGGTTACCAGATTAAGTAACCCGGTTTTGAGCTCAAAAGTGTCAGCCACGATGGCTGGGACAACAATGGCATCTCCATAACCCTCGATGGGTGCTTGGAGAAGCTCATTCATCGGCTTGTCTTCTGCCATTACGGCAGGTGGTGGTGGTGGTGAACGTTCCTCACACGTGAAGGAGCGAACGTCCTCTACGTCTACGAGGAATCTTTCCAAGTTCTGACAATGGACTTGTAGAACTGGAAGAACGAGTGCGCATGCACTAAGTATAAAAATCAGTTTTCAAAACAAATGCGAGGCAAAACGACAAGTGAACTTAACCAATAATCACAAATGAAATGGCTTCTTTGAAAAAGGTACACCAAATCACAAGGACACAAAGGCAAGTTTTAAATCTGATGTTCGGGAACTTATTATGGTCGCACCCCCAGTTAGGTAGTGCACTGCCTTGGTTTGCGGTGGTTGATTTTTATGTATATTAAGTATCACTGAAAAGACGTAGGTACAGATTTGTGCTGATGGGTTTAAAAACTTTTGGACAATATTTTTGGTATCGTCTCGTTTACCCAAATCGTATTTCTTTAAGAATCACCTTAAAAGAAACACAAGCTAGAAAACGTTACGATTGTTTTGTTGTTTTATATTTTGTTTGGTGTTTCTAACACTTTAGGAAAAGTGTTAATGAACTTTTTGATTTTGTTATAACTTTACAAAAAAAACTTTTTACAAACTGTGGTATATGTGCAAGTACGGGTCTGAAAAATGTTTAGAACACGCTTACAGCCTCCCCGGCAGCGGCGCCAAAATTTGATCTGTGCTGAACTAGTCAAGTCTAATCACACAAGCTAGCCACTTGTGAATGGCTAACCGTAATAGACTTAAAACTGCTCAAAAACCAATACAATGAAGTCCAGGAGAATACAGTGGATTCCCGGGTCGTTAAGTCCCACGGAGGATGACTGGTGTTTAACACAATCAGATATCGAATAACCACTAAGGATAGTGGTCAGTAAGGATTTTTGATGGATAATTACCTAAAGAAAAGATTAACAAATTACAGCGACTTAAATGCAAATTAAAGGAAATAAAAGATAAAATATATTAAATAAACGCTATCACTATTTTTACAATGATGTTTTTATGATTTTATAAAACAAAATATCTTAAATAAACTATTTTAACTAAAACGTGTACTAAAATTACCTAAAAACGTGAGTTAAAACAAAACCGAGCGTTATATCTAAAAATTACGCGAGAGCGCAAGCAAAAACGTAAAATTTGTGAAATAAAAGGCCTACGAGTGTAAAATCAATTTTCTTACGTACTAAATGACAAAAGAAATTTTTAGAAAAAAGATTTATATTTTTTTGACTTTTATATTTTTTATTATGAATTAATTACTAAAAAACACTAATTAAATGTTTAAAAATACTAAAACAAATGAGAAAAATCTGAAACTTTTTGTAAAAATACTTTATAACAATACCAATTTATGAAAATTAAAAAAATGGAAAAAGCTAAACTGAATAAGCTCGAAATAAGCTAAACTAAACGTATAAGCTTAAATGACAAAACGTATTTAAGAGATTAGTTGTGTAAAGAAATAACAGAAAAAGTCCCAAGGGCAATGGTTCCAGTACACTCCTTATCACTCTCACAAGGTGGGAGGTCTCAGGTTCGAGCCCCCCCCACCTTTTTTTTTTTTTTTTTTTTTCTATTTTCTTTTTACAAACTTATTAAACACAAGATAATAAGCACTTTTTATAATTACAACTTTTTACAAAAACAACCAATAAGCACTGAATAAGCACAAGTTTTTCAACAGTTAACTAAAATTGGATTTAAACACTATGTTTTAAACTAAAACGATTTTTAAGCTATTGAATAAGCACAAGTATGATGGAAATAAGTTAAGCTAATGTAAATAAGCTAGTTTGAACACTGAATGAGCACAAGGACTACTAATAAGCACTGAATAAGCTATAGATAGGCACAAGTCACACTGTTTACAGGACACGTTTGATTTACTAGGCAACTTCTAACTAATTTTTAAGCACTAAAATAAGCTATGAAATGAAAATGAACACTGGAATTATCAAGCTGACCAATTAAGCTATTCAAAAAGCTAAAGTACTCACAGTGGTGTTCACTTAAGAGCTTATAATGAGCTTATGCAAAAACTTGAAAACACTGATTGGTTATGTACTACATGAAATGGACAGAACAAAAAGCTAATAGCAGGCTAAGCAAATAAGCTAGAATTTGAAAAATGAAAACTAGAACCTTGAGACAGCTAGGTGAGCTTCTCAAAAAGCTAAATTACACAAGTTAATGATCACCAATAAGCTCTCTAAGAGCTTATGAACTAGACTACCAATTCTGTGCACAGGGGAAAATTTTGACTTTTCTAATGCACTGAAACTTTGACTTTTATGAACTTTGAATCTATCCTACTGATTAATTATGAGATATTAAGGTGTAATAAGGTTATCTTAAGCTATGTTAACAACTTTTAAGCTAATATGATGATTTAAGCAAATCAAATTCCTAACAGTTAAACAGCTAGATTAAATTACAAACTATTTTGACTTTTTAACTACTGAGACCTATTTATTATGACAGATATGAACTATATTGATCTAGATAAACATGCACAAACAAGATTTAGCAACAATAACAGGCATAAACTCACTGAAACAGCTTGATCCAAACAGGCCTTAGCAAGGTTTTTTTAGATTAGTGTTGTATAACAATAAGATAGAACATGAAATTGATTCCAGATACTTGATTATGATGATATGAGATCAGATAAACACAATTACACAGTAAACAACAACTTATAACTATGAATCACTACTAAGCTAATTTTGACTGTCTAACTAAAATTATTATCAACTAAGATTTTCAACTAACAACCTACTATTTTTAAGTTATAATATCACTAACAAACATCAACTAAGCATGAATCAAGAGAATTTATACTAAGATAAGAACAAGAACAGGTTATGCCAAAAATCAAGAAATATACTTACAACTTGAGTTTATGCCACAACTGAGAACCAAGATCAAAGAACCTTTCCTATAGCTTACCACTAAGCACTAATACCAAAGCAATCCAGAATACACTTGCTTCAGTCTTGAACATCATTACCCATGATTTTTGATTTTCAAGCTATTTTTGAGTCTTTTTGTGAATTTTTCTGTTTTGAATTCAAACTGAGTTTTAAGGGTTCTACTAGCTTAGAAAAGCTTCTATAAGAGCTTATAGAAGCTTATAAGTACAAAACAACAGTTACAAACATCATTCGACTTAACATTAGATTTTCTTGAAATTTAAATTTTACATAAACTGTGAATGAAAATAAAACTTGAAATTTATTGTTGATAACAGTTCAAATACATTCAAAAATACTTAAACAAGAGCTTGAAAGTTTAAAATTACACTGGAAAGCTTGAAAATTTTAAAACGACATACATGAATTTAAAAAAAACTAAGTACTCATTTCTTCTCTGTCTTCCTCCTCTTTTATACTTTAGAAAGCCTCCACGTGTCCTTCTGATTGAATCCCACCACTTTGTTTGGCCAATGGGTGAGTTTGGAGTGTGTTGCCTGTTTTTATCATTTTGGCGGGAAACAGGATTTGACTTGTTGCTCTGTGAAATAGCTAGTAGGGGGGGTGGCATTTATTGTAGTGGGTTTGTGATGATGGGGGGTGGAGGATTTGGTGAAAAGGTGATGGGAGAGGGCAGACAAGTAGCAGGCAACTGGGTTGGGGAAGACAAGCAGGTGGTGGCGGGGTTCTGCTTGTTTGACTTGGTTTGACCAGAGGGTCCAAAATGATAGGGTCAAGGGTCAAGGCAGGGGGTCAAAATAGTTTTGACAAGTCTTAGGTAATAATTATGACAAGGACTTGACTTGTAAATCTGAAATCTTGAAGGACCAATCCTGTCATTTTCTCAAAGTTCTCACAAGGACTGAAATTGACAAACTTTAATAGTGCAAGGACTATTTTTGACATTTTCAAATTTTCAAAGGACCAAACTTGACAATTTTGAAAGTTCAGGGACCTAAGTTGTAAATTTGTAATTTTAAATCTCAAGGACCAATTTTGACAACTTAGGAATCCCTAGGGACTCAAAATGATATTTTTCTTTATTTAGATTTACCAGGGACTGTTTTGACAACTTTTGAAACTTGGGGACTAAAACGCCAATTATGCAAACTTGATAATGTTTTTTCACCGATTTTGATATTTTTGCTTCTAAAACACATAAAACACTTATTTGTGATATTTTTATCATTTTGATGTATTTCTGAGTGTTTTCAGATGTTTTTGCAGTGTAATTTGTACAAAAATGATGAGTATTTATACACTCATCAATCCCCCACACTAAGATATTGCTAGTCCCTAGCAATGTTTTAAGAAAAATTAATGGATTTCATCTCTTTACCAAAAGCCATTACTTCTGGAGTAGCCAAATGTTTCAGTTCAAGTAAGAACCTTGGTACACCGATAACCAAATGATTTTGAGCAAATCACCAGCTTCCAACGGATTTGATTTGTCTTTACCAGAAGCCGTTTGCTTCTGGACTAGCCAACTCTTAGATAAAATTTCTTTGGTGAGCTGATTACCAATTATGGTTTTCCAACTGCCTTTACCACAATCCATAAACTTGCGGGCTAGCCAACTCTTCACTTTTAAGGATATGGTGAGCTGAATACCATACAATTTTGGGCAAATTGCAAGCCGTCAACGGATTTGAGATATCTTTACCAAGAGCCGTTTGCTCCTGGATTAGCCAATCCTTTTGTTTTTTAGACAAGGCGGATTGATAACCAATTGAGTAAGTGTAGAACACTTACTCCAAAAAAAATTTTGGCCAAAAATGGGGGAATTAGGCGGTATAATTACATGATAAAATTCGTGAGAATTCCCCACCACACTTAGAAATGAATATTGCCCTCAATATTCAAAGTACCGGCGGTTATGCGGAAACATAGAACGTAAAAGGGAAATACTACGGCCATTATTTAGAAAGTTTTTTTTTTTTTTTTGGATAGATTTATATACACAACATGTGGGGCAACTCCCCCACACTAGGGTGGTAGAAAGTAGAAAGAAGTAACTGTCAAGTTTTGTCACACAAGCTAGCCACTTGTGAATGGCTAACCGTAACAAACTTCAGACAGCTCAGAAATATGGGTGAAAACCCATATGGCATGCTACTGTTTTTGATTCCCGAGTCGCTAGCTTGACTCGGTCCCCGCATTCATTGGTTCATGGGGAAAGTTTGTAGATCTGGGACAACCACATGGGGAATGTCCTCTCCAAAGTAATGCTTCAACCGATGACCATTCACTTTAAAATTTGGACCATCGGGCTGAGATAACTCAATGGTGCCATAAGGATAAACCTTAGTGATAGTAAATGGACCAGACCAACGGGATTTAAGCTTGCCCGAGAAAATCTTCAATCTTGAATTGAAAAGAAGGACTCGATCACCAACGTTGAAAACGCGGTTCTTGATTTTGGAGTCATGAATCTTCTTTGTCTTTTCTTTATAGATCAAAGAGTTCTCGTACGCTTGATCACGGAGTTCATTTAATTCATTCATTTGAACTTTCCGGTGATCACCAGCTGTCTGAATATTGAAGTTGGCATGCTTCAAGGCCCAGTATGCCTTGTGCTCTAGCTCAACCGGCAGATGACACGCCTTTCCGTACACAAGCTTGTATGGAGTACACCCGATGGGTGTTTTATAAGCTGTCCGGAAGGCCCAGAGTGCGTCATCTAGCTTATCTCACCAAGAGGCACGGTTTTCGCCAACCGTCCTCTCCAGAATTCTTTTTATCCCTCGGTTGGAAACTTCCACTTGCCCACTAGTTTGGGGGTGGTACGCAGTAGAGAGACGGTGAGTTACACCATACTTCTGCATGACTCTTTCAAACTGGTCATTGCAGAAATGCGTACCACGATCACTGATTATAGCTCGTGGAGTTCCAAACCTAGCAAAGAGAGATTTCAAGAATTTCACAACAACTCGGGCATCATTGGTAGGCAAAGCCTTAGCTTCAACCCATTTTGACAAGTAGTCAACGGCCACGAGTATGTACTTATTACCGCGAGAAGAAGGGAATGGCCCCATAAAGTCAATGCCCCAGATGTCAAAAATCTCACACACTTGAATGGCGTTTTGCGGCATTTCATTTCTTTGTGAGATATTCCCGTGACGTTGACAAGCGTCACGCTTTGACAAATTCATGGGCATCCTTGTAGATTGTGGGCCAATAGAATCCGGAATCAAACACCTTCTTGGCGGTGTAGTTGGGGCTATGATGTCCCCCAGTAGGTCCAGAATGGCAAGCTTTGAGAATGTCAATAGCTTCCTGACCATACACACATCGCCTGATGACTTGATCCGCGCAGATTTTAAACAAGTAGGGGTCGTCCCAGAAGTAATGTTTAACATCCTTGAAGAATTTGTTCTTCTGTTGGGACGACATCCCTTTCACTATGAAGTTACCCGCATGGTAATTTGCGAAGTCAGCAAACCATGGGGTAGAAGAGTCTCCACGAAAAGAAACCGCATTGAGTGTCTCGAGAGGAAATGTTTCATTTATTTCCTTTTTCTAGAAAACATCTTGGTGAGGGTTCTCTAATCGGGATAGATGATCGCCAGCCGGTTCTCGCTCCTTTTTATCACGTATAGTGATATCAAATTCCTGGAGGAGGAGAACCCAACGGAGCAATCTCGGCTTTGCATCTTGTTTTGCAAAGAGATATTTGAGAGCCGAGTGATCCGTATATACCACGCATTTAGTCAAGATGAGGTATGGCCGAAACTTTTCAAACGCATACACCACAGCTAATAGTTCTTTTTCTGTAGTGGTGTAATGGGTTTGAGCTTCAGTCATAGTCTTACTTGCGTAGTGGATAGGCTGAAAATGCTTGGTTTTTCGTTGCCCCAAGACTGCACCGATAGCAAAATCATTTGCATCGCACATGAGCTCAAAGGGTAAGTCCCAGTCGGGGGCAACTAGAATGGGTGCTTCCGTAAGCTTTTTCTTTAGTGTTTCAAAAGCTTCGACGCACTCAGGAGAGAAGATAAAAGGAGCTTCTTTTTCAAGAAGATGGGTCATAGGCCGAGCGATTTTGGAAAAATCTTGTATGAATCTGCGATAGAACCCGGCATGACCTAGAAAACTCCTAATACCTTTGACGGTAGTAGGATGAGGCAGTTTAGCAATAACATCAACTTTTGCTCTATCGACCTCAATCCCATTTTTGGAAATCTTATGGCCAAGGACTATGCCTTATTTGACCATAAAGTGGCTCTTCTCCCAGTTTAGACATAGATTGGTGTCTTCACACCGTTTTAGCATTTTGTCTAAGTGGGAGAGACAAGTCTGAAATGAGTCCCCAATGACTGAGAAGTCATCCATAAACACCTCCATTGTTTCCCCGATCATGTCGTGGAATATGGCCATCATACAGCGTTGGAACGTGCCAGGAGCGTTACATAAGCCAAAAGGCATACGTTTGTAGGCAAAAGTTCCGTATGGGCAGGTGAATGTGGTCTTCTCTTGATCCTGTGGATCAATGGGGATCTGAAAGTAACCTGAGAAACCATCAAGGAAACAATAGTACTCATTCCCTGCTAATCTCTCAAGCATCTGATCCATGAAGGGTAGAGGAAAATGGTCTTTACGGGTGGCGTCATTCAACTTACGATAGTCAATACAGACACGCCATCCCGTAACCAATCGAGTTGGAATTAACTCGTTTTCTTCATTCGTGACAACAGTTATGCCACCCTTTTTTGGAGGCTAACCCAAGGACTATCTGAGATTGGGTAAATCAATCCTGCATCAAGAAGTTTGATAACCTCCTGTTTGATAACATCATGGATTTTTGGATTCACCCTTCTCTGATGTTGAACTGCTGGTTTGAAGTCATCCTCCATCAAGATTTTGTGAGTACAAAATTCAGGGTTGATACCCTTAATGTCGGAGAGTTTCCAAGCAATTGCTTGCTTGTGTGACTTCAAGACCTTTATGAGAGCAGTCTTTTCATCTTTACTCAAATCTCGAGCAATAATGACAGGTAATTTATCATCACCTTCAAGAAATGCATACTCAAGATGAGGTGGTAAGTCCTTAAGTTCGACTTCAGGAAATTCTTTAGTTTTCTCAACTGACTTGACTTCCTTGTTATGAAGTTTGACGGGAGGGAGTGGAGGAGAAGTGTCCTGATTTAACAACTTCTCAAGAACAAGAATATCTCCCTCCGGATTAATCTCATGGTGATTAATCTCTTCTGGGATTGCATCACTAATGTGAGGGGTTGATGAGTGATCATCTTTAAGCATTTTCTCAATGAGAAGTATGTCCCCCTCGATGTCAATTGGAGCGTGATCAATTTCCCATGGAACAGAATCACTAGCCAAGTATGCTTCAATCTCTTCCAAGATGAAGTCGCTTCCCTCAAACGGAGTGAGAGAAGGAGTAGAATTGGCTATGATAGGTTGAGAAGATGTGGTGGGATTCCCACTCACAGAATTATGAGAATAACCAAGAACTTCTTGAGAGTACTCTTCAGAAGCAACATCAATGATATCTATTCGGTTAACCGACTTAGAATCATAGTTTGCGGAGTACCTCGAAGTTTGATCAAGGTTAAAGGTGACAGCTTCATTACCAACACGTAATGTGATTTCTTGCTCAAATACATCAATAAGAGCACGCCCGTTCTCGTGAATCCTCTTCCAACAATGAGAGGAACTCGTGGATCAGCATCGAAATCAACAACTACAAAGTCACTTGGAAAATGGAACTTTCCTACTTTCACAAATACGTCCTCGGCAATTCCAAGAGGACGGGATATTGTACGATCTGCAAGCTCGAGAGTCATGCATGTAGGAGTAAGGTCCGAAAGAGAAAGTTTCTTCCATACTGAATGAGGCATCAGGTTTATGCTTGCACCAAGATCGGCTAAGGCAAAGCATTCAACCATTCTTGGAAATACACAAGGTAAGAGAAATTTTCCAGGATCTCCAAGCTTCTCGAGAAGCTTCTTCAAGATAACTGCAGAGCAGTTCTCGTTCAGTGGAGTTTTAGCCATTTCAAACAGCTTTTCCTTGTTGCTTAACATGTGTTTGAGAGTTGATGCAAACTTGGGCATCAACATGATAGCATCCGCGAAACTTATGTCAAAATGAAGTTCTTGGAAAATTTGAAAGAATTTTTCCATTTGTTGACTGGCTTTCTCGCGGAGCTTTTGCTCATGTAAACGTGATGGGTAAGGAATAGAAGATTTGGATTTGGCATTTTCAATAGGAGCTACAGGAGGTTCAAAAACAACTCCTGGATTGGATTTTGGTTTCTGGACAACCTGAGGATGGACATTGTTGGTACTTCCGTTATTAGTAGGAAGTTCCTTGTCCTTTGTCGCCTCAGGTTCACTTTCCACTACCTTCGGGAGAGAAGAAGAAGAGGTAGTAGGAATAGCAGGTCCATCATACGAAGTACCACTTCTGGTTGTGATCGCCTTTGCATCGCCCCTCGGATTAGCGATCGTGTTGCTAGGTAAAGTACCTGAGCCCGAGGGTCGATCATTTAAAGACTTCTTTAATTCAGCGATCTGACTGACCAACACCCTGTTTGTCTCTTCTTGAGTCTTCATGAATTGCCTTAAAAGCTCATCAGATGTTGATACAGGAGGAGGTGGAGGGACAATTTGAGGCCGTATGTTCTGGTTATAGCCAGAATTCCCTTGATTAGGATTCATATTCCCCTGAAATTGATTCCCTCGATTGTAAGTGTTTTGATTAAGATTTCCTTGATGTTGGAAACCTTGATTGGGTCCGGAATAGAAATTACCTTGGTTTTGATAACCTTGGTTCATTCTTGGTTGGTTCGATTCGGTTAGGATTCTGGTTGAAACCGGTGGTGCCCGATAAGTGTTAGCACGGTAGATTGGTTCATTATGAGGACGGTATTGATTACCTCCTTGATTTGAAGTACCGGCTATAGCATTAGCTTCAAACGGACTACCATCGGTGGCGTACAGTTATAGTATGCATGAGGACCACCACAAGTAACACAAACTTCAACTTTCTTCACTTCACCATATGATGGTGCTTGTGTGAAAGTGACTTTCTTTTGGTTAGCAAGAACCAAAGCTTGAACAATATCCGTGAGTTTGTCAATCTTAGCATCGGTGCTAGATGTACTCACGGAAGATGAAGTAGAAGGTCCAGCATTAGACTAAGTCGGATATGTCTTTGTGCGGAAAGGACGGACCTGAGACTTGTTTTCAATGATTTGCAAGGCTTCTTTTGTGGTCTTGCTCAAGAAATTACCCCCCGCGGAGGCATTCAAAGAGTCTTGATTGGTCTGGTTCAGACCATTGTAGAAAGTATCCATTTGCATTAACTCGGTAAAACCATGATGCGGACACTTGCGGAGCAAGTCTTTGTAACGATCCCATGCCTCCCCGAATGATTCCTCAAATCTCTGAGAGAATTTCATTATCTCATTCTTAAGACTTGTAGTTCGGGATGGAGGATAGAATTCGTTCACAAACTTTGTGACTAAATCTTCCCATGTCTCAATGGAACGAGGGGGTTGTTTCTCAAGCCAATTCCGGGCTTGTCCCTCTAGAGAAAATGGGAACAGAAGAAGCTTGATAGCTTCATGTGGGACATTCTTGTACTTGATGGTGGATGCAATCTTGTTAAACCATCGAATGTGTGCATGAGGATCATCCCGCTCAAAACCATAGAATTGGCTTTGGGTTACCAGATTAAGTAACCCGGTTTTGAGCTCAAAAGTGTCGACCACGATGGTGGGACAACAATGGCATCTCCATAACCCTCGATGGGTGCTTGGAGAAGCTCATTCATCGGCTTTTCTTCTGCCATTACGGCAGGTGGTGGTGGTGGTGAACGTTCCTCAGTCCACGCGGTGAAGGAGCGAGAACGTCCTCTACGTCTACGAGGAATCTTTCAAGTTCGACAATGGACTTGTAGAACTGGAAGAACGAGTGCGCATGCACTAAGTATAAAAATCAGTTTTCAAAACAAATGCGAGGCAAAACGACAAGTGAACTTAACCAATAATCACAAATGAAATGGCTTCTTTGAAAAAGGTACACCAAATCACAAGGACACAAAGGCAAGTTTTAAATCGGATGTTCGGGAACTTATTATGGTCGCACCCCCAGTTAGGTAGTGCACGCCTTGGTTTGCTTGGTGGTTGATTTTATGTATATTAAGTATCACGAAAAGACGTAGGTACTGATTTGTCTGATGGGTTTAAAAACTTTTGGACAATATTTTTGGTATCGTTTCGTTTACCCAAATCGTATTTCTTTAAGAATCACCTTAAAAGAAACACAAGCTAGAAAACGTTACGATTGTTTTGTTGTTTTATATTTTGTTTGGTGTTTCTAACACTTTAGGAAAAGTGTTAATGAACTTTTTGATTTTGTTATAACTTTACAAAAACTTTTTACAAACTGTGGTATATGTGCAAGTACGGGTCTGAAAATGTTTAGAACACGCTTACACCTCCCGCAGCGGCCAAAATTTGATCTGTGTTGAACTAGTCAAGTCTAATCACACAAGCTAGCCACTTGTGAATGGCTAACCGTAATAGACTTAAAAGCTGCTCAAAACCAATACAATGAAGTCCAGGAGAATACAGAGGATTCCCGGGTCGTTAAGTCCCACGGAGGATGACTGGTGTTTAACACAATCAGATATCGAATAACCACTAAGGATAGTGGTCGAAGGATTTTTGATGGATAATTACCTAAAGAAAAGATTAACAAATTACAGCGACTTAAATGCAAATTAAAGGAAATAAAAGATAAAATATATTAAATAAACGCTATCACTATTTTTACAATGATGTTTTTATGATTTTATAAAACAAAATATCTTAAATAAACTATTTTAACTAAAACGTGTACTAAAATTACCTAAAAACGTGAGTTAAAACAAAACCGAGCGTTATATCTAAAAATTACGAGCAAGCAAAAACGTAAAATTTGTGAAATAAAAGGCCTACGAGTGTAAAATCAATTTTCTTACGTACTAAATGACAAAAGAAATTTTTAGAAAAAAGATTTATATTTTTTTGACTTTTATATTTTTTATTATGAATTAATTACTAAAAACACTAATTAAATGTTTAAAAATACTAAAACAAATGAGAAAAATCTGAAACTTTTTGTAAAAATACTTTATAACAATACCAATTTATGAAAATTAAAAAAATGGAAAAAGCTAAACTGAATAAGCTCGAAATAAGCTAAACTAAACGTATAAGCTTAAATGACAAAACGTATTTAAGAGATTAGTTGTGTAAAGAAATAACAGAAAAAGTCCCAAGGGCGCAATGGTTCCAGGTACACTTCTTATCACTCTCACAAGGTGGGAGGTCTCAGTTCGAGCCCTTCCCCACCTTTTTGGTTTTTTTTTTTTTTTTTTTTTTTTTACAAACTTATTAAACTCAAGATAATAAGCACTTTTTATAATTACAACTTTTTACAAAAACAACCAATAAGCACTGAATAAGCACAAGTTTTTCAACAGTTAACTAAAATTGGATTTAAACACTATGTTTTAAACTAAAATGATTTTTAAGCTATTGAATAAGCACAAGTATGATGGAAATAAGTTAAGCTAATGTAAATAAGCTAGTTTGAACACTGAATGAGCACAAGGACTACTAATAAGCACTGAATAAGCTATAGATAGGCACAAGTCACACTGTTTACACAGGACACTGTTTGATTTACTAGGCAACTTCTAACTAATTTTTAAGCACTAAAATAAGCTATGAAATGAAAATGAACACTGGAATTATCAAGCTGACCAATTAAGCTATTCAAAAAGCTAAAGTACTCACAGTGGTGTTCACTTAAGAGCTTATAATGAGCTTATGCAAAAACTTGAAAACACTGATTGGTTATGTACTACATGAAATGGACAGAACAAAAAGCTAATAGCAGGCTAAGCAAATAAGCTAGAATTTGAAAAATGAAAACTAGAACCTTGAGACAGCTAGGTGAGCTTCTCAAAAAGCTAAATTACACAAGTTAATGATCACCAATAAGCTCTCTAAGAGCTTATGAACTAGACTACCAATTCTGTGCACAGGGGAAAATTTTGACTTTTCTAATGCACTGAAACTTTGACTTTTATGAACTTTGAATCTATCCTACTGATTAATTATGAGATATTAAGGTGTAATAAGGTTATCTTAAGCTATGTTAACAACTTTTAAGCTAATATGATGATTTAAGCAAATCAAATTCCTAACAGTTAAACAGCTAGATTAAATTACAAACTATTTTGACTTTTTAACTACTGAGACCTATTTATTATGACAGATATGAACTATATTGATCTAGATAAACATGCACAAACAAGATTTAGCAACAATAACAGGCATAAACTCACTGAAACAGCTTGATCCAAACAGGGCCTTAGCAAGGTTTTTTTAGAATAGTGTTGTATAACAATAAGATAGAACATGAAATTGATTCCAGATACTTGATTATGATGATATGAGATCAGATAAACACAATTACACAGTAAACAACAACTTATAACTATGAATCACTACTAAGCTAATTTTGACTGTCTAACTAAAATTATTATCAACTAAGATTTTCAACTAACAACCTACTATTTTTAAGTTATAATATCACTAACAAACATCAACTAAGCATGAATCAAGAGAATTTATACTAAGATAAGAACAAGAACAGGTTATGCCAAAAATCAAGAAATATACTTACAACTTGAGTTTATGCCACAACTGAGAACCAAGATCAAAGAACCTTTCCTATAGCTTACCACTAAGCACTAATACCAAAGCAATCCAGAATACACTTGCTTCAGTCTTGAACATCATTACCCATGATTTTTGATTTTCAAGCTATTTTTGAGTCTTTTTGTGAATTTTTCTGTTTTGAATTCAAACTGAGTTTTAAGGGTTCTACTAGCTTAGAAAAGCTTCTATAAGAGCTTATAGAAGCTTATAAGTACAAAACAAATTACAAACATCATTCGACTTAACATTAGATTTTCTTGAAATTTAAATTTTACATAAACTATGAATGAAAATAAAACTTGAAATTTATTGTTGATAACAGTTCAAATACATTCAAAAATACTTAAACAAGAGCTTGAAAGTTTAAAATTACACTGGAAAGCTTGAAAATTTTAAAACGACATACATGAATTTAAAAAAAACTAAGTACTCATTTCTTCTCTGTCTTCCTCCTCTTTTATACTTTAGAAAGCCTCCACGTGTCCTTCTGATTGAATCCCACCACTTTGTTTGGCCAATGGGTGAGTTTGGAGTGTGTTGCCTGTTTTTATCATTTTGGCGGGAAACAGGATTTGACTTGTTGCTCTGTGAAATAGCTAGTAGGGGGGGTGGCATTTATTGTAGTGGGTTTGTGATGATGGGGGGTGGAGGATTTGGTGAAAAGGTGATGGGAGAGGGCAGGCAAGTAGCAGGCAACTGGGTTGGGGAAGACAAGCAGGTGGTGGCGGGGTTCTGCTTGTTTGACTTGGTTTGACCAGAGGGTCCAAAATGATAGGGTCAAGGGTCAAGGCAGGGGGTCAAAATAGTTTTGACAAGTCTTAGGTAATAATTATGACAAGGACTTGACTTGTAAATCTGAAATCTTGAAGGACCAATCCTGTCATTTTCTCAAAGTTCTCACAAGGACTGAAATTGACAAACTTTAATAGTGCAAGGACTATTTTTGACATTTTCAAATTTTCAAAGGACCAAACTTGACAATTTTGAAAGTTCAGGGACCTAAGTTGTAAATTTGTAATTTTAAATCTCAAGGACCAATTTTGACAACTTAGGAATCCCTAGGGACTCAAAATGATATTTTTCTTTATTTAGATTTACCAGGGACTGTTTTTGACAACTTTTGAAACTTGGGGGACTAAAACTGCCAATTATGCAAACTTGATACGTTTTTTCACCAGATTTTGATATTTTTGCATTTAAAACACATAAAACACTTATTTGTGATATTTTTATCATTCTGATGTATTTCTGAGTGTTTTCAGATGTTTTTGCAGTCTAATTTGTACAAAAATGATGAGTATTTACACACTCATCAATCACACTGAAACGATTTGATTTCACACTTAAATTGAGTGTGAACGTACTTGCGAAATAGAACAAATTTTGATAATACATCAGATTTGTTTATCAACGGGTAGGCCCAAAGAAAATGAGAATAGTGATCCCAAAACAAAACATAATATTTAAAACCCGAGAGGCTCGAGATTGGTGAAGTCCATACATCAAAATGAATAATATCAAAGCATGCATTAACAATAGTGTCGGAACTGACAAATGGAAGTCGAACGTGTTTGCCAAGCTGGCAAGCATGGCAAAGCACAGGCGGCTTCTCCTTATTACAAGATATAAAATTATTTGAGACGAGACGACGTAGCACTTCGCTCCCTGGATGTCCAAGGCGCTGATGCCATGTATTTTGACTAACAAGAAGAGCTTGGGGAATAGGACACGGGGCCGTGACTGGGTAAAGGTCGCTTGTGCTTTCACATCGGAGAAGCACCCGACGCGTCATGAAATCCTTGACGGAAAAACCAAAAGGATCAAATTCAACAGTGCAATTATTGTCACAAACAAATTGACGGACATATATAAGATTTTTGACAATATGAGGGGTAATAAGAACGTTGTTTAAGTAAAGGGGTCGAGAAGGCGTAGGCAAAATGCTACGACCCGTATTGGTGACAGGAATGTTGTGCCCGTCACTAACCGAGACAGATGGATACATGCAAGTATTAAAAATGTTACTAAGACTATTAACAGATGCATTTAGATGTGAGCTCGCACCTGTATCCATGTTCCAGGCACCGGGGGTGGGATAATGAAGTGTCCCGGCAGTGAAAGCATTAGGCAAAATGGTTTCTTGTCCCGGTGTGACCGGTTGCCCTATAAGTTGAGGTAGTGGACCCTGTATATGACCCGTTGTACCAGATGAACCTGGATGTTGACCATGTACGGTCTGTTGACCAACAACAAAATGACCGGACTGATTTATAGTACCTCCCAAACCTGTCAAAACATTTGGACCCCCAAACCTTGTGAACCCGTCTGATTAATAGACACCACGTTCTGACCTGCCAAATAATATGACCCCCCCCCCCAAACTTGATTGACACTGCTGTTGATAATTCCCCACGTGACATGATTGGGCTTGGGTATAAAGGGGATATTGGGCCTGCGATGGTACCAAGGGTTGGGCCTGCTGGTGTACGAAAGGTGGGGCTGAGGGGTGTGAATTAACCCATGGTTGAGACATTAGTAAAGTACCAGGTTGCGTATTATTGTGACCTCTAAACCATAGTTTTCCCAAGAGTTTTAAAACAATCTCCTCGGTGGTATTATTCAGTGGTGAACCGGTCATGATGATGAAGTAAGGTTTTGATGGTGATATAAAGGAATGGAACAGTGTATGAGGGTTTGCAAGTGATGGAACAATGTACAATATGGAAGAAAATAAGTGAACCTGGAATGCAAAAAGACTTGTGACCTTTGCACAAGTAACAATATTTTACGTGCGGATTGTGACCTAGCACAAATCACCAACACATGAATCAAAAGATGTTATAAAATTATGAATCAGTAAGGTGGAAGCGTTATGGGGTTTGAATGCCAGTAACAGATGAAGAAGGAGCGGGTTATGGGAGTAAGTTAGGAAAGGAGCGGGATTAATTCAGGAAAGAAGCGTGAGTTTGAATTCTCTGAAACCATGTGAGATATTAGAGATAATTGTGGATTCCTTGCATTGCCAATACATCGAACATCAATAAATATACACAAACCGAATATTCTAGATATTGGCTCGAGCCCTTTACACAAATATAAACTATATGGGCTAGGCTAACAAGAACAATAATGATAATTAAAGAAGCTAAAAGATATCATCAACTTCATTGAAAGGTATAGTTAGAATTAAAAGCAGAAACAGTAAAGTAATTATCAATTCAAAAGCTAATAATGTGGCTAGAAAGATGTTAAGCTTCGAATATATAGTATACTAGCTACTTATGTTCCAAATAAGGTTCTAAGCCTCAACTTTTTTTCCAAATCAGATACGCATTATTAATTGCTAATCACTTAATCACATTAGCAGCAAGTATTATACCTTAAACAAAGCAGCTTCTACAATCGCTGATGACGTATGGTCCGGAAAGGACATAAAGAATGAGCCCGGGCTTGACATCTCCGGGCAGGACATTGGTAAGTCCGGGCTATATCTCTGGGCAGGACATAGGCAAGTCCGGACTTGACACAAGCAAGTCCTGGATGGAGGTGAATTTCAAATCTTTGGTCGCAAACATAAAGTGTTCGAGGGCTGATCGAGCTGAATTTCAAAAAGAAAAGCAAAAAAATGTTAACGATATGACACTGTTTTAGTAAAATTAAAGCATGACAAGATGGACCAAGTTATATCTATTACTGATACCTCTTATGTTCCTTGATCAGTATATTAGAGATACCAATTTATGCCCTCTTTGATCATGCAGTAGAAATAGATTCCATTTCTTTGATAAGGCGTGTCTTTTTTCGAAGGAATGTATGACCTTCCCTTCGGCTACCACTTCAAAAGCCTTCACAGAAGCAAGATCCATTCTATAAGGATTCTCTGACATAGTATATATCGATTGAACAAGCTGTAGAGGCTGGGAAAATTATTACATGATGTAATGCTTCGTCGAAAGCTGTACGTATACTATGATAGCTTAAGCATATTTCTTAATATGATCGATAACGTAACTAATTCAGAGGTTATATATTGTTAGATTATACATATGCTTACCTTAATCGAGCATTCGTACCCATTCTATGTGACATATCAGCATGCCCTGTGACACATCAGCATTGTGGCTGTTAGATTTTGAGGCTAAAACCCCAATTGTCTCAAAAGATATATAATGTTTCTAACATTTAATCATTCATTAGTTTATACTTTATAGCAAAAGGTTATAAATAAAGAATAGTGTTATCAAATACCTGTTTTCATACCATAAATAAACAAAGAATAGTGTTATCAAAACTACAACCCTCACCACTGATAATTTTGTTCGAATTCCGTAGCAGATTCTGTATCTCGTATCAAATACGGTAATAATAGAGCAGGTGGGTTTTCCAACACGATATACTCCTGATATTGTCTTCCACCTAAGTTTGCAAGTCGATCAGCACAATGATTCCCATCTCTTCTAGTATGGACCATGGTGCACTTTTGTTCTTTCATTATCGTCCGAATAGCTTCCAAAACATACTTAAGTGGATGACCCTTAATTATCAACTTCTTTAAGCCCAAGCTGTATAGCAGATTCACAATCTGTTTCGATCAACACATGGGACAGATTCTTATCCTTAATTAAACACAACCCTTTATATATGCTCCAAACTTCAGCCTCTAAACTCGTATACGATTTTCCCTCCATTTTTCCAATGTACCCACACACCCATCTCCCTTTGCCATCTCTTATTACACCTCCAAAACTTGATGGACCCGGATTTCCTTTTGAACAACCGTCTGTCTTTAACTTGAGAAACTTACCCTCAGGAAACATCCATCTGGATTTTAACGCCGTATAGTTGGTTTCGCTACATGCATGGTAATAACTCTTTTCTTGATGTTGAAGTAGACTATGAATACGATGTACGTATGAGGATTGATAACTTGCATGATTGTGATGTAGAGGAACCATCGCATTTATATGAGTGGGCATTGGCATGAAAACAGGTATTTGCATCATCTTGATCAAATATGATAATGATTACCAACAAGGTGAATGTACGTAATTTGACGATTAAGTAAAAAGTATACTGCGAATGTGAATAGAAAAATGTACGTGAATAACTTGGCTATTTATAATAATGTACGATTGTTGCCGACGTCAAATATAGGTTTATAATAGTTATTATGTATAAAAATATATCATAATAGTTTTTACCAACTTTTTTTAAATAGTCCATTTCCAATAAATAAAAACTGCTCGATCATCACAAATTTTTTTATAAGAAAACGAGATGATATAATCTCAATTCTCAAATTAAGAGAGAAGATCTTAAGCAAAATTGCAGGTTTAAATGAGCCGTTGAGGGTGATAAAAACTCGATATTTTTTCATTCTATTCTGAAAAATAACTTTGCCATTCGCAATATTAAAGGCACATAGTTACAATTTAAGAAAACTGAGGCAAAGGAAAAAAAATAGCAATATAGAGAAATACAAACTTTTCATTATTGTGTGTGCAACTTTGTAGAACTTATACCACCAAATCATAGTCGGGTTTTAGTAGCTTTTTAGGCCTTTTCGACCATTAAAGACCCCATGTATTATTGAGATAAGTTATTTAATTCAACCATGTCTATGTGTTATTGTTTGATTTATTTATTTGCTTTTCTTTATATTACTATGCTAGGCTAAAGCTAGTGATTAGTATTTACTGTGATTGCATGAAATCTAGTTATTATTTACTTTGATTGTCGTCTCTTGTTTAATGATGTGCACGTTAGGAGTTCGAAAACTGGATTAGGGAAAACTAGACTAGCTTGGACTTCCACTAAAACGTGTCCAATTAATTTTTATGTCTTAGGTTATTAATTTGCGAAAGGTATTTATTGCATAGCTAGTTATTGGGTGATCTTGGCATATCATACATGCGTTATTCATTTAGGCTAGACTGCTAGACTATAGATGTGAGGACTAGCCAACCCACAACAAAAAATTAGAAATACTTCACATTCCATTAGCACGGACGTGAAAATTCGACAACTTAGTAATAGATAACTAAGGAGTAATGGAATTCAAGATAAATACGTTTTTCCTCCTATAAGAAGTTCGCCACCACTTTACTTTTCTTATTGTATAATTTTGTCGCATTTTAGTTTGGTTAGTATTTAACTTAGTAGTCTAAAACCAACTCTCTCATACCCGTATTTTACCTGTTTTCAATAAAATATAAAAATAACAAAAATAATCTTCCCTCAACATTTAAACTTAAATTGGCATACATTTTGAAATTAACTCACTATTTCTCTAGAGAACGATCATCTTTCAAGTCTTGTCTATACTACACTACAATGATTATATACTCTGGCTAGGAGGATTGTAAAACTCCGGTGTTGCAATCCGCCGCATCACACGTCTTGATAACACTTAATCAATTTGTTTGTTTGTTTGTGAGAGAAAAGTTAGAGAGAGTGAAGTGAAGTGTGAGTGGTTGTGTAGGTTGGTTTGGGGTTGATTTTAATCTAATTCAGATGAATTCGGGTCGAGTTGAAACACGCGTAAGCCATTGGGCCGGCCTACAAAAGAACCGACCCAAAACCATAAGCATCTACAATGCATCAAGTCTTTAAAGACTTGATGCATTTAATGCTTAACACATTTAGTTACTAAAGCTTTTAAGAAAGACTTGAAGTTCACCAAGTCTTTTTAAAAAGCTTTACAAAAGAGAATTGATATCTACACAACATCTTTTAATGAATGCACCACAATTTTTGCATTACAGTTTTGTATAGTACAATACTGTAATGCACAAATTGTGATGCATGTATCAAAAGATGTGGTGTGAGTATCACCCCCTTTACAAAAAGCTTGATGCAATGCTGAAAACTATCTTAAAAAGCTTTTTATAATAGTGAAAAACTTTTACTCATTTGACCTATTGTGAATGCTCATTACCACTACATTTTTATACATAAATAAAAAAAAACTACAAAACATCAATATACGGAGTGCAACATCATATGGACAAAAAATTGTAACAAAAAGTGCACAATTTTATCTTATGGTTCTTATTTGTCCATCAACTTTAGTCGTTGCTATCATAGATGGAACTTGAATAAGTTTATTGGAAAGGTTGAATAGTATATTATTTTAGTTTTGAATGGCCAAACTTGCATTTTTTTCATAAAGTCTATAAAATATGATAATCATTTTGAGCAAAATATAAGTGAACTATTTGTTCAATGAAAAGAAAAGAAGTAAAACACTTTCCTTTCTTCCCTTTTCTTAAATATAGGCGATTTTGTATCAAAAAAGTCTTACATCTCACTTTCTTTTCTTTTCTTTTCTTTTAGTAAAGATCTTGAGAACAAAAGATTATCTTTAGCTCCTTCTAATTCCTATATTTTCTTCTTAATTTTAAACTCAAGAACAATGCGTAAATGTCTATCCATTTCATGTGTTAGATGGATGCTTAAAGTATTTAAATCAACCAGGGGCATAATGTGACTGTATAGATGAAACTCTAACACTTGTAATATTGACAACTTAGATTATTAAGTATATGCTTAACCGATTTTGACCGTGAAAAGTTTATCGAGCATATAGTTTAAAATCCATAATGAAAGTAGTAAACAATTTGGTCATGAGTCATTATATTCTGTACGTACATATCATCGCATTAACTATCACCACGTTAACATAAGTATCAAATTCATATCAGTGAATCGACACCCAGAACATCATATCAAACGTCGCAAAGAAGTCACCATGTTAATATTCTAACACACGTGCGTTTCTTCAAGAGGAATTATTCGTTCTAAGTATTTGTGTATCGGAGACTAGGATAAAAGAAGCGTTTTCATGTCACATTAAAAAGGGATTTGAAGAAATATAAAGCTGCAAAAGAATTTTACACACACACATATACACAAAAAAAATAAAAAAATAATAAAAAAATAAAGGTTAAAGTTTCATTTCCTTAGAAACATCAATGTCGGAAGAAATACATTGTTTTTGATGTTTTTGTTTGAATGAAATATTTTGTGGTTTTGTCAAAGATGAAACTTTAGACTATTGTTATGTTGTTTCAACTGATCATGTTTTATTTTGTTTGATTAAAATGTTTGAATGTATGTTTTAAAAGGTGTTTATAAGAAAGTATTGCCCGGTACAAAGCACGGGTTACTTAAGCATAGTGACATGCCATGGTGCAGAATAGATCAAGGAGCAAGCATAGTCAAGTAGTAACTCGGTAGCAAATTCAATATTTGTGGTACCTTGAAAATTGAAATAGTACATGAAATAGATGAAAATGTAAACAGCTCAAGGAGAACCCACATGGATTTTCTTGTTAAAAACATACAATTTATGCCATTGCTGATTTTGAGTAACTATTAACCATAACAATCTCACACATACACACACAGACATTCACATTAAGAGCCAATCAATAAGATGTTTAAAAAGTTCTATGTGGATTATATGAAACGTAACTGAATTAAGATGGTTTAATACAACTTAAAAGACAACCAACTAATTTGAAAACAGTTATTAAAACCATCAAACACAACAAACTAGAATACTGAAAGATAGATTCATCAATGCTCACATCTTAAATACTCCGTACTTCAAAAACATCACACTCAAGCACTCGGCTGGGGATCTCCCTCAATTGACTGTGAAACAAAAGTCTAAGCGGGTGAATATAGTTACAATTTAAGAAAATTGAGGCAAAGGAAAAAAAATAGCAATATAGAGAAATCATCATCATAGAAATAATTATAGATTAGAACTGTGCATATTAATTAGAACCCACCTTACTGTTCCTCTTGTTATTCTTTGTGTGCCTCTTTCTCTTCTTATTCAGCATGGTATGTTTGGAAGAACAAGGGATTAAAGTAACATCATAACTAAAATCCACTTTTAGAGTCTTGTTATTCTTTTTCTTTTGTTTCCCACATAAATAGGGAGATACAAGGCTCTTGACAAAGATAGGGGCACCAATATTATGCCAACCCCGCCAAGACAGATCAATATTACCTTTATCATCTTCACATAAACGCCAACTGTTGCCCGGAATGCAATCGACTAGGTATGCAGGAGTAGCAGCAACAAACTCTTTCTTCTCATAATTACATGGAAGCAGTTCCCATGACTGTTTATCATTGTAGCTTTTCATGACCCATGTTTGGAAATAGTTATCTTCATTGCCAAAGCATGTACGAAATATGCATAGACAATCTTCAAGCATCCCGAGTTTATTTGCATAATCGCACACATATTCGGTGTCATCAGGTTGGGGGATTTCTTTAAATTTTTCTAGAGATAAATCAAAAGAGAGAATAACTTTATTCATACTATTATTGGGATCATCCATAAACCAATGAAGCGACCCATTGTATACAAAACCAGGGCCATGTCGACAAAAAAAATTATAATTCAGCTCTCCTAGAAACTTCCACTGATTTGATTTCAAGGTTAACACTTGAAAACGGATATGATGCTTATCTTGATTGTTTCCGACAACAACCTTGTAATCATCCGTAGATGAATCATAACCAAAACCCCAACATAGGTTAGATCTGTCCTTGTAGGGAAGGGCTTGCAGTTCTCTAACCTCTCTAGTGGAAGGATTGGTTACTAAAAATTCTGCTAAAACGTTAAGAGGAGAGAGGCAAACGAGGCCATTGGAGGAACCAACCATAATAGGACACTGGATAGACCAATGTTTTCGAATTCTAAATAGTCCAAATTCACGATTGTTTTTGTTGTGTTTTAGATGAGCTTTAACAAAATAAGGACTTGATATAAAAGAATACCATGACTTACAAACGCTCTTGCATCGGAGTAGATCTTCCACATCCAATCTTAAAAGTATCTCCTCAAACTCATCCAACACAACTACCTCTGCCATTCAAACCCTGGTGTCTGAGTGAGGATGCACAACATCTAGGTTAGGTTATGTAAAGAGTTTGTTTACTTCTTACTTTGATACCTACCAGCCCATACATATAAAAGCCCATCTTAAGCCCATTCGAATTCGGGTCACTACGGAGTACTTTTATTTTAGAGTAATTTGCAAACATCGTCCCTGTGGTTTGCCCAGATTGCAAAAAACGTCCCTGTGGTTGGCTAATTGCAGGCGGCGTCCCTATGGGGAAACTTTTTCATCATTTTGGTCCCTGGATTTAACTAGCGTTAAATAAATTCCGTTAGAAGTCACACATTTAGCCCTTTTGGCCAATAATCGTAACCACAGGGACGATTTATGCAATTACACAGTTAGTCCTCAATACAAAAACAATTGCACCTTTAGTTCTCAATACATAATTTCAGTTAAAAAAATTACACCGTTAGTCCTTTATACATAACCTAAGTTAGTCCCACCACCACCACCACTTACCACCACCACCCACTGCCACAACCACTACCACCACCACCACCACCACTACCACCACTGCCACCAGTTACCACCACCAATCACCGTCTCCACCCACGTCTACCACCACCACAACCAATCACCACCGCCACCAACCACCACCACCCAACACCACCAATCACCACAAAAAAAAAGTCCAAAAAGAAATTTGTAAAAGAAATCTTCAAAAAAAAAATTGAATTTTTTTTTTCAAAATTTTCAATATTTTCGGAATAAATTTTTTTCAAAAAAAATTTTCGAAATATTTTTTTTCCAAATTTTTTTCAAAAAAAAATTTTCGAAATAATTTTTTTTTCAAAAAAAATTTTCGAAATATTTTTTTCAAAAAAAAAATTCGAAATAATTTTTTTCAAAAAAACTTTTTCGAAATATTTTTTTCCAATTTTTTTTCAAAAAAAACTTTTTCGAAATATTTTTTTCCAAATTTTTTCCAAAAAAAAAATTTCGAAATAAAATTTCTTTCTTAAAATTTTTTTTGAAATATTTTATTCCGAAAATATTGAAAAAAAAGTCAATCTTTTTTATTTTTTCTACAATTTTTTTTTTTTTGTGGTGATTGGTGGTGTTGGGTGGTGGTGGTTGTAAGTGGTGGTGGTTGTTGGTGACGGTGGTGAGTGGTGGTGGTAGACGTGGGAGGAAGTGTCGTCTGCGATATACTATTTAAATGGGTTTCTTCCAATCGGATGCTGACATCTGCTCTCCAACGGATATATTAGTTTTTAAATGGGTTTCTTCCAATCTCATGTTGACATCTGCTAGAGCCATGGGTTTTTATTTTTTCCTACGTTTTGCTTTTTGCGTATATTTTAAGGAATTATAGTTTACAGAAAGTTAAATAAGAAGGCCCATTTCACCGTTGCGTTTATTGGGTTGGCGTCGTTTCTGGGCCTCGGGTACTTGGTTGTGTGTCTTTTGGGCCTGTGGGTGAGTCTTATCCTTTGTTCAGCAACTATTCGCATTCTCATTCCTACTTTTTTCTTCCAGAAGCAACCGACACGTACAACTGGTAGGTAGGTTTTCCCCAGATCTGGTTGAATCTGCATGTGCTGTGTTAGTTGTTGCCTTCTTTATAATCTTCGTGTGTTTCTTTGCATGAGGTTATGTGTTACTGACCTGATACGATGAGGTTATTCCAAGTCGTCAGGTTTATGTTATTGTTTATGTTCTAATGGTGCCTAGGGTATTTGCATGTCAGATTTATTGCTTATAGTTTGTGTCGGTTTGTGTGTTTCCTGCATCTTAGTTTTAGTTTGCCTTTGTTTTCCTGTTTTCCAAACTTGCATGTAATGATGTTTGCTTTTGACCGTTATGAACCTGCTAACTTATTTTCTTTTCTTTGTTACCGGTATCCGAACATTCTTTCGTCATAGATTTTGCATATTTGTACCTATCTGTTTTTTGTTATGCTTTGGTAAGTTGCTCCATATTCTTTCTCCACGTTACGCATGCAAAGCACAAAAAAAATTTCTCCTATCGTCACCGACCCTGAAATTATGTCTGACAAGTGTGTTCGATCATTTGGTGGTTGTGGTTTGGTTGCTGATGCGGTTGTTCGGGGTTCAGGAAGTTCGATACCTCTTTTGACACGTTCAGTTGCTGATGGGGTATTAGATGACCCATCAGTCCAGCGTGATCGCGCGATGGCGGATCATTCACACGTTCCAAAGGCGTTTTCCGCTACCGTATGTGAGAATGCACATGCTTCTTCATCGAAAAGGAAGTTTGGTGACAGCGATGCAGGTTATATTCAAAATTCTGGGAAAAAACAAAGACTGACAACATTTGTGGCTGATGAATCCCATGGTGCTGATGTTATTGGGGTAAGTTTTTTATGCCTGTTGTTATGTTTTCGTTATTGTGGGTATTTCAAAATGTGTGTTGATTCCGTTTGCATGTGCAGGTTCGCGACGTTGTCATAGGTCCTTCTGGCTCAGGGTTGCGTCATGTGGTTTCTGAGGGTGCTTTGCCAGCTGGTACGCAGTCTTATGGGAGGGGGCACCTCCTTTCTGCCCACTGGTCGCGGTGGTTATGTCACACCAGCTGCAAGTGCCCGTAACAGGGGGGAGACCAAAACGCCATGGGGTTCATGGCCGGCGGCATTCTTTGGCTATGGATGTAGCTATGGTTCCAACGTACGAGGATAGAACTGCGTCGCCGTCGTCTGTGTCCGTTACAGCTCCAGTGCCTTTGGTAGAACCATTGTCCTGGCCAACTCCGCGTGGAGGTAGGTTACAATTCCTTTTTTCTTGCATACTGTTTTTTGACGTAATCAGGTTCTTACATTTGGTATGCCAACTAATGGCTTCTCCTTTTTCATATTATTGTATGCAGCCCCCCAACTGGTCCCATGGTTTTGGATTTTTGTTCAGGCAAGGTCCTTCTTCCTACGACAAACAGTGCCTGTCACAAACTAGATGCGGATAACCTTCCAGTCAGGATGCTTGAACCTGACTCGGTATCTGTGTCATCACGTGCTCCGTCTATCAGGCAGGGCAAACGCTCGGTCGGAGGTTTGTTTCTCATACACATTTATTCGTACATATTGTAGCCAACATGAATGCCTATTATTATCAGCATTTTTTATCCATGCTCTACATATGTTAACTGTTGGAATTTGTCATCACACAATTAGAAATGGCCAATGCTTTGGAGTCTGTTCCTAAAAGGCCCAAGCGAATTCCTTCTCCAGCAGCTGTGGCTGTGGGCGATGGTAGATCGAGTAGGGTGGATACCTTATCCTCGGTGGTTGGCACTCATCCATTTCAAGGTTTGCGACGATAATTTTTTTTTGTGAGCTTTTTAGTACGTACAGGTTTCGCATTGCTGTTAAGTGTCGTTCTTTATTGTTGCTTTCATGATGACAAGTTGCTGTTGCTAACAGGTCCTGCTCCATTGGATGCAATGACTAAGCGTACGACTCACCTGCAGCCACCTGAGCTTAGTGGGTTGAATGTATTTTCATCCGCCGTTCCAATAGGTCCACTTCGGGTGCCAAATCTGGCCACCTCTTCAGAGCCCTTTGTCCATTCCTTGCAGCAAAATGCTTCGCGTCGTGGTGAGTAGTGTTATAGCATTTGTTGCATCTTAATGGTATCTATATAAAGGATTTTTCTAATATGTGCCCCGGGGCACATGTTAAGAACACAAAAAGGACGGCGGGACCTACGGAAAAGGACGTCCGAACCCACATATTTTATTTGAAAAATGTATTTTTTGTGGGTCCGGACGTCCTTTTTCGTGAGTCCCACCGTCCTTTTTGTGTGCTTAACATGTGCCCCCGGAGAACATGTTGGAAAAACCCTTATATAAAAGGCTCCTTATATAATAGCTTTAATTGTGTGGCTCATGCACATATTAATCATTTGTGTTTATGTCAGCAACATTTGGAACGAATGATGAAGCACGCAATTCATCCGTTTCGAGGATTCGAGGGAATGACCAGCCTACTTCTCGACAAAGACCAGCGATGCCAAGTCCGGCTATGTCTTCATAGTCCTTTGTTCGTCCCTTTGCAGCAGCATGCTTCACGGCGTGGTAGGTCGCATGATAGTATTTGTGGTACCTCCTCTTCCTTATGCACATATTAATCATTTGTCTTTATGTCAACAGCATTTGGAACCAATAATGAACCACCTACCTCATATGCTCCGGGGGGACAGGGAAATGGTCACTTTACTTTTCAACAAATACCAAGGGCAGGTCCGGACAATCAATCATCCGTATCACATGGTTCGTATGTTTTGTTTATGTTGATCATATGATTTACATTGCTTGTCTATATATTTTAAGGCTTAGTTGGAAACCAACTGATATGTGATACTCTGCAGGCCCACCGTCCGAATACAAAGTCTTTGGGTCGTGTGAATGTGTTTGCCGATATTGCCATGCTCGGTTCTGGTATGAAGAGAGGCTCAGCGTTTCTACGAGGCGTTCAGGACCATTGTATAATAAGTGTTTTAGAGGGGGCAGTGTCAGGCTCCTAACGCCAACCGACTATCCAGAATATGTCAAGGAACTTTATTCTGACAACGATTTCATGAACAATATACATGAACCAAATGTTTTCCATGAAATCGTTAGGAGCGACGATTGATGTAGTATTAACAATGGTCGAGGGCCATATGTTTTCAAAGTCTTTGGGCAGATATATCATCGTGTTGGGAGGCTGTGCCCAGAAGAAGGTAAGGATCCATGTTTTTTTGCAGCTTTACATATACGATACTGAACATGAGGTGGATAATAGGCTCAGCCATTTTTGTGATGGGAATAGAAGTGGTCTAAGGAGGGATATAGTTGAGGGGTTGATACATGTCCTGGACGAACACAATGCCCTGGTCCAATTGTTTAGGTCTGCTAGGGACAAGCTACAACAAGCTGATGTTCCGACATTCAAGATGAGGTTATATAACGTGGTTGGTGCACCACAATATGAGCTTCCGACTGTGGATTGCATTGGAGCTGTAGTTTTTGATAATGGTCTACTAAGTGAATCTGAATTTGACATCATCATTGAGTCACATTCAGGTGATCCTCAAAGGGTTAACAAACTTCATCCCTGCTACATGGCGTTTCATTTGCCACTGTTGTTCATTTACGGAGAGCAAGGGTACCACACTGGATTGAATTTGGTTGGCGCTGAAACCACGGACACTGACGAGGAGAAAAAAGTTACAATGCATCAGTATTATTCTTACCAGATACATGATAGGGTCGGCAAATATGGTCTGATTACAAAAGGTGGTCGACTTTTCTAGCAATATGTTGTGATGGCATATTGTTGTATGGAACAAAGCAGGATGGACTTCATACGCAAGAACCAGTCCTATATCAGAGGTGACTATTTGGCAGGGGTCTATGATGATGTTTCCAGGGGAGACCGCGAGAGTTCAGACATCGGGTCAAGAATAATGCTTCCATCATCCTTTACAGGGGGTCCGCGTTATATGTATAGTCACTACTTGGATGCACTGGCTATATGCAGAGTGCACGGAAATCCCTCTTTTTTTGTGACTTTCACATGCAATGTAAGATGGCCAGAAATTAAAGAATACATGCACGCGTTCCCTCACTTGACAGCAGCGGATCGTCCCGAGATAATTGATAGGGTATTTGAAAGAAAGATACATGACCTTATAAAGTTTGTTAGAGACCGGCAACCTTTCGGGCCACTCATTGCAGGTACCATGATTTGTCCAGATACGATTATGTTTGAACATATTTTTGGTGCTGATCCATAGATTCATCTACATTTTCTGAGTGTATGTTGTCAGTAGGTTTATGTAACGATGTTTGTTTGTGCTACAATTAAGTTTCAGTGTTGATTCATATATTCATCTTCATATTTGCACTATATGTTTCAAATTATTTGATGTAATCATGTTTGTTTGGATTCTAATTAATGCATTTTCCATTTTTAGTGTTATACACCGTAGAATTCCAGAAAAGAGGTTTGTCGCACTGCCATATTCTTTTGTGGAATAGCAATAACTCCAGGACAATGACGATCGAAGACATAGATAGGTGTGTGTCTGCTGAATTGCCTGACTGATTGACTGATCCTGAGGGGTTTAGAGCTGTGACAGAATTCATGATTCATGGTCCCTACGGTCCAGCTTTTCCATCTGCGCAGTGTATGCAAGGGAGAACATCGTGCAAAAAATCTTTCCCAAAAGACTACTGCTCAAACACTGTAACACCCCCAAATCTCGGTACAGCTGAAGACTTAATCAAGTTTTTGGGGCATTACTATTGGATTGGTATCGCACACAAGTATAGTAAAAAGATAGTCATTTAACATTCAAAACCAATCGCAAATTTAAGTATTCAAAACATTTAATCCAAAGGAGTAAATATTAGGCCCAAAACATGATTTAATAAGATAGGTCCCCAAAGTTTATCAGAGTCAGAAATGATCCTTGAACCCTGCCTTCTTGCCAAGCTTCCACCAAATCAAGTAATCCAAGCATCTCTCAAATACCTGAGAAATCATGCTAAAAAGGTCAGCTTACGCTGGTGAGTTCATAAGTTTAAGTTCAACAAAATCATAGTGGACCTGTAAGAGTGGATTTGCTATGAAAGACCTAGATAGATAAATACCGTTTGCACACGTTGATCCTACCCGGATCTCCAATCATATCCCGCATCCAGGGATTACTCGGGCCCCGCGACTCTAGTCCAGCACTGTCGTGGAAAAATCTAGAACAATTGCCAACCCCGGACTAGGTCGAGGTAGAAGTCTCTTCTTAGCTAGGCAACGGTTCAACCTAGTCTAAGGCAACAACTACCGCACATCTATCTAAACAGTCAAGTGTATAAGCAAATCCAAATAGTTTTCACGGTCCGAAAATAGTAGCATGATTCTCACTCCAAAATAGTTAAAAACGTAGATAAAAGTGGGGCTATGAAACTCACCTCAAGCAATCAACGTACAAATAAACACTAGCAGAAGATAACGGTATCACGGCACAACAACTATTGACTCAGCACAACCTATTAATGTAGACCAACTTTAATATATATTCCTCAAAATCAACGTTATCTACCCCAATATATTCCATTTCTTTATTTCCAAAAACGTCTCGTTTCACCATTTAATCCTAGTGTTTGGTATCCTCATGTGGGTGTGTCGACTCAATATGATGCTATGAATGCACTCGAACAACCAATATATAACTCAATGCAACACGATGAGACCTCTAAACGATAGGTTCCATGGTCCAATAAGTTTTGGAATAAATAGTAGACCTTATCGAATTCATCAACTCGATAAACCCATTTATTTACTCGTTTCGCTTATTATCCCATAAATCAATCGTATCCTAAAGAGTCATAAGGATAATTCACCCATTAATAAGGTTACCCAACGTACCTAGCGGGCTCTTATCAGGTTCGTCAACCTAATAAGTCCGCTACCCACGTGGGTCAACACTATTAACGTTAGGTTATCCGTAACCCATGCACATAACGTAAGTAAATAATTACTTAACTAATATTAAATGCCCACATTTGACATTTATCGATAAACGTGTACTCGAAACATTAATTACTTATTTAATACAAAACATTTCCAATTTAGTCGTTAGTTTCCATTTAAAAATAGTAAATAACAAGACAAGTCTCGTTATCGATATTTTTGGTACAAAAGCCCATTTATTATTTACATTTCATAGTTCTATTAGAATTTTCATGTATAAATATACATTTCGTCAAATCCCATTATTAGTTTCATAACGTTATCCATTTCGAGTCCACGAGCACGAGTCATGACTTCTCGGCTTTTAATCAATCAAGTGTCCAAATTATACTAAAGTCCATGTTACGGCTTTGTCGGAGTCAACTATTGACTAAAAAGTCAAAGTAACGCCGACGTAGCTCAAAGTCAACAATATATATATCAAGTCCAATGTAAAAGTCATAATATCGCAATTCAATCCCAAACCAACTCAAAACGACCTCGCCAACCAATCAATCAACCAAATATACCCGAAACCCATGTTATGACCCTAATGGTCATGACACGGTCACGGTTAAGACCACGTGAACCAAACAAGCTCTAGAAGCTTTTCGGCTCCACGCTTCTCATCCAAACCTCAACTACATCAACCAACAAGCTACCAAATCGACCCGACCCGGACCCGTGGCTCAAGTGGGTCACGTAAGGGCCACGTACGTGCCCTTTGTGGCTTGTACATCCTTCCAATCCAATCCAAACACTACCAAATCAATTCCACAACACCCAAATCCAATCATTCAAGCTTCAATCACTAACCAAACACAAAACCCATCATCTATCTTAACCAAAAATATGAAACTAAACCTAAAATGTATAAACCCATCAAATTGATACACCACACATTTACCAAACACTAATTACTTGTTTATTTAGACACTAATTAGCTTTAATTTCATGTTCCACCCAAAAGCCTCAAATTTCTTCATAGGTTCAAAACCCTAGAATTCAATTCGTGGCTTTCTATTGCACAAACAAGCTCAAATATTGTTCCATTTACCTTATTCAAGCACCAATTGCAAAAGTAGATGAAAACCCTAAAAGTACGAATCTTAATCTTTAAATTTGAAGGTGTTATTGAAGGCTTTTGTGGGAGTATTTTATATGGATAGAAAGAAGGAAAGACGATCTACAAGATAGTGGTGGAGGTGAGATACCACTTGATGGAGTTTGGCCGGAGAGGGGCGGCGACGGCGGTGGTGGTGGTTTAGGGTTAGGGTTTTTAATTTATTTGAAAAGAGAGAGAGTAGAGAGAGAAAGATGGTTATGTGTGTGTGTTTTAGTGAGAGAGTGGAAGAGATGAAATGAGGGGAGTGTTGGGGTTTATATATTTTGAGTGAGGGACTCAAAAATAAATTATTTGGGAGGAGGGGGCGCCGGTTAGGAGGAAAAATAGGGGGGTCGGAGTTGTAATTTTTCGTAACTATCCCGTTTACCCATTCCCGAGCTCATATATTGTCCACCGAGTGTCCCACGACGTTCATTCGACTTTCTAACATCATTATTTACGTTTTTCCACGTGTTTCGACTATTTATTTGTCAATTTTCGAGTTACGGTCTAAAAGTTACGATATTTCTCATTTTAGGCTTTTCTAGTGCCGAATCGAATATTGCCTACCAAATAGAGTTAAAACTCATATAATAACTCATTCAACAATGAAATAAATCATAAAAACCAATAGACGATATAAAATCAAGTCAGGGTTTATAAAATAGTGATAAAGGCAAAAGCTCAGTTTAGTTTAACGTAATGCGGTTACCTAAAATAGACTCCCTAAATTGCCAGTTGTTACAAACACATTCATTGACGACAAAGGTTATGTGCATTACCGACGGAGGGACAGATATATTGATCGTGAGAGGCATAACGTCCGCCTTGACAATGGATATGTGGTGCCCTATAATAGGATGATGTCTATGGCATTCTATGCATACATTAACATAGAATGCTGTGGATGGAGTATGTTGATCAAGTACCTATTCAAGTACATATCCAAGGGTACAGATAGGATCATTGCCAGAGTAACTAGGCCGCGTGATGTATTAAGCCAAGACGGTTGTCAAGCAGCACCCTCCACATCTGCTCCAGCCGATCGTGGCATAGTCATCGATGAAATCAAGAATTTTATGGACGCACGCTACATTGGACCTCACGAGGCATGTTGGCGCATCCTCGGTTTTGACATACACAGCCGAGATCCAGCTGTCCAGATACTGACCATGCACGCTGAAAACATGCAACATATTACATTCAGAAATGGCCAACACCTTCAATCAGTAGTTGAAAATACTTGGGCGCAGAGAACCACTCTTACTGAATGGTTAACTTTCAACATGTTATATGGGATCGGAATACATCTTACATACTTGCAATTCCCTTCAGAATTCGTTTGGTCCAAAAAAGACAGGCAGTGGTTTCCAAGAAAAAACACAAATAAACCATCAATAGGTCGATTGACATATGTCCATCCAATTTCTGGGGACCTATTTTATCAGCGGTTGTTACTATGTCATCAAAAGGGGTGCACTTCCTTCCCGGGAATTCGGACTGTTAACAATTGCACGTACCCAATAAACAGGGTTGCGGCAGAGGCACTTGGTTTGCTAGAAGATGATGGCGAATGGTTTGTGGCTCTACAGGAAGCGGCAGCATTAGGATCTGCCTCTGAAATGAGAGCATTGTTTACGCAGATCCTGGTGTTCTGTGACGTCCGAAACCCATCCAGCCTATGGAATTCTTTTGGCAATACATGTCAGACGACATCCCATGAATTTTGTCAGTTATCCATGGCGTGGAATTTGCACATGTTGATGAGCCGCAACTTAAAGGGGGCGTTTTGTATGAACTTCAAGCAGCGTTAGCACACCATGGTAAATCACTCACAGATTTTGGTATATCTATGCCACCTGACGATTTGCTGCACATTTTAAGGAACCGAAGCATTATGGAGGAAATGAGCTACAACCGAAGTGAGCTCTCAAAAGAAAAGCAGATACTTATCCCAAAACTCAATGCCGAACAACGTCAGATATTCGACATCATTATGGAAGCAGCGGTCAAGACGAAACAAGAGATGATCTTTGTGTATGGCCATGGAGGTACAGGAAAAACATTCCTTTGGAAAACAATCATTACCAGCCTCAGGTCGGAAGGGAAGATTGTCCTTGCCGTAGCGTCGTCTGGTATTGCATCATTGCTTTTGCCATCTAGCCGTACAGCACATTCACGGTTTAAGCTCCCTCTAAATCTAACAGACGAGTCGGTGTGCAGCTTCAAGAAAGGGTCGCAGCTTGCAGCATTGTTAAAACAAACAGATTTGATAATTTGGGACGAAGCCCCTATGAATGATAGGAAGTGCTTTGAAGCGCTGGACCACACATTAAGGGACATATTTGATGCACCAGCCAAAGTTTTCGGCAATAGAACTATAATGCTTGGTGGCGATTTCAGGCAAACACTACCAGTTAAGAAGAAGGGTACCAAAAATGATATTATCGGTTCATCAATCTCTGAGTCAAACCTCTAGCAGCACTTCAGAATCTTTCCATTGCATCAGAATATGTGCGTACATTCACCTTCAAATACACCGGTTCAGCACGAAGAATTGCGGCAATTTTCCTCATGGTTGTTAGACATAGGGAATGGAAACCTCGGCGAGCCTGACACCAACGACCCTGAAAATTCATCATGGATTCAAATGCCTGAAAAGTACTGTTTTCCGCCAACTGATGAAGGCAAACAGCAGCTTATAGACTTCATATATGATCATCGGACATTGGAACAACCATGTGCCGAAGTTTTACAAGACAAAGCAATAGTGTGCCCCAAAAACGAAACAGCATATATCATCAACAAACAGGTGATGGAGGCATTAGACAACAAAAGTCATTTCTAAAGTAGCGTCGACCAAGCAATCCCAAGGACAAATGGTGGCGGCGCAACGGAGTTGCTTTATCCACCCGAATACCTTAATTCACTAACATTCTTCGGGCTACCACCACACACACTGGAACTTAAGATTGGAACACCAATAATGCTGCTTCGGAACCTAAATTTAGCTAAAGGTTTGTGAAATGGTACAAGAATGATCGTTAGTCAGATGCTTTCAAGGGTTATTGAAGCGAAAATCATAACAGGCACACGAATTGCCCAAAAGGTGTTCATACCAAGGATTTTACAAACAACAAACGATGATAAGCTTCCGTTCATTTTCAAAATAAAGCAGTTTCCCGCAAAAGTTTGTTATGCGATGACGATTAACAAGAGCCAGGGACAGTCGTTAAAAAAATCGGGGTCTATCTTCCGGAGCCAATTTTTGGTCACGGCCAGTTATATGTTGCCCTTTCCCGAGCAACGTCACCCGCCGGCTTAAAAATGGTGATTGCGCCATCACCGGGGAGGCAGCCTAACACCACAAAAAACATTGTTTATAAAGACTTTCTTAACAAAATCGTTATGCCACAGGTTATAGGCATTTTTTGCCTTGCGAAGTCATCCTCCATAGCACACATAATATATATGTTCTTGCTGCGCCCAAATGCTAACCCGTATTTGCAATATGGTATTGTCTGTAACCTGCTATTATGATGTTGTCTTTAACCCGTTGTTGGCTATCAATGACGCCTTACTACCTGGGTTATGCTAGATTATGTAACTCTTTGAATGCTATTTATAGTTTCCTGCTTTTTATTGCCCGCGTGAGAACGCACAGCCTTATTTGTTTACCTTCTATTTGTTAGTCATTCCATGGCCTATCATGTTATTCATTAACCGTTACTAATTCCGTAGAGCTAGACCTCTCGCCTTTAGTGTTTTGTTAACCGTATCCGAAACAGCTACGAAGCTTACGCCTCCACTATCGGCTTTGACCTTCATATTCCTGAGCCTCCTAAAGGTATTGATGCATTCAGCACGCATTCAACAAATGAACAACATGCAAATCATCGCCACTATCTTTAACGTTGTACCATTAGGTTTGCGCAAAATCCATGCACCAAAAGGTCTTCTCTCCCACTGTGCATAGCATACTAATTGCATGTAGAGTACTAATTCGTATGTTACCCACATACGTCTTGACTAATAAACACTATATTATCAACTGTTAAATGAATATTGACACTCTTTTGTCCGATTGGGAGACAAATGGCAGATAAAGGCAAAGCTACTGCGGACCCTGCAATCGAACAATAACAGGAAAAAAACAGACGAATCAACACCACTCCCTGAAACTGACAAAGGCAAAGGCCCACTTTTGGAACCAGAAACTACTGACTTAATGAACTTGAAACCTGCCGATCTTGACAAGCTGCTTGAGGTGAAGGTGTACCGAAAATGGATGTCAAAAAGCGTGCCCGATCCAAATCCAACGGGCCTTTGCTACATACTTTTAGACAAAAATGTAAGCCGCCATATTTTTTAATATGCATTATGTTTTGACCGAATGGTATGAACCTTACAAGGTTTGGCATCAACAGGGCACCGCCATTCAGGAAAATGTCCAGCTATGGGATCTCAAAATCTTCGACACCAAACTCGAACCCCGATTGTGCTACAAGATTGAGCGTTTTGGGTGCAAAAAAACGGAGAATTGGCAGCGCACATTAAGTAATCCTATGACACTGCTATTTGGAAAGTACACTCAGGTGACTCGAATTGAAGACCGTGGATTCCCGGAACATCACTTTAATTTTGTCGCCTACAATGAACTAGGTCGACGAGCAGATACCAAGGATTATACGCTCACAGGTATAATACACATCACGGACCCATTTTCATAACAAAATGCTGCAGGCCTAATTCTGGTAATATATAAGCAGATTACATAGGAATAATCCAAGCTATTGGGCCCATTAAAGAATTTGGCGATCCGACAACCAACAGGATTCTCCGCAGGAATGTGGACATACAGAACTTAAAGTAAGTACCGATAATTATTAGCACACTGTGCATACAAAATCGTAGCATTTATATCTGATATTCGCCATACAATGGTAATGTCGTGACGCTGACACTCTGGAATGACATGGCCACTTGCTTTCCTACACACACACTGGCTCACATGGAACAACCAGTGATCATTGGTGTGAGTTCTTGCTGGGCTAAAAGATATTCAGGTACACATTCCATCATTACAAACAACACATAACAGATAGCAAAACAATGTAACTGATAAAAATATAAACCATCTCAAACAAACAGGAGGATTACAGCTTTCGGCAACGCACTATTATTTGAATCCACGCGTTGAAGAGACCGACCGTATCCGCCAAGTGTACAATTTTAACACCTTATTCGAAAACTAGCATTCACTAACCTGTACAACCAATGACATAACATTTACACAGGTATGAAGAACTGGGCTTTATGGCAGAACCTCTGCAGCTACCAGCAGCTGACATGCGCCACACAGACGAACCACCCGCCCGTCGCCTGACACCTGTCAGCATGCTAACACAGGCAAGCCCCGAGAATATCACGGTAAGCAACTTATTTATAAAACAAAAAAGGGTTGATAACAACATTTTTACCCTCCATTCAACATCAACAATTCACAACAGAGGCCACAATTGTGAGAATCGACGAACAATCAGCGTGGTACTTCAACCGGTGCAAGGTATGCGGCAACAAAATCGTGGAAAACATGCCGCACAGGCACTACCAACAACCTGGAATGAAGCCGGTCGCGAACTACAGGTAGGAGAAAGAAATTTAACAACATGATATTCGCAAATATTTTTGAAAACAATTCATCACATATCATGCATACATCACCCACAACAAAGCCGTTATTCACATAGGCCTAATGACATATTACGACAACAGCTATTCATTCAGGATCATCATAGCTGATGACACAGGGAGCGTCATGGTCACCTGTTTTAGCCCAGAGGCTGATTCGTTAGTTGCTCTGAAAGTAAGCGACCTGATAAGCTACATTCCTGAACCAAATCCACATGTACCGCCGCCAATTATACAACAACTGCAAAACACAACACATGTTTTCCACGTGCACCTTGCTAAAGGTAGCCGCAGAGGTTTTCCAAGATTCATCCTCGATGGAATTGAAGCTGCTCCACTACCAGCACTCCCACCAATTCCCCCGCAAACAGAAGAAGGAGCCACTTCTGCCACTGCAGAAAGCGGCGCACAAACTCCTATTGTCACAGACACCAGCGCTGGTATTATAACCCCACCCCTCAATCAGATGAGCCCATAGAAAAGGAAGCGGAACCGGCGGAGATCCAATCAACCACAGTTCGCAGGGAGCTGTTCCCAACAACCGGTGAGGAATCCCCCTCACGCAGCGCAAAGAAACCCAAGCTGGACTAGATCCACCCAAATAAATAGGTGCCGCTGTTTATACATGGATGGTTAGTGTAAGAAATATGGCTATTAGAATAGCCACACCCTATGTGTCGTATGTGTAGTAGACTGACCTTTGGTATCCTAAACAATGTGTCGAATGCAGGAACGGCTGCATAATTTTGTATCCTTCCAGATAGGTATGAATATGTCAGGATGTACAATAACTAGAAGTATAAAACAGTGTTGGAAAGTATCGCGCGCGCGTAGCATGCAGGGATAGCTGCATAATTTTGTACCATGTAATCTAAAACTATTTTCAATATAAGTTACAGCCATGTACCTTAAAGCATGGCAATTTTTCTGTATATAAGCGATTGTTACAACGTACACATGTTCGGCAACTGTAAGTAGTAACAGGATCGACACAACGCCGTGGCATATAAGCAGGTGTCATAAACAATGAGTATTTAACACACAGACAATAGCAACACTAGCAGCAAAATGTGGACAACCACTAATAGTAGAAGCCATGAAGAGAGAGGTTTCATCGCATCCAAAACTTAATAAAACAAATAGACATACAACATACATTAAACATGAAATCGTACAAACCACTTACATACGCCATCAGGTACTTCAGTCTGCGGCATTTAAAACAATCGGCCGTCACTACGACAGTTAGAACAGGCCTTTATGACAACACACGTTACAGAAACGACACACATCTTAAAACCTAGGCACCGTTGTTACAAGCCATAAGGCACCACTGCCAACTGAGAATGAAGCAAACACACAAACAATACCAGACACGACAACATAACTAACACCACAACCATCGCCTAGACGTACACACAACACGCATAAAATACTTGCACCAACATAAATCCACACACACAGCGACAGAAACACAGACACAAAGAACTAGCATACATGCGAGAAGCACCATCACAATGCCCGAATATTATTGATATAACCAGCAGCAGAGCGAAGAGCAACATGTGCATCACGCACCATTGCTTGGAAAGTTGCTTGTTTAGCACGCTCACGTGCCTCAACATCCCTCATAAACACCAACGACCTCTTAGCAACCAACCCATCCCCTTCTTGAAGGACCTCTCGAATAAGGTCTTCCAAATACTCGATCCGTGAACCAATCTCCAAACAACGAGCACGCACCATGCTTTCCCATTCACGCGCCATGATAACCTCTCTCTCAAAGAAGAGACACACCTGATCTTGCAAATCATCACTGTCACATGCAAAACCAAGCTCTCCAAGGCACTAAGAACGTGACATATTTTTAATAAAGACGCTTCACTAAAGCAAAATAATAATTAGATTCACCAATATGCACAACAACATTTATAGACCACAAAAGGTAGAAAACACATACCCTCAGCAGCAATGCGCACCACTGTTCACACACTTTTCCTTACCATTACAAGCATGCAAACTGCATCAGCTACACACAGTAATACGAGTGCACCAAAAGTTACCAACAACAACAGGAACATCGCCAGGTTTCTAGTTAAAAAAGATAAAGAAAAACAGTTGTGCACCTACAGAAAGCAACTAAAGGCTTGCCTTTACACATCGGCCTATGCTAGAGATACATGACATACATAGTAGCCATGATAATCACAATTATAATAAAAGAGCATTAATGCATCCTAGATTAGAGAAAAAATTTCCATCAACGCAAAATTACCAGTAACAGAACGCCATCGTAATTCATTAACATAATAACGTTCCAGACAATGACATTAGATTGGGTCAGTAATGAGCAACAAACCAAAACGTTGACTTCCTAAAAGTTACACACCCCAACCTATCCTACCTTAACATGAACATACCAACACCTTATAAACTAACAGCACCATAATTACACAATTGTTCACTTAACATAGTGCCACCAGTGGATACGCCAAAATTGCGACCTACCATAGGCCACATCCCAGCCACTAAGTGTACATAAAAACATAGACTATATAAAACACTAATTACGTAAAACTACTGCCAACTACCATCTCCATAACCAACTTGCACAAAAGACTGACGAAACCTTCTCCCAACAACACTATTTGTCACCTGACTGCTCAGTAACCTCCATGAAACGAACCTGGTCTTCCTTCGTCGCTATACCACCACGTATCCCATCAATAAGAGCATCGACAACGACCAATGACTCTCGGTCAACTCTCTGAAGCTCAACAAGTGCTTGCAAACCGTCAATGGCATCCCTATCAAAAGACCCATACCACTGCGTCTCTACAATTTTCCTTCGACGCTTCTCAATTTTACCCACCAGCTGTTGACGCTCCCCCTCCATGTGTAGCAGAAACGCACGATCTTCAGTAACCTCCGTGTTGAAAAGGTACTTGAAAGCTGACGGGAGGCTCTCAGATCCACTAGCAGACTTTATTTCATCGATGTTGGGCATAGCACTCATTCTCTAATACCTACAACAACAGCGGATGCGACAAGGTATCGACACGACAAATAACCACGCAAAATTACCGAGATCCCTAAAGAATTAGGTTAAAAACGTTTTGGGAGAAAACCAAAAGCTTTTGCCGGACAACCATGAAAAAACACTTAAATAAAAAACGTACCAAAGCCCAAAAACAAAAAGGGACAAAAAAGGGCCCTTTAAAAAACGGGCCCACAAAAATACACAAGGTTCCCAAAAAAGTTGTTATGCAAAAAAAATTATAACATTACACAAACACGCAGAATGGAATGCCTTACAAACGTACAAACATTGGCTTCTACTAATACGACAACACTATTAACGACTAAAAAGCTTAACGAATCTGGGGGAAAAATTTTGCAATGTCCCCCGCCGCAACGCGGCGGGTTCATGCAACTCGTTAATTTAAAAAGTTCATAAAAGTATATATGTGTTTCTTATCTTGTCAGAATCCAAGGATATTTTTATAAACACTAGCAGCGTACTCGTGCGATCTTGTGTGGATACTTTGTGACTAACTTTTTCGTCAAGCAAATTTTATTTTGTTTTGAACTGCTCGATAGTACATGGTGGTGAAGGGGTGTTTTTAATAATGTATTAATTGTATGTGTTCAATAGTGTTTTTTATTTTATTTGTGCTTTAAATACTTGTAAATTATGCTTATTTACTTGTATTTGCTTAAAAATCTTTTTTTTTTGTTTATTCATGTATGAAACCTTAATTATATTGTACTCTGTGGATAAAAACTTGTACTTTTGGATGAAATAATGTTTTTAATAGTGTATTAATTGTATCATATGAGTGGTGTGTTTTTAGTTTTATGTGTGCTTTAGATACTTGTAAATAATGCTTATAAGATAATAGTTGCTTAAAATTGTATTTATGTTAGTGTTAAAGATGAGAGTTATTTTACATACCAAACTTTTCTCACATAAAAGCATTTTATTATTTCACATATTTTTTATAATCTAAATATCTCTTAAACCGTTAATCATTAAGTGGAAATATTTACACCATCGCGACGAGCATTTAATTATCTTTCTATAGACGGGCACTTTGATATACTTTCGAAAAAAGAAAAAAATTTCGTTTTTTTTCACGTTTTTCGTTATTTTTTTCGTTTTTTTACATTACTGAAATTTGCATGAAAAAAATCATATATGATAAAACACTAAACTGAATATCACATGTGATATTAGTGTTAAATCATATATGATATGTAATATCATATGTGATATTACACTAATATCACATGTGATATTACATATCATATATGATATTACACTAATATTACATGTGATATTCAAATTAGTGTTTTATCATATATGATTTTTTAATGCAAATTTTAGTAACGTAAAAAAACGAAAAAACTTAAAAAAAAACGTGAAAAATACGGAAAAATTTTTTTTTTGTCGAAAGTATATATCAAAGTGCCTATCTATAGAAAGATAATTAAATGCTCGTCGCAATGATATATTTTTTTTTTTGCTTAACGATTAACGGTTTGAAAGATATTAATATTTGAAAAAAATTGATGAAAGTGGGTTTTTTAAATTGTTGTGATTAATCTCAACCATAAGATTAAATAAAAATGGATGGTGGAGATTGATCCTTAGTATGTAAATAATCTTTTGTCCTCAAATGATCTTAAATTTAGTCTTAAAATAATAAATAGAAGTGAAATGTCTTACTTTATTATAAGTAGTATAGATACGTGGTTAAATTACCAAATTAACAAAAACTATTATAGTGAACATAATCAATCACCAACATTTTGTCATACATGGACTAGCTAGATGGAAATTTAGTTTTGTCAATACATAGCTTCCTCAATGTTTCCCGACTGCCATTAGTTAGTTGCGAGTAAAAAAGAGAGAATTATGTGAATATTGTTGTGACTAAAAGTTGGAGGAATAAAATGTATTCTTTTATTAATGATAATGTAGGAGATACAAAGGATATATATAGATAAATATTATGGTAAACATCCTAATAGCTAATTGGGTTATGGGCTTTTATGGGTTATATGGACGTCATTTAATTATTATTCATAACACTCTCTCTTGGATGTCCATATTGTTAATACGCTTAGGAATTGCTGCTCATTAAAAACATTTGTCAGGAAAACCCGGTGAGATAAAACCATGACTAAGGGAAAAAGAGTGCATCGCGTATTATCTCCCTCTGATGACTATATCATTTGAGCTCTCTGAGTTGACGCATCCCAGTGTTGTGTCTTAGTTTCTATATGTTGAGCTAGGAAGTCTCTCGGTAAACAGATCCGCCAAATTGTCGTTTGAACGAACTTGTTGAACAATAATATCACAATTCTTGTGTAAGTCATGAGTGAAGAAGAATTTTGGTTAAATATATTTCGTCCTTTCGCCCTTGATATAACCTTCTTTAAGTTGAGCAATATATGCTCCATTATCTTCATGAAAAGCTATTGGTGCCACCTTCTCTGAATAATTACCACATGATCTACGTATGTGTTGTATCACACTTCTTAGCCAAACACATTCTCGACTTGCTTCATGTATCTCTAGAATTTATGCATGGTTGGATGATATCGCTGAGATCGTCTGCTTAATTGAACATCATGAAATTGCGGTTCTTCCACTTGTAAATACATATCCAGTTTGTGATCGACCATTGTGAGGGTCAAACATTCTTGAAGATATTTAATCTTCTAATATAACTCAAATACCTCTAATCAGTATCTTATAAGATATGGACATCCATATTATAATTATCTATAACACTCTCTCTTGGATGTCTATTTGAGGATTATGGCTCGTTAAAACCTTACTAGACAAAACCCAGTGGGACAAAAATCTAGTGAAGGTAAAAAAAATACATAATTCCTTTATACGCTTGGGGATGTTGCCTCATTAAAAACCTTGCCAGAAAACCCTATGGGGACAAACCATGGTCAAGGGAAAAAGAGTGCAACACGTATCTTCTCTCCCCCTGGTGATCACATCACTTAAATCTCTTAGTTGGTGCAATCCAATAAGGGAAGGGAATGGTATTATTCTTGGAAGGTTCTGTAGCAATGACACGCAAAGGCTTGTTTAAAACAGTACAACGTCAAATTGAATTGGGTAGTGATTTACACACTTCCATAATTAATTGTCACACTCAAATTATGAGTGTTTTAACATTTATACTCTTACGGGGTGAAAAAAATAGAAATGACATGAGGATATAAATGTCAAAACACTCATAATTTGAGTGTATCAATCAATTGTTTGAGTGTGCAAATCACTTTCCAATTAAATAGCATCATGTTCTGCCATTCTGGTAATGAGACTTTGTCCACTAGATTACTAGTTATAATCCCGTGCACGCACGGAGTTTTTTCTAAAAATTGTAATTATGTATTATTACCGATTAAAAACAAACATCTTAATGTGTTCTAAATAATTTTACTTGTTGATTGAAAATAGAAAATCTTATGCACATTTGTTTTTATTTATTTGTTTATTTTATAATGATTTTGGATTAAAAATTATCTTTCATCGTTTAAGTAAAATGTCATGCAATAATATTTTTCCTGTTGTATTGTCTTTAGTGATATTATAAAGATGATTCTTGATACACGGGATGTTAGGGTTTTAGTAATGATCATAATCCATGTTTGGTCATATTAGATTGTATTTTTGTGTTACACATTTGATCACTTCAATTCAAAGTGTTTCATATAACCATCGGTTAATATTAAAATAGTTTGTGACAATCAAGAACTATTCGAATCATTTACCATCAATGTTAAGGACGAAAGATGCAAATTAGTGTAAACCACGATGACAAAATTTACAATTAACAATTAAGAACTATTTGAATCATTTACCATCAATTTTAAGGACGAAAGATACAAATTGTGTAAACCATGATGACAAAATTTATAATTAACTCTTTAATCTACGACGACAATCACTATCACTATCACGAATTGATACGGAAACATATACATAGTTGGATCGCTTATTATATAGTTTGAATAAAAAGGGCATGTTTTAAGAAAAAAGGACCGCATGACCAACACGTATCTTATCACAATCTAAAACGGATGAATTTAACAAATTTTTTTTATAGGTTTTTGGTATACATAAAAAATGTATTTGTATTAAAAAAGTATTGTGTATAACAAATTCCAAAATTTCTGTATACGCAAAAAGACCAGACGTTGAAAAAACACGTGACTATCTGTGCCAATGTCACCATATATTCTTAAGAATGTTGGCTTTATAAACAAAGATGTATAAATTTAAAATTTTATGAAACTTAACAATTTTGTTTCGGCACGTACATTCATGGTGTGTTTCAACTGGCCCAACTTTTGAAAGCAACAAGTGTTAATACCCGCCGCTCTACGGTGGGAGTTTTCCGATACCGTGTTTTGTGGCTGTTAATTGCGATACTTTTATACCATAGTCCAGCAAATTAAATCATTATACCACAGTCCATGAAGCTACCACAGTCCAGCAAGTTAAAAACAATTACTTTGAAATTTCACTGAAAATCTCACTTTTATACCACAGTCCAGCAAATTAAATCATTATAAGCACTTGTTAATTTATAAATAACCAAAAAAAGAACCCACAGAACCCAGTTACACATGTTTGTGATTGCTACAAATAAACTCTAAATAGAACATGAGACGTATGCTCTCACACACGACCAAACAACCCAAAGCCCATTATACAACATAGAAACCAACACCAACACCAACACCATACCAATAGTAACCCTCAAGTAACACCAGTTGTCGTATGACAACAGGAATAGGGTCTTTCCAACCATTTTCCCATTGCAATTTCCAAACATCAACCCACTTTATTATACAACACAGTCAAAGGATATATCGGGTTCAAACTTCCAATTAAAAACTGACCTATCTACATTTCTTTTATAAAATTCCACTCCCTTTTCAATTGCAACCTAGAGCCTTTAGCACTCGCATGCAAAACATTCATAAATTATTCATTTACAGCCTACACCATCGAGCTCTAAGCATTCACACATAACACTTGCAACTTCATGAAATAAACATGCTGATTATGCTTTTGATTAGCGTGGCAAGTAGCATCCACAATATTACACAGATTAAATTATTTTATACCTCAACATCAGGTAGAACAAAGTTAGAAAACCGCATTTTATTACTCTTGATCAGCAAAGGCTGCATTTAAGCACAGCACGCTCCATTTGAAAGAAAGTATATCTGTAACACGATATATCTATGTTAAAAAACTAAAATACTTTCATAGATATCTTGAGACATGTTAATTTATCAAATTTAGAGCAAAAGCATATCTCAAATATTGATGATAGCTGGAAAAAAATGGATAAATATTGCAGTTATGGGGATATGAAGAACAAAGTGAGAACTACATAAGAGAACATGAGCTTGAAAAAAAATCGGAATGTCCCAAAAATATGAAAATGGTGAAAATTTAACATTTTTCGAAATAAGGATTCGGTTTACTTTGTATGAGTATTACATGAGAATCTAAGTGCCTATTCGAACACCACGTTTATTCTCAATCATTTTCACAAAGACCTTCTAAGTGCCTATTCAAACACCACTTTTATTCCAATGTAAGCAAACAAAACCAACCAAAGTAACATGATATATGTAATAACAATAAATAGGATCAAAGCAAACCTTCAATCCGTTATCTGTGACACCTCGCCCAATCTTAAAATCAATAATTAACAGTAAAGAGCTAAAAGAAACCTGATTTATTTTGATTAAAGTTGAACTTTATCAAATCTTCTCCGTGAACACTAACAAAGTTCGCCAATCTTATGTCTCCGTCACATACGGCAAGCAAAGTTATAAATGAAATACAGTAATAGATTTCTCAGGATGAGAAGAGTGGAGACAGAGAAACTGAAGCATCGAAGAATTTGAATTTCAAGTTTTTTCGAATGTGCATTGAAGCTCTACAAAAGGCTGAATACACTACTCTATTTCCAAAGCACCTCATGTATTAACCAATAGGCACGCAATTTGCAAGCGTGTTTCAGAAGATTTATGGGCCAAAATGCATTTCAGTTAAATAAATTGTGTACGTTCCAAGTTGGGGCAGTCACTCTCAAATAAATCATGTAAACACATTAACTTTACATCTTTAATTTTTTATAGCAATCACATATAATCTGACACCAAATTAACATTCTTGAGCAAATTTTGGGCAAATCTAACTGAAAAACAATAAACCTATATCCTAGATTCACACTTTTATATCTGGGTGCCAACAATATCACCAAATAATTATTACAATATACATAAAAACCACAAAAAAAAACTAACCAATGATAGCCCTCATCAGATACGTTGGTGTTCCGAACCCTCTCACAGCCCCGCTATCTCTTGTACCTAAATATATAACACAATGTCAAATAAAGAAGTAATCATAGATATCTCAACTTAATGTGCCACACTGCTAGTAAAATCTTTGCTTAAAATTTGAAACATATGTGAGAACATGAAATCTCTAATATTCCCTGTGAAAATATGTAAACGAAATAGTATGCAAAATTGTTATGCTTTTAATAAATTGAACACTCCTCTCTGTTTAGCCTTTTGGCGTTTAAAGATGTAGAATTTGTCATATATCTAACCTCGTCAAATGTTCAGTTATCTGAAGCCGGTGTTGTGCTGGTCTGCTGGTCAGCTCGGCAACAGGTGTCGACTATGGCGTTTCCGGTTCGACCAATCACATGGTCCCTTTTGGAGTCCACCACTACTATACCACAGCTGCAAGTACCATGAAGTATGTGAGTTCCTAGTCAAAGTCAATAAGATACATAGTCCAATATTTAAAATCTTCTACTACCTTTTGTTCCAAGAGTAACACCAATACCATTAGCAAGCTTATATGTTGCACCCCGCATATCCGCTTTGAGTTATGGTGAAACTGAATCTCTTTATCCGCTGTTGAAACTGCAAACCACGGGTTCGATGGTTAATGTGTAGGCGTATAGGTTCACAATCCACTCTGCTTCTGGCAGAAACAGAAATATTGTCACAAAAAAGGAATACAATTTTCAAAGAAAAGTATAAATAAAGAACATAAAATTATGTTCATTATGCAAGCTTCTAACCTAAAGTATACAAAGACAGCGGTGCGGACTGCACCACTACGGGCCGAGTGCGAAAGTTGAATTGAAAGACGCGTTTTATTACCTTCCAATGTTCTTAAGGAATCCTGAAACCGGTACATGTCTTTGTCTTCGACTATCATTCACATTTGTCTTGAAACAGTAACTACACATAGACGGCAGGTATTGTAAATAATTATATAAACGCAAAACAATTGTTATGTGATAAATTTACAATGTAATAGAAAATGTACCTGTGACGTTGCCAAACCTAATAGAAGATGTATCCGTAGCGCTATTTGTGGCATATGAAAAGTAAGTGATTTATCTTCGGAGATGTTTTTACATATGGCCTCTGCGCCCGTGGCCCTGCCAAAAGCTTACCACACCACAAACTTATAACAAAGATAAATCACTTACTTTTCGTATGCCTTTTGACCCAAAACTTTTAGACACAAAACTACATTATTGACTGCAAAATATGAGGCTCAGATATGCAAGTATGGGATCGTCACGAAACACCCGCCGTGGCTGCAACCACTTTCTGAATGTGGATGCCCCGCCAAGATACGGGTCTCGGTAAAACATGTTCCAAAGGAATATAAGTGCAAAAAATCATCATCGCCTATTATTGATATAAGATATAATGGAGCAGAGCATGCTCAGATAGGCTAACAATCCAAAAAGCTGGATACGTTCACCATGGCTGCAAACCTGACGGTTTGCCACGCCAAGAAGCGAACGACCACAGGTTTAGTCGACCAGTTTTAGATTCATCATAGCCCCCTATAATCAATATCATTATCATGGTAAGAATCGAAGAAAGTGGATACATCCGGCATGGCTGCAAACCTAATGATTTGCCTTGCCAAGACTGATATCAGTTTGCACAATAGACTGATATCAGTTTGTGTGATGGATCGATTATGCATAAGACACGTAAATTTGCTGGTCGGATAAGCGAGGTAGAAACACGTACCAGTATTGAGGCAGTGATATAAAGATAACTGGACCAAGAACAGGTTAAAACAACGGGCCAGTCACAAACGCTCTCCAAATACGGCCCAACACCGCGTGAATAAAATAAGATAGTTTGGGATGCCGCTCTCCCATTATATCCTATATCAATATAAATGCCCGCTCTTCAACCCACTGCCATGACAGAACTTCAAGCAAATATAGATTGCTATTTCAAGTGTTTTTTTCGTATCTTTGCAGACTTCACTGGAGATCGACTCTTGTAAGCATCAACATAGTAATGAACCTGTAACAAAAGTATATGGTTATTAGCTAAATTCTGCATTTGCATATACACATAATAAAAAACTTAACATCCTTTTCCTCAAAGACTAAGGGTGTGTTTGTTTTTAAAAAAAAAGTCTTACTAGCCCTCCTACTCTTATCAGTAAGAGGTGGGCAGACGTTTTGTTTGTTTGTTTTTTTCTTTTGAGTAAGACCCAGTTAGACATATAACATCTTACTCAGTAAGAGGTGGGGGACTTGTCTTACTGCCTCTTACTCGTTTTGTAAACTTTATATAATATATTTGATTGTTTATTAACTATGTTATATTCATGATAAAAAGTCTTGTTTCATATTTAATAAGTTACTTATTATCGCATTGCGTTGGTTTAATAAACAAATTGCAAAAACGAGCACTTAAAATCATTCGGACAATTATAATAAAACAAACAACATTATTTCATTCAGATTTAGACTTTCTAGCCACCTCTTATCAGTAAGATGTGGTAGTCAGATTCAGACCCAAAACATCTTACTGAAACAAACTCACCCTTAAGTCACTGCCACTGCCACTACTTAACATCCTTTTCCTAAAAACATGAATTGGCCATAAACCCAATAAATCTAAGCTTAAAAGTCAAAATTTTCCTTTTATTGGTCAAAGTTACGATAATTATTCTAGCTTATAAGTCAAACATCGCATAAAAAAACTATATATTATCACTACAAAAATTTAATATATATCGTGATCATGTACATGTAAATAATATATGATGATAAGAGTGTATACATACCCTGGATAATAAGATGTAGGCACCAAGAAGCCTTCACCAGGGTTAGCCAAGCAAAACGCCACTGTCTCATGAGCACCAGTAGCTTAATAGAATGGGCTAATAGCCATGGCTGCAATCGTAGTTGCAAATGCAACCTTTTTCAGGTAGCAATTACCATCTCGATTGCCCTGCCAAGATACATATCAGCTTTCCAAACATCGATTTTCACGGCGTACAGGAAAGTTAATGGCACCCCGAGAACAACGATTTGCACAATGGATTGATATCAGTTTATGTGATGGATCGATTATGCATAAGACGCGTATTTCTTGCGGTGGGATAACGGAGGTAGAGACACGTACGAATATAAGGCGATGATATAAAGATAAGCGGACCAAGAAAAGGTTAAAACAACGGGCCAGCCACAAACGGGCTCCAAACACGGCCCAACAGAACAAAATAACATAGTTCGGGATACCTCCTATTAGGTGGTGTTTGTTTTTCGTTAAGAGGCTTTAAGAGCCTCTTAATCTGAACCGTTCAGACGCGGTCAGACATTTTGGTCGTTTAGACCGTTTGTTTTTTTCTTCCCGTTCAGACGCGTTCAGAGGCAGTAAGATCTTAATGGTCTAGACTTGAGAGGGGTGTCTAAATGCTTTTTGTTACCTCTTGCTGACACAAAAAAATTAAAAAAAAAAAAAAAATTAGTACGAGCAAGCAAATGTGCGGTTCAAACATGAGTTTTTTTTCTGGTTTAGATCTTGGTCAGATTCAGACATTTACGCCTCAGATTCAGATTCAGATGTGAGGTTCAGATTCAGATTCAGAGCCTCTTTATATCAATAAGCACTTCCATTTTCTTAATACTTATCTTTCTTAATTTATGCGCTTTGATCTTCTTTCTTAATACTTATCTTTCTTAATTTATGCGCTTTGATCTTTTTATGAGTCTCCAAAAGCGTTTGTGTACACCACCATTTATCCACAAATATCTTCATTTATTAAGACTTTTTCACAACTTCCATCACAACATCAAACAAACCATGATAACTCTTTTTCTTAATACTTATCTTTCTTAATTGATGCGCTTTGATCTTCTTATCCCTTTCACGAAAGCATAATGAAACACATCAATCAAACCATGATAAATCTTTTCGTCATCAAACGAAACCCTTTTCTTAAGGGCATTACATATCATCAGAACACTAAAATAGTATCTTGCATAAGAATACCCCTTATATTGTAACCAAAAAGGAAATATCTATTATTGGAATGGTTGTGTATTCACTGTCAGGCACTTTTGCTCCATTGAGCTGCTAAGAAAGAATGATGAATAATCAAGACATTAGATAGCTAAGCATAAATAACAAAGGTGAAAAATTCGACCAATTTAATTGTCAATGGGTCACTTTGTTCATTATACTCACCAATAATGATGTGGCGGTTGTGTCAATTTTAGCCATCTACCTTTCATTTTATCAAGTGAGGACCATGTCCTCTAATGCGCAAATCATTCGATCTCTCATATAAACCTTGGTGACAAAGGAGGATTTTAGAACCAGGGCGGAGGGACCATATAAGTAGGGAGCGGTGCCCTCAACAAATTGGGCCAAAAAAATTTTATATAGTGCAAAAATTGTGTTTTAGTGGAGTTTTATATTTCATGCCCTCAGCCCAAAACTTATTTTGCCCTCAACAAAACTGAGCCCAACATGTAATCTTTTTCTCTATCAGTTTACGTATTATTAGAATTGCAGAATATGAATCGATCACCGAACAGAGAGGAGGGAAAAGTGGAAAACTAACGAGGTTGCCTAAACCAATGAACCATCATTCAATCATTCATCAACAACAATAAACTCACCTTTTGTTTCTCCATCTTCAACCTTAAAACTTGGTAAGTGAAACTGAAAACCCTAACTTCTCTTTTACTTATATAAACTAATTTGCCTAAAGATATTTAAAATTGTGTTATTCTTTTATTGATTAACAGTTAGTTTCATTAGGAGAATGGCCTAGTACTTAGCAGTAGCTTTCGTGAGTTTGTGACTGTGAATTGTGATTTTGTGAATTGTGATTGTGAGTTTGTGACTAAACTTAGCACTTTAGCAGTAGCTTTTGTTGGAGAATGGCCAATTACTTTTTTTTGTGACATACTAGATTTTGTGATTCTAAGTTTCTAACTAGATAGTAGCTTTTGTATTTTTTATCTAATATGATTTTGCTAACTTTTGTCTAGAAACATGAAAAAGTACTTTAAAAGAAAAACACCATCTTCATCAACCTTGGATGAACCTATTGAACAAGCTACAAATAAATAGCCTAATGAACCTATTGATGTGATTGACTTGAATAATCTTCCTTGGGACCCGGTTGATAGACCAAGAATTTCACAATATAATGTTAATCAAAGAGATGATATAAGGCGAAAATATTGGAACCAGGGACCTTGTCAACCAAGTGGTCATGACTTTAAAAGAACAATCATAGGTAATAAAACAAGGCGTTTTGTCCCAAGCTGGTTCAATCAATATGTTAACTGGTTAGAATATTGTGTAAAAGCAGAAAAAGCTTTTTGCTTATGTTGTTACCTATTTAGAGATGATTTTGATCATCAAGGTGGCATGTGGAGTAGTCAAAGAAAGTTTAGTTGGTGTTGTTCATGTGAAGGAGACATCTTCTTCATATCTTAAAGCTTCCATTGATTCCTTTTTTGCTAACCATAATTTGAGTTTGAAACAACTTAGAGGTCAAGGTTATGACGGTGCTAGCAATATGCGTGCTGAATTCAATGGTTTAAAAGCTAAAATATTGGTAGAAAATAACATGGCTTATTATGTACATTGTTTTGCTCACCAACTTCAGTTATTAGTCGTGGCAGTTGCAAGAAAACACTTAGGTGTTGTTGATTTCTGTGACAAATTAACCCTTGTGACGAATGTTGTTTGTGCTTCTTGCAAACGAAAAGATATACTTATAGATTGTGAAAAAGAAAGAGTGGAAAAACCAATTGGTAATAGTGAAGTCGAAATTGGAAAAGGTAAGAACCAAGAGCTTTCTCTTATACGAGCTGGGGATACAAGATGGAATTCTCACTACAAAACAATTTTGCGTTTGATAGATTTATGTAGAAAACTAGAAGGGGGGGTTGAATGGTTTACCGATTAAAAACTTTGTTTTGAAACTTATTGAAAGATCAATTGATGTTGATCTTTGATATGTTAGTGAAATATGTAAACAATATATAAAGAGTAGATAAGGAAAGAAACAATCAAACCACAACAAGTTGTTTATAGTGGTTCGGTCTACAAGGACTCTTTTTCCTTACCCTACTCCACTCCCCTAGTCTCACACTCGAGAGTTTAATCTTCACTAGTCAACAAGCTCCCTTCTTGGCGAAGAAAACCTTACAATCGTCGCTTACACTTTTTCCGGTACAAAGCTAAATACCGGGTTCTAGTTCAAGGTAGAACCAACCTAACGCCGCCTATACAATATTTCCGACACTAAGCTCGATGTCGAGTTCTTTTCAAGGGTACAACCACTCCCACACACAATGTATTTTATGGACTAAAATACTAGCCACTCACACTCACAAGATTATGATTGGTTTGATACAACAATGAAATATGAATCAACACAAGATCATACAACAACAAATAAACAAGACTTCCAACTTCGCGTTGAAGCTTGAGTGTGACTTGATCTTCTTTGTTACAAAAGAGATCACTAATATCATATGAAACTGAGTTAGAAAGGTTAGAGAGAAGAAATGTATGAGAGTATGATAGAAAGGGATGGAAAAACTACTTGGTTTGGCTTTGCTATTTATAGCCAAAACTCTCAGCAAGCACCACGGACCACGGAACCCTTCAAAGGGTTCCGCCCGTGTTAACAATTGGTGCCGCCGGGGTCTGACAGCAAGATCTCAAAATATTGCCAAAGTCAACCATATCTATGCAAGATTGTGTAAGATATGTAGAGCCTAAATCTACACAAAGAATCTCGTGAAATCTTCCAATGATTTCAATGATGCATCACATGATGTCCATGTGCTTGTTTTTCCAAATTTAGAAACTAATACATTCTAAAAAACTCTTATCATACATTATGGTTAATCACAATGTAAATGCTTGAGTGATGAAGATATTATTTGAAAAAGTTTGTTTTAATATCTATTAGACTTGACAAGCTTTAAGCGTTATAAAAATTAAATTTTCTTTTTGTCGTTAACAAAACTTAGGTAAAGATCAAAAATATAAATGACGTTTAATGACGATATTTGTATTAACAATCTCCCCATTTTTGTTGAGGACAAAACATAAATTTTATTGTTTATAAAAGATGTAAAGATTGTACAAGAGTTATAAAAATATTAGTTTTAGAACTTGAAAGAGAAATGATAATGCAAGTATATGATGTGTTTGACTTTTTCAGAAAGTCAAAGTCTTCACTAGTTGAAGCATGATGTTGACTTTTTCAGAAAGTCAAAGTATGCAGTTGACTTTTTCAGAAAGTCAAATATTGCCAATGAAGTATCATGTTGACTTTTTCAGAAAGTCAATGTATGCAGTTTGACTTTTTCAGAAAGTCAATGTATGCAGTTTGACTTTTTCAGAAAGTCAAAATTATCCAAGTTCTATATGTTTCTCCCCCTTTTGTCTCAACAAAAAAAAGCGAGGCGGAATGTGTAATGAGCCCGTAGCCATTAACTCCCCCTTGACCAATGCTCCCCCTAAATTGGGTGCTAATGGAAGGAAACATGGATTGTGAAAAAGCTACAAAAAAGTGATAGTAAAAATCATCATCACAAGCATTTCCAAACACTATGTAATAATTAACAACAATATAGGAAAACACCATTCATTCGTAAAAATTTTCATGATGTAAAAATCATGAAATAGTAACACAATGAAGTGTTTTAGTACAATGAAAAAAAATCCTAGTAATACAATTAAAATCCTAGAAATAAAAAAAATGCTAAAAATCTAGGACCCTCCTATTGAGGTGGTGGGTGAGCAAGAGCATTGAGGCGCTCAAGGATTTGATTGAGGATGAACCTCATCTCCTCTTGAAACTCATGGACCATCACCCGGGTCCGTTCGGTTGTTTGGGCGGTTTGATCACAATTGGAGCAACCATGCCTAGGAGGGTAGTATGTTTGATGAGTTGGTGGTGGTGGAATGGTTGAGGTGTTGGTGTTGGTGTTTGGTGTGGTTATGATGGATGCTAGCAAAGCACTTTGCATTTGCATAGCATCACTTAGGTGAGAATCCACCATGTTTGAAAATTGGTGGAGATGTTGGAGTTCAGCTTGAATCTCCTCTCTTGTGGGATGATCTTCCCACATGGACTCCTCAATTTCGTCCATAGGAGGAGACATTGATGTAGGGAGTGGTTGATCCCCTTACAAAGGACCATGGATGTCTTTGTGGATGGGGTGGAAGAGAAGAGGTCTTAGCCCTAACGGGGCGTTTGGGTCAAAAGATGGTCTAGGAGACTCATGAGCAATTCGCTCAATAGTGTCAAATGATGGCAATGGTGGTGGATGATTGGGCCTAGGAGGCAAATCTTCCAAGTCCTCCAAGAAAGGATGTGGAGAAGTGGGTGGTGTAGAAAATAACTCCAATGGGATGAGTGTTGGAGATTTTGGAGGTGAAGGTGTTTTGGATGTTTAAATGGGAGCCGGTGGTGGTGAGCTCGGAGTTTTTGTTGGTGGTGGAGTGGTGATGACAATGGGTGATTGTGGAGGTGGAGTAGGAGCAGCCAAGGTTAGGTTTGTGTCATCCCTTATAGAAGATGAGATGGTGAGTGGAGATGACTCGGAGGAAGAGCTCAACTTGACGAAGCAACAAGGCCTTACGCTAATCCTAGCGGTTTTCTTGCAAGGCTTGGTTGATGGTGAAGTTTTTGTTATTTTTGACTTAAGCTTTTGATAGTGAGAATGGAGAAGGTGTGAAGATGATCATGGTAAAGCCTCTTAATTTATAGGAATGGTGAATTATGGGGAAGTGTTTTTGATTTGATGTGAAACCATATAAGAGGTTAGGTTTCTAATGATTTTGAAGTGGGTTTAATGCTAGTCATATCACCCAAGTCAATCCATACAAGAAGAATGGAGTGAAGAGGCAAAGATTTGCAATAAATGTGTTCTAATGATTGTAAGATCCTAACTATCAGATTACCCACGGATTGCAAGGAACCAAATTTTTGGTTCCTTCCTTTATGCAAAAGGGCTCCTTGGGTGGATTTTTCAAATTTTTGAATTTTGGTGGGAAGTGGATTTCCTATATGCCTAAGTATGTTATACTAGTTCTAATATGGGTAAAAACTAGTTAAGATTAACTTACAAGCAATGTATGGTAATTTGGAATGTCGAAATAAGCGAAATTCAGAAAATTACCTAGAGGATCCATGGCACCAAAATTTTACACAGGCAGAACCCTTAAAAGGGTGCCACCTGGTCCGCCTGTACAGGTACGGCGGTACCAAAAACCATAACAAACGGTACCAAATTTTTGGTGCCGTCTAATCCGTAGACACCAGAAATTACCACAGAACAATTTTTTAAGGGTCGGGGACATTTTTGAAACCTGAAATTTTGCTCAAAACATGTGACATTAATTATTTCTAGTTAGGAAAGTAAATATCACATACACAAACACAGTGGAGCATAGACTTTGACCAAGAGCTAACGATTTTCACATTAAAGTGAAAATGGGTAAAATTTGATAACACACTTGTGCTATCCCCCTGCATGAAATTGTTAGCATACATCAATGTATAGAGTCATATTATCATCCTACAAATTAAAAACAACCAAATTGTATCAAACATTAAAGATAATGTATTGTTCCAAACACTCCTTAAAAGGACCCTCATTTGTCCAACTTCTTGTAAATCTTGTTCATCATCCTACCAAGGCACTTGAACATCCCCTTGGTTTACTTGAACTCCGCTGATTCATTCTCAATCTCGAGAAGAGACGCATAATACTCATGAGGTGGAAGGCGAGAATTTGGAAGACCATTCTCGGAGCTATTTGATGATGATGATGATGATGATGATGATGGAGTTGGAGGTTTTGCTCTCTTGCCTTTTGTTTTAGCAACTCGCTCGTCACTCAAGGGCACAAAGATGTGAGGGATTAGCTCATAGTGAAGGTGCAACCCTTTTGGGCTTGGTGGAATTGGTGCAAAGGCTCTATAGAGACGGATGAGAAGCATTCCGTATGGAAGAGCAACCGAACCTTGAGTTGGAATATCAATCATTCTCCTAGCAATGTAGTAGGCTAAATTGAATGGTTGACGGGTGGACAAGTTGTAGAGCATGTGACAAAGTCAAGCGTTGATGTGATCCCTATTTCCTATGGTTCTAATGACGTTGGCTCTAAGTAGCTCCTCCCATTTCTTAAATTCGGGCTTAAGTTCATTGAGCTCCATTCCATATGGATCTCAGTTCACCTCCTTTCCTTTTTGGGTGACTCGGGTTGTATCACCCCTTGGGGTAAATAGGCGTTCACGGATAAACCTTATCCGCTAAAGGAGTTTGGTAGGGAAGAGAGCGATCATTGATTGCATCAAAGATGGTGAGTGACCACTTGTCCGAATAGACACATGTTCCTCGGTTGGGAATTCCTATCACTAGAGCAAATTGGGTCAAAGAGATGGTGTAGTCGTTTTGATTGATTTTAAACCTAAGGCTAAACTCATCATCTTCATCAATGAAAACGGTGATACTAGCATAGAATTCTAACACAAACCTAGGACAAATAGGTTCATCGATGTCAAGAAGACAATCGAATTGAATGGCGGTTAGTTCTTGACGGAGATTGGTATTTTCGATAAAAGAGGAGTGAATGGTTCTACCCTCATGGAAGTACCTTGTTTCTAGACTCTTAAAGATTTCGACTTGTTCCTTGGAAAGTCCTTTGGTTTTGTGATGTTTGGGAATGTAGCCAAGGGTATCCTTGTGATCATAGAATCTTGCGGCTACCATGGTTATTCCTATGAGCAAGAGTTTACATGTTAAAATGAGAGAAAACTTATCGTTTTGGTTCTAGTGTGTGCCTATATGAAAACGATTTGGAGTTGCGGCTATCTCGACTCATTTTATGCATAAAATGGTTTTAGTGGTAGTGTTTGGCAAAAAAGCATGAGATAACCCAAATACTCCTAATTCAATGTGGCTTTATTTGAATATACCCGGGAATGCATATTAGTTATGCAATACCTTTAGTATTCAAGAGCATGCAAGTGATGAAAATTTAAAGTTTCTATTTGTATTAACAATGAAAAATTGTTTTCCTACAAGTGAGAAGCTTTTCAAAAGTTTTTGACATGGGGTGTTTGGATGATTGAATAACGCCTTATAGTCATTATCTTTTGATTAGTGGAAAACATGATTTGGTTATGCAATATGACAATGTAGTACCTAATATCAATGACTAGTTATGCAATTTGCCAATTGAATCCATTTTTGTACAAAATTATACATAATCCCCATGTAAAGTTTTTGTGCACAAATTAGAATCCTAGACTCAGATTTAAGAGATAAAATGTAGTTAAAATACTTACAATGATGTTATCTCCAATGATTAGTGGGTGAGAATATGTCAACAATGAGCTAGGTCTAATGTTTACTCGTTTTGGTAAAGTGGGTTGTGAGGAAGAAGATGTTTTGTAGGTATTACTTTTGCAACTGTGGTTACCACGGACCAGACAACACCAAAATTTTGGTTCCGTCTTTGTTGTCGTTTGGTGCCGTGGCTACAGTAGCAGGCTCAAAACAAATTTGTTTTGTTTTGTTTGTTCTAAGGTTTAGGCTATGTTTTACCTACATGTTTGGTTCCATTAATCCCAAACCAAGTCTAAGAAGATTAAATGGTTCTCGGTTGAGAGGCTTAGTTAAAATGTCGGCAATGTTGTCTTCGGAGGACACTTTCTCAATCGAGATGTTTCCTTTTTGAACATTGTCGAGAAGAAAGTGATGACGGATTTCAATATGCTTCGTACGAGCATGTTGGACGGGATTTTTGCTGAGATCGATAGCTCCTTTATTGTCCCAAAGTATAACGATATCGTTGAGATTGATTCCAAAATCCACAAGAGCTTGCTTCATCCAAAGAGATTTTTGACATGCCTTTCCGGCTGAGACGTACTCGGCTTCAGTAGTTGAGATAGCTAGAGCTGTTTGCTTCTTTGCAAACCATGAGGTGAGACAATGTCCGACGAAAGTGCAAATACCACTTGTACTTTTTCTATCGACATAGTCACCGACATGATCCGAGTCGGCATATACTATAGTCTCTACACCCGTTCCTTTGGGATACCATAATCCTAAACATGTTGTTCCCTTAATGTATCTAAAAATCCTTTTCAAGGCTTCTAAGTGTGATACCTTTGGATTTTCTTGAAAGCGAGCACATAGACAAACACTAAACATAATGTCGGGTCTACTAGCCGTTAGATAGAGTAAGCTACCGATCATTCCTCTATATTTAGTGTTATCTACTGATTCACCTTCCTCATCCTTGGTGAGTTTAGTGTCCGAAGACATGGCTGTCTTAGTTGGTTTTGAATCTTCAAGACCAAATTTCTTAAGCATATCTTTTATATATTTACTTTGGTTAAAGAATATGTCATCTTCTATTTCTTTTATTTGGAGTCCTAGAAAGAAGTTTAATTCGCCCATCATACTCATCTCAAACTCATCGTGCATGATTTTAGAGAAATCATCGCATAGCTCTTGACAAGTTGATCCGAATATGATGTCATCAACGTATATTTGAACAACGATAATGTGTGACTCTTTTTCTTGGTAAAAATAGTATTATCTACTAATCCCATGGTGTATTTGTTTTCAATAAGAAAAGTCTTAAGTCTATAGTACCAAGCTTTTGGTGCTTGCTTAAGACCGTATAGTGCTTTCTTGAGTTTGAAGACATGATGTGGTTTCTCAAAGTCGGTAAAACCTGGAGGTTGAGCAACATACACTTCTTCGTTAATAAACCCATTTGGAAACGCACTCTTAACATCCATTCGAAATAATTTAAAGTCATAAGCACATGCATATGCAAGTAATATTCTAATAGACTCGAGCCTAGCTACCGGTGCATAAGTTTCATCATAATCAATCCCCTCTTGTTGATTATAACCTTGTGCGACAAGCCTAGCTTTGTTTCTAGCCACTACACCATTTTCATCCAGTTTATTTTGAAAAACCCATTTCGTTCCAATTATAGTTTGATCTTTAGGTTTTGGAACTAATTTACAAACATTAATTCTAACGAATTGGTTTAACTCTTCTTGCATAGCAATTACCCAAGATTCATCTTTTATTGCTTCATTTATGTTTTTCGGTTCGATGGTAGACACAAAACAAAAATAATTACTTTGATTTTGGGCTTGTGATCTTAAGGTTCTTTGATTTAGTTGACCTATGACCTTTTCTAAAGGATGACTTTTGGATTCTTTGATGTTTATAATCTCATTATTTAATGGTTTATCTTCCTTGTCATTTTCAATTATTTCTTGACTTCCTACAAGTTGACTTTCAACTAAGTCATCATCTACCAAATGTGATGTCTTATAGAGAGGTGGACTTTCGTCGAATGTTATGCTCAACGATTCCTCGACTCTCATAGTTTGAGAATAACCAAGAAATACACCTTCATAAGACTTTGGGTCAAACTTGGTGAGGTAATATTTAGTATTAAGAATGAAACATTTACATCCAAAGACTCTAAAATATCCTAAAGTTGGCTTTTTACCTTTATAAAGCTCATATGGTGTTTTGTTTAAGAAAGGACATATTAAGACTCTATTTAAGATGTATGTAGACGTGTCAACGGCGTTACACCAAAACTTTAGAGGAATGTTTTGTTCATTAAGCATTGTTCTACTCATCTCTTGAATAGTTCTATTTTTACGTTCTACTACTCCATTTGATTGAGGTGTTCGAGGAGCCGAAAAGTTATGTGTTATACCATTTGTATAACAAAAGTTTCCAAATTGATAATTTACCTTTAAGAAAAAAAAAGTTTCCAAATTGTGTTTCATTGTCAAATTCACGATCATGATCCGTTCGGATCGACACAATTTATCAAAAGCTTCAGTTTTGGTTTTCAAAAACAACGTCCAAGTAAACCTTGAGTAATCATCTATTATGACCAAAGTGTATAAGTTGCCTCCATAGCTTCTTATATCGGATGGACCAAATAAGTCCATATGTAAAAGTTCTAGACACTTAGATGTGGACACCGTATTTTTAGACTTATGAATACTATGGGTTTGTTTACCAATTTTGCAAGCGTCGCAAAAATGTTTGTCATATTTAAGTTTTGGTAAATTTCTAACTAGCTCTTTTGAAGATAGGTTTTGTATAAGTCTCATATTAGCGTGACCTAAGCGTCTATGCCAAAGAGTCAAGCTATCATCTAACGTTGTTAGACAAAGTTTGTCATTTGATGTTTTATCTATTTTCATGACGTATATGTTATTTTTCCTAACCCTTTTAGCAATGGTGATACCATCTTTTAGTATTTTACTACCATTTTCTTCAAATAGTACCTTATACTTTTTATCACATAATTGGATAATACTAACTAGATTAAATCCTAACCTATCGACATGAGCAACATTTTCACTAGTTAGGGAGTTATGAGCGATCGTACCTTTGCCAATGATTTTGCTTTTAAGATTGCTACCGAAAGTGACATTACCTCCGTCATACTCTTGGTATGATGAGAAGAGACTTTTGTTGCCCATCATGTGTCGTGAGCAACCACTATCTTTTATCCACTCATTAGGTTCCAATCCAACTTTCATGCATACCTCATTTGACTCATGTGCCATTAGAGCGACTTCCTTCTTGCTTGATTCTTCATCATCTTCACTATCGCTCCAAGCACCACTTACAAAAGCTCGTTGAGTTTTGTTTTTAGGTGGCTTGAGACAATCTCCTATTAGATGAGTTGCATCACCGCATCTAAAGCACTTTCTTTCACCTTTACCCTTTTTGTCATCCCGATCTTTTCGGAATGGCTTCTTTTCTTCTTGAGTTTGTCTTACAAACTCTCCTCTTCTTTTAAAGAACTTTTTTAAATCTTTAACGGCCATGGCATACTCTTCATCTTCACTATCGGAGCAAGATTCATCATCATCACTTGAATCCATTCTTGCTTTTAGAGCAACGGATTTAATTTTCTCTCTTTTTCCTTTGATGATTTCCGAATCTTTTTCCATCACCATTTCGTGTACTTTGAGATTTCCGATTAGCTCATCTAGTGACATTTTTTAGAGATCTTTTAATTCTTCAATGGCCGTCACTTTAGCTCTCCACTTCGGATGGAGTGCTCTAAGAAATTTCCTGGCAAAGTTCTTACTATGAAAAGATTCATCAAGTGCTTTAAGTGTTGTAATAATATTATTAAAACAAGCAAACCCACAATCAATGGTTTCATCTTCAGGGATAAAAAATTATTCATATTGTTGAACAAGAAGATTAATTTTGTTATCCTTGTCTTGTGAATTTCCTTGATGTGTAACAATCAAAGATTCCCAACTATCTTTGGTGGTTTCACACATGAAAATTCTTTCATATTCTTTTCTAGGCAAAGCATTATAAAGCATCATTTTAGCTTCATTATTTTTAGCAATTAGTTTCTTTTGTTCATCAACATAAATATCTTTTGTTGTAGAACTAAAATCCCCTTTAACAATAACAAACCAAAGATCTATATCTTTTGATTTTACATATGTTTCAAAAATGTTTTTTCAATAGATAAATCCATTGGTTTCAAAGAGTTGTGGTCTTTGCATAGATTGCCCTTCTTTAAAGTTTTCAGAATCCATGGATCGTTTCAAGTTTATAAAATACAATTATTTTAGAAATTCTTGAGCAACGTGGCTCTGGTACCAATTGTGGAAAACTAGAATGGGGGGTTGAATAGTTTACCGATTAAAAACTTTGTTTTAAAACTTATTGAAAGATCAAATGATGTTGATCTTTGATATGTTAGTGAAATATGTAAACAATATATAAAGAGTAGATAAGGAAAGAAACAATCAAACCACAACAAGTTGTTTATAGTGGTTCGGTCTACAAGGACTCTTTTTCCTTGCCATACTCCACTCCCCGAGTCTCACACTCGAGAGTTTAATCTTCACTAGTCAACAAGCTCCCTTCTCGGCGGAGAAAACCTTGCAATTGTCGCTTACACTTTTTCCGGTACAAAGCTAAATACCGGGTTCTAGTTCAAGGTAGAACCAACCTAACGTCGCCTATACAATATTTCCGACACTAAGCTAGATGTCGAGTTCTTTTCAAGGGTACAACCACTCCCACACACAATGTATTTTATGGACTAAAATACTAACCACTCACACTCACAAGATTATGATTGGTTTGATACAACAATGAAGTATGAATCAACACAAGATCATACAACAACAAATAAATAAGACTTCCAACTTCGCGTGGAAGCTTGAGTGTGACTTGATCTTCTTTGCTACAAAAGAGATCACTAATATGATATGAAACTGAGTTAGAAAGGTTAGAGAGAATAAATGTATGAGAGTATGATAGGGATAAAAAACTACTTGGTTTGACTTTGCTATTTATAGCCAAAACTCTCAGCAGGCACCACGGACCACGGAACCCTTCAAAGGGTTCCGCCCGTGTTAACAATTGGTGTCGTCGAGGTCTTACAGCAAGATCTCAAAATCTTGCCAAAGTCAACCATATCTATGTAAGATTGTGTAAGATATGTAGAGCCTAAATCTACAAAAAGAATCTTGTCAAAATCTTCCAATGATTTCAATGATGCATCACATGATGTCATGGGCTTGTTTTTCCAAATTTAGAAATATGCAAATGCATATGTAATGTTTAGTTTTTAAGAAACTAATACATTCTAAAAACTCTTATCATACATTATGGTTAATCACAATGTAAATGCTTGAGTGATGAAGATATTATTTGAAAAAGCTTGTTTTAATATCTATTAGACTTGACAAGCTTTAAGCTTTATAAAAATTAAATTTACTTTTGTCGTTAACAAAACTTAGGTAAAGATCAAAAATATAAATAACGTTTAATGACGATATTTGTATTAACAATTTACTTCCATATGTTTTTAAGGTGCTTGAATTTGTGGAAAATGAAGGAAATGATGGTTCTAGGCAAAATCAAGCATGTGGTATTCTTGTGTACTTTGAATCATTTGATTTTGTATTTTATTTGCATATGATGAAATACATTTTGGGACTCACGAATATATTGTCACAAGCTCTCCAAAAGAAGACCAAGATATTGTGGAAGCGGTTTCGATGGTCAAATCAACCAAGGAACAACTGAAAGAATTTAGATCGAACGGGTTTGTTCCACTTTTAGATAGAATATCTTCTTTTTGTGAAAAGTATAATATTTGAGTGGTTAACATGGATGAAGTATATGTTAGTCCAAATGGTCGGAGACGAAGGGTTAGTGTTACTTATAGACATTTCTTTGAGGTTGAATGTGTTAACACGGTTGTAGATATGCAAATTCAAGAGTTTAGTGATTGTTTTAGTGAGGCAAGCACCGAGTTACTTGCAAATATGGATTGTTTGAACCCGTTTGATTCATTTGCTCAATTCGACGTATCAAAGTTAGTAAGATTGAGTGAGTTGTACCCAAATGATTTTGATAGCGTTGAAATGATGGAACTTGAGAGTCAACTAAACTTGTACTATGCCAATGTCAAAGAAGATAATGTTTTCTCAACATGAATGGTATCACCGACCTTGCTACAATGATGGTGAAGAAAAGGAAACACATTTCTTATCCTTTGGTGTATCGATTATTAAAGTTAGCTTTGATTTTGCCTGTTGCAACCGCAAGTGTTGAGAGATGTTTTTCTGCAATGAAGATTATTAAATCAGACTTGCGTAATTGAATTAGTCAATGGTTTTTAAACTCTTGTGTTATATGTGGCGTAGAAAGAGAAGCATTTGCAAATATTAGTGATGAAGATGTGATGAACCAGTTCCAAAATATGACAGATCGTAAAGGACAACTTTAAAATGTTTGTTCGCTCAAGGTAAGCATTTTTCGTTGTTATTTTTATGCTTAAACAAGATGTACACGTTTTTTTTGTTAATATATACTATTTTTTGCACTTTATAAACAGGTTTCGGATAGGATTTTGCACCTTAAAAGCTGTTTTTTTTTAGCTGTTTTTTGTGCTGATTGCTGCTGAATTTTGGTACTTAATTGCTTCTGTTTTTTACACTAAATTGCTACTGATTTGACGGCTGAATTGCTGCTGAATTACTGCAGATTTCGGTGCAGAAAAGCTGTTGATTTCGCTGCAGAAATACTGCTGATTTCGCTGCTGAAAGTTGGTGATGCAAGCTGATTTTTGTGCTGAATTCTGGTGCAGTTTTTATTGAATTATAGGGCTGATTTTTGTGCTGAATAAGGTGTGTTTTGTTGCTGATTTTAGCACTATTAGTTCTTTTTATGCAATATTAAGTAGGTTAAATTCACTATTGTTTCGTCGTTAAAATTTTTTTTGGCAATATTATTTTTGACCCCCATATTTCAGTATCCTGACTCTGCCATTGTTTAGAACAACAGAGTATGTAACACACACACACACCAAATCTAATCATATCTAATCATATGGACAATGAAATGAAAGTCTTATACCAAGAAATCAGCAAGATCAAACTCGTGTTGGTGAAGGTCTCCATAATAATTAGCGATCTATGCAACCAATGCACATGACCTTTTTCCAAAAAAATAGGCATATGCCTGCTTTTACAACAAAAAAACTGTAGTCACCATATAGAGATACTAATTTTTATTTACATAATAGCTCAAAATTTAAGGATTCAAAATCATGATCCAAAACCTTAAACAATATACATTTTATATTCTTGGACCTCATAAATAGATACAGTAATATTTTGTCTTCTCAATGGTGCAATAAGTTCTCTCATTTCGATTTTTCATAAGACTAGACGAGTACCCGTGCCTAGCGGCAGCGGTTTCTAGCGTCAGATAATTAATGATTTGTGATATTGTGGTGAGTGTTTTGTGTAGCGTTTAAAATAGAACGTGAACCGATGAAAATGTAATTGCAAACGGTTGTATTATACGATAACTAAAGTCTAGACAAAACTTTTAGCATCAATCAAACAACATATAAAAACATTTAATGAAAATGAAAGTAAACATTACATCAGTTATGAGATAAAAACTAATAACACAAGTTACTTGTTGCGTAAAAACTAACAAGGATGGTATTAATGGTGCTGTTGTTAAGAAGAACGCAATTACCAAAATTATCATGAATGTGATTAGCCCAAAATTAAAAAAATTGGCTATTTTGTAAAAGATTTTGGCACATTTAGCCACATCTTTTTGAAATGGGCGTATTTAGCCTATTGAAAATTTAAATGTGCACTAACGGGCACATATTTTCTCCTAATTGTAAAACGTTATAATCGCTTTTGAAAAAAAACTTATCTATACATTATATATAAGAGGAGGCATGCCACATAAAATGCCACTTGGCATCCCATAATGCCAAGTCATATTTCCATGTCATCATTATATTTATGTGGCATTTTTTTTTATTTTTTTAAATGATGTGGCATTTTAATTAATATATGTACATTTTTTTTATAATAAATTGTAAAATTCGTTTTTTTTTTGTTATTTTTGCCAATTTTTTTTTGTTATTTTTGAATTTTAAAATTTTTTTATTAAAAAGAAGACATTTGTTGGAGTTGAACTTGGGTCATTCATGTGTTTTGTAAACAACTTACCACTAGAGTAAATTGTTTTTTGATTTATATCTTTCAAATCAATACAAATAAGGAGATTATATAAAAATTCTAGAATTTGTATTTTAGGTATGTATTTTATGAAGATAACAATTAACATATTTATCACAATTTATAAATTAAAGCAACGCAGTAAACAATATTGATATAAAACTTGATATTGGTAAATATACTCCTCCTTTTTATCAAAACCCTAATAATCCTGTATGTGGAACGACTTTCTACACATGAAAAGAACTACAAGAAAATCACATGCACAATTATATTGACGTGTTTTTTATGCAGGAATTGGTATTGGATTCAAATTAATATGATAATCAATATGTGCAGCAATTCAATCGTTGTCAGTTTATTGAATTAGTTTTGTGAGTCTTTTGCATGCCCATGATTATTTCCAGTTAAACATTGCCCATCGTTTGATCACAGGAAAGATATTGTGTTCAGATATGCATGGTTGTCAAAACTCGAGGTCAAACGGCCATGATAAAGGTAAGGGCTATTGTTAACAGCTAAAGGTATGTTGTATTACATGTATGGTTGATGCGCTTTGAATTACTTAGAATTCGGGAACTTCAGGATTTGTTTTGTCAAGGAAAACGTATTTAACAGGACAAAAACATGTTGGTTAGTCTTGATTACACGAGTCATTCTAGAAAGAAAAAGAACCCATTTGACGTGCTCTTGTGATCCATTACCCATGTTGACCCATTATTCATTACGTTCGATTTAGTTTTCTAATTTCCGAGTATGCAATGTCATGTTTCTGGTACCCATGCTCAACGCCCCATGACAGTTCCCTGAACCAAAATGAAAATTAGTTAGTAGAATAGCTTTTTGTGAAGTTCTAATATTTTTCTTAAAGTGAAGTCTTTGAAATCAGTGGAAGTTGGTTTTTGATTTCAATTCGAATAAGAAGAGATGTACGGTTTAGTAGAGTCTAGATAAATATTCGATTTTAGGGATGTCGTGTTAGAGTTGTAACTACATCTTCGTGTTTAAAGTGGATTAAGCTAAATGTCGCACTTCTGTCTCCTTAGTCATCACAGTATATGGAGGCAAAAAGATGGACGTAAACCAAAAATATCAGGAACAGTGAATTTATCTGGTGGGACAGTTGAGCAAGAAACCGTGTATGTAGTTTGGGAGAGAGAAATAACAACAGTTGGATGTGTATGCCTATGTTATAGCATGAGATACTCTGGTGGAACATGCACCATGAGTGCTTATGAGCTTATGGATTCAGCTGATGACTTGATGTATTATTGAAGTATTTTTTTAACCTTTTCCATATGTGATGGGTTAAATCTTTGTTATGCGACACAACCATAGGCTAAAATGTAGATACTTGATACTTAGTTTCTTATTGATACTTGCTTCCTTCTAAAATAGTGCGAAGTTAATGTTTTGAATGTTTTACTTTGTGCAGTGTTCACTACTTTAGTCTCTAAGACGCAGAAATGCATCCTCTTCTGGCGTTACATAGGCACCCACTGTGTGCTGAAGTAAGTTAAAAATAAACTTATCTACTCTTTTTCTGATATGTTAACAGTTATATATAACTATGAAATGCTTTTGCACATGCACCGGGAATTGATACCTTATTCAATAAATTTAGCTTTTCTCGAAAATACATGTTTTGATGTCGTTGCCTGAAAATACAATATTAGGGTTGCTCTCACATGCCTTTATATTATCGTTCAAGGGTACTGCCTCTTTCTATTAAATGTAGCATATATAAGTGTTGCTCATATAGGTGCACAGGTCTTATGCTTGTAGCTTTGTTCATATTGGGCAACACATTGAAGTATTCAATCTCGGAAACTGATATTGTCTAACGCCTTCTGTCTTTTGGTGTAGATAATTGAACTGTTTCGGAAGTGCCATAATGACCTTCCTTACGGAAAGTTCTTTGGTGAGTGCACAGATCTCAAGATAAAGTCGATAAGTGTTTTCGACAAGAAGTAAGCTTTTTTCAATAATTGTTTATTTATTTCATTAATCCTTTATAGAATTAAGCGTCTCATACCTTACGTCTTTCTTGTTGGTCCGCGAAAGCTGTGAAGAGGAAGGCAAATTTTGAAGAGAGTAAGAAACTTAAAGAGAGGCTACAAGCTTTGAGGAAAGAAGCTGAAACCGAGAACGTGATGTAAATCCTACGAACTTTTGGTCATGTGGCGATGGAAGATTCAATAAGCGATAAGTTTCAATGTACGTAGTAGTAACTGAAAATACATGGGTAAATCGAGACTACCTCCAAGTGATGTTTTGTAATACATTTAGTGAGCAGATGTTTTTTTAATGGGATTTTGCAAATTATAAAACTAGAGTTTGTAGCTCGTTTCCTTCGATTTATGGGAAGTATTAATTCATCAATGATTTGATTCAGTTTGTATTAATAGCACAAAGGAAAGAAATATAATAGCTGCTGACTGTGCTTGTATCCTTTTAATATCTTTGGTGATCTATAAGTTTTTGGTGCATAATTGACTCTTCAGAGGTAATTTTGACCCGTTTATATACAAATCAGTTGTGTTTTAATGTTTAACAAGTCAAATGGTGGCTAATTTAGCATCTGCCATTGTGCAACCTTTTAAAAGCTTTTATTTTGCAACATAACCTATTGATAGAAACCATACCAGTGCAAAAAAAAAGTGTTATTTTTTCCTTCTGAAATAGATGGCGACATTAAAAGAGGGTATAAAAGTGATATCTCGATTAGACCCTCCCACGCATATGTAAACAACATAGGAAAACCTCCCATTGAAGGTGCTCCAAAAGGAAATGAAACATGGTAGCCCGATAGATGTATTCAAAGCGCATCAAATTGCATTAAATCCTTCTAAGTAATTCATGATAACGGTATGTTGTATTAATGGTTGTAAACTGTCACATCAGAAGGAATCATAAATTGACATACCTCAAATAATATCTTAAAATTTGTACTGTTAATTAACTACCGTAGTATATCTTAAAATTCATGATATTGTGCTCGCCGTCTGAATTGGTTTTAATTTGAACTTTCAGCTCTTCGAAACTGCTACAGTGTTAGTCATGGCATTCATGTTGCCCCCCACTCTCTCAATGATCAAGTTTGTACAACAAATTTGTAAGCACTAATTTGTTAGGCACAATTAGATATGTACGCTACTTATTTTCGTGGAATATTTGTTAAATTTCTTTTGAAATATGCCCGTGAACATAAATGGTCATTATGCAATTTGTGGTTTGTCTTTTAACTGCTACATGACATGCATTCGTTATGCAAATTGGAAGAGTCCACAAGCCTGGCCTTCAGGTTAGTCATTGGTAAAACCCATGATAAATAAAAAATGGCAGAGCTTAGGAAAAAGGTGGAGGAATATGATGACTACTTGCTTTTGGATATAAAAGAGTATTATATTAAGGTCCCATACAAAACGTTAGTCCTCATTGAATTTCTTAATAAGCAAATTGTGCGCGCCGTTTGAAATTGGTTCTAATTCGTACAGGTTAGTCGTCTTTTATTGGTTCTAATTTGCTCTAAGATTGTATGCTACCTTTTTCTTTGATTTCATGTTTATATGCAGCTTTGCTAATTTACTCCATCTGCTTGGATTATTTATATGTAACTAAATTTGACTTTGAAAAGTTGTGACTAATCTTAATGGGGTTTTCTTAACCCTGATATGTTTTGGCATTTAACTACATGTGAGGGACGAATACAATGACGATTGTGGTGGTGGTTGGAGAAGCTTGCAACTGGGAAGTATAAAAAAAAACGTTTCTCCTCTTCTGATGTTATATGTGAGCTTCTGAAGACTGATTATATGCTCTGAGTTTCTCATAGATACAACTATGTGCATGAGCAGAGCTGACCAAATCTGAAACAACTGTAATTATATGTTCATGCTTCCATATTTAGCTATAATATAATTTCACCATGCATTATTCTTTATCCGGTAAACTTTTTTCTTTTTGATATAATGACTTATTTTGGGTAACACGGTTGTTTTAAAGAGCCAATCTGACACCAAAAGCAAGAAACAAGAACGACATCTAGAGAGTAAAATGAAGAGCTGGGAAGATGATTTAATAGAAATTAGTGGTCGGATTGAAGATCGAAGGGAAGATAAACAACAAACATTTGACCAATTGACCGCAATACAAGAGTCGATTGTAAATTCACAACAGATTTCAAAATTTTCAGATACCTGTATCGATAAAAGTGAAAGCAGTTGGGTTTCACGCAGACGGTCTGACATCAAAAGAGAAAAAAAAAGAAGTGAATTTAGAGACTAGGATGAAGAACTCGGCATATAATTTAGTAACAGTTGGTGGTCGAGTTGAAGATCAAAGAGATGAAGATTACCAAAAAATTCCCAATTGACCGCAGTACAAGAGTCTAGACTGAAATCACAACATGTATCTGAAAGCTCAGATAGTTATATCAGAACACGATAACACCTCGATTTCCACGGAGACAATCCGACAATGTAAATGAAGTTACTCATCAATTTAAAGACCGAAGAGGAGAAAATTACCAAAAAAAATGACCAATTGACTACATTTCAAGAGTCTAGAGTGAAATCACAACAAGTATCCAAAATTATAGATACACGAATCAATAGAACTGAAAACATGCACTTATGTCTCACTTAGACAAGCTGACATTAGAATCAAAAAACAAGAACTGCAGTTAGACACTTCAGTTTTGCAAGTTTCGTCAACTGGGGTGATAATGAGGGAGGGAACCAATGAATCATTAAATACCGGTAGAAGAACAACTAAATCTTCAAGTTTTAACGTCTATATGCCTAGAGAGGCATCAAGTAGCTACAGAACTTTGAAGTTAAATCTCGAACCTAAGTTGCAAGAAACCGGTTATACTCGCGGTGGTGGTGGTAGTAGCAGCTCAATTTCAGTCGTTTCTTCTTCATCTGCAGGTGAAATCCAGGAGCCTTTGAGAGACACTATTGCTTCAGCTGATCAAGAACAAATATCCTCAAGGCGTTATGTCAGTGAATTTGTTACGAAGGAAAAACACGAACTCACTGGTTCTAATGCTGAATCAGTGTATAGCTTTGTATAATGTTTTTTTTTCTCAATAACAAGTGGTTACCAAAAGGTAATGATACTGATGCAAATTCCCCAGAGAGGCACATGTGCTTTCATTTACTTTGAAAATGCTCTTATTGACATTGTTGTTCGTAGCCGAGCCTGTACTAATAGAGTTTCAGAGACACATAAACCGGGTAATGTTGTCTTGCATGATCTTTGTGTATAAGTTTTGAAATTAGTGAAACATCATATGGGTTTAAATTGCTGATATACAAGTGAAAAACACAAGTCATTAACAAGCGATGCAGGAAAAAAGACTATTACATGCGTCCGTCAGTGAGACGGCTTTATGTTCAAGGAAAGTAGATAAATGAAGTTGGGATCAATGCAAGTTTTGCCGTCCATCAGGTTAGTTACATTCCTCAGTTTCATATGTGTTGTGACATATGGGCTTCATGAAAAACACATTGATTAACCCAATAAGTGTTACGCTTATTAGCTTAATAAGCTATTTAAATAAGCATCTCCTTAATGGCAACTGAAAAGGAGCTTGTTTGTGCCAATAACTTCCTGAAAAAGCTTACCCAAACACCCACGAGTGTCTGATGAATGATAAATTAATACTATATTATACATTGGGTAATGGTACATGAATTTTTAAATGTTCTGCAGGGTTTCAGAGTTAAAGAAAGATTATTATTTTATTGTTATAATAATTATTATTATTATTATTATTTAAGAAATGAAGAGGCGAAGGAAGCTCAACTCCCTAATTTTCAACTCTTCAATTTACGGTGCTTAGGAGAAAGAACAAATATCATCAAGGTACTGTACATATTTAGTCTCCTAAACATAATCTCAATAGGGACATTTATAGTTGAAAATATGTGGTACATCAATATATTGAATATATATGTTATCGAGTTAGAAGATTATGTTGATGATAAAAATAAGTAGATACCTGCCAGGTTGATTTTGGAGGGTTTATGCAATAAATACTGCCAATCCATTTTACCTGTCAAAGATACAATGTATCCCGAATGGACTCATTCATTAGTAGCGGGCTTTAACTGGCACCTCAATTGTTACCAAGGCTCAAGCCTCCCCGACCTAAGTTAGTAGCATTTTTTTTAATATCACACGAGTTCCATGTTGCATATATAAAGTAACCTATGCTTTGAAAATGCATTCGGATACTTGGTTTTGTTGTTGAATACACGAGTTATTGCTTCATTGCCGAGTTCCTAGGTTCCTGAGAGGGTGTCAATCTAGAGTTTTATCAATTATAAAGGCTTTTTTTATGCCCGTGTCTTATGTTAGTGAACATTATTATTTTGTGTGTCATGTTAACAATTATTAAATAATATAGCGAATTGCTTTTGATTTGTGTATAACAATTATTAGATTGATATTACCTTCTTAATGATAGTGGCACAAAACAAGCGACACACAGGCTAAAGATTTTATTTGGTTTGGCTGGGTTTAAAGCTATTGAGCTACATGGAACTCTCACCCAGGCTCAACATTTATATGTAAGTATTAAAGTATCAGGGGATACCGATTGAACGATGGAAATATAGAAAAATAGGTTAATGTATTGAGTTTACATGTGGCAATTTGATATGTAAACTGATAAATGATCTGATTTGGGTTCACTTTTATCACTCACTGTTTATTTTGACCTATAAACAGAAATAGTATTATTTTTGATCTAGAAAAATATTTGTATTTCAAGTGATATCAAATTTGTCAAACATGCAGACATCGAATAGCTGATTTTAGAAACTTTAAGACATCAAACGCCATCTTATACTGGACATTCTTATGACGGCTGATTGTAACATTGTGATTAGTCAATCACAATTGATGACTTACAAAATGGCTATCTACACACCATTAATGAGTTGTAGTATGCACCTTTTGATGAGGATTTTATGATACCTATTCATCTTTTTGATAAACTTAAATATACTTGTACATATGCTACCTTTTATTCGTTTATATTAACTTTTATATTATGTGTTCATCTTTATAGTTATTTTCATCAAATGGGTCGAACTGCTCGAGCTGGTAGAGAAAGGTATGATGTTACTTTTGTCACCGACAATGACCGATCGATCTCTTCTAAAAGCTATTGTGAGTACATGTTTACCATTAACATTGAAATTGGTTTTTTGTACCTTCTAGAATATATAATGATGGTCTTGGGTTCGGGTGTGATCAAAAGAGTAAACTTCTCTTCAAGGATATGGTTGGTATAAAGAGTAGGTTCAAAGCTTAAGAGTCGTATTGTTGCGGAGCAATCAATAACTAAATGGAGCCAACAAATTGAGCAAATGTAACTGTATTTTCTTTGTTGCTTTTTTTTTTCTTTTTTTTTTCACTCCTTTTTGGTCTTAGACTCATTCATTCTATGTTGAGTAGAACAGGTAAATAAGATTTAGTTGCAAGTATATTGGTGCCCATAATGGAACTTGTGAGTACAACTATGGCAAGTAAATGTGGTGCAATGTTGATTAAATCACTAATATGGATGCAAATCCCACAAGAAACTTACGCTGAAGTATAAATGTACATATAATTATTATTTCGTATATGAAAAAGCAACATGTAGTTTATTTGTTCTCAAACTTTTCATTGTTGTGTTTACATATAATACATGAACACTATAATACATGAACACTCTCTTTTTTTTCTAAACAATTGTATTTAAGATATGTGTCGTTACACATTATTTATTTATGTCCAATTATATGCTGTCAAGTAATATCTTGAAGGTAAACACAAGCCCGATTGATGCTCACATAAATGGCCTGTTTCAAAGCCACTTTCTATCCATCCAAATAAGTTAAGATTTTAAATGTGGGGATTAAAAGATACACATATATGAAAGAAACATAATTTATTAATACTACAGAAATTGGATAGTCTTCATTTGATCTTGGATGCTAATCAGATGATAAGTTTACTTAACTAGAGTACAAAACTCTCAGTTTGATGTGGATGCTAATGTTATGATCGTAAAGGGTACCTTTAATCCAATTAGAAATTTACACGTGGAAGGTTTCAGGAAGGCCGGTTATGATTGGAATTCCAAAGAGTGAAAAGGATAAATTCAACAAGGATTGCTCCATTATTTAGGTACCACAAGTACGTTGTGAAAACAAACTTTTGGTGTTTGCATTCTTGATTGCAGCATGTTTTTGTGGAAGATATACATTAGTGATATACTTATCTTAGGCCATTAGATATGCACATGCATATGATGTTATACTTAATGGATGCACTTCTGGTATGTTGCAGGTCGCGTTGATCTGGTGCATCAAAGTCGTAACAATGATACTCCTTATAATGCGAGCAGTATCGGGATTATGGGCGGAATGATTTCTGATGATATTGATTCTGGCTATAGATCGACCTGATGACAGTCTATTGAAGGTAAAATTATGAATACGAAATAAAACAAAGAAGGAGACCCACATTTTAACGTATTAGATTGCTTTATTCATAATGTGTTAGTGGAAACATGCTAAGATTTCTGGTCGATGGAGATATCTGTTGTTATTCAGGTTTTTAGATCATTGGTCTGGTTGTCGTATAACCAAGTTTTCTTTTGACACTGATTAGTTTAGGATATTAATGTAGATACCCTTTAGTAATGGACCATTACATATAAGTATGAAGGTGATATTAATGTCTTTCATCACAAAATGTTTGAAGTGGCAAGATCATCTAATGATTTATTTAAATTATTTGGTCTCTTAATATTAAAAAGAGTTATAGACATGTGCACAAAGTAATATGCATTAACAGTTCAAAAATATCATAGAATTTATCATTTTTGCATTCTATGTACTAATGTGACTTTTTATCAAGTAATGTCATCATATGTTGAGTGTAATGCTATATTTAACAAGCAGCTATATAAGTATGGTTACAACATTTTTACGGAGTATTAAGATTTTGTATGTGTATGTGTGTTGTTACTATAATAGGCTGGCTTTGCACTTTTGATGATGTTAGGTATGCTTCAACCGGAAAACTTACCACCAAATCACATGTCTATAGCTATGGTGTTTTTTTGCTAGAACTCTTAACGGGTCGTGCACCTATAACAAACAGAGTTGTAGTTGCTGAGATGCTTGATCAGAATCTACATGGCCAATTTTCAAGGAAGAATCTAATTCAGGTTAGTCCGGCTTAGCTCCTTCTGAATAATGACCACCATATATTATAATGTATATTCTATGCATCCAAGACAGTGGTTCATGAAATGCTTATGTTATGTTTTTTTAGTAGGTGGTTTGCGTTATTGGTAATGATGGAACGCGATCTGATATTCATGAAATATGTTGCAGCTCAGAAATACACCACTAAAGCGCTTCAGGTTCATCTTGATTACAGATTGCAAACATCATTTTAAAATTTAAGCATACAATAACTCCCATCTCTATTTGTTTCGGGCAAGCGGAACTCTTACACACATAGTTTGTCTTGATTCAGGTTTGCCTTGCACCAACAATTTTCAGATTCTGTTTATAACTTACTTTTGGCTACCTGTTTAATCACTGGATCTTACTCTTTACTTCCGTTAGTGGCTAAAATGAGTTGAAAAAATGTTCCATGTAGAATTATGGGTCATATGTTGGTTCAAGTGAAGTCGTTCAGTGAGTCGGTTCAATGATAGAAGAAGGATTCAAGCCAAATCAATTTTGTGTTTCAAGGTTTGTGTTTCATCAAAATGGCTAAATCAATTTTGTAGCTTTGCCCAGATTTTAATAACTGAACTTGTCATCATTTCCTTGCAATGACCACTACATGCTTCTGGTGATCCAAGGGAGTATCATTTTCTTTCCTCTTTTCAATGAGGGCACGTGATGTAGGGAGTAACTGTCTCAACAGTCACATGAGTGATGAGTAGAGGTGGTAATTTTAACCTATAAATGACCCATTTTCGGTTCGCAGTTTAAATGTCTGACTTTTTTAAGACAAAGGTAAACATGAAAATGGTCAAATGCACTTATGTGCTTACAACCCTCTCAATCGTTTTATTTGTATATAGAGTTGGAGTTTTGTGTAAATAATAGACCTTTTGTAATCTATTATATGATCTATTATTAAATATATCGAATAGAATGGACCAAAATTGTTGTTTGGTCAACCCAGCCAATAAGTGTAATTTTTCCACTTTGACAAGTAACCCAACCTGTCACATTAGCCTGTTTTGCCACTATCTGATAACCAAAGGTGATACATTCTAATTTCCTTTGATTTTTTTAGTTAACGGGGTGTTTGGGTAAGCTTTCAAAAACATCCTAATGTTTAGTAGAAACCAATATCGTGGCATTACTCATGTTTTTTTACTCTTTCGCTAAGGTCGTATAGAAAAATGCATTTAAAATCAATCTTTGTTAGTACAAAATAAATTTTGTTATTCACGATGGATAGATAAACTGCCTAAACATTTAGCCGATATTATAGAATCCGTAGCTGCAGTTTTTATGACCGACTTCAGTTGCTGCAACTGTTTATAATCGTGGCTATAATTTGCAATACATTTGGTTGGTGAGTGATTCATTCAATAATTAAATTGCAATTTTTAACATGTTTTATATTGGACTTGAATATTGACACATGTGTTTGACATCTATTCTATTTTGACTTTTACATAATCACAGAGCTACTTGAGCCAATAGTGATGCTAAACGTCCTTTAGAAACAAGTGTCATCTGTTACAATGATTTTTGAGTTAGGTGATAAGCATGAGTAGCATTTTGAAATAAACCATTGAAGGAAAAGCCGGATCATGTCTTTAAGACACTTTACATTTAATTAAATATCTATAATTCTTAGTTATTTATTATGTATATGGCATTTAGAAGTGAAATGCGGCTTTTCTTTCAAGAGGGTCGTAAAAAAACTCTTTATGATCTTTACGATTTGACGCGCTAACATCAATTCATGAATTGGAAACTTTAAGAGGTGACTACGTGCACCAAAGCAATGTGAAGCTTAACAGGGGTGATATTGTTGAGGTCAAATAAATTACAGCTGCTCAAGTTTGTTACATTTACATTATTTGTAGCACATATTTTTTTGATAACTTTTGGTACAATAAGATTCATTTGTTATGATTGATATAATACAGACGGACGTAAGTGTGACTTTTACATTTTCAAGCTTGGATGAAACTGAGACTTTTGACCCATAATGGTCCAAATTACCCACGAAAATCGGCAATGGGGATATGTGCGCTCAAGGGTACTAAACAAGGGGGTTTAGGGCATTTTGGATTTTTAACGTTGGCGTTAGAAAAGCTCAAAATACACTCTGTTCTTTAGTATTTTATAAACTGTCGACATCAAGCATAAAGTTCTCATGTGTTTCGATGCCCCAACGTAAAATTTCATTCTCTTTTTAGCCTCTTCTCTATTAGATTCATAGCTAACAACTTTTATGACTCTGTCAAGTTTCTCATAAAAGGGTTCGATAAAATTATCAATTTCGTCCCTAATTGTTTTTCATTTTTGTATGCGTTCGTCTCTAAACCAGAATGAGTATAAATCATCATGTGTTGGATTTGTGGCCGTCGATCTAGCTAAAAATAAGCTTTCGGTGAGGAGCTTGATTGATCACTCTGTGGTAAAAAGCTTTAAGGTGGTTTCGTATGAAGAGCCCGCATAGCAAAAGGTTATATTACTTAAAAAAAGGTCATCATTATATATTTACTCATTTTTTTTACCTTAAGGAATACTTAAATGTTGAAAAATGGGCGGGTAAGTTAATTGGTTAATACGGATAAATGTGTGTCAAAATGGACGGGGTGACCTATAATTACTTTATTTTGTTTTTAATTTATTACTCCGTAATAACAAATGTGTCTGAATGCACAAAGTGATTTCAATAAATAAAGTTGTATTGTTGCATTTGATACAGCAGTGGTGTTTCGCTATGGTTCCTACAACAGTCTAAGAATTGTTTGTGTCTTGCTGCTATAACATAGGTACGATGTTCATGTCGTAATCGTACTACCAGTATGCTCATATGTTCTAAATATGCAGCAATTAATTATTCAATTGGATGTTAGTTTGATACTCTTTTACAAGAGAATGAGTATCAATTTTTCACAAGTTCCAGCGTTAAAAAAATGAGAATGTTGTCAAGCTAACTAAGCATGAATCTAAAACTCACTTCACAAAAGTCATTTACAAACTTTTATATAACAAATGGGAATAAAACTGGATTTACTCTTTTAAATAAGGTTCATGCTTTGTTATATAAACTTTTCTCTTTTAACCGTTTACCCAATGTGTGTGACTAAGATGTTATACCACCCTGTATTTGTAATAACAGTTAACGTATTCTATAACATGTGTGTGCAGAATGATTTTTGTAATTAAATGTTTCTTGAGATATAACCTATTATTAGTAGTAGCTACTGATATCGGCTTTCTTGGTTTCACAGTATTGAAGAAGGGTCAAATTGGATTGCCACTAGGTTCAATTTGATGATGTCCGTTACCAAATTCAGGTTAGCCAATCAAAGTTTTTCTTAAAAATGAAAGAATATGGGAAATATAGTACGTAACTTGGAATGGTAGTTATTGCAGCATCAGAAGAATCCACATCTGCGAGTATCACTTCCGACTCCACCTCCAGAGACTCCTTTCTCAAGTGGCCTTCCACTTGGAGCCATTGAAGTCAGTTTACATTTATAGGACCATGATGTGTGAACTTGCACGATATTAATGGTCACTTTATGGGTAGACATAGAGCATTTACTATCTACTTGAACAACCTCGACAAGCACAAGGTATTCCACCCGTTTCATTTAACTTTAATTACTTTTTAGTATATATTTGTTCAACTAAATCCTAAAAATAAAAACAAATATCAAAATACTTACCTACTTATAGCCGTTTTATGGATTAGGATTTTTAGTATATATTTGTTCTACTAAATCCTAAAAATAAAAACCACAAGTCATACCCGTCCATCGGACGGTTTTGACTAGTATATATATATATGTATATATATATATATATATATATATATATATATATATATATATATATATATATATATATATATATATATATATAGGTGGGGTTAAAATGAAAAGATGTTTAAAATGAAAAGAATGGGAAGCCATCTCAACCATTGGATTAGATTTCAATCTTAAAAACGCGGAGTGGCATATTTGTAAATTTTGGAAACTAGGGGCGAAATCTAAACAAACAACAAACGCGAGTAACTTTTGTGTACGTTTAATCAAACTGACAAAACAAAATCAAACCCTAGATCTCATTTTCAGTACACTGCATCAAATCACAAAAAATTGACGCAATCAAAATTACGATCGATGAAAACTAATATGAAAAAGTTTATACCTCCTCGTAAGTTCTGAAATCCTTTTTAATTTTTATAATCCACTGCATCATAGTGATTTTAATTCATGAAATCGTTTCTTAATTTTTCGATTTAGCTACTAGAAAAAGTGGTAGATTAATTGTCGCTGGTGGATATGTAAGAAAAAATCAAACATCTCCGGAAAAAACTATTACTATCTCCGACAGTAAGTACACTGAATGATTAATGCAATAATACTTAAGAAGAGATGCATTAGATTATATTTTGTAAAGTATAATGTATGATTTAGACTAGCATATTGAGTTTTTAATTGTGAATATGTGCGTGAATGTGTCTTTGAATGATTAATGCAGTAGTACTTAATCTTTTGAAAAGTATATTTAATTTTTAGACTAGCATAATAAGTTTTAGTTGTGGAAATGTGCGTGTATGTGTTTTTGATAGATTAATGCAGTAGTATTAAAGAAGTGATGCAATAGCTTATGTTTTGCAAAGTATATGTAAGTTTTATACTAGCATAATGAGATTTAGTTGTGTAAATGTGCATGTATGTGTTTTTGAAAGATTAATGCAGTACAAGTAAAGAAGAGATGCATTAGCTTATGTTTTGTATACTATAATGTACATGAGTTAGGTTATACAGAGACTATGTTTTGTTGCGTATGAGTATGAGTTAGGTTAAAAAAAATTTGTCTGATGCACTAGCAGTTGAACTGAGATGCAATAGCTTTTAATTTGTGGCGTATGAGTATGAGTTAGGTTAGACGTAGTCTATGTCATGTGCTAGAATGAGTTTTTATGTTTGATTTTTTATATGATGCACTAGCAGTTGAACTGAGATGCAATTGCTTTTAATTTGCGGCGTATGAGTATGAGTTAGGTTAGACGTAGTCTATGTCATGTGCTAGAATGAGTTTTATGTTTGATTTTTATATGATGCACTAGCAGTTGAACTGAGATGCAATAGCTTTTAATTTGCGGCGTATGAGTATGAGTTAGGTTAGACGTAGACTATGTCATGTGCTAGAATGAGTTTTTATGTTTGATTTTTTATTTGATGCACTAGCAGTTGAACTGAGATGCAATTGCTTTTAATTTGCAGCGTATGAGTATGAGTTAAGGTTGATGTAGTCTATGTCATGTGCTAGAATGAGTTTTTATGTTTGATTTTTTATATGATGCACTAGCAGTTGAACTGAGATGCAATAGCTTTTAATTTGCGGTGTATGAGTATGAGTTAGGTTAGATGTGGTATGTGACATGTGCTAGAATGAGTTTTTATGTTTGATTTTTTATCTGATGCACTAGCAGTTGAACTGAGATGCAATAGCTTTTAATTTGCGGCGTATGAGTATGAGTTAGGTTAGACGTAGACTATGTCATGTGCTAGAATGAGTTTTTATGTTTGATTTTTTATATGATGCACTAGCAGATGAACTGAGATGCAATTGCTTTTAATTTGCGGCGTATGAGTATGAGTTAAGGTTGATGTAGTCTATGTCATGTGCTAGAATGAGTTTTTATGTTTGATTTTTTATATGATGCACTAGCAGTTGAACTGAGATGCAATAGCTTTTAATTTGCGGCGTATGAGTATGAGTTAGGTTAGACGTAGACTATGTCATGTGCTAGAATGAGTTTTTATGTTTGATTTTTTATATGATGCACTAGCAGTTGAACTGAGATGCAATTGCTTTTAATTTGCAGCGTATGAGTATGAGTTAAGGTTGATGTAGTCTATGTCATGTGCTAGAATGAGTTTTTATGTTTGATTTTTTATATGATGCACTAGCAGTTGAACTGAGATGCAATTGCTTTTAATTTGCGGCGTATGAGTATGAGTTAAGGTTGATGTAGTCTATGTCATGTGCTAGAATGAGTTTTTATGTTTGATTTTTTATATGATGCACTAGCAGTTGAACTGAGATGCAATAGCTTTTAATTTGCGGTGTATGAGTATGAGTTAGCTTAGATGTGGTATGTGACATGTGCTAGAATGAGTTTTTATGTTTGATTTTTTATCTGATGCAGTAGCAGTTGAACTGAGATGCAATAGCTTTTAATTTGCGGCGTATGAGTATGAGTTAGGTTAGACGTAGTCTATGTCATGTACTAGAATGAGTTTTTATGTTTGATTTTTTATATGATGCACTAGCAGTTGAACTGAGATGCAATAGCTTTTAATTTGCGGCGTATGAGTATGAGTTAAGGTTGATGTAGTCTATGTCATGTGCTAGAATGAGTTTTATGTTTGATTTTTTATTTGATGCACTAGCAGTTGAACTGAGATGCAATAGCTTTTAATTTGTGGCGTATGAGTATGAGTTAGGATAGATGTGGTCTGTGACATGTGCTAGAATGAGTTTTATGTTTGATTTTTATCCGATGCAAGAGTTGAACTGAGATGCAATAGCTTTTAATTTGCAGCGTATAAGAATGAGTTAGGGTTGATGTAGTCTTTGTTATGTGCAAATGTGACTTTGTATGCATGATTGTTAATATCATGTACTAGTTTTTTAATTCAGATGCAGTAACTTTTAATTTGCAACGTATGAGCATGAGTTATGTTAGATGTAGTCTACGTCACGTGCGAAAATGAATTTGAAATGAATGTGTTTCATTAACCCTTGTTTTGAAATCTACTAGAATGAATTTATGAATGCAAAATGCAGTGATTTAAAAATAAGAGATTAAGTAGTTTATGATTTAAAAGTGAATGATGTTATTTTGAGATTAGTTAATGAAGGAGTTGTACTTGATACAGAAACTGGAATTCGTGGATGTAATAAGAGAAAAAAAAACTAAAAAAGTACCTGAAAAGAAACGTCCTGGGGGTAGTCTGGAAGGGGATGTGTTTTTAACTTCACTTGTTGGGGAATGTGATCTAGTCATTAAGGGTAAGCGTAGCTTTTTTGATGTCTGTAAAATTGTTTGTACGCCTGTCTGTAAAATAGTATGTGTTTATATAGTAGAGATTAAGATGAAAATTTATGATGGTGTGTTATTGATGCAATTGGAAAAGTCTTTTTTGTGCTATTAATGAAATTGGTTTAATGCAATTGTAATTTTAATGTGGGGTATGAGTTTAGTTTAAGTTATTCGCATACAATTTTAAAGATATAAAAACTGTTTTAATGCAATTATTGTAATTATAATGATGAAGTGATGCAGTAGAATTTGTAAAGTGATGCAGTAGTTCTAATGAAGTTATTGAATGAAGTTATTTTTATTTTAAATATGTTTTCATGATTTGATGCCGTAGCTTTAATTTTACAGGTAGAACTAATGAAGATCAAACAAATGAACAAGCTGAAGTAAGTAGTAAAATCAAAGGTAAAAGAACAAGAGAGGAAATTAAGGAAATGTTTGAAATAGAAGAGGAATCAAAGAGACTGAAAAAGAAGATTAAAGGAAAAGCTGCTGAATCTGCATGATAAAAGCATTGTAGCTGTTGATAAAAAGAATCAAGAAAAACGTACTCCAAAAAAGAAGATCAATGTTAAAATACCACAGAAAGAAACGTAAAAAATGTGAATCGGAAAATGTAGAATCTGAAAAAGGAGAAGATGGTAAAAAGTATGAACCCGCAAATCTGCAAATAAGAGGGTCTCCAAAAGTTTTGCAGAATGTTATTGGAAGTTGTACAATTGGTCAGTTTACAGCTTTAGAAGAGATGGGGTTTGGACATTATTGTGGAGAATTCAAATTTGAACAAACACCAGGAGTATTAGCAATGTGGTTATGTAAAAATTTTGATTCAAAAAGTTGTTGTTTGGTTTTGAGTGATGAAAGAAAGATTAAGGTCACCAGGGATCTAATTCATGAAATTCTTGGAATTCCAATGGGGAATATAAAGGTTGATGCTCTTCCTGAAACAACAACAGCAGATGCAACAACAGTAAAATGGAGGCAAACACTACCTTTAGAAGTATATGATCCTGATGGACCTTCACATAAAAAGAAAATCCCATAAGCGTGTTAGAAACATATATTCGTGAAAGTACAGATGATGGTTGGGCATTCAAAGTAGCTTTCTTGGTAATTTTCTTCACTATATTTGGAGATGGTAACAAAGATGGATCAAGAAATCAAAGGTTTCTACCATCCGTTGAAGACGTTGATAATATTAGAAGTTTGGATTGGTGCACTTACTGTCTTGAATGTCTGCAAGATTCATTAAAGAATTTTAAACCGAGATTATTTTTCTCAGGACCAATTCTTCTTTTGACGGTAAGTTATAAAAAATTCCTTTTACTGCATCTCCCTTTAATTGTTGCTGTATAATAATGTGATGCAAGAGAAAAATAATGTGATGCAGTATAATAATATAGTGATGCAATGACTTATACTTGCAATTAGTTTTAATATATTGTGATGCATCAGAATATTCATTATTACTTTTGCTGATTCAATAACAAGAATTTATTTAAAGCTTTTATAACTAATGCATCACGTTTTTCTTCTTGCAATATATCTTTTTCTTAATCTAATATATGTTTTTTTTTTCTTTTATTTTGAAGCTTATCTACGTCAATTCAACTGTTTCTGAGACTACAAGGGTGGATAGAACAGCACAGGCTTCCTAGCTTGGAGTTCAAAGTTGTTGAAACAAAGGGAGAAAGAAGAAGTTGCAGGAGGTTTTGGTCAACTTCCAATTGTTGAAGGAATGCAATTTATTGAAACTCCAAAGAAAAAACAAAAGAAGAATTTGAAAAAAAGAAAAACAAGATGATTGAAACAGGTATAAATTATAAAAAATAAATTTGTAAATATTATTGTTATATCAGGTGCATTAAAACATAAAATAATATAGTACTAATTATTGTTTATTCTTTTTTTCAAATAATAACAGAGGAGAATGATAGAAAAATGAACCGAGATGCAAAACTTGAAGATTTCAAGACAAAATCGATAGAGGTATTTTGAATATATTATGATGCAATACATTTAAAACAAATTGATGCAGTAGATTAATATATTGTGATGCATGTATCATTGTGATGCATTATATTTATAAGTACTGATGCAGTAAATTAATATATTGTGATGCAGTAAACTAAAAAAAATTTAACATGCAGGAAATGACAGACTGCTTACAAGATATTTGGGCAGAGAGCAAAGATTTAATGATGCGTACCAATGATAAGCTGATGTTAGCATTGAAAAAATATCCAGAAGATAAGAATATCAACAAAATTCTTATGGAGAGAAATACACTTATCAACAAGTATCTTGATGAATCGTTTATAATGATTCCAGAAGATACTGATAGAGGTAATGATGTTCAAGATGATACAGAAGATAATGATGAAGAAGAAAACGTTACAGGAGATGCTGAAAATCTTGTTCAATCTGAGAATGTTATCGATGGAGTTAAGAATGCATACGATGTTGAAACCGGCAATCTTCAAAAAGAAGGAGACAAACAGAAGGTCGATGGCAATCAAACAGAATCTGACAAAAATCTTGCTATTGTGTTGTTTGATTCATCTATTCTGGATTCATCTCAGACATCACAAGAGAGCAGTCAAGCATTGCTTGGGTATGATGAAGTTCAAGCATTGCTTGGGTCAGATGAAAGTGAAGCAAAGATTGGGTGTGATGAAGGTCAAGAAAACAAGGGGTCTGATGAAGGTGGGATCATAGATAAAAGTATTGAAATCCAAACCTAAGAAGTGAAATAATTTCACTTCATCAAAGACAATTATAAAATATGTAGTAATGTGTAATAACTTATCTAAATTTGGATATGTGTAATAACTTAACTAATTCTAATTTAACTATTATAATTCTGGAAAAAAAAACAGAATTCTAATTTTGGATATATGAATTCTGTTTAAAGTTTTAGGATAAAATAAACTATTAGGCTATAAACTTTATACTGTGATGCAGTGAATTTTAGATATGATGCAAGACTATTATAATATTTTTGAATCATGGTTATTTATTTATCGCATCACAAGAAAAAAATTAAAAAAAGTGCATCAAAATTAAATTAGTACTGAATAAAATTTTATGAAAATTTAAACTTTTACATATTCTTGGTTACTACATCAAACCTATTTATTTATCATATACTGTTATCTGCATCATATTTACTTGGTTACCTTGATCAAATGTATTTGGTTATTGCATTCTATTTATCATAATCTTTCGCATCATCTTTTGAAACAGATGATGGATTTGTAGAAGATTGCGAGTATGATTTAGTTTCAAATAAGATTGATGGAATTTTGAATGAAATCCATGAAGAAGCTTCAATTGAAATTCCAAAAATGAAAAATCCTTCAATGAAAAGTTTTAGAATGGATCTAGTAGATTCTCTTCTGCAGCTACCACCACTGTGTACCCATGAAAATCTGCAAAAAGATGGCCCATTTATGTGTACACAGGAAAATTTGCAAACACAAGGATTTGTCGGTGAGATGCGAAAAATTATTGAAAAACAAAAACAAGGAATCCCAAAATCTTTTCATAGTATAAAGTTGAAGTTGGACAGAAACAGATCTAGAGTGTGTGAAGAACATACTATCAAATCAGCTGCACCTATTCAAAAAGAGAGACAAGAAGATTTACCAAGTGAGATTCTGATATCTACTGAAATACAAAAAGAAGACACTACAGAAACAACTAATGGTACCAAATTAAGGTTAGTGAAAAACAGTGAAGGAATTTTTGAAAGCGTGAAGCTAAAGTTTTATAAAGACAAAACTGATGAAGCACAAGGTAGATCATCAACTAATAAAAGCGAAGATGTTAAAAAGCAATAGGCTAAAAAAAGAGAAGCTAAAAAACAACAAGAAGAAAAGTCAAAGGAAGAAAGACCAAAAGCTAAAAAGCCACGGGCCGAAAAGAAACAAGCTGAAAAGCCAAATGTGGAAAAGGCAGGAGCTAAAAAGGCAGAAGCCAAAAAGAAACAAGTTGAAAAGAAACAAGCCGAGAAGCCAAAAGTGGAAAAGATAAAAGTCAAATGTGCAAAAAAGCAACTTCAGTGAAAAATTCAAAATTGAAGGAAGGGAATTCTAAATCGCCCAAAGTTAAAAACCTACTGCACAGAAACGGAAAAACACAGAAGTTATTGAGAATGAAGATTTTGTTGATGCATCTCCAATAACATCCGTTCCTCCTGCATTTGGAATTCAAAGGGAAAAACGTGAAGTTAACCCTTCTGGTGCTTTAGTTTCTCCATTTTATGAAAGGAAAGTTATCTTGTACAAACCATTTTCTGAAGAAGAAAAGAGAGTTCTTGAATACCTATGGAGCACAAGTAATGATGGAAGGTATAAAAATTTCACAACTCGTCGCATCACGCTTTATTTAGTACCGCATCACCTTATAGTTATTACTGCATACTATTATTAATGTTCGCATCTCAATTTGTTGAATGCTGAATAATTTGTTGAATGCTGAATTACTTTATTTTTTACTTGAATCACAGTGAAATTGTTTTTAAGAAAAAAGACATGGAAATGGAGTGGACATTTTTCGAAAGCTTTTATCCTGATGTCCAAGTTGCTGCAAATATACTTGACATATGGAGCCTTGTACTAAACCACGAAGAGCGATACAGAGACAAGATTTCACGAGGTTCAAATGTATATTGTCATTCCGTAATGTTGGTGAGTGATTTAAATACACTATATAAGTAATTGTAAACTGTAACTTTAGCCATTTCCTGTTGAAGGGTTTATCTTTTAAGAAACTTAAATGTACTGCATCACATATACAAGACACTGGATAAAGTTACTGGATCTCAATTATAAAGTTAATGCATCTCAGTTATAAATTTTAGTGCATCATAGACTTTTTATTACATCCCATACTTGTGTTTCATAATAATTTATTGATTAAAACAGCCTCATCACCTGATTGAAAGTAAACCGCCAAAAGAGAAGATATCAAAACTAATGGATGAAAACATGCATGCTGTTTTGAAACAATCGCCGCACAAGAGTTTAAGTGATGTTGATTTGGTAAGTATTCTTATTAATTTGATACAGACATTCTATTAATTATGAGTTTTAAAAAATGTTGATGCGCTTAAAATATCTACAGGTTTTCTTCCCTATGATAAAGATGTCGAAAGAATCACATCATTTCTATCTGATTTGCTTTAATTTGAAGACTGTGGAAATAGATATCATTGACAACATAGATAATGATCTTGAAGATTTAGACGTAAGATATGGTGCTTATGCAAACACTGTGGTAAGTATAATACAAATCTTTTTCTTATTCAATCAGAGTTGAAACAAAAAGTTACCGTAAAAATCATTACATAACATTTCGCATCACATTTTCAATTCACTGAATCACGCCTATAAAAAATGTTATCTGTATTAGCTTAGTGCAACAAAAGTTATAAAGTTACTGCAACTTATTGAAAATCACTGCATCACTTTTATAAATTTAGTGCATCATTGACTTTATATTTTTTTTTATATTTCTTACAGATATTCGCATTTGTTAACTACCTGGGAAGAGTAGACCACCCTAGATATGTCGATTTCTTGACAGCTGTACCTACAATTATAAATATGCATTGGAGAACGACATTCAATAGTTCGGACTGTGGCATATTTGTGATGAGACATATGGAAACATATGTCGGCCGTGGCATTTTTTTGCACAAGTTAAAGAAAGAAAGCATTGGACAAAAAGTACAACTAAAGTTGTTGCGCGCAAAGTACTTGACGAAGATAATTCTTATGGATTTTAATGAAGAAAAGCAAAAAGTTTTGAAAGAAGCAGAAGAATATGTGAAGAAACAACCAAAGGCCTTTAAAATCATAATGGACGATAATGTCAAAGTTTCTCAAGAGATGTTCAAAACAATGAATGAACGTGTATTAAAGATGTTAGATTATTAAGTAATTTTGATAAAATACTATTGGATGTTTTAAATTCTTGATTGTAATAGTTTGGATCACTAAATTTTAAATATCAATTATAATACTTCTTAATGAAGAAAGTCGTTCTTTGATATTTATTAAATTTAAATAATGCTGTTTAATGCTTATATCAAGTGCAACACAGTTTAAATAAGTGATGCATCACAATGAAATTTGTGTTATTAAAAAGTTTGCCTATCTGCAAAAACAGATAATTATGAATACTAGTGAATTTTGTAAAACATTGAAAACTTGAGGGGCAAAGATGCAGTATCTTAAAACATCAAAAAAAACACTAATAAGAAAACTCGTTCATTCAAATTTAACAAAAAACACGCCAACAACTTTTTCTCTCTCTCTCTCTATCTCTCTCGTACTCTCAAAAACTCAAAACCCTAAAAACAATTATCAAAAATTACTGCATTTTCAATGAGGAAAAAGAAAGCAACAGATAATTCACCACCAAGTAAGTGTATTTTAATCGATAATCATGATTTTCTTCATCAAAAAATGTTTTTAAATTTGTAAAATAGTTTTTTTTTTATAAATTTAGAAAATAAAAAGAGCAGAAAGACGACTGCTGCTGTTGAAAAAAGAAAAAAATATAAAAAACAAGTTGAAGCAGAAAAAGCAGAAAAATCAATTAAGTTTTAAATTTATGAGATATAGTTTTTATGATGTATAAGGATGAATAAGGTTGAAGGTAGTTTGCCTTATATGTGTTAAATGTGTTTTTATACTTGTTTGTTTGAATAAGGTTGAAGGTAGTTTGTTTGTTTGATGTTATGTATCAAAAAACGTGTTTGTTTGCATTGTTGTATGAAAGATGCATTGGGTTTTGTACTGAAATGCAGTAGGATTAATGAATTAATGACTTATAAATACTGGTTTAAATAATCTAATGCAATAGGAGTTCTTATGTGTCTAGAATTGAAATATTAGCATAATTTTGGTTAAATGTACCTTATGTGATGCACTAGGAATTGAAATGTGATGCAATAGATTTTAATCTGCTATAACTTTTAATTTTGGTTAAATGTAGTTAGACTGATGCAGTAGCTTTTAATTTTGAAGAATGTCTGCGTAATATACGATAAATGAAGCACATGTGAAGTGAGAAAGAAATTTTGAATGCTTGACTGTTTTTGTAATGTACTAGTGTTTGTACTGTGATGTTATAGTGATTGAAGTGAGATGCAATAGGCTTTAATTAACGGCGTGTGTGTGTAAGATATAATAATTGTAGCCTATGTGATGTACAAAAGAGGTTTTGTTTGCTTGACAATTTATGTGATGTACTAGTGGTTGAATTGAGATGCAAGAGCTTTAATTTGCAAAAGATGTGTGCGTAAAGTAGTATAAATGTAGCTTGCCTATGTGATGTAGAAAAGAGATTTTGTATGCTTGATGGTTTCTGTGATGTACTAAAAGTTGAACTGAGTTACAATTGATCATATTGAAACAGATGAGCAAGAAACAGATGAAGAAGACACCACATTAATTGATCCCGCTTTAAAAAGGCTGCACAAAAAATGGAATGAATTATTTACCACCTTGTTTCGAACATCGAGGAAGAAAACTAAAGGTGCTGCATTTAAAGGGAAAAGATCCGCAACAGAAATCAGCACAAGTAAAAGGAAATTTAAGGGTAAAAGATCCGCAGCAGAGTTGGATTCAGATTCTGATACAACTCCAGCTAAAAAGAAAAAGAAGGTTAAGAAGGAGGATGAAGATATAAAAGAAGTGGTTAGAAAGAACGAACCCATATCTATCAAGAACAGAATGTCACCTAGAAATCTACAAAAAGTTCTTGAGACATTGAGGACTCCTCAGGTTAAGGAATTAGAAAATCTGGGGTTTGGTAATTTTATAAAAATTTCCATTTTGATTCAATACCGTCACAATTAGGAATGTGGGTTGTTAGAAATTTCGATACGAAACTTGCTCGATAAAAATGAAAAATGGAAGAAAGATCAAAATTACTCGAGAACTGATCGGGGATATGCTTGGAATTCCAATGGGGGAGATAAAAGTTGAAGCACTTGAAGAGAAAAATCTATTAGAAGAGACTACTGCAAAATGGAGAGAAATGTTGGATAGTATTGTTGTGAAAAACAAAATTTATATACAAAGGTTGGAGGAACATTTGAGTGATATAAAAGAAGTTGGTTGGGAATTTCAAGTTTGTTTCCTTGTCCTCTTCTTCTCTGTTTTTGGTCAAGGAAACAAAGATGGGCAGGTAAATGAGAGAATTATACCAATTCTCTCTAACACTGATAATGTTTCAAAAATGGATTGGTGCTCATATGTTTTAGAGTGTATGGTGAAGGAGTGTACTGGGTTTAAACCAACTTCATATTACAGTGGACCATTACTTTTGCTGGCTGTAAGTTTTTTATCATTAATTGCACTAGTAATAAAAAAGTATTAGCCACTGATTATGACACTAGGATGCAGTAAAATATAAAAACTTTGATTGACAGATTATGACTCTATGATGCAGTAGACATAAAACATTGATGCACTAAATTTGACACTATCATGCACTAAATGTTAAACTGTGCTGCAATACATATTAAACAAAAAAATACACTTTCTATTATATTTTTAATACTCATTTATTTTTTGCAGATCATATACGTTAATTCAACAACATCTGAGACCATAAAAGTTGAGAAAACTGTTCCAGCTTTCAAAACATGGAGTTCAAGACTGTTGTATCAAAGACAAAAAGAAGAGCTTAAATTGGGTTTTGGTTGTCTACCAATTGCAGAAGGTGTGGAGGTGTTTGAACCAAGGATAGAAAGGGCTCCGAAAAAAAAGAAATTAATTAAAAAACAAAATAAGAGTGAAACAGGTATATTAAATAAAAAATTATTTAATTTTGTAAAAGTTGTTTATTTCTAATTGAATTCTATGTTGATTTATTAACAGGACTATATGGAACAATTGATATAGATGAAGCAAATAGAGAATTCCAAGCAAAAACTTTTGAGGTATTATTAATTAAAAAACATTGTACCCTGTGATGCACTAGATTTTGAACACAGATATAATTCATTTAAACTTTAAGAAATATGATGCAAGAATTCTGAATTTTGATGCACTAGTAATAAATTAACATGCAGTACATTAATACACTTTGGTGCACTATAATTAAATTAAAAAAACTATAATGCATTTAGCTAACTTTGTTTCTTTTAAAATATTTAGGAAATGAAGCAGGATATAAGAGACAGTTTTATATTATGTAATCAGTTGATGTTGCATATTGATTACAAGTTGAGGATAGCTTGGAGATTAAACCCTAAGGACGAGGAGATGAAGAAATTGATTCAAATAAGAGAGGATTTGTTTGCTAATTCATATAAAGAAGATAGCTTTGATAAAGAAATTGTTGATGAGGGACATGGTGATAAAGATAAGGAGGACGGGGATAAAGATGGGGATAATGTTGATGAAGGTGGTAAAAAAATGTGGACGATAAAGTTGGGAACGATAATGTTGTTGAAGGTGATAAAGATGAGGAAGATGCGGATAAAGATGGAGAAAAAAATTATGATAAAAATGTTGATGAGGAAATTGTTGATGAGGAACATGGTGATAAAGATAAGGAGGATGGGGATAATGTTGATGAAGGTGGTAAAAAAATGAGCACGATGGTTATAAAGATAAGGAAGATGGGGATAAAAATGGAGATAAAAATGATGATAAAGATGAGAACGATGAGTATAAAGATGGTGATGATGGAGAAGATGAGAAAGATGACATTGATGAGGATAATAATGGAAATGGTGGGGATAATCATAATGATCGAGATGATGAAAATGATCAGAATGATAAAATGGTTAGACAGAAAAATTTAGATGGTGGAAATAATGATAATGATGGGAACAAAGAAAGAACTGAAAATGAAAAGAATGATGAATTGAAGGAAACAACAAAAAAAATGGCTTTGAGAAGATTCGCTGGAGAAAAAACTAGCGATGAAGAGAAACTTAATGTTGTTGTTCCATTTGAAAATGCTATTGTTCCATTTACAGGCGAAGCTATCTTGAACGAATATGAGATGATTAACAAAGTGATGAAACTGCCATTATTGTGTTCTACCGATATCACAGATGCACCAAAAGGGTTATCTGCTGATGTAGCAAAGGAATCAACTGTTAATGTGCTTGATGCGGTCCCTGTGAGATCTGTTGCGCCAATAAAATACATTCCCATTCAGAAAAATCGAAAGGAAAAAATGTTGCGCAAAGAAAAATCAAATACAAGGAAATGTGATACATCAGATGCTGCAACAAAATCAAAAGAAGTGAGTAAAAACGCAGAAACAAACAAAGAACAGGCAAAAAGGGCAATGGGTAAAGTTAGAAAGGCTCCAACAAAAAAGCCAGAGCCTAAATCAGTGAAAGTGGATTCAGAAAAAACTAAAAGAGGCCAAAAAAGAGGTGCAAAAGCTATGGAAGAAGCTAAAGAGGTTGAAATAATTAATGAAAAGCGTATAAGAAAGCCCTCTAGTGCTATGGTATCACCATTCTATGATAGAAAAGTCGTGATTTTCAAAAAATGGACTGAAGCAAATATGAAGCTTGTTGAATACATATGGAGTGACAAGTGTCCTGACGGGTAAATTTAATTATATAGATATTTGATAATTACTGCATATATATTCATGTGTTACTGCATCAATGTTTATATTATTAACTGCATCAATACCTATATTTTACTGCATCAATGTATATATGTTACTTCATCATTGTTTAGATTATACTGCATCAATAATTATATGTTACTACATTAAATACTAAAATGTTATGAATCATAAACGTCAGCGATATTGTTTTCCATGGAAAAGGATTAGAATTAAAACGCATGTTTCTTGAGCCTTTATCCTGAAATTAGAGTTGCTTCAAGTATAATTGATGTATGGAGCATTGTACTAAACGATGAAGAGCAATTGAGACAAACTTTCGGAAACGAAATGTTTATTGTAGTACAACGATTCTGGTGAGAAATTTATCTAAATAATATAGCTAAATTTAGTTCACACTTTTTAATGCTTATAAAACATTTCATGTTTATGAAAACAGCCTCATCATATGGTTGAAGATGGAAAGGATGTGGAGAAAAGAAATAAATTTTTTGATGAAAATGTTAAAAGTGTTTTAGAATCTGCAAGAGTGAAGGATTTCAATGATGTTAATTTGGTAAGATAAAAAATAGATTTATTATTGCAAGTTTCAGTGGTTTGATTCGTAACATGAATTTCAATGATGTTAATGCATTAAAATGACAACAGGTTTTCTTTCCTTGTCTAAAGATGATTGAAAATGGATCAAATCATTACTATCTCATATGCTTTAATCTGAAGAATGGTGATATAGACATCCTTGACAACATCGACGACGGTATAGAAAATATATCAGATAGATATGGGGATTATGCAAATGCTATGGTAAGTATAACTAAAAATACAAAGAATGTTTTCCTACTGCATCAAAGTGTTATAAACTACTAAATTTCAAAATTTTTTTGCATCATATTTATATATATTGAGCATTTAAGAAACTAAAATTAATTTAACTGTATCGTATTATTTTCACAGATTGATTCATTTATCAATTACCTAGAAAGGAAAAACCACCCAAAAATTGAAGAGATTTTATTGGCGGACCGAAGGTTAGTGGATATAAAATGGAAGACAATCTACAATAGTGTCGACCGTGGTATCTTTGTCATGAGGCATATGGAAACCTATATTGGTCAAGAAGTATTTTGGATGAACTAAACAAGAAGTCAAGCTCAAAGAGGACAACTGAAAATGCTTCGCAAGAAAGTACTTGGCAAAGATATTACTCAAAGATCTAAATCTCAAAAAGAAGGAAGTAATGAAAGCAACAAGCATTTGCAAAGAATCAAGGAAAAACATTTAAGATCTTAAGTCATATTGATGTAAAAAAGGATCAAAATTTGATGAAAAAGTTTAAAGAAACTCTGGAAAAGACAATTGAAGGCTAATGTGAAATTTCTGTTTTAGATTAATCAAAAAGGATCAGTAGTTGTATGGTACTTTTACTTTTAGTTAATGGATGTTGAAAACTAAGTACTTTTACTTATAATGATCGGTCTTTGTTATTGATTTTATCTATTATTTGAATTTGATTACATTTATCAAGTAAATGATATAGTATTAAAAATAATTATGTGATGCAGTAGAATAACATAGTGATGCAGTAATTATACTTGAAATTATATTTAATACTTACTGCATCAATATTTAACTTTTATGCACCAAACTTTAAATATCTACTTTAATAAGTGTTTTTTATATTTAGCGTTATACTTGTTTTCGTTTGTGTTTTTTTGATATTTATTTTGAAAAATTTAATGCTTTTGGATGAGCGTCAAAACGAAGCACTAGTTTTGGTTTTATGTAAACAACGAAAATTAATAAGTGTTATATTGTAATAGGTCCATGGCACATGTTGCTTCTAAAAGCTACTCCATGCGTCTCAAAATTATTGATTTATCTTGATTACACATTTATGGAAGGGGACAAATTAATTTGAGACATCCCCAAAAAGAAACATGGACAATAAAAAATATGGTAAACTTGATTTATATTGATTACACATTTATAGAAGGGGACAAATTAATTTGAGACATCCCAAAAATAGGACATAGGGAGTATTATTTTATGCATGGGAAATGTAAGCTAACTGGTTACTAATGTTTGTATGGTTACTGGTCACCACTGTAGCAGTTTAGTTCAAAGGATTAGGGTTTTGTGAGTGGTTATAAATAGCAGCTTAGGTTTTCTAGGTTTTACATCTACTATTAGTCGCTCATTTCACAAATTACCACTGCTGATAAGCCATGTCCAATCGTCCAAACTTGAATGAGCTCAAGCGGCTGTCCGGATCTGATGAGCTCCAAAAATGTTTCAAGTATTTTTTCACGCAACAAATGACTGAAGAAGAATGCTTTATTCAAAAGCTTGAAGAGCAGTGCAACGATTTGCGTATGAAGATCGAGAAGGAAGAGGAATATGTGCTGGAGCTTGAAACTTTTGGTGCATCTCACGATCTTGCTAATGACATAATTGATTGCATCTATGAAACTATTCAAAGGGAGCGCGAGATGCTTGACAACTTGGACAATGCGTTGGCAGAGGCTAGGGAGGCTATGGAAGAGAAGGAGAGGCACATCAGTGTCATGGATTTCAATGATGATGTCAGTGATTAGATGTCGAATGGGTTTTTATGCTTTTTGGGTTTTGAAAAAGTTGGGCATGTTCATGTAGTTGTTTGTCTTAGTTGGTTATCTAGAATAAAGTATGTGTTTGGTAGTTTTGCTGGTGTAGGTTGTGGATCAAGTATGTAATTGTAGTTGTTGGATGTTAGTGTTTATGTACTTTCAGTCTCATGACGTGTAGTATGTTAATATAAGTGTTGGTTTTTATGTATGTTTAAATTGTTGTTATGGTTATTTGTTTTGTTTGAATCTTGTGTGTTAGACTGATTTGTGTTGAGTATTACACATGGTTTGTTGCCGCGTTTGGTGATTTAAGGTTGGCTTATGATCGCGGCACCATTACTTGTTTGTATATTAGGCGAATGTGTATTCACATGACATTTATAATTGCGAAAATTTTGTCATTGGTTTTCGACTTGTTGCTGATAAAAGTACTTTTGTCATATCGTTATTTCAGCACAATAGATAGTAATGTTCTGGAACTAAATGTTGTGCTTGAAAATAACGGCAGCCTGTATGTATCTGTGATAGTGTCCATGAAATGGGCCAATAATGCAGATGTCATATAGAATGTACATAACAATTTGAAATCATGAAACATATTTATATAAGTAATGTGATTACAAGGAATGTACATTAGTTTACATCCTACATTAGCAGATTTGCACTGGACAGTGACACTGCTATTGGTTGTTTCTTACATATAAAAATGATGACTACCGCGATTTGTAGCCGACGGTAGTCCGTAGAAAACATTGTTACGGTACTACTAAGTGAATAAACATAACATACGCTGGTAACATCAAGTTCATATCCTACCAGAATCAACAATACAAAGGTAACATCAAGTTTATATTTAATACTTCTATCTGCATCAATTTTTATCTTTTACTTGCATCACGTTCATATTCCCATCGTTATTCTCGCTATTGCACCAAATTTAAATATCTACTTGAAATGTTTCCGTAAATGGAAGGTGGACACTATCAGATGCTTTTTAAAACTCATGAATCAATTTAAACAAAAACATCATCAAACAAAGTATATATTAAACATGAACTATCTACTTGTTGGTGATGTTTGTAAGTTTAAGATGATTGAAGTATCCACCTTCAATTCCTGAGGAAGCATTCCAAGGTATAAAGATGAATGAATAATTGGAATGGTTGTATGAGTATTTAAAAGTGAGAAAAAGATAAGAAAGTAAGGTTTAAGGATTTAAAGATAAGAAAAAAGATAAGATTCTCTGATGTGCATTGCAAATTGAAATGTATGACAGTATTTGTAGATAAGAAAGAAATAAAAAAGATATAAAAAATATGTGTATAAAACGACATTAGAAAAATACTGCATTATAATATGTATGCATAGTGCATCACAAATGTAAAACCTATTGCATCATTGTGTTAAACCTATTGCATCACATAGTAAAATTTACTGCAAAATGATAAACAACAAAAAAATACTGTAACTAATATAATCTTCAATTAAAACTGTATGCTATACCTATCTTTCTTTACAATTCATCAAGTGCTTTATTTAAAAAAAGGTAAGAAAAAGAATACTCATGTTTTTACGTGTGCTTTGAATATAGAAAGGAATAATCAATTTTACGCTTTAGATTGTCTCAAACCTTCTCTTCTCGTTTCTTGTGTTTTTTTCTTTGATGCGGTAGTTTCTACCATTTGCCTTGTACAAGTCCTAGAATTATGGCCTTCCTTTTGTCCCAATACCCCACACGCCCTCTTTGAAAGTTCTTGTGAGATACTTCATATAGGCTTAAACCTTGAAAACAACCAGCCTTTAGTTTTACTCTTGCTCGGATTGTTCATTGTCTTTTTTCTCGTTTCTTTCACACCTAGCATAGAACTCATCACAGCTTTCCCATCACACTTGGAATCTGTTGGAATATCAATTCTGACTTGATTGAATAACTCTTGCAACTTGTCTTTGTATATATGCATCTTACTCAAATCATGTACCAAACGATCAACAGTAGATTCAAAAATCTCATACATATCTAGAACTTCATTCCGTACTAAATCTGATGCACCAATTATTCTTGGAAGAGCAGATCTTGAAGGCTTGGTATTCTTTAACCACCTCTTTTTTAAGTAATTTCGAGGAAACTCCTTGACATTGTTCATCCTTAGAACATAGAATGCATGACGACATAAAAGCCCATACGACTCATACCGATTACAAGAACATTGAACAATCATCTCAAACTTACAGAAATCAACCTACAAAAAAATAAATTAAAACAAATAAAGAAATATTTACAATATGATACAATAAATTAAGATAATGATGCTGTGAGAATGCAATAGTACATAATGCAATAGATATGATGTTGTGATGCACTAGTAGATAAATTTATATAAAAATACTAGTGCATTAAAATGTATAAAAATAATGCATCACAATGTTAATTAAAAGTGCATCACAGTATATAATATTATTGTTTATAGTGCCTCACAATGTTAATTTTAGTGCATGACAGTTACATACCTGATAAACAGCAAAATCATTGTCACCACTCTTTCTATTCTGAAACTCAGTATCACGGATTTCATATTTCTCCATATTATCAGCTTGAACAACACTCAATCCAATACAATACTTATAAGAACCAAGAATCTCATCCGCATCGCCAAAGAATAGTGTCCTAGTATATAGCTTACATGCTTCTTTCTCCATAGGATGCTCTGTTTTGAATTTTGGAGTTTTATATCTTGAATCATGGTCATTCTTACGCTCAATGTACCTTTGATACTCAATAGCGATCGAATGACTTAAGAACTCAACTAGAGTAAGGTGAGGGCTGGTCCATTTACCAAAAAATGGTTCTCACTTTCTGATCTTGAAGTAGTACGATAAGTCCGCCATATGCACATCACGTAAATAATAGCAGGTATCCATCTTTCCCTCATATTAAACATATCACCTAACCATTTGTTATCGGATAGTTCAAAATCATTAATCATCCTATCCCACTGTCTCAAATTCTTCCTAAGCAATATTTGGTCCGTCCCACACAATATCACAAATTCGTTGTTTAAAATCTCGTCCTATTACAAAGTGCAGCATCAACCTATAAAAAAGAAAAATGTTAATACAAAATTCAACTGCATCGAGTTTAAAAATAGTGCATCTTAAGCTAAATTGGAATGGAATATACAAAAATTAACTGCATTAGAATTTTAAATCAACTGCATCATAAAAATGGATATAAAAAATACCTTTGTAGTCAATTTTTGCATTATATGCCACATACACAAACGATGCCTCGTATTTGGGAAGCACTCTTCAATAGCAATTTTCATTGATGGATCTTGATCGTAATAACAACTTCGGTTCTTTCCCAAAAGCTTCTTTGAATTGTTCAAGTAACCATATGTAAGCACCCCGACTCTCATCGCAAGCAAACCCGAGGAAAATGTAAGGCAACGGTTATGATGGTTGATACCAGTAAAAGGAACAAATACCATCTCATACCTATAAAAAATTATACTTATTTAATCAAAAGCTCTTTAAAATAGAAATATATTTAAAATATTATTTATCATAAGCAAAAGATTATACTTGTTTGATCGAAATGTCGCATCAAAAGAAACTATATCACCAAAAGAAGCATAGTCTTTAATAGCTTCTTCATCATCCCAAAAAAGCCCAACCAACTTATCATCATCACCTAAAACAAAAAAAAAATAAAACTATAATAAATGTGAACTTAATAATGTGATGCACCATATATTAATAATACAATACACCAATAATTATAAAAGTGATGCACCTACAATATAACTAAAATACTCATCATTTTTAAATAAAATAAATCAGAAAATCATCTAAAACACCAAAAAACACACAAAATGATCAAAATATCACAAATCGATGTTTTATGTGTTTTAAATGCAAATGTTCAAAATCGTGATGAAAACTGATCAAGTTTGCAAAATTGGCAGCCTTTAGTCCCCAAGTTTCATAAATTGTCAAAAATAGTCCTCTTATACTTCAAAGCAAAAGTCACCAAAGGTCCTTTTTAAATCAAAGTTGTCAAAATAAGTCCTTGGTGAAAATACAGTTTGAGAAATTTACAAAATGGTCCTCCAAGTTTGAAATTTGGCAAGATGGCCCCCGAATTTTGAAATTGGCAAGTCTAGTCCATACTTTTTGAAAGTGTCATTTTCGTCCTTGATAAACTTTGATGAATTAAGATTAGGTCCTTTCATTTTCGTAATTACAACTAAGGTCCTTTGTGATTTAAAACCTTCAAAACCCCATTGGCCCATCAATACACTTTTGACTTATATCAATATGAATTTGACCCCTCATAATATAATATCTCGTCAAACTTCAGAACAAACAAACACACCTTCTCCGCTCTCTCCTTGTCTCACTATATCCACCACCATTTCTCCACTCAACTTCACACCATCCACCATCAATCCTCTCCTCAACATTTTCCTCCCTTGTTTCACCTCCATACAACTACAAAATCACATCATATCTTCACTCATCACACTTCATTCCTCCACCGCCAATGCAACTCAAGCCAAAATGAAATCAAACGCCAATATTGTTTGAACTCATCCAATGGCTAGGAAAAAGTGGATATTTGTATACAAATAGCACATTTGGGTATAAAAGGTTAAAGAGTACAGACGGTAGCAGTAGTGTAGTTTAGTTTTAGTTAATGTCGCTTTTTATATTTTCATGTTTTCCTGTGTATGTTTTAACTTTCAAGTTATTGTTTAAGTGTTTTTGAGTGTAAGTGATCCTTTATCAATAATAAAATTCAAGTTTCCTTTCCATTCTTAGTTTATGTAAAATTTCAATTTCAAAAGATTTTCATGTTAAATGAATGTTATTCTCGCTGTTATTGAAGTTCTCATATTCGATATCTCATATAGCTTATTGAATGCTTATATAAGCTTTATTTAGATTATACTTCAATCAACCTTGGTCAACAAAAGTAAATAAGATTATTCTTGGTTCAAATGAAATGGTAAGGTGATCCGCTAATCGGGTTAGAATAAATTTTATTTAGATTAGGTTTGGTTTGTGTCATTCGCACAGTCGATACGCTGTTGTACTTGTTTCATTTTCAAGTTTTAAGTCGGCTTTGCATTTTAGCTTATCCGTATATCTCAGGTCAAAATTGTTTTCTATGTGTTTATAGTTGTAATATGATCATATAAACTCATTTTGGATTAAGGTACTATATGTGGTCTGTTTGTTCTAATTTCAGCTTTGCAAATCAAGTTTTATGGTTTGTTCAAGAGTTTACAATGCATTATAGGTCAGCTCTTTGGTTGGTATTTGTTGTAAATGCTTGGTTAGGTTATTCTAGTTCATTTGTCTAACTTTGGTCTCAACTTCACCAAAGTCAAAAATCCCATCTCATAGCTTCACAGCCTCATGAGGGATTTTTTAGAAGTCCAAATCTTGTTTTGCGCATCAAATTTATAGAACTAGCTTGATTCAGTCTTAATTCATCATAATATACCATTATCACCATTAAATCAAGATTAAAATCCATAAGTCAACTTTCCATGTTTTCACCTGTCAAAGTTTGCAAAGGAAGCTTAGTCAACTAGAAAGATTTTTGTTGAATCATTTCAGTTATTTTCTATGAAACTTGTTGTTTTAGAAAGTGCTTCGGCTCTTTTTAACATGGTCATTTTTTCCAAATTTTGTAAATTTTCTTTTAAAGCTCAAAAAGCTGTGATTATGGAGCTTAACTTCAGGTATATCAAGGTTCGCACAAGCTCATAGGTTTTCAGACCTGCACGTATTCACTTGAGCTCCTCGTCTACATTTGGTTTAGATACTCTCACCTAGGTCTAGTGTTAGTTCCATAATTAGTTTTCTCGCTTACAAAATATTTAGGTGCTTGTTTTAAGCTCAAACTAGGCACCCTTAATGCTTTTTTGAATTATTATCTCAATACACCAAATCATTGCATCTTGCAACTCGTGGTTAGAACCTGATCTTGTTGCATTTGATCATTTTTAGCTCTTTGTGCATATCAGTTTGGTAGCTTTGGTGAGTTAGTTTATCAAGTGCTTATTTCAAAGCACTTTGCACATCAGATCCTATTTTCCACATAGCACCCTATTTTTCCATTTTTCTTATATTCCTAATATTATTTTAGACTTTTCCTGAAATTTTCAGATTTTTCTAAGTTGTTTTGCTATTTTTCCTAATTTAAATTAGTTTTTAATCCTTTTAATTAGCTTTAATATAAATAATTAAGAAAGTCTAAAAATAATTTTCATTTTTCTTAAGTTTATAAATAAAAAGCTAAAAGTATTTTTCCTTATTTTTCTCCTTTTATTTGGTATTTTTAATAATTTAAATTAGTTTTAAATAGTTTTAAATTAATAATAAATACATAAAAAGCCTAAAAAATATATTTTCAGTTTTTAAATTATTTTTATCATATTTTAGATTTTTCTAAGTCTTAATTTTATTTTTCTAGTCTTATTTCCTAATTTCTTGTATTTTAGGTAATTATTAAATAGTTTTAAAATAGTTTTAATTAATAATAATACATAAATAGTTTTAAAATAATTTTATTTTTCTATAAATTTTCTTTATCATTAGGATTGTAAAATGTATTTTCATATTTTAGGATTTATATTGTATAAATTTCACTTTTATTTTGCACGCTAATTTAGATTTTATTTTATACGTAGTTTAGTTTTTAGTTTTAAACGCTCATCACTTTAAATATAGTGATACGCGCATTTAATATCTTTTATCTTTTTAATTTTCTTAATTTGCCTTTAAGTCGCTTTTATTTATAATCTTTTCAAGAAGTGTATTATCCTATCCAAATCCTTTCCATCGCTAATAAGGATCATTCTACCGTCAATCGCTAAGTTGCACACACCATTGAAGCTCCGTGGGACTTAACTAATCTTAAACTAATCAACAGATTCTCTCGACTATTTACTGTCTAAATGCTTTGTCCATTAGACTAGACTTAAAGCATGCATCACACCTACAATATAACTATGATGCATCCAGATATTAAAATTTAATAATGTGATGCACCAAATATTGACACTATGATGCACCTGCAAAAATAACTATGATGCAAACAGATATTAAAAATTTAATGAACTAAAGAATATATGCATCACCTTTATAATAATTGACATAAAACCAGAGAATGAAGTTGACTCAACAACTTCTCAATGTACCATTTGAGCATCTCGATCCCCAATAAAACACTAATTTTCTTCTTTGATTCTACAATCAATAACTTGTTCCAACTCACAAAGCCACCATAGACTTGTTTCATCAATCTAAACCCAACAACAGGACCAAAATTTGCATTTGAAACTTGGTAAAGAAATGTTGCTTTCAGATAACCCATCTTCCTCAATTCTTCAAAAATCATATCTTTTTCAAATACTACGCAGTGGTTATGTCCATCTTCAAACTGTGAACTTCATAAATGTTTCTTTATTAATTGTATGATTTTAACAACCACACCTAAATAGTCCTCTTCCTGGTTTGCTTTTTCTAACATCACCAAACCTATGCTAATCATCATCGATTTCACTTTGTCCATTTATATCATTATCGCGAATGTAATCACCGCATTTACCATTAGAATCTTCATTTAACCCTTGTCTAGAACAATAGAAATACTTCAACGCTAACCGAAAAACCTTTTGCCTTGTAATCGCCACCTCTTTCACTAAAACCGCCTTTTTACCATAATGCCACATAAAATTATATCTGGTCTATTGAAATAAACTGACATCCTTCTATAGGTTTTTCAAGGCAATCAGGATACCAAGTTCTACTTCCATCTTTTCCACAAAACATAAAACCAACATGATCTCTAATTTAACAGTTTCAACATTCCGCACCATGTTTAACAAAAAGAATGTGAAAAAATAGTGCATCACATATATAAATAGTGCATCAAGCAATGATACTATTATTTAAATTAAACTCACTATCGCTTTCGCTAGCATTAGCAATCAATAAATTTCATTAGCTTCACTAGTTACAAACTTATGTCTCACAACACTTTTAACCGATTTCTTCAATCTGCTAAGTCCCTAAACACTTAAATGTCTAAAACATCCAAATTATAAAACATTGCCATTTAAATGTCTGAACATCCAAATTATAAATCACATTTTACTTTTTGACAGTGTAAAAAGATAAGATAAGAATCTTTACACAGTGTAAAAGATAAGCCTTGGTACTTCTAATACATTTTACTTTTTGACAGTATTCTTTGAGACAATATTTTATTCTCACTCAAGTACAATACAATGTAAAAGATAAGATTCTGTTACACTTATATAATGTACCTCTACTCCATATCCTACTACATAAAAATTTCCTATTTTCTCAACTTCATATTAACACACACTCACTTTATTCTTCTTATTCACTCAATAACAATGGCAAAGACCAAATGGAAACTTTCAAAATAATGAAGAAGAGTATGAGTTTGTATTAAACAACTATTTGCTTTTTGATCAGTTGTTGATGTTGGGAAGAACCAATGTCTAATATGGTTCATATAGGCAAGTGATGTGTGGATGAGGACAAATATCCTTACTTGGTCATGGTCACAAGACTTCTACCGGATGAGATTTATGGACTTGATGGGGAAGAGGAGAAGAAGATGAAGATGGGAAGATCTGAGAATGAGGAGGAGGTCAAAGTGAGTGGTGGCAAAGAAGGAAATGGAGCAAGTAAAGGTCGATAGTGCAACAAATGAGGTGAGGAAGAAAGTTTCAAAGTGAGGACAAAGAAAGCGAAAGGTGCAACAAACCGAGGAAGATGATAAACGGGTTGAAACAAGTGAATAATCCTACAATATTTGAAGATATTTATAATTTGGAAAATAGGATTAGTAGTCTTGAAAATCATTTCAACGACTCAAGCAAATAAGAAAAGGAGAGAGCTCGAGCTAAAAAGTAGTTTATGATGATGGTCATTTATGTTTTTAGTATCATATTAGTTTTTTAGTTGTCAAACTCATTTTAGTGCGTTTATGTGCTATCTATGCAAATGTATTAATGTATTAATGCAAACAGAGACTTCTCTCATGGCATATGAGTTTAAGTTACGCTATGTAAACTAATGCATCATAATATTAAAATCTACTACAAAAAATTACTAAATCATAATTATATAGTAATCAAAATACTTACCCTATATGTACGATCAAACATTTTGAGTTAATGATTTATATAGACATAAATCTATTATGCACCATCTACTAAAAGTCTAATAATCATACTCATATTTATACTAAACATCAAACACAATCGAAGCTACATACATATAAAACGAGAATATTCCTAAAACACTAGTAATCCTATCATATAATATACCGCAACAGACTAATCAATTGCATCATAATCTAATATGTATATCATAATATAATATGTAACATGACGTAAAATTATAACTAATCTTAAAACTACTACTGCATATACTTAAAAATATTGCATCATAATCTAATATGTAATGCATCATAATATAATATGTACTGCATCATAAACTTATAACAAATCTTAAAACCATGACCATATCCCCTACACTAATCCTATATAATCCTATGACTATCATATCCAAAGCATACCATACTAAACCAATTCAAATGTGCAATGACTAGCAGTGTTTTGTTACTAGTAGCCATTGTGAATCCTTCCTCATTCCTACTTCCATCTACATTAACATCAATAACCATCTCTGCATCTTTAAGATTAGAAGAATCACCCCTCAATTATTGGTACATATCCACGCTTATAATTTTAAATGAAAAGAATGGCACTACATCTTTCAAGTACCTTATTCATACCTTCTAAAGTCTATCATTTGTAACTAAATATAACAATAATTAACCATTAATAATACATTAAGCTTTCATTAATCATTGATTGAGCAAGTATGGTTCAATTCTTAAGTAGTATTCATCAGTCTTAAAACTAATGCGTCATAGACCTAATATACTGCATCATAAACTTATAACTAATCTTAAAACTACTACATCATAATATTATAATCTACATCACAAACTACTAAATCATACTTATATATCTATTCATCTTATTCTTAAAAAACTACTGCCATTATAATACAATATGTAATGCATCATAAACCTATAACTAATCTAAAACTACTAAATCATAATCTTATAATCTACTGCACAAACTACTAGATCATACTTACATATCTATTCTTCATAGTCTAAAAATTAGTGCATCATACTCATACATGCACAGCAACATAAACTTATAATTAATCTTAAAACTAATGCATCATAATCTTATAAATCTAAAGTAGTATTCATCAGAGTCTTAAAACTAATGAATCATAGACCTAATGTACTGCATCATAAACTTATAACTAATCTTAAAACTACTACATCATAATATTATAATCTACAACACAAACTACTAAATCATACTTATATATCTATTCATCATATTCTTAAAACTACTGCATCATAATACTACATCATAATTAGATAATTATTCTTCATAGTCTAACAACTAGTGCATCATATACCTATATGTAACTAAAAATCAAACTCTTAAGTTAATAATTCGTATACTCATATGTCTAAATTTTAGATAGTTATATTTCAATCAAGCATAATTATAACTAAACATCAAACACCAGCTGTGCATCAATCAAATACAAATTTATCAACTGAAACTATTAGTATAATCTCGCTAAAATCATAAACATAATAAGAAAAAGTATATCAAAATTAAATTAAAAATAATAAAAAGAAAAAATATAAAAATTAAAATCTTACTATCAATATTCATTGATGATGATGATGAACACTCGTTATTGATTGAAGAAGAACACTCGTTATTGATTGAAGATGAACAAACGGTATTCATTGTTGATCACGGTGAAGATCACGGTGAATAAGAGGAGAAGGACGGTGGTGATGACAGAGGAGAAGGACGGTGGTGCAGATCACGGTGGTTTCAGAGGAGAAGGACGGTGGTGGATATCGTGGTTTCAAAGGAGAAGGACGTCTAAAGTGTAGCAGAGAAGATGAGATGAAAGAAACGTGAAAAACAGAAAAGAAATACCTTATATACCTTTTATTTTGTGGTGAAATGATCACAATGCCCTTGAGAGTAAAAAAAAGGGAGGGGTGAAGATGGGACACATGGCGCATTGTGGTGGCTTCCCATTCTTTTCATTTTACACATGGCGCATTGTGGTGGCACGTTCAATGCAGAACCATCTTTTTGTACAGAACTTTACAGAACCACTTTGAACCAATGAGAATTTAGTATTATTAAATCTTTTTATTTAATTCAAAAGGGCAAAATAGTAAAACACTTTTTTTGTTTTTTTAAATAAAAAAACGTCTTTTAAGTCCCTTGATTTTTTATTTTATTTTATTTTATTATTTTTTTTTGTAGCATACATGTTTTTCTAGAAAGAATGAGGTGCATGTGTGTTTTTTAGTAATATTGTAAATTTACATATGTTTTTTTACGTACAATTATTTAGACATTAAACATGTTTTGCTTAAAATGATAATTGCACATATGTTTTTAGTATACATTCTTTCATCGTCGAAATTTATAACAAAAAAATATAAATATATAAATGTAACATCTAAATTTATAAACAACCAAAAAGATAAACAATATACACAAAAGTTTGATATCAAATGAAATTCAAATAAAATACAAATGACGTCATCCTAAAACATGTGTGCACTTCTTAAAAAACATGTGTGCACTTTTCAAAAAACATGTGTGCACGCTTTCGTATCTCATTCTACACTTGTGTCTTGACATCTTTATCATGATCAACACTTGTCTTTTTGATACCTGAAATAAGTTTTAATAAATAACATAACTATAACATAACACATATGCACAATCTTTATTTATATCAAATTCGTTAGAACTTATGAGTACCCTTCCAAGAACATATGTGCACGCTGCGCTTTCTTTTCAAATTCAGTAGAACATATGTGCCCGTCTTACAAAAACATATATGCACGCTGCAATTTTTGTGAGCATCTTGCTTTTAACTGCACATTAAAGAGAACATATATGATTATTATAATATTTAAATAGTACAAATGTTCTTAAAATGCATTTACAAGTGATGCTCTTATTGCTTTTTGAAAACATTTTAAATAATAAATCCAAATGTGCTACTGTGAGTGGAAAGGGCAAAAAAAAAGTGAGTAAAGGACAAGCAAACACTATTACTGTTAACTGAAATCGAAATTTTTTTGTACTGATTGTGTTCCTACTAACCTAAAAAACAAATCAAAGCATACACCCAAATAGAGAAAAAAAGGAAAAAAAAAAACTACAAAATTATTTAAAAGCTAACTTGCAACATCCTTAGACACCACAATAAAAAGGCCAACATCATGAAGGTATTAGGCCCATAGTATGTTTTATGTTTTAGGATTCTAACACAATATATCTTATCATTGTAATTTGTATTGGTCAAAGCAATCATATTCAACATAATCTCTATATTCAACATGGTATCGGTAAAACTCCGATGATCCAAAAAAAAAAAAAAAAAACAAAAAAAATTTCTTCCACTGCAATCAAGTAACATCGATACCATTGGAACTCAAAAGTTACTTTCCACCGGTTTTCAGACACTCTTTATCGACAACCGGACCGTTCTTCGATACCCAAGATTTTCTTTCTAGGCGCCGCATCTGTTTGAAACCTTAGCAATTAGCGGATTGTATCTTTCTGATCTCTTTCATCGTCACGATCCATGTGTTTATTTGATTTGATGTGAATCGAAGGAATAGGAATGAATGTAATTTGTTTTGTGATTTTGGGATTAAATCAATAATTGAATATTAGGCCCATAGTATGTTTGTATCTCCGGGGGTACTGGTCTTTTGGCCAAAACAAGGAGGTTTGACAGGTCCAATTGGCTACTCAATTCAGCAAGGGGGGTCACTTGGTCCTATGGTTCAACAGTGCAACTTAACGGGTCAGCGCCTAGTTGAAAACACATTAACGCTATAATAAAAATTGGTACCTCATGTGCACGAGTGTTACTTAGCACCTACAAACCTTTTTCGTCAATTTTCAATATTAAATAATGCATCTTCTAGAGATAATGTTTAGATCTGTGAGAACAATATTTAATGGTTAAGCAACATATTTATTTATTTCTCTAATAACAATTTTGAGGAGATGGGGGAAAAGATAATGGGATTTTAGTGGCGGCTGTGAAAGCTACGAATTAATAGGGAGGATTTACGGCGGTGGTGGCTGATTTAGGATTAGGGTTAAGAGAGAGATGTTTGAGGGTGGAAGGGAAAGAGATATGAGGATTTCTTTTAGTGATTACAGGAACGGTTTTAAAATCAATTAACATGGAGTTCCTATAATAAATACCCTTTGACACTTAAAAAAGTGATACCTCAACTTTAGTTAAATTACAATTTTGGCACTTTTAATCTCAACCTTTGATCAACTCATTCAATGGTTTAGATTTATTTTAAAGAGTTCTGTAAAGTTCTGTACGAAAAAATGGTTCTGCATTGAACGCTACACTATATATATATATATATATATATATATATATATATAATATTTTTATATAGCGACAGATCGTTTTGTGTTAAAAGAGGTTTATGGGTTCTAAGCGAAAAATAATAAAAGTTTGAAGATTTGGGGATTAAACATAATGTTTTGAAACCTGGTTCGACCCGGGTGGTTCTACCGGTTGAACCATTCCCGTCGAAAAACGGGTCGATTTAAACCGAGTCAACCCGACAGGTTGGGTCAAAACGGGTCAAATTAAACAGGGTCAACCCACCGGGTATGAAGCGTCTCGGTCATCCCGGTTTTCGATATGTATTAATAGTTTCAAATTTCACTTTTAACTTTTCGGTTTTTCCGTTATATAGTATAAGAGGGCACCCGTGCGTTGCGGCAGAGGGTACCCTGTGACGATTAACCGGAGAAATAGATCTCGATGAGACCTGATTCACCAGTTTGTATCGGTTTCAACGGGTCCTCTCTAGTTCGTTTTCGGATGGCTGTTATTGGTTAGCCGAAGCGGTGGAGACACTGGTTTTCGGTTGAACTCGTTGGTCCGGTCTGATTTTCAATACCATATGAATCACCTAGTACAAACAATCATCTTCATGATACCCAAACCTTTGTACTACCACCATCCAAAATACCACAATCCAACTCTAGGATATCCGCACGGATTAGTATCCGATCTTGTTGTCTAGCAAAACCAACCTCAAATGGTTCATCCTCAACAAATAACTCACCACAAGATGCTTCCATTATAGCACCTCCCTCATCACCAACAAGTACACCAACTTCATCACCACCTAAAGTCACTCTTTTGGAACTCCTTAAGACTCCAACAAGATCTAAACAGCCTAAACAAAAAGAAATAGTCTTTTCAACACCCCCCACATCTCCAAATACTATTTTTCAAGATCTTGAAACATCACCACCATTAGCTCCCATCACATTACAAGAACATCTAGGTTCTTTTCCACCACCACTTACAAACATTCCGGATGTTGATCCATATTTTCCTATTTTTCCACCACATCTTCCGCATAACTCAAATCAAAACAACCCGGAAAACTTCCGCACTCATTACCCACATCATTTACATTGTGAACATTGCCAATCCACTAGGGAAATCGCAATAGAAGTTAGGGAAGAAATGCGTTTCATAATCAACCTCATCCTTGATCGCATCAATACTATCACTCATCAAAACATCCATCCATAACCTTATGCAAAAGTATGGAAGGAATCACTACTACTATTTTCTATTTTCAGTATTTTTTTTTCTTTTGAAGTCATTTTCAAGAACAAGTCTTGTTCTTATTTTTACATGCTTGTACGTGGCATAAATACCACTATAATTTGTTGTTTTATTACAAGGCCTTGCTTACATACCTTGGCTCCCAATCTTGATTCTCGCCAACTAGGGGTGGCAATTTGGGTCGGGTTCGGGTTGGGTTGTCAACCCAACCCAAGATTAACCCATTTAACCCATATATATACTTGGGTTGGCGGGTTAAATAGGTTACACGGGTTGAATCGGTTCTTTCTTAACCTATTTAACCCTTTTTATACACAAAGTTGGCACATTACAGTTAAGCAGGTTAAACAGGTTGTTAGGTTGACTTTTAACACATTTAACCCGCATAATAACATATAAATAATTTTTAGTTTATGAAAAAATCTTAAACGGGTTAGCTGACCTGATTTTTTATTCTCAACCCGACTTAGATAGGTCGACCAAACCGACGAAATCTATTTAGCACAACCCGAACCTATTAATTTTAGTAATCCGTCGAAATTGCCACCCCTATCGCCAACCACAAGATTATTTAAGCATGTTACTAACCTTTCTTTTTGTAGGATTTTTATTTTTCTTCACTTTACGCCCCAAACAAAGGGGAGCTACCGTCAAGGGGGAGTTAGCGATACGTGGACTAATTTTTCCACACTTTTATGTTTATTTCTTCCAAGGGTTAACTTTTTGTTTCGACAAAAAAGGGGAGAAGAAGTAAAACTTAGGGGCTTTCAAAACTTACATCTATTCTTAAGTTTTACTCATCATAACATTATGTTTTGTGATCAACAAAAAGGGGGAGATTGTTAATACAAATAAACCGTAAAAACGTTTATTAATATTTTGCGATCTCTTTGTGTTTTGTTGATAACGAATATAATGTTATCTTAAGTGTAATTATAAGGATACATGTTATTTTTGTAAAGCATTTACATATAGCCATTTAAATTCAAAAATGTAATAATTAAGCATTTGTTGTAATAGTTAATTAGGATGGGTAAAAACCATAACCCATGGACCATAACCCATGGATCTTAACCCATACCCAAAGTGACTAGATACAATGTATACTTAGATACATTGAATCTAAAGAAAACCCATGGACCAACCCATAACCCATGACCCATAACCAAAAAACCCATGGGCAAAGAGGAGCGTTCCACGGATCCCTAGGATTACACTAGACGGATCCCAAGTGGAAGGGATCCGTGGGATCCGGGGAACAGTGAAGATTTTTGCCTATAAATAGAGAGCCATTTTTTCATTTTAACTCACCCCTCTTCTTACTAAATCTCTCATACACTCTCATTCTCTTCTAACATATAGATCACTTGATCTAGAGAGTTGTTCTTCTTTCTTTCTATTTGTGATCCTCATATAGGTCCTTCTCTAAGGCGAGATCACGAGCATTCTACAAGTCATCCAAGCAAGGGGTCATTGATTGATTTGTCACTCCGCAAGATTTCTGTAGCAAAGATCTTGTATTTGATATTTCACATATTTGTTGTGTAATAGTCGTGTTGGTTTGGTCCACCGTGCTACGGACTTGGTATTTAGCTTTGTAATGGAAAAAGTGTAAGCAACGTTGTGAAGGCTTCTCCGTCAAGTGAAGGAGTTTGTTGACATAGTGCTTGAACTCTCGAGTAGATGACTCGGGGAGTGGAGTAGGGCAAGGAAGGTGTCCTTGTAGCCGAACCACTATACATCGGTTGTGTCTTTTCTTTTCCATCGCTTTACTTTATTTACTTGCTTTATCATTAGATCTATATTCTCTCCACAACCATAAGATCTCACATATTAACGAATCTAAAAGTTTTTGAAACTAACGTAAAATCGGAAAAACTATTCAACCCCCCCCCCCTTATAGTTTTCCACAAATATTTGAAAGGAAACATTTGTCCTTTTAACGACAAATATTTGTTTTTAGAATCAGAGCATGAGGTTTGAAGATTTAAGATAAAGCATGGCTCTGTTCTTTCTTTGAAAAATGGGTTACTCCCTGAAATGACAATAAACCATTGTTTTACTTTCTCCCAAATTATTATTATTATTATTATTATTATTATTATTATTATTATTATTATTATTATTATTATTATTATTATTATTATAAATCACACTTTTATTAAAAACTCATAGGATTACAAAGATTAGTGGGAGCCTCGAAACCAACTGAGTCCCCACACCTCTAGCAATGGTAAAACCAATCCTATTAAAGATATGAACTGCTGCACGCGCTCCAATGTCCTGGGTCATGGAGAATCGTCGAATACGCTTAAGTAAGGTGACTGCATCTTTCTCAAGTTCTCCAAAAGAAGAAAAAGAGAAGGGGAGAAACCCATATCCAATATCCGCACATTTAGCATCGTACTTGACCCGTTTACGCTGTGCAACATCACTGATCGCTCGCCCTGGTATAAAATCAATCAACCCGGATTGCGTTAAAGGCGACGAACCCGTAAGATCAACACATACGTCGCGTCCACTATCCCAAGAGTAGAGTAATATGTCAGCCGGTCGCAAGGATCTGTCCCCATCTCCAAAAAGCCCAATATCCACCTCCTTGCGAGCGGAAATCCCTGACCGAGAGCATATATCAACAAGAATATCGCGCACAAGGTTGTGACGATGTTTAATGCCAATAATACCCGCACACGATACAACGTGATCCCCGTAAATATCTCCAGGAAAAACCTTAGAGCAGGCAGAACACGGTACCTGAACAGTGAAAAGGGGAACACCCAAACGATAACACAGTACACAACGATAAGCCCTGGCATTCATAGTTTGTCCCAATCCAGATATCGGAGCCACCCTAAGCCAATCCGAGGTGTGATCCTCCTTTAAAGAACTCCATAACGCCATCTGTCGAGGGGAAAGATGGAAAGTAGATTCAACATTTTGGGAAACCCGACCGAAATATATATCTGCCAATTTCTTCATAAGTTTGGGGGCAGTGACCTCGCTAGGGTTACTCAAAAGGTCAATATCCATATTCACATTGAAAGTACATAGAGCATCATCAAAAGAGGGACCAGCAGTTACAATACCCGAACCATGAAGAAGCTTAGTCTCAGAGGCCACCGATTGAAGTCTATAAGCAAGGAAGGCATAGTTCAAGACATCACCTGCAGAATATAAACCAAGTCCCCCAAAAGCAAAAGGTAAGGTGGTGAGTCTCCACCGCCACACCAAAACCGGTCCGAAGCGGTGACAATACGCTCCAAAGAAGAACGAAGTGCCGCATCAAAAGAAAGCTGAGCACACTCAAAGACCCGAGGAGAACATGTGCGCATAGAAAAATAGAGCTTAGAAATACCAAAGACATGTACGGAGTAACAAAAACTCGCATTGAGGGTCATTAAGTTTGGCAACTGCCTCCATAAGTTCAATAGTTTTAGCAACCCTTTTCAGGACCAACTTACTACCGAACTCAAAATCCACACTAATAGGTCCACCCAATAATTTAACACCATGTGAGGGGCGAGAAATATTAGGGGGAAAAACACCATCATACCTGCTTCTGGGGTCCTCTTGTGGCCAAAAGACTTCAGTTTTATCAACATTGAGGTGTAAGCCACGACATGGTCCATCTGCCATAATCAACTCTAAAACCTTACCCACAACCAAGGTATCACCAATAATAGTGCCATCATCCAAATACCATGCTTGAAAAGAAAGGTCAAAAGAGTCTCTAATCTTACGTGCCAGAGGATGTAACACTAAAGCAAAGAGAAGAGGTCCAAGAGGATCACCTTGTTGCACGCCTTGATGAGACCAAAGAGTATGCTCACCATAATATAATCTGGCAGGACTGGAGTAACAGAATTCCACCCACTGTGAAATAGCTGGGAAATGAAGTCGAACCTCACGCAACATAACAGCCCGATCCACCATGTTGAAAGAGTTTTTAAAGTCCACCAACAACATAGAAAGACCAACATCACCCCCACGGTCCTCAATCAAACGATTCACAGCATGAAGAATAGCTTCCCCTCCACCCGATACTCCCACACCAAATTGTAAATCATTTAAATAACCATCAGAAGAATGGCCAATCATGGATGCACAAACCTTGGAAACTAAATGCCTCCAAACAGTCCCAATAGCAATAGGACGGATACCCCCTCCTGGTTTGACTAGGGGTGTGAGAGGAGCACTAGCAATGTACTCACCCAACGCCCTTGGGCACTTACCAGCAAGAAAAAGGTTCACCACTTGGGTGATAGAAGCGACCAACTCATCAGAAATAGCCACAGCTGCACCATTTAAACAGTCCAAAAGGTGTTGGGCACGCAACCCATCCTGTCCACATGACGTGCCACGGGGAAAACTCTTGATCATGTCAAGAACCTTAGCAGGGGATGCGGTAAGGTGATGATGATCAATAGGTATATCAGGTAAAAGAAGAGCAGATTGGAAAGGGTGCTTAGCTTTTAAGTCCTCAAGAGTAGAAACATCATAAGGTGCAATACCGGAAGACGAAAGGACTCTGACTGCAGCAATATAATGACCATCACAAATCTTCCTCTTACATTGCTTGACATTGCGGTCACCCAAATCCAAACCATCCTCATCAATATTAGACCATAATGGGGCTGGTTCGGCTAAAACCTCACGCACAACCTGCAAACTACCACCAGGGGCGCCCCATGTATGCATGGCATTAACAATATATTCTTCCTGGCGTTGACGCTTAGTAGCTGACCTACACTCTTGATTGCTCCTCGGGCAAAAGGTTTTTAGAAGACAAAGAGGCAAAACTAACAAACCAACCCAACAAGAAATGTCCTCAGGCGTGCAAATCACCTTATCAAGAGCTCTTTTCAAAACACGAGAGAACTCCAAACGACATTTGGGAGGGATGGATTTGACAGTCCGCAAACCCTTAGAGAATAAAGTATCAAGAAGAGGTAAATCGAACCCACCAAGCTCGTCCAAAACCGAATCCTCAACAAGGGCTACATGAGAAGGAACTTGTGGTTTAGTGAGATCATATAACACGAACCGAACAATACCATCACCACAATCAGGAGGAGACACAAAATTAGATCCCGCACCATGACGACACTTAGTCCGGAAAGTATGCGTTTTGAAACAACCACCACACAACCACAAACCCATACGCTTAAGAGTAACCTCTGCCCTTTCGAAAATAGCCAAATCCGACAAAAGAGAATGTCTAGTGATAGCTTGAGCCTCACCACTAAAGTGTCGATCACGAAAATGAGTGATCAAAGAGGTTTTAGTAAGCCCATTTCCGCCACCATCTCGACACCCACTAAGACCCGCAAAGGGACAGTGAAATCTAACAGCAGGAATAGAAACAACCAAACTAAACCACAACCTCTTGCAACCAAGCCTCGAGCAAAGAAAAACCAAAATGGATACACCACAACCACAAAACTAAAATAACCAATGAAACCAAATCAATGTGGAGCTAAGCACAAGACCAACATGCCACAGTTGCAACAAAGAGAATCCTCCTTGTATGAGAAGCCAAAAGAGACCAAAGATCCCAAGTAACCCCACAAAAGGATAAGCTGCTATAAAGAATCCCAAAGAGAACTACAAACAGTCCACGAATAATGTAGCACAAGAACCCATAATAAATTCCACAAATAAAGTAGCACAAGAATCCGAAAATAATGTACCACGAATAATTTCAGCACATACCATACGCAGGGAAGAAAAACAAATAAAAGAGCGAACCACCGAAGCTCGTTGTTACCAGAACCGAGACACCAGAAAGCCCGTAAAACCCAGCACTGTTTAGAAGAAGCAAAACAACCGCGAGCAGGATCGAGGCTCGAAAAAAAAACCCACGAACATAATCGAGTTTCGAAATAAAACCCTATAACGTATTTACACAATGATAAAACAAAAGAAAACCTAGGGATAGAACATACCGACAACAAACTAAACCCAACTGATGGTTGGGTCAGGGGCCGTCATGATGGGACGAGATGAGCGTCGATCACAAACAATACCCAGCTGAAGGTAACCACAAAGATGAAGGATCGGGTGTTGTCATGAAGACGAGGTGAAAGAGGAAACAGGCGGCGTCTGAATCGCATTATTATTATTATTATTATTATTATTATTATTATTATTATTATTATTATTATTATTATTTTAATATTCGAACAACATCTAAAGACCCGTGTCCTTCTTTGAATGACAGCACAAAGACCGTAGATATTATCGAATCGAGAAAAACATGACAAAGTGACAATATTTTTTGAAAATTTTCAAGTTTTTCAAATTTTTATTGATGTTTGAAAGTTTTATATTTTTCTATTTGCTTTTTGTAGGTTTTGTAATTTTGTATTTTGCTTTTCGAATAAATATTTACAAGAGATGGATGTAGAAAGACCTTTACTCCTCGTCTTCCTCCTGAAGACGTTTGAGTGTTTCCGGTTGTAGACTCTTTAGACCAACTCGTGGAAGGATAAACTCAAAACGTTCTCTAGGAAGAGCTTTGGTGAAGATGTCTGCTAATTGGTATTCGGTCCTCACAAAATAGAGTTCCACCACACCGTTCTCCACTTTCTCCCTGATGAAATGATGTCGAATGTCGATGTGCTTTGCTCTTGAGCGTTGAAAGTTGTTGCATGAGAGAGCAATAGCACTTTTATTATCACAGTACAGAGGGATTTTGTTGACTTCAAAGCCATAGTCAGATAATTGGGATCTCATCCATAGGATTTATGCACAACAAGATGACATGGCTATGTATTCAGCCTTTGTAGAGGATATAGAAGTACTCATTTGTTTCTTTGAAGACCAGCTCACAAGCTTATCGCCCAAAAACTGAGCACCTCCAGACGTACTACGACGTGTATCTTGACATCCTCCATGATCAGCATCTGCATAGGCTGTTAGTGACATACCGGTGTCCTTCGGGTACCAAAGTCCCGTATTGATGGTTCCTTGGAGATACCGAAAGACCCGTTTAACCGCTTCAAGGTGTTTTTTGGTAGGCTTAGCCTGATATCTAGCACACATGCAAACAAATAACGAATGTCTAGTCTCGGGTGAGGTACATCGTGGATCCAATCATACTACGATATTTTGTTTGGTCTACCATGATCCCCGAGTGGTCCTCATCCATTTTAGTATGCTCTATCATGGGAGTGTCAACAGGGTCACAAGAATCAAATCCAAATTTCTTTAAAATCTCATTTGCATATTTAGATTGATTTATAAAAATGCCTCCGGGACTTTGTGAAAATTGTAATCCCAAGAAAAATGACATTTGTCCCATCATTGACATTTGAAATTTGGGACCCATTTCATTTAAAAAACGGTCACATTCATTGGGGTCAGTCGAGGCAAAAATAATATCATCAACATAGATTTGAACATGGATTAAATGTTTGCCTGACTTTCTGGTGAACAATGTCGGATCAACTGCTCCTTTGGTGAATCCAGTAGATAGAAGAAACTTTGATAGCGTATCGTACCATGCCCTTGGAGCTTGCTTCAAATCGTAAAGAGCCTTCTTCAAATGATAGACGTGGGTAGGATGCTCTGGATTCACAAAGCCTTCAGGTTGGCTGACGTATACGACTTCTTTAAGATCTCTATTAAGAAAAGCCGTCTTTACATCCATCTGATAGACTACCATGTTCTTACTTGCAGCATTAGCCAAGAAGATTCTGATTGCCTCAATACGAGCAACTGGAGCAAATGATTCCTCAAAGTCAATACCCTCTTCTTGATAGTATCCTTTTGCAACCAATCGAGCCTTGTTCTTTAATACATCACCATGCTCATCAAGTTTTACTTTGAAGATCCACTTTAGAGCAATGATCATAGCACAGTCAGGAGCAGGTACTAATGCCCATACATCCAGTCGATCAAACTTATGAATTTCTTCTTGCATGGCATTGAACCAACTGTCTTCATTCATAGCAGTTTTAACGTCTTTTGGTTCGATCTTAGAGAGTACAGAGTTGAAGAAGCACCATAAGGCATCGGTTGCAAGTTGTCGACGAGTGGATACTGGACGAGAAAGGTTTCCAATAATGTTGTCCAATGGGTGATCATGTGTCCATTTTTTAAGGTGTTCATGTGGTTGTTGTTGAGGAACAGAAGTAGCAGAGTCGATTTCTCCTGATGAAGATGGTTCATATGATGATTCAGGAGAAAATATGTTTTCAAAGGGTTCATCTTCTGGAGGAGCAAAAGGATTTTCATCATCTGTAACTGCAGCAACATTTCCATTGTGTACACTTGATGATTGAGGTATTGATGATGAGACCGAGTGATCAGCAGAAGGCGCTTCTTGACTTAGTAACATAGAAACTGAAGGGTTAACTTCATTGACAGGTATAGGAGCAGCCTCTGTTGATGGATTTGACAGATCATTAACAATTGGCTCATAGTGTTCATCAAACATTGGATCAAATAGTTTCTTCAATTCATCTTCCAAAAGGGGTACATATGGAGTTACTGGTGAGGAGTTTGGTACAAGAGAAGAACTAATGGAACTATTTAGAAATGCGAGTCCAGAATTAGATTGTCCAGGAGCCATTTGACCGGTCAGCTCATCAAACGTAACGTGAATTGTTTCCAAGATATTTCGAGTTCTCTTATTGTAGATTCGGTATCCTTTTCTGTTTGGTGCATATCCTACAAATACTCCAATGTCCGCTTTAGCTTTCAAATTTGCCTAAATCTTGACCCTCATTAGTTGGGTAACATAACGCACCAAACACATGAAGGTATGATAGATCAGGTTTCGATTGTGGACAAGTTCATACGGAGTTTTTCCATGAGTTGTGTGAATTAGGGACCGATTTTGAGTGTAGCATGCAGTGACAATGGCTTCAGCCCATAGAAATGTTGGAACCTTTGAGTAAATCAACATTGTTCTAGCGGCTTCCACAAGAGTTCGATTTCGTCTTTCAACTACACCGTTCTATTGAGGAGTTCATGGAACACTTCTTTGAGGACTGATTCCAATACTTTCATAAAATTCACTGAGTTCTCTATTAACAAACTCAGTTCAATTGTCAGTTTGGACGATTTTGACAGTCTTGTTAAGTCGAACCTGCAGCTGTTTAATAAGTTTAATGATGACATCTAGAGTTTCATCCTTTGTCCTCAAGAACTTAACCCAATTGAATCGGGAGTATTCATCAACCACAACTAACATATATTTCTTGCCATTAATAGTTTGCACTCTCATCAGTCCACATAAATCCATGTGAATGGTATGTAGAACTTCCATAACAGAATTTGTAGGTTTGGGTTTGTGGGCACATTTCTTGCTTTTTCCCAATTGGCATGCTGAACAAAGATGATCCTTTTCATACTTTGTTAGGATTTAGTAAATCCAATAATTAAAGGTCGGTCACCTCAAGTATGTATACTCGTTAGAAAGCTCGTAGTCGTAGTTATTCAGTGATAGTATTTAGATTACTTTGTAACACCGTGGAGGACGGACGGGTCTTTACCCACTGTATGCCTGATCCACAGCCTAAAGTAGGCGTCTATGCTTGTACACTATAAATACCCTTTGCCCTCCAAGGCAAAGGGTTGGAGCTTCATAATATATTTTTCTTTATCTCTCTAAGTTCCCATCTTCTCCTTCTTTCTCTCTCTAAACTCCCTAACCCTAGCCGCTGCACCTTGTGTATATCAAACCAAGATCCTTCAAATGGTATCAGAGCCATGGTTTATTCATCTCTCATGTTCTTGGTTTGATTGTTATTCGTGGGTTAAAGTTTAGTTATTACGCGTAAAAGGGTGTTTAGGCGTGGTCTTGTACACGAAGGTTTGATATCATTAAAGCTTTAAATTTTTCACTCTATAATCCAAGATTCGTATTGGTTAAGGTTTATTGAGTGTTAAACTTTCAGTTTCTTGCAAAAAGTTTCAACCTTTATAAGTTTTTCTTGCCTTTTAAGAGTGTTTGGATATGAGTGTACGAACCTACGCGTAAGAGAGATACGTGGTTTTGATCATCAAGACTTGTTGTTTTGGTGTTTTTAAGGTTGTTTTATCATCTTAAGCTGGTTTTCTAAAAGGTTTTGATCTTAAAAACGTGTTTGGCAAAATTTGTACTTTCTACGCATATCAAAACCTTAATCCTACGCGTAAGAAATTTTTTACTTGATATTCACTTCTAGTGGTTACTCAGTGTTCTTCTTGCTTGGATAAGCCTGAAAAACACTTCGACTTTGGATATCTCGTGCACTGTGAAGTGTAAGAGATCGTTTTGGGTAAAACCCTAATTTTACGCATAAGCATAAAACTTACGCGTAACAATTCTTACGCATAAGCTTTTTCTTACGCATAAGCTTGTCTTACGCCTAAGGGAAAGTTATGCATAAGGTTCTTACGCCTAAGCTTTGGTTTACGCATAAACTTAAGCATTTTACCCTAAGACTCTACGCGTAAGCTCTAGTCTACACGTAAACTCTGTCTACGCGTAAGCTTGTGTCTACTCGTAAGTTGTAAGTTACTCATAAACTGCTGTCTACGCGTAAGCTCTCATCTACGCATAAGTTTCTACGCGTAACTTTGTTGTCTTCGCATAAGTGTATAAGTTTTACGGTTTATCTCTTGATTTTGTAAAATCCCGTGAAAGAATCTATTTCCCGGTTAAGTCAAAGATTTGTAAAATCCCGTAGAATTTAAACATGTCTTCCGTTGCTGATGATGTGCAAGCTGCTGGATCTGATACTCGTCCTCCCATGCTTGATAGAACTGACTATGATTCTTGGTCACAAAGAATCAGGCTGTACTGCTTAGGAAAGGAGAATGGGGTTAACATCCTTAAGTCAATTGATGAAGGACCGTATCGGGTTGAGACTACAAGAGACATAATTGATACTGCAGCAGATGGTACAATGATCTATGGAATAGACAGACCAAAGACATATGATGAGCTAAGTGATAAGGAGAAAAAGCGATTTGATGTTGATATCAGGGCTTCTAACATCATACTTCAGGGTCTTCCTAAAGACATCTACAAGCTGATCAATCACAACACAAAAGCTAAGGCAGTTTGGGATAATGTCAAAATGCTTCTCTCAGGTTCTGAATTGACCATTGAAGACAGAGAATCACAGTTGTATGATGAATTTGAGCACTTTAAGATGAAGCCTGAAGAAAGTTTCTATGAATATTATGTGAGATTCCACAAGCTGGTGAATGATATGAGGAATATCAAGATGACTATGCCAAACATTCAGCTGAACTCAAAATTCGTAAACAACATGAATCCTGAATGGCACAAGTTTGTCACTTCTGTGAAGCTTACCAAGGGGCTAAAGAACACCAACTATGAGCAATTGTATGCTTTCCTTCTTCAGAATGAGAAACATGCTATGTTTGAAAGAAGGATTCTTGAACAGTTCAAATCACAACCAGGAGAAACAAGCTCATCAAATGATACAACTGCATTCTTCACCAAAGCATCACAAGTCACACCCAATGGAAATGATAATCACAAGCCCATTCCTGATTCTAGATATAAGCAACCTAGTTCTGATGCTGTCATGGAGCACTTTATCAATCAAGTGGCTCTTATGGTCAAGCAAAACCTGAATCTCACACCTCACACTAACAACTATCTCAGAACTGCATCTAACCGTCAAAATCATGCCACTGTGAGAGACGGAAGAATTGTGGTGGAAAATGTGCAAGGAAGACAGAATGCTTATCCTCCACACAATGAACAAGGTAATGTAGGTTATGGGAATGCTGGTGTTGGAGGTGGAAATCAGAATCGTGGAAGGAATATAGTTCAAGGGCAATTAAAACCAATCAAGTGCTATAACTGTGGTGGAGAAGGGCACATTGCTAGGAATTGCACTCAACCAAAATGCCCTCAAAACGCAGAATACTTCAGGGACAAGATGTTACTGGTTCAAGCACAAGATAATGGTGCAATGTTAAATGAAGAGGAGCTGCTGTTCTTAACTGATGGGAATGCTATAACATACGATGCTGATGTGGACGAACAACCAGTGCATGCTGCTCAGAACAATCCCAACGCCTTTCAAGTTGCAGATTGTGATGCATATGACTCGGACGTTGATGATGAACCATGTGCACAAACCATCTTCATGGCTAATATCTCTCCAATGACCTCTTCATCTAAACAAGCCAGTCCATCCAAGGAATCCATCATTAAAGAGGTACTCAAATTATATGATGTGATTGATGAGCAAAAGATTTCCCATGAAGTACAATCTACTGAATTCATTGAGTCAGATATTGAAAATATGAGAAATGACAATGTTATCCCATATGAACAATATGTGAAACAAGATGACAGTCATATTGTACCTAATGATGAATCTTCTGTAATCAATAATACATGCATGCCTGATGAATTCACTGCGTTTGTGCCTGACGATTCCATGACCACTGAACTCAATATCTATAAGGAACAAGTTGCCATTTATGAACAACGTGCTAAGTTTGAGCTAACTACCCATGAGCAGGATATGGATAATCAAATGTGTGCAATTATCAGAAAAAGTAATTTTAGAGAAGAAATATTAAAACAAGAGTTAAACTCCTTGCAAGAAAAGCTTTCTAAAACTGATAAGCAAAAACAAGAACTTCAAGAAAATGTGAAATTGCTTAAGCAAGAATTCAATGCTAAGGAATCAAAACTTTTGAATGATTTTTCCAATCTGAAAACTTTGAAAAACAAACTTGAAAATAAGTTGTACATACAAGGGAATACCATTCAGACTGCTCACATGGTCACTAAGCATAGAGTCTTAAGCGATAAGCATAGCGTTCCCCTTGTTGAGGAACCTAGTCCACAGGCTATTAAAAAGGCTAGGGCTGCTCATAAGATAATTTATGATGGTAATGAAATCCTTAAGCCTAGGCAGAAACCTAGTTGCGTTGAGTGCACTGAGGAAGATAAGAAATCTGATGAAGTCACTAGGGAGAAAATGAATAAGAAGCTAGAAGATCTAAAATGCAAAGAGAAAAACATAAAGATCAGTCCCCATGATTACAAAAAGGAAAATTGGATTTCCTTGAACATGTTCAAGCCTCAAACTCTATTAACCCAGAACAGATTTTTTGGAAAAAGGATATGGAAATGATAAAAGCTGAAAATCTTGTTGAAAAGACTTCCCCTTGTAGGAAAATGCCAAAAGCAACTATGTATCCTCCTAATACACCAATGCATTTAGTGCCTAGATCCATTGCCACTAATAGCCGAACCTTAATCAGCCTATATGTTGTTTATCAGATGTTTATTGATTTTGAGAAAACGTGTAAGAAGAGAATCACACCTACTGGAATAACTGAGGGGGAAAGGGGTTTTGAGCAAACCAAAGAATGTTACTTAACCGAGGTTATGCCTTTCTTTAAACAGTTAAAAGGTCAATTTGAGAGTCTTAAAATTGGAATAAACACTGATATTAAAGAAATGGAAAAGGAATTTGATGCAATGTTAGTTGAAGTTAATGATCATGAACAGGAACTTAAGTACAATGAAATTGAAAGGAAGAATCTGCATATATTAAATGAGAACTTGATTTCTCAATGTGTTGCTCAAGATGTGTTTTATGTTGCTACGAATTCTTCTATTACTGCATCTCAATTTCATGAATTATCTGTGGCTTTGAAAGTTTCCCATGATCGTGTCATTGAGCTTGAAACAACGAATTCAAAATTGCATGAAAAAATTGAACAGGATGATCATGATAATCTGGTTAAACATTTTTCAAAATTAGAAGTTGAACATTTTGCTTTGCAATTAAAATATCAACATCTCAAAGAAAATGTTAAAACCTCAAATTCAAGACATCGTCTGATGCTCCTGAGTTTGATGCAGTTTTTGAAATTAGCAAACGTGATGAACAAATTCGAGCTCATTATAACACGATCAAAAGATTAAAAGCCCAAATCTCTCAATTAAAGGGTGAAAAGACCAATGTGACTGGCTCCCAAATGCCTCCTCCTTTAGATTCTCAGAATTCTCAAACATTTCATCTTCAAAACTTAGTAAATTCATTACAAATGGAAAAAGAGAGCTTTCTAGAAGAAAATGAAAAGGTTAAACGTCATTTCAATGAGTTATTTGAATCAATAAAGGTCACTCGTAATAAAAACAACGATCAAATAGCTTCATTACAAAAGGAAATTGAGAATCTGAAGAGTCAGGTAAAAGGGAAAATGCCAATGTCCAATGGGGAGAATGATGGATCAAAGATACTTGTTTGTAATAAATATGCTTTGTCTGTGAAATATGTTCCTCCTCATCTTAGGAATAATAAACTTGCTATTCAAACATATTTCTCATCTCTTAAGGATTGTCTAGAATGTCTCCGTGAGATTGTTGAAGAGGATAAGTTAGAGAAACCACTTGATAATGCAATTGGGCATGCATACTTATATGCCAAACGATCTCAAGAAATTTTAGAATGCCTAATCACAATATGCCCTAAGTCCTTAGGTGAGAGAGTTAATCCTGTGATCCCGTGTTCTATGCCGAGTGCCAAGTATGATATCCATTTGATGCCAAATGTTTTGAATGAGCATTGGAGTATATCTTCAAATAGGCCAGATTCCAGATCTGTTAGTATTAAGAAAGTGAACCTTAGTGTGCCTACATGTAGTTCAGATCCCAACACATCTAAACAGGAAATGCAAAGAGTAGCAAAACCAACTAATGTTCCCATTCCCTCTACAGGAGTAATCAGTGACATTAAAGCAAGCAGGTCAAAGTCTCAAGACAATACAAGGAATGATAGGACCTCGCAAGCTAAGAATGTGCATTGGAAGAAAGTAGAAGACCAACCTAGGAACTTTAAGCTTGAGTCGAATAAAACGAATCGTGTTGATTCTAGTATTAGCCATAGGCGTACTGTAATTAATTCGAATTCTGATACTACTTGCAAACCTTGTTATGATGCCTGCTTGAATTCTGTTTCTAATCATGAATGTGGTGTGAAAGCTTTGTCTAATGCTGTCAAATCTCCAGTTAACACTGATAATGTAAAATATCATACTAAGAAAGCAAAATGGCAAAGGCAAAAGAAAGTTAGAAAACAGTGGAAGTCCACAGGAAGAACATTTAGAAAGATAGGTTATCAATGGATACCTGTTGGCCATAAGAATAATCGTGCAATGCCCACTAGAAAATGGATGCCTCTTGGTAGAACTGTTCCCTTAAGAAGTGCACATACTTTGAATAGGGAAAATACGAATACTAGTACTGTATCTATTCATAATGATTCCATTGCCTCAATTTCTTATATGAATGCTTCTATGTCTGATGTGGATGATCCAATCACTGTTACTAACCAAATGGAACCCATTCTTGCATGGGGATCCCAATTATCCAGTCATCCATTCTTGTCTGTGTTCAACTGCAGATCGTTCAAATCGTTCTGTGGTACCTGGACTCAGGCGCTTCCAAGCATATGACGGAGATCGCTCATGCTCATGAACTTCGTGAGTAAATTTATCGGGACTGTTAGATTTGGAAACGACCATTTTGGAGCTATTATGGGTTATGGAGATTATGTGGTTGGAGATAGTGTAATTTCCCGGGTATACTATGTGGAAGGTCTTGGTCATAATTTGTTCTCTTTTGGTCAATTATGTGATTCCGATCTTGAAGTGGCCTTTAGAAAACATACTTGTTTTATTAGAGAACTTGATGGTGTGGAATTATTAAGAGAAACTCGTGGTTCAAACCTATACACCATCTCTATCGAAGACATGATGAAGTCCTCTCCAATCTGCTTGCTGTCAAAGGCATCTAAAACAAAGTCTTGGTTATGGCATCGTCGTCTCAATCACTTGAACTTCGGCACCATAAACAATCTCTCCAGAAAGGATCTTGTCAGAGGCTTGCCAAGATTAAAATATGAGAAAGATCATCTTTGCTCAGCTTGTCAATTGGGAAAAAGCGCGAAATATTCCCACAAACTAAAACCTACAAACTCTGTAATGGAAGTTCTTCATACCCTTCATATGGATCTGTGCGGACCAATGAGAGTGCAAACGATTAATGGGAAGAGATACATTTTAGTCGTTGTTGATGACTACTCTAGATTTACTTGGGTAAAGTTTTTGAGGACTAAGGATGAAACTCCAGTTGTCATCATCAAACTTATCAAGCAACTTCAGGTTCGTCTTAACAACACGGTTAGAATTGTTCGAACTGACAATGGCACAGAGTTCGTTAACCGAGACTTAAGTCAATTTTATGAAAGTATTGGAATCAGTCATCAAAGAAGTGTTCCACGAACTCCTCAACAGAACGGTGTAGTTGAAAGACGAAATCGAACTCTTGTGGAAGCCGCTAGAACAATGCTAATTTATTCAAAGGTTCCAATGTTTCTATGGGCTGAAGCCATTGCCACTGCCTGTTACACCCAAAATCATTCTCTCATTCACACCTCTCATGGAAAAACTCCATATGAACTTGTTCATAAACGAAAACCTGACTTATCCTATCTTCGTGTGTTTGGTGCTTTGTGCTATCCAACAAATGACGGTCAAGATATAGGTAAATTAAGAGCTAAAGCAGACATTGGAGTTTTTGTAGGTTATGCACCAAATAAGAAGGGTTACCGAATCTACAACAAAAGAACTCGAGATATCATGGAAACTATTCACGTTACGTTCGATGAGCTGTTCGGGCAAATGGCTCATGAACAATCCAGTTCTGGACCCGCACTTCAAATCAGTCCCATTGGGTCATCCCTAGTACCAAATACCTCTCCAGCAACTCCATATATACCTCCATCTGAAGATGATTTGAAGAAACTGTTTGATCCAATGTTTGATGAACATTATGAGCCCAGTGCTACTGATCTATCAACTCCATCAACAGAGGCTGCTTCTATCCCTGTAAATGAAGTCAATTCTTCAGTTTCAATATCATTAAGTCAAGAAGCGCCTGCTGCTGATCACTCTGTCTCATCAACAAATCATCAATCATCGAATGTACATCATGGAATTGTTTCTGGCACCAATGATGAAGTTAATCCCTTTGCTACTCCCGAAGATGCTCCATTTGAAAACATTTTTGCCCCTGAACCAACACCTGAACCATCTTCATCAGGGGTGTTAAACTCTGCTACATCAGTCCTTCAACAACAACCACATGAACATCTTAGAAAATGGACACATGACCATCCATTGGATAACATCATTGGGAATCCTTCTCGTCCAGTATCCACTCGAAAACAATTAGCTACTGATGCCTTATGGTGCTTCTTCAACTCAGTACTCTCTAAGATCGAACCAAAAGATGTTAAAACTGCAATGTCCGAGGACAGCTGGTTTAATGCAATGCAAGAAGAAATTCATGAGTTTGATCGTCTAGATGTATGGGAATTAGTACCAGCTCCTGATTGTGCAATGATCATTGCTCTCAAGTGGATCTTCAAAGTGAAACTTGATGAGCACGGTGATGTTCTGAAAAATAAGGCACGGTTAGTTGCTAAAGGTTATCGTCAGGAAGAAGGAATCGACTTTGAGGAATCTTTTGCTCTTGTTGCACGTATCGAAGCCATCAGAATCTTCTTGGCTAATGCTGCTAGCAAAAACATGGTAGTTTATCGGATGGATGTGAAAACCGCCTTTCTTAATGGAGATCTTAAAGAAGTGGTATTCGGCCAGCCCGGAAGGTTTTGTGAATACAGAGCATCCTACTCATGTCTATCGCTTGAAAAAGGCCCTTTACGGTTTGAAGCAAGCTCCAAGGGCATAGTATCATACGCTATCAAAGTTTCTTCTATCCACTGGATTCAGCAAAGGAGCAGTCGATCCAACACTGTTCACCAGAAAGTCAGGCAAACACTTAATTCACGTTCAAATTTATGTTGATGATATTATTTTTGCCTCGACTGACCCAAATGAATGTGACCGTTTTTCTATGGAGATGGGCTCCAAATTTCAAATGTCAATGATGGGACAAATGTCATTTTTCTTGGGATTACAAATTTCACAAAGTTCCGGAGGCATTTTTATAAATCAATCTAAATACGCTAATGAAATACTAAAGAAATTTGGATTTACCTCAAGTGACCCTGTTGACACTCCTATGGTGGAGCGCACAAAACTGGATGAGGACCACTCAGGGATCATAGTAGATCAAACAAAATATCGAAGTATGATTGGATCCCTGATGTACCTCACAGCCAGCAGACCAGACATTTTGTTCGCTGTATGCATGTGTGCTAGATACCAGGCTAAGCCTACCAAAAATCACCTTGAAGCGGTTAAACGGGTCTTTCGGTATCTCCAAGGAACCATTAATATGGGACTTTGGTATCCGAAGGACTCCGGTATGTCACTAACGGCCTAGGCAGATGCTGACCATGCAGGATGTCAAGATACTCGTCGAAGTACGTCAGGCGGTGCTCAATTTTTAGGTGATAAGCTTGTGAGCTGGTCTTCAAAGAAACAAATGAGCACTTCCATATCCTCTACAGAAGCTGAATACATAGCCATGTCATCTTGTTGTGCTCAAATCTTATGGATGAGATCCCATTATCTGACTATGGCTTTGTATTCAAGAAAGTTCCTATGTACTGTGATAACAAAAGTGCCATTGCTCTCTGCTGCAACAATGTTCAACACTCTACAAAAAAGCACATCGACATTCGACATCACTTCATCAGAGAACAAGTTGAAAAAGGTGTGGTTGAATTATACTTCGTAAGGACTGAATATCAACTAGCAGACATCTTCACCAAAGCTCTTCCTCGAGAACGTTTTGAGTTCATTCTTCCACGACTAGGCTTAAAGAGCCTTCAACCAGAAACGCTCAAACGTCTTCAGGAAGACGTCGAGGAGTAAAGGTGTTCGACTCTATCTATTCTTCGTATATATCTTTTCAAAAACCAAATACAAAAATATAAAACCAACAAAACCAAATAGAAAATTATAAAACTTTTCAAAAATCCATAAAAAATCAGAAAATCCTGAAAGTCTTCAAAAATATTGTTTATTTATCATGTTTTTCTTGTTGGTTCGATAACATCTATGGACTTTGAGTTGTCACTCAAAGAATGGCACGGGTCTCTAGATGAAGTTCGAATCTTAAAAAAAAAAACAGGACGGAGAAAAATATTGGTTTATTGTTATTTCAGACAGTAACCCGTTTTTCAAAGGAAGAACAGAGCCATGCTTTATCATATTTTTCAAATCTCATGCTCTGATTCTATAAACATTTATCTACTATCTAATGAAAACCAATTGCTTTGCTATATAACTCGGACTCTATTTTTGATAATCATCTGGTCTTATTTGTCAAAATATCTATCTTTCAATCAACAACTCATGTCATTGATTGAGGGGGAGAATGATTTCAATTAAATCAAAAAGTTTTTGATCATTCAATTGTTTTCAAAAGATAATCATGCATGTTTAATCAATGGAGTTTAAAGTCTTAAAATCTGATCATTATCAGTTTAAACGCTTTCATTATCAAGTCACAATTCTCCTTTAAAAGCTTTCAAAATCAATTTAAATCTACAGAGATCACAAATCTCAAATGATTTGATAATTCTGATCGGGGGAGAATTTGTGCTTTAAATTAAATTTAAACTGATAAATCGGTAAATGGTTTTATAAGGATGTACAAGCTTTCCTTCCCACATGTGCCAAACGATTTCAAATTTTCCATGCACATGTTGAGGGGGAGCATTTATCTTAAACCACAAAGATTTGAAACGTGATCAATGTGCAGGTTCCCTCTAGTATGTGCAAAAAAAAAACTCTTTCAAACCTTAAGGCACATATTGAGGGGGAGCAAGCTTATGAAAACCTCATCCTTCCCGAAAATGCTTTATCTACTTGATTTAATTAGGGAAGTGATGTTGATATCTTTTAGACAATGATAATCAAAGAAGTTATTTCTGTCTCTTGCCTCCGTGTGCAAAATGATTTCAAATACTTTCTGCACATATTGAGGGAGAGCTCTAGTTCTAAAAATATCAAAAACAATTCAGGTAAAAAATGCTTTGATAATATATCACAAGTATCTGGATTGATTTTCAAATGGTTTTCAATTGGTTCCAATAGCAAATGAACAATACCAAATACACCGACCAACTTTACTTTATGTACGGTGATATAAGGATGATAAGGTTAGGTGTGTGTTCCCATGATCCGCCAGAACCGGAGAGATCTACCCAGGGACAATCCACTAGATAGTGTAGAGTTCTTAGGTATGATGATAAAAGGAGAAAAATGAGATATGGGAAGAGTGCGGACTAAGACTGAGCTAGTACTAGAATAAACCCAACAAGGTTCTAGCTATGAAGTCTTGGTAAGCACTGAAGGGGTTGAAGAATGAAAAAGAATTGAATGAGAAAAGGGTGAAAACAAATAGCCCTCCATATATTCAACCTTAGGGCAGAAACCGGGTTCAATATATATTCAACTGGTGTTTACTAAGGTAACACTGGTATTGAAGACAAGACATCATAGACTCAGTGATGCACTGCACTAAACTTCCCAAGCTACTCAAGCTCCTCTTAAAAGGGCCTGTTTCATTCTCACGGGGAACCGACATTATCTATCGACTTTCTCTTAGAGATTGTTGATATTGAAGGAGGAGACCTTCTCCCTAGTCTCCGATATAGGACCCAAATATGCACAAATTGAGTCTAGAACCACAAGATCATCAATAAATCTCATTAGGACACTGTCTATGAAGACTTGCTGTTTCACACAATGTGGAAAGTGAGAATATATATTAAGAGTCCTACGCATTATCCTTGTGGTATTGCCAGAACATCCGAGTGATATTTTAAATAGTCACGATGAAGATGGAAATCCTTCTAGAGCCAACATCAAACAAGCTCTTGGTGGGTGACATGTGAGATCGTGTAAAATATCAAACTTGTGACAACTGGATAGAAACAATGGGGCGATTCATTCTTGAATCAATCTTGGTCCAGGAAACGGATTGACGGATACCTTTAAAAAACCGGTCATTGTGCTTAAAAGTTCTTTTCCATAGCACATCGACTGTGAACTAAACTAATATTTCAAAATTAAAGGGTATTTATGATTGATAATTGATTTTCCATAAAACCTTCGTTGTATTGCAAAACACTTTCGATTGAGCAATACACGATTGTTTTTCAAACCTCTTTTCATCAATCAGTGAATTTATATTCGCTGGTTCACTCGCTCCGTGTTGTCTTCTTTGAGACGTTCCGGTTTGAGAACAGCTAGAGCAGCTGCGAAACCCTGTCAAGGAAATTCTTTGGAATTTTACCTGATCACAGGCAGTACTTGTACTGATCAACGGGGAACCGTGGGTCGTGTACCTTAATTCATCGAAAGTGTTCAAAGACACTTTCGTGCGCTTTATTGCTAATCGTTGTATGCAGTACGCAACGTTTTGGTGATCGAATGATGCGGTCATTCCATAGCCACATGCTCACTCAATACATTCATCTCTAAAGAAATCATGATAAATGCATCAATGTCTCTGATATTTTCACTCCATGCTTCTGCTTCGCTGCTGCAAATATCATGAATCAGGTAAAGCTTCCGCTACTCTGATAAGAAGATTTCATGATCCAGAATGTGAGCATGTCGGTCCAAAAGTCACAACATCACACACTATCAACACCACAAAGGAAGAGTCAGAGATTTATGGTTGCGGATAATCTCAAAACTGGTTCAAATACTCTATCATCAAGTGGATCAGTTAAAGACCTCCACTCTATTTAACAAGACATGCAGAACTTGATGAATCAAAGACTACGAGCTAAAGAACAAAAGTGCCTAATCAAAGAAACCAAGAACAACGAAATGTCATATCAGTTTGTAATCATTGTAAGTTAAGGTCTAGTTGAGGTGACCTCTTTTAGGGGGAGATTGTTGGGATTTAGTAAATCCAATAATTAAAGTGTCGGTCACCTCAAGTATGTATACTCGTTAGAAAGATCGTAGTCGTAGTTATTCAGTGATAGTATTTAGATTACTTTGTAACACCGTGGAGGACGGACGGGTCTTTACCCACTGTATGCCTGATCCACAGCCTAAAGTAGGCGTCTATGCTTGTACACTATAAATACCCTTTGCCCTCCAAGGCAAAGGGTTGGAGCTTCATAATATATTTTTCTTTATCTCTCTAAGTTCCCATCTTCTCCCTCTTTCTCTCTCTAAACTCCCTAACCCTAGCCGCCGCACCTTGTGTATATCAAACCAAGATCCTTCATACTTTAATCTGCGTAAGCCTCTTACAAGGTCCTTTCTGGAAAGATTGTTAATGGTGTCGAAGTTCAAGTGATTGAGACGACGATGCCATAACCATGACTTTGTTTTCGAAGCCTTTGACAACAAGCAGATTGGAGAAGACTTCATCATGTCTTTAATAGAGATGTGTATAGATTTGAACCACGAGTTCCCCTTAACAATTCCACACCATTAAGTTCTCTAACGAAACAAGTATGTTTTCTAAAAGCCACTTCTAGATCGGAATCACAGAATTGACCAACAGAGAACAGTTATGACCAAGACCTTCAACATAATATACCCTGGAGATTACACTTTTACCAACAACATAGTCTCCATAACCCATAATTGCACCGAAATGATCGTTCCCGAATCTAACAGCCCCGATGAATTTACTCACGAAGTTCATGAGCTGCGAGCGATCTCCAGTCATATGCTTGGAACGGCTGAGTCCAGTACCACGTAACGATTTGAACGATTTGCAGTTGAACACAGACAATAATGGATAACTGGATAATTGGGATCCCCATGCAAGAATGGGTTCCATTTGGTTAATAACGTTGATTGGAACAACTACATCAGAAGTAGAAACAATGGAATCATCAAGGATAGATGCAGTGCTAGTGTCCGTATTAGACCTATTCAAAGTATGTTCACTTCTTAAGGGAATAGTTCTACCAGTAGGCATCCATTTCCTAATGGGCATTGATCTAGATAATTTAGTGCACATCTCATTAAGATTGAATTTTCGGCCAGTAGGTATCCATTGATAACCTATGTTACTAAATTTCCTTCCTGTGGGTTTCCAATGTTTTCTAACCTTCTTCCGCCATTGCTTTCTAGCCTTCTTAGCTTGATTTTTTGCATTAACTATCTTAACAGGACATTTAACATCATTAATCAAATCATTCACACCACATTCAAGATTAGTAACAGAAACCATGTAATCATCATTACATGTTTTGCCAAAAGTAGCAGAATTCGCATTAATTACAATACGCTTAGAGCTAACACTAGAATCAACACGATTCGTTTTATTCAAATTCTCCCTAAGGTGATCTTCTACTCTCTTCCACTGAACATTCCTAGCATGCAAAGTCCTATCATTCTTTGTGTTGCCTTGAGGCTTTGACCCGCTTGCTTTGGTGTCACTTCTTACTCCTGTCGAGGGAATTGGAACATTAGTTGGTTTTGCTACTTTTTGCATTCCTGAACTAGAAGTGCAGGGATCTGAACTATTTGAAGGCACTCTAGAGTTTACTTGCTTAATACTGGGCATAGAATGAGTTGCATACTTATCACTAGGCATCGAGCAAGGCATCACAACTTTGCCTTTCGCACCTAAGGATTTAGGACATGTTGCTATTAAACATTCTAACAACTCTTGAGATCGTTTGGCCTGAATGCAAGCAAACCTAATTTCTCTATCAAGTGGTTTATTTATGAAATTCTCTTCTACAATGTCTCGGAGACATTCAAGACTATCCTTAAGGCGAGCAAAATAGTTATGAAATAAAAGTTCGTTATTCCTTAGATGAGGAGGAATGTATTTAACAGACACAGTATATTTCCAGTCTGTAGATGACTTCGATGCAACATTCTCATTAAAGACAAGTGGCATTTTCCCTTTTTCCTGACTCTTCATATTCTGAATTTCTTTTTGTAAAGACGTTATTTTTTCGTTGTTCTTGTCACGAGTGACTTTCATTGAATCATATAACTCTTTAAAGTGTTGTTTAACTTTTACATTTTCTTCTAGAAAACTCTCATTTTTCTTTTGTAAAACATTAACCAATTTTTGAAGATGAAAAGTTTGAGAATACTGAGAATCTAAAGGAGGAGGAATTTGGAAGCCAATCACATTGTTCTTTTCACCCTTTAATTGTGAAATTTGGATTCTCAATTTTCTGATCGTGTTACAATGAGCTCGAATATGTTCATCACGTTTGCTAATTTCAAAAACTGCATCAAATTCAGGAGCATCCAAGGATGTCTTGATATTTGAGGTTTTAACATTTTCTTTTAGATGTTGATATTTTAATTGCAAAGAAAGATGCTCAACTTCCAATTTAGAAAACTGTTTCACCAGTTTATCATGATCATCCTGTTCAACTTTATCATGCAATTTAGAGTTAGTTTTCTCAAGCTCAATGACACGATCATGGGAGACTTTCAGAGCAACAGATAATTCATGAAATTGAGATGTATTAATTGAAGAATTCATGGCAGTGTAAAACACATCTTGAGTGATACATTCAGAAATCATATTCTCATTTAAGGTATGCAAGTTCTTCCTCTCAATCTCATTATATTTTAATTCTCGCTCATAGTCATTGACCTCAACTATCATTGAATCAAATTCCTTTTCCATTTCTTTAATATCTGAATCCATCCCCTGTTTAAGACTCTCAAATTGACCTTTTAATTGTTTAAAGAAAGGCATGACCTCAGTTAAATAGTATTCTTTAGTTTGCTCAAAACCCCTTTCCCCTTCAGTTATCTCAGTGGGTGTGATCCTTTTCTTACATGTTTTCTCAAAATCAACAAATAACGGATAAATAACATACTGACTGATTAAGGTCTTGCTCTTAGTGGGAATAAATCTAGGAACTAAATGCATTGGTGCATTGGGGGATATACAGTGGCAGGAACCATTCTCCTACATGGGGGATTTTGTTCAACAAACTCATCAGCTTTTTTCATGTCCATATCCTTTTTCCACAACACTTGTTCAAGGGTCAGCTGTGTTTGAGGTCTAAACTTGTTAAATGCAATCCAATTTTTCTTAGCATATGATAACGCTACACGCGTCGTTCGGGGTCAAGGAAACTTCCTTTTCTTTCGAGCAAGTTTTATAACACCCTAGGCAGTGAACCTAATCGTTGTAGTGTAGTAATTAGGGTAAGCCACGGGTATTGATATCGTTCTCTAGGGGAATAGGAATGCTAGTAAGAAGTTACTACGCTAAGGTTAAGGTTGAGGAAGATTATTTTTGTATTTTTATATTTTATGAAATGGAAAGGTACGAATCTCGGGTATTGGATTTGGGGGGTTGGTATTTCTACCGATTACTCTACTATTATCTAATTATCTAAACTAAGGTTGTGGGAGTCTATGTCTAATTAATGTGTGCTCGTATGATAGTTTAAAGATGTGTTTACTTAGGTTATACTACTCCTTAATTATCTCCTATTGATGGTTGAGTTGTCACGTCCTTATTCTTAGTTGCGTTGTGTGTCTAAAGTTGTAGGGTATGCGTTTCTCCCTAACTCTTTGAACTTACCAAAGGGTCTCGTCTACAAAACCCACTAGGGATGATAAACTCTTACTCTAAGGCACTCTTTGGATAATTTAGCCTACAACTACTCAGGTAATCATATTCTAAGGTTTACAAAGATGAATCAAGCATTAAGTACACAACGAATGACCTATCGCATTACTAGATCATTAATCAACTAAGATAAGAAACAACCAATCAATATTCAATAATTAAGTTTCATACTTCCTAAGCAAACACACAAATAAATTAGCCGGACATGGAGAACATGCAAGCATACACACAAATAATCAAAGACATAATTGAATTAATGAAGTAAATACTTATCTTGATGTAAGATAGGGTTTAAAACCCTAAAATACTGTACAAGACACCTTAGGTTCGGTTTTAGGTTTTCACTCCAAAAGACTCTCTCTAAAACTGAAAAATTCGGATTCTATATATAAGATTACATATGCAACGGCGTCACCTTATGTTTCGTGGACGCCGCCGTGTCGCCGTCATTAGGGTTTCGTCTTGGCCACGTTAACCTTGCGACGGCGTCACCTTATGTCCGTGGCCCCGTCCTCTTCAGCTTCGACGTCGTCGTCGGGTTGCATCTAGGCCGTCTGAGTAGCAATGGCCTACTCTTTTAAAGCCCGACGTCGTCACTTGAAAATAGGGTATTTGGCTACTGTATCGTCACAAAAATCCTCCGACAGCGCCGCATTAACACTGACGCCGCGCTTCTGCTTTCAGCAGCTTTGAGTGTCTCGATTCTGACTTTGGCCATTTTCTTCATATATTCGCGCCTTTTCGTCCAAATAAGTGCCATTCCAGCATTTTGCCTTCAAGAGACCTAAAAATTGAAAAGGAACGATATTAAGCAATAACGGATACAAAAGTGATCAAATAAGGACTTAAACGACCCCTCAAAATGGTACCTTTTAAAACCTTATCAGCATAGTTAGGTGTTTTAAAGCTGATGTTGTTTTCTATGCATGAGGGGTTCTTAAGTTTATCCTCCAATTTCTTTTTAGTAACCTCTTCTAATTGCTTATATTCCTCGGTGCACTCAGCGCAAATAGGTTTCTGCCTAGGCTTAAGGATTTCATTGCCATCATAGATTACCTTTTGAGCTTCTCTTGCTTTCTTACCATACTCAGGGTTGGGTTCCTTTATAATGGGAATACTATGCTTATCGCTTATGCTTAGTGACCATGTGAGCAGTCTGAATGGTGTTCCCTTGTACGTACAACTTATTTTCAAGCTTGTTTTTCAAAGTTTTTAGATTAGAAAAGTCATTCAAAAGTTTTGATTCCTTAGCGTTAAATTCTTGTTTAAGCACTTTTACACTATCTTGAAGCTCTTGCTTTTGCTTAACAGTTTTAGAAAGCTTTTCTTGTAAGGAGTTTAACTCTTGTTTTAACACTTCTTCTCTAAAATTACTTTTTCTAATAATTGTATGCATTTGGTCATCCATTTCCTACTCACGGGTAGTTAACTCAAACTTAACACGTTGTTCATAAATAGCAACTTGTTCTTTATAGCCATTCAGTTCAGAGGTAACAAAATCATCAGGGGTACATGCAGTGTATTCATCAAAAATATAGTCATCATTGACTGCAGAAGATACATCACTTGGTACAATCTCACTTTCACTTTGTGTCACATATTGATCATATGGGACCATAATACTATTACCCACATTATCAATATCTGATTCATAAGTCTCAAGAGATTGTACTTTGTTATGTATCTTTTGCTCATCGACCTCATCGTATAGTTTTAATACATCTGAGATGATTGATTCTTTGGATGGACCAGCTTGCTGTGATGATGAGACCTTTGGAGAGACCATTGGAGAAATGCTAGCCATGAAAATTGTCTGTGCAGTAGGTTCATCATCGACGTCAGAGTCGTATGCATCACAGTCAGCAACTTGAAAGGCATTCTGATGATTATGACCTATCTCCTAAATTGGCTGCTCATCTACATCTGCATCATATGTCTTGGCATTACCCTCAGCAAGAAACAACAACTCCTCTTCATCCAAAACAGCTCCATTATCCTGAGCTTGCACAAGTAACATCTTGTCTCTGAAGTACTCTGCATTTTGAGGGCGTTTTGGAGATGTGCAGTTCCTTGCTATGTGTCCATCACCACCACAGTTGTAGCACTTAATTGGTTTTGCTTGTCCTTGATTACCATTCCTTCCCCGATTCTGATTTGCCACATAACCTCCACCTACTCCACCTCTTGCCTGTTCATATTGCCTTCCTTGAACTGGTTGCACCAAAACCTTCCCATCTCTGACAGTAGCTTGATTGTGTGGATTGGATGCAGTTCTGAGGTTATTGTTGGTGTGTAGGGTGGAATTCATATTCATATTTTGACTAACCATGAGAGACAGTTGATTGATGAAGTTTTCCATGAATGTGTTCGATTCTGGAGGCTTATATGCTGGATCAGGGATGAGTTTGTAATTACCATTACCTGTGGGTATGACTTGTGAAGCTTTGGTGGTTATTCCAACATTTGTGTAAAAGGTTGTTGAATCATTTGTGGAACTTGTTTCTCCCTGTTTAGTTTTGAATTGTTCAAGAATTCTTCGTTCAAACATAGCATGTCTCTCATTCTGAAGAAGGAAGGCATACAATTGCTCATAGTTGGTGTTCTTCAATCCTTTGGTTAGCTTCACAGAGGTGACAAATTTGTGCCATTCGGGATTCATGTTGTTCACAAACTTTGAGTTTAGCTGAATATTTGGCATGGTCATTTTGATGTTCCTCATGTCATTTACAAGCTTATGGAATCTCACGTAATATTCATAGACACTTTCTTCTGGTTTCATCTTAAAATGCTCAAATTCATCATACAGTTGTGATTCTTTGTCTTCCTTGGTAAGTTCTGAACCAGAGAGAAGCATCTTGACATTGTCCCAAACTGCCTTAGCTTCAGTATTGTGATTGATCAACTTGTAAATGTCTTTTGGAAGACCCTGTAGTATAATGTTTGAAGCCCTGATATCAGCATCGAATCTCTTTTTCTCCTTATCACTGAGCTCATCATATGTCTTTGGTTTGTCCAATCGAAAGATCATTGTTCCATCTGCAGCAGTGTCAATTATGTCTATTGTAGTCTCAATCTGATAAGGTCCTTCATCAATTGACTTGAGAATGTTGACTCCATTTTCCTTTCCCAGACAATACAACCGAATTCGTTGAGCCCATGAGTCATAGTCAGTTCTATCAAGCATGGGTGGACGAAAGTGTCCGAACCACTTCTTGAACGTCCTCAGCTACAGTAGAGATGATTGTAGGCACGTTGGTAGACACGTTTACAGATTTCACGGGATTTTATAACTCTATGATTAAACCGGGAAATAGATTCTTTCACGGGATTTTACTAAATCAAGAGAAAACCGTATTAGAAACAAAAATCTACCAAGTCGCTATAACCCTTGAGACAAGTCGCTAAGTCACCAAGTCGCTAAGTACAAGTCGCTAAAGCACCAAATCGCTAGGCAGACAAGTCGCTAAAGAACAACTCGCTATGAACCAAGTCGCTATGAATCAAGTCGCTGAACACAAGTCGCTACCGCACCAAATCTCTAAGTAGACAAGTCGCTACTAGAACAACTTGCCAAGAACTATAAAGCCAAGTCGCTAGAAATAATAGAAACAAGTCGCTAACCCAACCAAGTTGCTAGCCGAAGTGGAACCTCCACTGACTTGTACTGTCTGTCGGCTTGTCTTAATAGACAAGTCGCTAAGATCAAGTCGCTACGACTTAAACTACAACTCGCTGGAAATTACTAAAGCAAGTCGCTACGAAGAAAAGCACTCTGAGACTCAAGTCGCTAAGATGATAAACTTAAAAACCACACTTTTCAATCCAAAACAAGCCCAACCACAGTGATTCAAGCTTTCCAAATCAAACCCCAAGCACTTACAATGATTCTAAACACAAAAGTACACTCAAAATTCAAACTTTAACACAAAAAACGATCCAAATGATGCAAAAACCACTAAACATTTTCAAACCCAAAAACCATATAAAACCACTAGAAATCCAAGGATATGTAAGAGAGATGATCAAACCATGGCTCTTGATACCAATTGTTACACATTGGATTTCACAAACACATCAAACCATGATCACACAAGGCGTATACTATTAGGTTTTAGAGAGAGAAAGAGTTAGAGGTTTAGGAACTTAGTGAGAGAAAGTGAAAATCTTATTATGAGCTCCAACTCTCTACCTTGGGAGGTAGAGAGTATTTATAGTCTTACATAAAACGTCACCTACGGGCTGTGAATCAGGCATATAGTGGGTAAAGACCCGTCCGTCGTCTATGGTGTTACTTAACTAAATACAACTTAACTTATAATAACTACGATTACGAGCTTTCTAACGATTACATATACTTGAGGTGACCGACACTTTAATAACTGGATTTACTAACTCCTAACAGTATTACTACTTTCAAGTTACAAAAAACATATATTACTAAAGATGTCGTGTGTTATTGGCCTTTAAGCAACTTAGCGAAGTATGTTATTACTTAACAAGACATGTATATATTTATTTGTGACACAAACAATACGAAAACGAGTAGATATTGTAATAGTTTGTTCCCGTGGAAATTGAAGATCTCTTTGATAAATATTTATTGGATTTTGCTATATTAGTTCAAATACGTAACTTCGTGTATAAATGATTATCATATAAATCTATATTTTAACCACATGGCTTTAGCTCAGTTAATATTCACTTTTGAAAAACTCATGTGCCCACGGAAGAGATTTTACGAATAAAGGTCACGGGTTTGAGACTCGGTTTGAGCTCACTCCAGTTGGTGCCCCACTAGCTAAGACGAGTTGTTAGAGCTATCTTTGTGGGATGGACAATGACTGGTGCCAAAAGAAATATGAGATTATGGTGTTATCCCTAATTCACGCATTTTATGGATAAAGCTATATTATATAGTTGGGACAATCTACACAAGCACCCCATAATCCACTTTCCATGCACCCCATAGGGTGGAGCCCACGACCTAATCACTTTTTTTTTTTTTTTTTTTTGTATTTAATTGTGTAGATAGTTAATTCGTGTAGTGTATTTATTTGTTTAAATTGTGTAGTGTTTTAATATGTATAGTGTATTTATTTTTGTAGTGTTTTTAGATGTAGAGTATATTTATTTGTGTAGTTTTTTACGTTATGTTTTTTTAATTGTATATTTGTTTCCATTTAATTAAACAATAACAATAAAACATTGGACATTAAAACATTAAACAAGTACAACAACAAATGTTACTTATATTACAACGAAATCTACTCCACATGAAGATTATTATTGTCATCTATAAGTTCATAGAGTATTTCACTCGACTGACATGCGTGATCAACTGGATTTTTTGCTAATTCCAGTGATGCCTCCAATGTCTTTATTCTTGCCTTCAACAAATTGTTTTGAGCCAATAGCATGTTGATCGTGTTATCTTTAGTTTCGCAGTTTGAGCACTGCGTTGAAGAAGAGCCTTGACCAAAGTACTTTTGTTGAAATACATCCTTCCACATAAAGTAACAACACCCATAGTCTTCAGTCCCTGGCTGTTACATGGTAAAACAATTATAAGAAACGTATTCTTAACAAACAAGTTATTGATATATTTACGTAAATAAGCAAACGTTTAGTTATTTACCTTTGATAAACATAATACTTCTGACCACAACTTTTGGGCTTTTGGGATGTTCTTTCAATTATAAGTCCCCGTCGACAATGACACAAGAAAGGATTTTCTTGTTACATCTGGCCAAAAGAATTTGTATAATTATTTACAACATAAATCAGTAATATCATGGTTCACAAAATTAGAAGCTTCGAATACATAAATAAACAATCTTGTTATAGATTAATAGTTGATACATGGTTCACAAAATCACAATATAACTAGAAACTAAGATCAATCACGCCCGAAACTCTAACTCTGAAATGCGTCTCCTCAACCCGGCAATCTCTCGCTCGTACTCGTCAATGCGAGACGGCTGTAACAAAAGATGAGGAAGAACCGGAGGACGGTGTATAAAATTCTCCTCATCTGCAGCTGGAGATATAGCTGAAGAGGGAGACACATAATCTGGACTCTCAACACGAGCGGGTGTGTTGGTGACACACTGAATGTTCCTCCACTGAATGTCATCCGATTCTTGTAACAAAAGATGAGGAAGAACGGGCGAGCGAGAAATCTGTAACAAAAGATGAGGAGTCGTTTAATATAAATCAGTAATCATTTACTATAAATCAGTAATCGTTTACTACAAATCGGTAATCCGTAATTGTCTATACATGTTTTTTTCGTTTACAATATAAATCAGTAATCGTCTATACATGTTTTGTCGTTTACAATACAAATCAGTAATCTTTTTCTATAAATCAGTAATCGTTTGCAACAAATGTCTATACTACGTCCTTCTAAACATGCTTTGTCGTTCAGCAAACAGATGCGCCCATCCCGCGGCCAAGTCATTTCTGAACGATCTCCATTGTGGGTGAGTGAGCGGGAGTGGGGAGTTTTCATCCAGAACCGCGTGAACGTAGTGAGCAGCATGGCCTTCCCCCACACGAAGAATCACAACGGGGGACAATAGTTGTGTTGTCTCTGGACCTGACCTAAGCGGAAGACACGTAGTAGATTGTGAATTGGATATGCATACAATTGGACGGTTAAGAGCTGTAGCAATAGCCACTCCCGTGTCTAGCATAATCATCCAGTAATCGTGGGGTGCTGGACCTGATTCAAACCAATTCAACGAGTTGACCATATGTGTAAACCAAGTCCCCCACATTTGCATGTAAACTTCCCGGTTATTGTCTACATCTTCCCTGACAAGAGTTCGAAGTCTGGGCCATATTTGTTCGGGATGACCAAGACCTACGCCAAGAGCTCGATAGCCACATTTCCATCACCTTCCACGTTAACAATCCCTAGGATCCACCATCGGAAAAGAGATGGAATTCGAACCATAAAATATTCGCTACTGTCATTTGGAATGTACAAGTCATGTCTTAAATCACCCTCGCTAGGTTCTTCGTTCAAGTCTGGGACGTTAGAAGGCTCTCCCACGTATGAACTATGTCTCGCAGTTTTTTCATTTAAGTCTCGGACTTTTTTAGGTTTTGTATAGCTTATGCGGTGCCCTGTGGGGGGTTCTTTGTTCAAATATGGGATATTTTTTTTATCCTTTGATTTTTTGTCCTTTGTGTTCGGACGTCCACGAGTACTTTCTTTAACAGCAGATTGTTGGGTTGACACAGATTCAGGAGCGTATATACCTCTGAGCATGTTTAACATATTTTTCTTGATAAACGACGATGCTTTGGTAAAAACATTTTGGAATTTTTCTACGTCATCTTGACAAGAAAGATATTGAGGCTCTTGAGGCTCTTCGGGCTCTTGAGGCTCTTCAGGCGTATGAGTATTTCGGACTATAGGCCAGGGAACACTTAGTGTTCTCCAAAAATTATCAACAACATTAAGCGGAATAGGCGATCCTGTATTCAAAAAAAGTGACTAGTTAAAATTATCGCTATTGACTGGGAGAATAACTTGATAGGCATAAATTAATATACATACCATGAATATGATAGTAATACAGTTCGTGATAGCATGGTAAACCATATACTAACCGCAACTGATGACCACATTCATGTGGGTCCACATCCCGTTTACTTTCTGCGAGTATGAGTAGTAAAGCTTCTTTTGAAACATTATACTGCAATTCGTTAAATAGTGTGCCTTTACACGAATGCAGTTTCTTGATTTTGCTTGTATTCAAAGAGTCTCGTATCGTAGTTTCTTGCGCAACTATAATCTTGTCGACCGAACACAACAACGTGTCTAAGCTGGACTGTGTGGAGCCCAAGTATAACTTCAACAACGCATGTTGACCCTCAACTCTACATGTTGTTGTCTGGCCGAAGTTGCGATATTGATCGGTAATGTACGACACAAACATGCGTCGTAATGTTGCGATTATTAAAATACCGCAAAACGTCCGAGAAAACAATGAATTAATAAAGTGAGAAAACAATTCGAGTAGTTATTTATTAAATAATAATAAAAATGTATTAATGGGTAAGTACCCTGTTTTTGGACCAATAAATCGTGTAGGTGATGATAATAGTGCGTGAACACATCTTCGGTCGGAGCTTTAATCATCAAATCCCATGTCCATCTAACGGACTCATACTCCTCTTCCGTAGTGAATTTGTGTCTGCAATGCTTGAGAACATTTTGATTGATATGCCATCGATAGAGTAATCTGTTAGCGTTTGGGAATTCTGCTCACCAACTTAACACATTCCAACACCCATTTAAAATTTGGCTCTTTTTCACAGTTCAAAAAACTAAACGCCATTGAGAATGTTCTGTTTGTTGAAGTGACTCCAACAATTTGTAAAGAATGGCAGTTTAAACAACGTGGTGTTGTATGTGGAGTCCATCAGCATGATTTCCGGGAATGTTGTCCACAGGGCATATGACGTCGGGTGAACAAAAAATATTTCCTCCAGCTCATTAGTGTGGTCATTTACCTTGGGGTAGAATGTATAACCTTTACGCCTCAAATGTACTAAAAGGAGTTGTATCGGAGTCAAATCACCACGACTGGCACCGCGTATATTGTTTTGTGCATTATATACCGTTTTAATGCTAGACACGTTATTCGGATCGCTCTCTTTTAGTGAAGAAAGTATAATTCGTGGTGCTACTTGATGTTTCGTCAAGTGCTCCACCAAAACTAACTCACTTTCTTTTAATCGCATGGCCTGTGAAAAATCATGGAACGAGTCTACAAAATCATGATTATGCCTCAAACATTTGACCCTCAAGATCCAACCACTAGTTTTAGCGGTACCAGTTCGACCTTTTATATATTTCGCCAGTAATCTGAATGGGCAATTAATTTTAGCGGTACCAGTCTGCCGTTGAAGTTCATCTTCTAAACCTTCATGTGCAGACGTCCCATGTCTAGAACACTTAAATTCGATTGAGTACTTATAGCCCCTATATGTTTTAGTTCTTCCTTTAACAATAAGAAAACCGTTCGATTGAAGCGATGGGTGCACCCAATCGAGTTAAAACAACTTCATCACGAAACACCTAAAAAATAATAAATACAACTTTTAATAAACTTTTTAAAAATACAACTTTTAATAAAACTTTTGTAAAACTAGTTATAATACTTTTAAAAAACTTGTTATAATACTTTTAAAAAACTACTACAGCTTTTAGAAAACTAATACAACTTTTATTTTATAAAATTAATAAAAAAATTTATTTATAATACTTTTATTTTAAAAAACTAATACAAAATTTTATTTATATTACAAAATTTTAGTTATATTACAAAATTTTATTTATATTACAAAATTTTATTTAAAAAACTTGTTATATAGTGTGTGTGGTGTTGGACCCGTTTACGCGTTCGTTTCTTGTGGGTTTTGTTATCTGTGTGCGCACATGGTTTTCGTTCGTGGTTTTGTTACTAGTACTCTGACTCTCTCTCTCACCTCTCATATCATACGGTCTCTCTCTCTCTCTCTCTATCTATCCTCTCGTTTCTCTCTCTCTGAGTTGATTGTTAGTTTTAGATCTAAAAACTTTTTAGATCTAACAAGTAATAATCTTGTTAGATCGTTGGTTACTTGGTGGTGATGTTGTAGTGATGTTGTGGTGAATCTGTGGTGATATTGTGGTTTTCGTTGCTTAGTTTTTTAGATCTGACAAGTTTTTAGATCTTGAAAAAGAGATGATTTCTGTTTAAAAAATTGAGGTAAAAACTTGTTTGATCGAAAAACTTTCAAGATCTAAAAACTTGTTTAGGTTAATTTATTACCTGTGGTGATGTTGTGGTTTTCGTTGCTTAGTTTTTTAGATCTGAAAAAGAGATGATTTCTGTTTAAAAAATTGAGGTAAAAACTTGTTTGATATAAAAACTTTCAAGATCTAAAAACTTGTTTGGGTTAATTTATCATCTGTGGTGATGTTGTGGTTTTCGTTGATTAGTTTTTTAGACCTGACAAGTTTTTAGATCTTGAAAAAGAGACGATTTATGTTTAAAAAATTGAGGTAAAAACTTGTTTGATCTAAAAATTTTAAAGATCTAAAAACTTGTTTGGGTTGGTTTATCATCTGTGGTGATGTTGTGGTTTTCGTTGCTTAGTTTTTTAGATCTGACAAGTTTTTAGATCTTGAAAAAGAGATGATTTCTGTTTAAAAAATTGAGGTAAAAACTTGTTTGATCTAAAAACTTTCAAGATCTAAAAACTTGATTGGGTTGGTTTATCATCTGTGGTGATGTTGTGGTTTTCGTTGCTTAGTTTTTTAGATCTGACAAGTTTTTGATCTAAAAACTTGTTTGGGTTGGTTTATCATCTCTGGTGATGTTGTGGTTTTCGTTGCTTAGTTTTTTAGATCTGACAAGTTTTTAGATCTTGAAAAAGATTATGATTTTCTGTTTAAAAAGTTGAGGTAAAAACTTGTTTGATCTAAAAACTTTCAAGATCTAAAAACTTTTTTGGGTTGGTTTATCATCTGTGGTGATGTTTCCGTTTAAAAAGTTGAGGTAAAAACTTGTTAGACTGATATTTTTTTGAATCTAAAAACTTGTTAGATCTAAAAACGTTTTGTGCTGGTGCTGTTTTTGTGAGACAAGTAGTTTGTGGTGCTGATGTTTCTGTGCAAGTGGTATATGTTTTCTGTGGGGTTATCCGTATTGTGGTGGTGATATTTCTGTGGTAATGAGTTATTTTTTGTGGTGATGTTTTGTAGGTGATACTCTAAGGAGTCACCTGATTATTTGTTGTGGTGATGTTTATGTTGAAACTTGTTACGGTGCCTATGCAGTTTCATTACTGGATGGTAAAGTGAGCAGTTTTATCTCACTTTGCAACTTTAAATGAATAAATAGGTTTTTAAAAAAAAGGCAATGATGATTTTTATAAAAAAAAAATCTTAAGAGTTTTGGCATGGCAAATATGAATGGACGGTAAAGTGAGTTTATATCTCACTTTGCAACATTCATATTTGCGTACCAACATGATTGTTTATATCTCATAAAGAGCTAATAATCTGAGCCTTACCTATTGTGTGTCAAATGGTGAACTAGACATGGTTGTTTGTGGTGGACCACTTGAGATGTCTGCTTTCTTGTTGGTGCTGTTAGTGTTGTTGGTTGTATCTTTCTGCTTGCTTGGGAAGTGGATTATGGGGTGCTTGTGTAGACTCTCCTTTTAGTTTTTAGTTTGTGTTGTAGCTTTCTTTTTGGTGTTGTTGATGTTGTGGCGTTGTTGCTTTCTTGTGGCATTATAAGCTTGAAGTGCCTGCATAGCAGCTCCCCTTTGAGAATCTTAGTTACTTTCTTGTGAACTTTTGCAGTTTTGGAATCCTACTTACCACATTCATGTTGAAAACGTGTAACTTGTGAAATTTGTTGAACTTGTGAGGCTTGTGTCATGAATACTTGTGACTTGTGCAGTTAGACTTGTGAGACTTTGTGCAGTTTGAGACTTGTGAGACTTGTGCAGTTTTGGACTTGTGAGACTTGTGCAGTTCCTGTGAACTTGTGATTTTGTGCAGTTGTGACTTAAAATTTTTCGAGGCGATGATGATAACCGAAACCGAAAGGACGGTAAAGTGAGATTTTTATCTCACTTTACAACATTCGAATTTGAGCCTTAAAATTTTTCGAGGTGATGATGATTTTTGAGCATTAAAATTTTCCGACTACGTTTTTTTTAAAAAGTTATAAAACTGAACTGTATAAGAAAACTTGTAAAAAACTGAAAGTTATAAAAAACTTGTAAAAACTGAAAGTTATAAAAAACTTGTAAAACAAAAACTGAAAACTGAAAAAACTTGTAAAAAAAACTTGTAAAAACTGCTAGTAAAAATACTTATAACAAAATTTTGACACGGAAATCGAGAAAAAATATACCATTCCCATCACCTCCACTCCCACAACACCCCCATCACCTCCAAGCACCCCAACCCAATTATTTTAGTATTTGCTCGGGTCACTTTGGCTAGCAACATTCTTCATGATAGAATCAGATTCCTTTAGGTATGTTTGGACAAATTATAGTGTACTCAACATGGTTTAAATTGACTTGCTCGCTTAAGAAATGTAAGTATGGTTTTCCTTATATAGAAACAATTAAGGGGTGTTTTTTTTAAGCTTATTTATGTTGAGAGCAACATAAGTGTATATGCGTATGAGTTGTTTGGAATCAAAATGTATGTTTATGGATTATTTGGTATTACTACTTTCAAGTTACAAAAAACATATATTACTAAAGATGTCGTGTGTTATTGGCCTTTAAGCAACTTAGCGAAGTATGTTATTACTTAACAAGACATGTATATATTTATTTGTGACACAAACAACACGAAAACGAGTATATATTGTAATAGTTTGTTCCCGTGGAAATTGAAGATTTCTTTGATAAATATTTATTGGATTTTGCTATATTAGTTCAAATACGTAACTTCGTGTATAAATGATTATCATATAAATCTATATTTTAACCACATGGCTTTGGCTAAGTTAATATTCACTTTTGAAAAACTCATGTGCCCACTCGAGAGATTTTATGAATAAAAGTCACGGGTTTGATACTCGGTTTGAGCTCATTCCAGTTGGTGCTTCATTAGATAAGACGAGTTGTCAGAGCTATCTTTGTGGGATAGACAATGACTGGTGCCAAAAGATATATAAGATTATGGTGTTCTCACTAATTCACACATTTTATGGAGAAAGCTATATCATGTAGTTACCAAAACGGAGTTTGTCATACTTCGTGAAAATAAAAGAATAGAGCACTATATGAGTTGTCATGGGATGTATTCACAATCATATATGCATTACACGGGTCTTAAAAAACGAATACTAAAACACGTTGACAACCCTTTTTATTTGATTTATAGTCTCAGTTTAATGGCCAATCACTTACTCATAGCGTATGAATAACCTCTAACCCATTTATCTCTAACCTACTTAACTTTTGTACACTCTTTTGCCAACGCTTATAAAAGCCAAGTTTGTTCATTTTTTACATCTATGCGTCATTTAATGCTTACATTATTATACCACTTTGATCTAACGTATTTTTTCACATATTCTTCTTGATCAATATTTGACATGTTAAATGTTCTTTGATAATACATTTTGGATCGAATTCATTTTCTTAAAATTATTATACCGTTTTGATCCAGCACGAGTATAGTTGTTTGTAAACATATAGTGGGGCCACAAATATTCACTTCTTACCCTATACAATCTTAACTTAGTTTGTCCAAATAACAAATGAGTTACAGTCACATTAAAAAAAATCTTGACAACAAAATCTGTATATTTAGTTTTTAAGAGTGCATTGCACACTAAATAATCAAGATCTATATTCAAACGCTAAAATTTACCATTATTTTAAAAAACAAACACTTGCATGAAAATAAGTGAATCAACCAATCATTCACCAGAATTACTTAAAAATACAAGTTTCTTTTTTGTACGGATTTTTGTTATTACAACTTATAAACACACATACCTTATGAAATCTTTGCGCGGTTTGAGATCAATAAGATAGAGCAGAACCATGAAAATGATTGTTTTCTTTTTATGTTGTTATGGGAAATACACATATCTTATCAAAAATTATGAATGATTATAGAGATACGTGAACTATATTAAAGGTTTTTTTTTTTTTTTAATATTTAATTTATTTTATGGTTAATTGTGTTAGTTTGGTTCAAGGGGAAGGGTGAGAAACGTATATACCAAAACGATTTTTTTTAGCTTGCATAAAATGTATTTTATGTTTATTTAGTATGACTATGTTTATTTTATACATGCATTTGATATCTAATACTTACATTATTTTACCACTTTGATCTAACAAATTATTTACGCATATATTTTTAACCATCGATCATTTATCTCTTAAGCATTTACAACAGAAGATTAAAGTTTCAATCCAACAAATACTATAAAAACTAGAGGTGGCAAAATGGTTGGGTTGGGTCTTGAGTCTTAGATGGGTATGGGTCTATATGGGTATGGGTGTAGATGGGTCACTTGGAAGGATGGTTTAGATGGGTATATGTATAAATGGGTAAGAGTCGGGTCGGGTCGGGTTTTTTTAGGTTTTGCTAGTTTTTTTTGTTCATCATGTAACATAATAATTTATTAGTGTAAACAAAGACAAAAATTATTCAATATCATTTTTTTTACGTCAGTTTTTATACGTTTTACATGTTTTTGTCTGTAAACTTACGTTTTTATATGTTTTCATCCGTTTTTGTCTGGTTTCATCCGTTTTCGTTCGTTTTTTTCCGTTTTCGTCCGTTTTTTTACGTTTTCGTCATTTTTTTACGTTTTCGTCAGTTTTTTACGTTTCTATACGTTTTCGTCTGTTTTTTACGTTTTCATCCCTTTTACACCTTTTCGTCCGGTTTTTATTTTTTTATCCGTCTTTACACGTACTAAATATACTAAAACGTGTAATAACGGAGGAAAACATAAAAAAATGCCGAAAACGTATTAAAACGGACAAAAACGTACAAAATGGATGAAAACGTGTAAAACGGACAAAAACTAAAAAAACGGATAAAAACGTTAAAAACGGGCAATTCATCTTACTACCGGAAACCAAACCACACTAAGCGGGTAACTGGACATGCGGGTACCCGAAATGAGCAATTACCCGCCGTTTGGTTAACGGCTAACCATTTTAGACGTTTAAACAAGTTTAACCGTATGAAAAATTACATGATTTGAAAGGTAAAACCTAATTTTAGTATATTAAATAATGTTGAATAGATTAAAGTCATATTAAAGTTATTTTGTCTCAATAATTACGTTCAAAACATATATAACACTTTAACAAAAAATATTTGTTAGACGTTTATAGCTTAGAATCACATTAATTTTGTAGCGTTAATATTTTATATTCATACATCTGACGTGTAATTTTTTTTACATAATATCATAAATCGATATCTTATATAAACAATGTCAACAATTTTTTTAAGGCCCTGTGAATTTCACGGGTCAAGAAACTAGTCATTGATAATCATATCATAATAAGAATCTCTATTTCTCCTCTCATTCTTATATTCTTGCAAGGTTGCAAAAATCGTAAATCGGTAGTCGGGCGGTCGACCCCCTGTAGCTTGTAATCGATCAAGGCGGGATTAATCGGTGATTAATCGAATTGGCATTTTCAGCAAGTTTTGGGTATTTCCGGCGAGATTTGGGTATTCTAGACAAGACTTTCCTTGAAAATCATGTTGTAATAGATAAAAACATCAAATATAATTGATTAAAGCTTGTTCAAGACAAGTTTTGGGTATTTTCAACAAAATTTACAAGTTTCCGGCAAGTTTGATCACCGTTAATAGTCGCTAACCGCCATTGACTGTTGTTGACCAGTTTGTTTGACCCAATTACAAAAATCGGCAAGGTTGGTGGCCTAGTAGGCCATAATCGGTGATTAATCGGCCTTGTTTTGCAACACTATATTCTTGTTCATTATTTTGTAACATTTTTTTTGATCAAATGTAGCAAATGATACTAACCTAGATACCTAACTTTGCAACCTGGAATTCTTTTAAGTCAAAGCAACACAAATTTTCAATATTACCATAAAAAGATATATCTTTATTATAAATGTAACATTCCTGTATGTTGTATGTTGTTGATGCTATATTTGTAGATCAAAATGAGTAGTATTTAAATTTGGAGGATAATTTCATATTTACCCGAGTTGAAAATCAAAATACCATATTTCCTCAAAACACAAGTTGTGATTAATCGGCCTTGTTGTGACGCTTCTTGCTTTTTGACCTTTTTCACTCATCTTTCCCTTATCTTGCCACTTGTTGTGGCCACTCGTGTTCTTAAATTGAACACCACGATAATTGCCTCGACCAAAACCACGTCCACGACCACGACCCGTCCCGGCGTGAGCGCGGCGAAGTGACCTCCATTTTGATTATTAATTGTTGCCACATTAGCCTCAAGAAATGGCGCGATACCAGTTGGACGTGTCTCGTGGTTCTTCATTAGGAGTTCATTATTTTGCTCAGCCACGAGTAAGCAAGAGATTAAGTCACAGTATTTTTTGAAACCTCTTTCGCAGTATTGTTGTTGCAACACCATGTTGGATGCATGGAAAGTGGAAAATGTTTTTTCCAACATTTCTTCATCTGTGATCTTCTCTCCACACAAGGTCAACTTAGAGGTGATTCTGAACATGGCCGAGTTATATTCACTTACTGACTTAAAGACTTGTAGCCTCAAGTGAACCCACTCATAACGGGCTCTTGGCAAGATCACCGTTTTTTTGATGGTCATATCTATCTTTTAAATTGTTCCAAAGAATGAGTGGGTCCTTCACTGTGAGATATTCAGTTTTTAAAGCCTTATGGAGATGATGGCGTAAGAAAATCATTGCTTTGGCCTTTTCTTGGACACTTGTTTCATTGCCCTCTTTAATCGTATTGCCAATGCCATTAGCATCCAAGTGAATCTCAGCATCCAAAACCCATGATAATTAATTCTTGCCAGTGATGTCAAGAGCCAAAAGTCAAGCTTCGCAAGGTTTGACATGATAAACTATAATATAGATATTTGAAAGGTTAATACCATTTATATGAAATGCAATATAAATAGTTTAGAGATAATCCATGCATACATAGTGAGTTCAGAGATGATGGATGCCATATATAGCGAGTATACATTTAGATGAATTAAACAACTAACAACATACATGTTAACTCTACACATAAGTTAAAATGGATAATAATATACATATACCATTATATCATAGTTGCACATGAATTCATATAACAAAGGAGTTTCATAAATTAACAGAAACGTTAGCACGTTGTCATTTTGGAACATTCAAGCAAACACACATTTTAACATAATCAAGACAACAATCTTATATCAATTAGTTTATCTGGACTGTAGCCAACTAGTCAAATGAAAATTAAAAACTAGAGTACAATGTATAGAGTAGTTAAGTATTCTAATTCTATGTTAGTGACATTTAAATAAAATACTCATGGTGATAATTAATATTACTTATGATAATTAATATTTTTTCATTTCAAATAAATTTGAATTTTGAAAGAAAAGAAAGAATTATAAATTTTGATAATGTAAGGCTATTGAAGAATAATAAATTTAATTAATGAGTAACGGTTACAAAATCAAAAGAAATGAAAAAATATAAGTTTCGTGATTGAGACATGCAAAAAAATAATTTAATGATTTTAATAAATTAATAACATTAAACATTTATATATACCATACACTAGCTTAAAGACTCGTGGATTCACGAGATTTTTATAGAAATATGAAAATGAAATAATAATAAAAAATATAAGAGAATATGAAAGGGAAATATATAACTTGTTATTGGTGTGTCTTCACAATACATTAGGTGCCTCTATTTATAGGGACCTTAACATGAATGATATTAAGTACAAAATGAGATGTTACATGAACAATCATAAAAGAGAAGGTTACTAGTTATGAGATATGAATGTGGAGATTAATGCGTACAATCATATAATAACTATTCATAACATCTCATAATAAGAATCTCTATTTCTCATCTCATTCTTATATTATTGTTCATTATTTTGTAACAAATTTTTTTTTGTTTGTTTTATTATTTTTTTTTAGTATCTTTTTTTGGGTCAAATGTATCAAATGATACTAACCTAGATACCTAAATCTATAACCTGGAATTCTTTTAAGTCAAAGCAACACAAATTTTCAATATAACTATAAAAGATACCGTATATCTTTATTATAAATGTAACATTCCTGTACGTTGTTGATGCTATTTGTAGATCAAAATGAGTAGTATTTAAATTTGGCATTATTAACGTATGAGTAGGCATTCAAGCCAAACAAAATGAGTAGTATTTAAACTCGTGTCCACGTAGGTTATTTTAAAAATGAAATAAATGAGTCCTTATTGAACATATATAGTAAAAAAATTGATACTTATAATCTTATGTAAATTTATATGTTGTTATTTTAAAACACATATACATTGTATTTTTTAAGATATAAAGTTTAAAGGGTATAAAGTATAAGGGGTATTTGTTTATAATCCAAAGTTATTAAAAAACATGGAGGTTTATAATATTACACTTAACTCTACATAGTTTTTTAACCACTAAAGTTTTATTAATTACTCCCTCTTTTTTTAAGTTTTTGTTTTCACAAATTTGACACCTATATTTTTATGTGTTTTTTTTATCAATCAAATTTCTCCACCAAATTTATTAAAGTTTGACCAAAATCAATTTAATTTTGACTTTTATTAACCAATCACGTCACATGATTTTGCTTACGTGGCGAAATTGAGCTCTCCTATTGGCCCAATTTTTTTTTCAATGAGAATGGTTTTTCAAAAACACTCTAAAATGATGTAATTCTTTTATTATATAAAAGATTCCATCTTATTGTGCAATGGAGTTTTTTGGATAATAATTGTATTTTTAAAATCAATTTAACATAATGAGTATTTTGAAAAATATTTAAGGAAACATGATAAGTTTGAAGAATTTGCTTCTTACGTTTACAAAACCTGCTAAAACCGTAATCCGTTATCAAAATTCCGCTACTTTCTAATGACCAGTTTTATACACCATTAATATTAACATGTGCAAAATTCTATGTAAACTACTTTATAAACATCAAACAAAATTAGACGTAAACCAAATGAATACAATCATACATAGAATTATACAAAGCAAATGTAAATGATGATATAGTTAAACCTATAATCTAAAAGTTTTAAACTAATCAGGTGTGTCTTAAAATCCAAACGAGGAGATTTGCATGATTTATTAAAAACATCAACTTCTTACTTTGAATAAACTTAACCAAAAGAAAATAAGAAATATGATGATTAAAAGTAAATGTGCTAGAGAATGGATCCGATATTTTTTTTTCATGTAGAATAGAAAGCGTTTGTATATGATATAATGAGAGAAAAATGATACAACGTAATAAGAAGTGGATGGTTGTTTACCAATTTTTGGAATGAAGGTGATACGTTTGAATAGTCTCTAGATTTTTCTTTTCAGTTTTTAACAAAATGTAAAAGAAAGTCACGTATTAAATTAAATAGTTTTGAAAGCACTCATTTTGCTAAATTTATTTTTTAGAATACCATGGTTAACTAAAAAAAAACTCTTGTGCAATGAGACTAATTATACGAGTTCAATCCAAACATAAATATGAACTTGCTTAATAACCATAAAACCTACATAATTTGATCATGCAATACACATAAACACAACATGTATTTCATATTTTCAGAGTTTTTAAAACTTGAATTTTAAAGTAAACTTACTTGCAAAGGAAATAAAACTTAAAGATCGAGCGTCGATGTGTTGTATAACAACGGCAGATAACGAGCTAGTAGCATAATGTGAACAATAAGCAAGGAAATATAAGAGAATATGAAAGGGAAAGATAGAACTTGTTATTGGTGTGTCTTCAATACATTAGGTGCCTCTATTTATAAGGACCTTAACATGAATGATATTAAGTACAAAATGGGATGTTACAAGAACAATCATAAAGGTGAAGGTTACTAGTTATGAGATATGAATGTGGAGATTAATGCGTACAATCATATAATAACTATTCATAACATCTCATAATAATAATCTCTATTTCTCATCTCATTCTTATATTCTTGTTCATTATTTTGTAACAATTTTTTTTTTTTTTTTTTTTTTTTAGTATCTTTTTTTGGGTCAAATGTAGCAAATGATACTAACTTAGATACCTAAATTTGTAACCTGGAATTCTTTTAAGTCAAAGCAACACAAATTTTCAATATAACTATAAAAGATATATCTTTATTATAAATGTAACATTCCTGTACGTTGTTGATGCTATTTGTAGATCAAAATGAGTAGTATTTAAATTTGGCATTATTAACGTATGAGTAGGCATTCAAGCTAAACAAAATTATTGGAAGTCAAGTATCTTTATACATTTCTTGATTAAGTGGAGCTAAACATAGAATTTTTTTAATTTATTTTTATTTATCGAAGTAAAAAATAAGATAATGACCATAGACGTGATATATAGGGTGTGTTTGTTAAAAATCAAAATGGTCATTGGTACAAAATTAGTTATTCTTCTTTACTTTTTTCCAATCTAAGTATAATAATGTTTATTGCATAATTCTACAATTACAAACATATAAATAAGACATACACATACAAGTGAACAAACACGTAGTATAATCATTATCGAATACTTATTGATATATTCACACAAAACACGCGACACGACAAACACATAAAAATATAAACTTTAAGATAAATATATTATAAATCCACTCACAAAATGAATATGTATTTGTAAATTTGATTTACTTATCTATTAGTCATATTATATTAAATAGATATTATTATATAATAAAACCGGTACGGTTTGGCATTAAAAACAAAATTATTGGAAGTCAAGTATCTTTATACATTTTTTGACTAAGTGGAGCTAAACATAGAATCTTTTTAATTAATTTTTATTTATCGAAGTAAAAATAGGATAATGACCATAGACGACTTGATATTGAGGGTGTGTTTGTTAAAAGTAGTAGTGAACTGTGAGTAGTAGCTACAGCTCACGCTCATAGCTTCTTAAAAAGGCATTGAAAAAATAAGCATTTTTAAAAAATAACAAAAAAACGACTAATAAAAAATCAAAATGTTGATTGGTCCAATTAACTTCACGCCACTCCATGTCAAACATACCTTTAGTACTACTACTATATATATGTACACACGCTTGAGGATGCTCAGGCCTAAGGCCAAGCCCAAGCCCAAGCCCAAGGTACAGTAGTATAAAGAGAAAAGCAAACCCTAACCTTGAGCAGTACATTTTTTTCCACCAAACAATTATATGTGGTGGCTTTGTCATTCACACAGAAATAAAAATGGTGCTTGTGATGAGGGGAAGGATTTGGGTCATGAGTTTTGTTTTCTTGTATTGTCTTTCTCATCCATCCATCCATCATGAAACAAGCCTTTTATTTTATATCTCTTGAATTTTATTTTTGTTTATTTTCTTTTCCGAATGATTTATATACTTTTAGTGATTTACAGTAGTAAATTTGAAACAATGGCTAGTTTTAAAAATCTTTTTCACAGACGCATATAATCATTTTGTTACATTTTTTTATACATAACATGTTATTTTTTTATCTTGATGCTTTGTAATATTTTTCTTATGTATATAAATAAAAATAAAAATGTATGCGTTTTGGATGGGTTCTTTTTGGGGCTGGCCCAATGGCTCACGGGTGTTCCAACCCGACCCGATATGATCCATCGGATCTAATTAAAATCACATTTGCATTCCCGCCTTATAAAACCCCCAATCCACCCCCACAACTCATTTCACTCTCTCTCACAATTCTCTCAAAAACGATGGCTGAAAAATTCTTCAATCAAGACGAAGGTGATAAACACCTTAACTGTTATCAAGATGCAGATATGGTACGGTGATATGATTTTATACGTTATATGATTCAGTTATATACCGATATTTTGTACTCGATTGATCATTGATTATTTCGATTACTGTTTTTTTAATTGCGGTTTCTGATTGATTAGGTTAGATTAGCGAGACCTCGTTCTGTTGCAGTTAGTTATTATTTTGGTTAATTATGTAGATTATTGGTGATGTTAGGTTAGACTATTGCGTTTGCGTTGATGCGATTTCCTTCATTTTTTTTGATGATTCACGATTTAGGTTGATGGTGATGTTAGGTTAGACTATTGCGTTTGCGTTGATGCGATTTCCTTCATTTTTTTATGATTCATGATTTAGGTTGATGGTGATGTTAGGTTAAATATCTAGGCTATTGCGTTTTCGTTGATGCGATTTCCTTCATTTTTTGATGATTCACGATTTAGGTTGATAGGTTGATTATCTAGACTATTGCGTTTTCGTTGATGCGATTTCCTTCATTTTTTTATGATGCACGATTTAGGTTGATGGTGATGCTAGGTTAATTATCTAGACTATTGCGTCTGCGTTGTTTTATGACGCGATTTCGTTATTAAAAAATGTTGTTGAAGTAATCATTGTTACATTGTTAGGTGGACCACGCTTCTGAGGACCAAAGGGTGCTTTCTTTCTTTAATCTCAAGTTTAACTATGCTCATCCGTACCATGTCCTTCCTGATGAGGCTTTCTATGTATCCTACGTTGGAATCCACGGTCTCGATGCTTTGCATTCGCTAAGCCAGTATCTTCATGGTCAGGTGCTCTTCTTAATGACTCGCTGCTGCTACCGTAACATAGTTGAGCAGGGTGCTGTACTTTGTCCCATTCAAGTGTTTGAGTAAGATTGATGCTTATTTTGTTTTACTTTTTTTGCAAAACTTATGTCTTGTACATGTACATATACATATACATTATAAGTTTACTAGTACATGTACATTTACATATACATTATAAGTTTATGTCATTTTATATACTGTCAAAAATGCAGGTGTCGATGTAAGGGTAAAAACGTTGGTCAACAGTGCATTCACAAGGTTTTAAAGTCGAGGCAGTTTATAGCGAAGAAAGAGCAGCAAAATCTCCATATTTTCCTTGCTACCGATGATGAGACTAGTTTTTTATCGATTGAAAAGGTCCTTTATGAAAAAAAATTTAACAGCATAACCTAGTCGTTTATAGATTTTTTGTTACCTGACGTGGTCAGCATTTTTATGTTTAACAGGAGTATCCAATTATTGAAGGAAAGGATGGAGTTCTGGATCTGAGCATGACAATGGGGGCTCTTAGTAAATTCATGGCTGATGAAGAAGGTGTAAAAGGGGCGGATGCTGTCTGGAAAGAAGCTCAAGTTGCTGGGACAAAGAAAGTAGCGGCTGCTGGGACGGCAACCAAGAAGGAATCTCGTGCAGTTCAGGGACTAATGGCTGATGCCAGAAAGACAGCACCACCTAGGATGGCTAGTGCAGATGCTAGAGCGAAAGCAGCAATTGAAACTGATGTGAAGGATAAGAAATTGCTGGCTGCTATCAAGTCTTCAAGAGCTAAGCGTGGTTCTGAGGAACCTTCTGAGAATACAGCAGCGAAGAGGAGTAAGAAAAGTCAACACGGGTAAGTCTGATGAGTCTCTTATAGTGTGTTTTCAGAACTTGAAAGGTAAAACTTGATTTCTCTATTGTTGTATTGACAATTTCAAAATTCACATTTCCACATACGCGTGACATTGACAAGGTTTAAAGTTGTGGTTTATGCCTCCTCTTTTGTTGTTCGCTAGCGTTTTTTTTTTTTTTTTTTTTTTTTTTTTATAATTTTTGTTGATACATCTCTCCTTTCTTAGTTTGTGTGATGGAAGTGCTTGGATCTTACTAGAAAATAGCATCTTAATGCATAGGGTAAAGGCTCAATGGTTTTTGTTTGCAAATCGGTATAATGGGAAGGTGTTATCTTCTGGAAACATCCCTGGTTTTTGAAATCCGTTGTCTAAATAATCAAACTTGAAGCGATGCAATGGATCAACAGGCTTTAATGGCTTTTTTGGTAGTATAATGTGACATAAGTTGCTAACACATGCAATAATATAGATTTTAGAATTGTAATATTTTCAATGCCTGGTATAGAATCAGTGATGGTTAAGATTTCTAATTTGATCTAGGTGTTATAAGCTTTGTTGGCTATGTTCAACAGCTGCGAGTATATTTTTGAGAAAATTTAGAGTGTTTCTTTGCTGCAAAATTTAATAATTGTTGATAGCTGTTCTGCAACTTCAAGAAACGGGATGAGAGATTGAGAGCTTCTCTTAAAACTGGTCTGCATTCGATAGGCATATTATATCTGATCATTTCTATGGTTATTTTTCCCTTTTAGTCTTTGATAGAGTGTCTAAAGCATAGTATGAAAGAGTAGCATGCCATGGGTTTTAAAGGAATGTTTTATTTTCATATATGATCGAATAATATCCTTTTGTTTGCACTGCAAGCTTGAAACTTCTTGTAATCTTTTCATTTTGTTGTAAACTAAGTAGATTGAGTTGACCTACACCCAGTTTTTCTGTTATAACTCGCATCATTTTGTCAATTATAATGTCTTTGTTTCATTGTCTTTACCTTCTGCTGACCTATAGATAGTTGATCTATCACCACATTTTCATGATATAAACATGTGCTAACGTGAATCATGATTTCTCGAGAGGGTTTGACATATTTTCAGTTGAACCGGATCCGATTAATTTGTTGGTGTTTGTTGTGCTTTTGTTATTTTTTTAGTAATACTACTATTTAGGCCTACATTTATTTCATAAATTACTTGTACAATTGTATTATACACTTCATAACTGTTTTATACATAGTTATTGTGTTTGATATGATTACAAAAACTAATTTGATTCAAATAATAACATATATTCTAAAGTAAAATGATGTATGATGTTTAACGCATTAAAAGTACACTCTAGGCTTCGTTCACCTTACCTTAGTAAGCTTTTTTCTACTTTACCCGTTTGACACTTTGACCTGTTAGAGATGAAACGTAACCTGAATTGACTGGCTGATAAGTAAATCAGTTGAAGTTGCCACCTCCGTTTGGTCTTTCTCTGTTTGGATATAGACATATAGCTAAGTTTTTGAGATTGCAGGGTGTGACAGGGATGAGAGGGGAAAGGAGGGGTGATTTTGGCGCCAAGGATAGCACTTGGTTTCTGGGTTTGGGCAAATTGGGTAAGAACACAAAGGGTGAAAAGTGTTTGGGGTAAAAAAAACGTTTTAAGGGAAAGGGAAAAAAAGGTGAATGGGCAAATTGCGCAATTAATGTATTTTTGTTGTGATGACGTATATAATAAAACTTAACCTTTTGTTAAAACAAAACATAATTTATACTAATAGATATACTTATGTTGGAATAAATTCTACCTTTTATATAAATTATAACATAATCAGTCGTTAAGACAAAACATAATATTGTTTATATAAAAAATTCACATAAAACAACTAATATTAAAAATTCAAAATTAATGTCTTGAACAAGTACATTCCTCACGGACGCATTGACATGTCCCTTTACACATTCTGTAGTATCAATCATCATCTTCATAATATTCTTTAATGTCACAATCAACGAATTCCTAATCATTTAGCCATCCATTTTCCGTCATACTATGGGGTATATCAGCATCCGTTTATGCTTTTTTGGTCTCTGTCTTCAAATCTTCAACATCAACATCTATAACATTAGAACTGTGTCTTTTTTTTTGGTAGCACAAACTTTTGAAGCCGAATTTTCAACACTTTTATCATAAAAAACAAAGTTTTTTGATGAACTAACTTTTTAATCTTTGACAAATACTTGGATATGGGAGATTGTTTTTTCTTTGCATGTGTTGTTTGACGTGGGCTTTCTATTATTTAAAGGTGATTGTCATCATCAGCAATCTGTTTAAAAATGTATACATCAAATAATTTTGTTGTACGTTGTTATGTCTAATTGCTTTTGTTGAAACAATGAGTGCAATGAAAGAGTTTTGGGTGGCTAGTTATAATCTTATAAAATCAGTAAAATTTATGAATAAAGTATGTGGATTATGTTACGGTTGTATTTTTTATTATCTTTTCATTGTTTGAATCTTCGATTATTATAATATCCTTTGTATTATAACCATGGATTTTTGGCAGATCTATAGAATAATGAAATAATTAAATATATGACTTGAATGTACTTTTATTAAATAAATGTGAGTTTTTTTTTTTTATAAACATACGTTATCACTCTTCGTTAATACATTTTCTTGTGTTTTAGCATTGAAGGCAGTTGTTAGGTTTAGATGAGGTTCTTCGCATGTTCCATTCGATATGTTGTTTTGCAATCTGCGATAAAACAATAAAAGATTATCATAGTGTCAAAGTTTTTATCTTTATGTTATAATGTTCTTACTTTTCTTTGAACAAAGAAATGTGTTTGTTGTTGCCATTAATATAAATTTTCGATTCTTTGTTGATGCTTGATACTTGTTGTTAGTATGCATGTATGATATCCTTCAGTAATTATATTAGTGTATCCAAATTATGTTTTGTTTTAAAATGTATATGAAAGGAAGAAGTTTTACTTTCTCATATGTTAATTTGCACGCACGGGGTTTAGACATAAAATTTTAATTATGTATTATGACTGAATGTTGTAAGTTTATATCTTTGACCTCTAAACATAAGGAACTCATTATTACACCTATATAACTCATTATGACACTGAGTTCATACCGAGCATTTGTGAGCTTTTCTCAATTTTGTGGTATGTGACATAAGTCTATTGTGCGCAACGCCATTGTTACACTATCTTAATACCATAAGCGAGAGTTGACTTAGTTGCTTATATGATGTATGTGTGGTACTTAACTACTTAATCTCAGCTAACAAATGAATATGCTTACTAATGAATATCCAATTGTTGTGTAGCTCTTTGGAAGACATATATATGATTCTTCAATTGCATTAAAATATGCTTACTGTATGTTAACATAAGTGAAAGATGGTATCCAATATGAATGTAGTGTGATTATTTTGGTACATTAAAACCTTCTTGATCCAAAGTAGCCAATAGCTCTTGCATATTACTCACTCGCCAAGTTGTTGATAAGCTCTTCCGTTGTAGACTCGATAACCAGATTGGCTTTAGAGTATAGCTATATAATAACCAAGTGCGGTCTTTGATTTTCATCACAATGTGATAAGGATAAATTATCACAATTCTACCCGAAACAATAGCAATCGATCAATTTGATCACCTGGTAAGCAAAATTCAGATTCCATAATACGCATTAGCTATCTGGCAGCGAAGCACTTGTTATATTACAAAAAAAACATAATGCAACCAAAATTTGTTAATTAATTTTTTTCATACAGAAACCAATGTAACAACTTTGATAAGCTAGTTTGTTGTCAACAAAGAAGCACATCCTCTTCATAAAATAACACTATGATTTGCTATTTTGCTGGTTGATGTGATTCTAGTCAGCTTGTAGCATAATGTGTCACTTAATTAGTTAATTTGCTACTTTCGATATGAGTCACTACCTAGTTATAAAGGAAGATGTAGTAATTTACTCGTCTTAATAAATTACAGTACTACATCTTCCTTTATAACTAGTTAGTGACTCATATCGAAAGTAGCAAATTAACTAATTAAGTTAACCACCCGACAAACTTCTGATATAAAACTAGTTAGCTCCAATTTAGTCATGAGCAGCAATTGCATCTCTTCTGACCAACTATCCCAAATGTGTACCGGAGGCTATACTAGCAGCGCTATTGTCATTTCTTGGCACTAGACTCGCTAGTCACTACCAAAGAGGTACCCAGTGGGAGCTAATGATCTTGGTTGGAAGCATATTCTGGCAAAAAAATGAGTGCAAACTAGTTTGGAATATTGTTAGAATATGATATTCATTAATTCAACATTTATGTTCTACATAAATCTAACAATACCAGTGACAACCTACTGAAGAATTTCTACCATCACTATTTGCATGTTTCCTCTTACTATAACCCGCAACAGTCCCATAACAACAAGCTCTAACCCTTTCATGATCACACTTATCAACCCTAACATCTCTTCTACACTCTAAAGCATACATTCTCATTTTTCCTTTGCCTTCCTTCCTTGTTGAAAAAACCTATATTACAAAAAAATTCACCCTTGTTAACATTATCTTTGCCATGGTACTCCCTCCTAATTTGTTTCAACTTTTTCTTTCTTATGTTCGCAATTTTGGGAGCACGGGTATCTTCACCACTATCAAATTCATCAAAGTCACAGCCAGCATATCCATATCCTCAGCAACACTAGCAGCTGAGCTTGTGACATGGTCAATGTGGACATCAAGTTCAAAATGAAAACCAGTCATGTCCACCTGTGGCTCAATTGGGGTGGCCACATCATCTTGCTCAAAATCACTTACATCCAAGTCTTGCGGTTGCTGAGTCTCCTGCTCAACAGGCTCTTCCCTGTCAACAACCTCTTCATCCAACAACATCCTCATTCCCTCGTTGAAGTTCATTTACCATGTCTGTTTAGTCTTCGTCTTCTTCAACACCAACATCTACACCTACAGGAGTGTATTGTTGGAACAAGTCATCATCGACAATTGGTGACTGTTGCTCAGCTTCTTCTCCAGCAACATTATCGTTAATTGGTTGTCCCATAGGATTGTCTATGTCATTCAACAACCTGCTAACACTGCTTCCATCAGGTTTTCTTGTTGAAGCTTGACTTGCATTCTGAAAAGCATCAACTTTTTCAGTAGCAGTCTCATCCAAGATTTCATCAATAATATTGGATTCTTTGCCTTGAGCCTCAATGTAAACCTCGATTTCTCTATATGTAGGAACCAAGTTCAACAGGTTAACAACATCATCATCATCCATCAAAGGTAACAACCCACCATTCAATGACTCACCTGGTATCCTATAATGAGACAATAAAATCCGACCATTCTTGACACCTAGGCCATTTAACAACAAATCATACTCATCAAACGAAAACCGGTCATAATCAACGGATCGTACCAATATATAACTGGAGAATGACACATCCTCCCTAGTGGTGAGGTGAAATCACTAATGTGAATGATTTTTAGCGAGAACAAGTTGTGGTTTGATTCTATGTAGAAAGAATAAACATCAACACATACCCTAAGAGCAAAAAAAAATCATCCTAATGTGTAAATTAATTCCTAACCGTATTGTGCATGCTATTAACATAATATTTAACTAAAAAATCAGTACAATTAACAATAACCAAACTTACCATAAACTTTATCAAGATCATGGATCAGGGAACACTGCGCTTGGTTTTTCCCAAACGAATGAGCCATCATTTTCAAATTTTAGCTGATTTCGAAGTGTTTTTAGTAAGTTTAGGGAAGAAATATGAAATTGAACTTTGATCAAAACACTATTTGTTAGACCCGTATCCCGGATACAAATAGGCCCCACCTTAGATGAAATTGACCAAGGTTTAACGTGATTGGTTAGTCAACGAATGTTAAATTGACTAGTCAAACTAATAATTAACACATGTTGTGTTATAGTTATAGAAAGTAAAAGGACCTAAATTGCTTTATTATAAACTTGTTATAAAAGTGTAGTGTGGCCAAATTATGAAGAATGGGACTTGAGGGACCACTTATGTCATTTGGGCAAAGTTTCCCTCTACATACTTCTGGATAACTCTATCAACTTCATACATTTTCGAGAAATAAAATGTGTAAGTGTGTGTGTCGAGTAAGAGAAATGGAGGAAAAAATATGGATTGGTCTTCTAGGCCAATTGGTGATGAATTAAGGGTGTTTACCCTAATGTGAAGTCATAGAGAGGATCCTTGCAAGGTGAGTAATCCGTAATCGTGTTTAATTGTAAATTTGAGAGTTAGGGTTCTTGTACCCAAATTGGTGGTTTTGGGTAATTATGGTTTTAAGATCAAATTGAAGTGTTATAGTGTTATTGGGTGAAGACCCTTTAATTGAATTGAAGGCAATGAGTAATTTTGGATGTGATCATGTTATGATCATTTGGTTGATTAAAAGGGTTATAGTAATCTTGGGGTAATTTTATTATGGGTAAAATTTGGGTAATTTATTGGTTGGATCATCATATAATCAAGATATGATTATATGATGATTAAAGGTTAGTTATGTTAGCCATGGTTATAGTTATTTGATTATGTACTAAGCGCATGTTATAATTATGTGGTTAAGATGTTAGCTATGGAAAGTAATGGATGATGATATTGATGAAGATGGTGGTGATATAATGATAGCTTAGCTTGGATGCTAAGGTAAGTAATTCGGTTACTATATGCTTAATGTGGAAGTTATTAAATGATGTGATTATGATTGTTCTAGTTGTGACTTAAAGATTGGTTAAATGCATGTTTTAGAGTTTGTTGGATCATGATAAGATTAAGGTATGTGTTGTGTGCTTTGTGTGTTAAATGTGTTATAGCTTGTTTGTCATAGAGATGCTTTGTGATGCATTTTTGATAATGGAAGCCTTAGCATGTATTAGCCAATTACTTACTAAGCGTTTTCGCTTACGTTATAGTTGACTACATTTTGTAGGTTCTCTTGTATTGAAGATGCTAAGGTTTGTCCTTTGGAGCATGGCTAAACCATGGATTAGTTGTGAAGAATGGGAATGTAGTAAGAAAGCTAGGAGCTAGGTAGATGCACCGAGCTCGTTGTCAAAGTTGTTCCCCAGGAGTTTTAAATGGGTTAAATGTTTGTAATGTCAAGTCTTTGGAATGGTTTAAGAGTTATGTTTAAGTGGTGTATGCAAACGGGTTAAAACGAGTGTTTGGCATAACACCCGTTACTTTGTAAAGCACTTTTCCGCGGGTCATTATGACCAAGTTTATGCATATATGTGATTTTTATAATGTTTTAATGAATTCTGGAAGTTTTAGTGTTATGTCATGTTATAGAAGTCGTTTTCCGAAAAATGGGTCAAAATATGTAACTTGTAGAAAATCTGCAAGAAAAGGGTCTATTTTAGACTCAGATGAGTCATTTTTAGAGTAACAGAAAATGGCTCCATTTTAAACGCAAATGGGTCTATTTTAGAGTGCAAGGAAAATGGAACTACTTTAGACTATAAAAGGATCTATTTTTGACTAATACCCATCACGTGTTTAAAAAAAAAATCGAGTCGGGAAAGGGGCGTAACAACTTGGTATCAGAGCTTCGGTTTAAGTGAATTAGGTTGCCACTATAGGGTTGCCTATAGTTAAACCACTAATAGTTACGTGTGATATAAGTTTGTAGATATGTGAAGTGTATTGATGCCTTACTTTTAAGGCGAAGTTAGCGCTTATTGTAGAATTTAGATGAGTAAGTAATTTAGACATAGATTAGTATTTGAAAGTATGAGGTAAGAGCCATAGACTATAAGATTGATTGCGTTAATAATGTTATAACACTTATCGGTTAAGTGTTAAGTATTATTATGTGAAAGCATGTGTGATAATAAGTCTATAGTAGTTCATTACGTGTTTAAATTTCACATGTATGCGAGTGATAGCGGGATGCATAGAAGTATATAAGATGAGATGGATACATTTACATGTATAATATGGTAAGCATATGAGGAAGTGTAATTGTTGAGAAAGCTTGAGATGAAGTATAAAAAGATAATGAAGTATGACATGATAGTGAAGTATGCATATAGCTTGATGCATCGAAAGATAAGACAAAGTTTAATTTTGGTAGTTATATTGAAACAAAGAAGTGATGTGATAGTGAGTAAATAGTAGAAGCATGGTTGCTTTCATGCTTAATAAAAGAGATGAGAAAAGTTAAAGTGCATAGTTATGATGTGATAAGATCATGTTTCATATAAAACATGATAAGTAGAATATTCTAGTAATGAATGCTTGATGCATGATTAAAGTTTAAAGAGTGAAGTAGTATGATATGGCTTTAATGCCAATGAACAGAAGAGATAAATAAAGTATGTTGATAAGGTTTTAAAATGTACCTTTTTGAGGGGTCGTTTAAGCCCTTATTTGATCACTTTTGTATCCGTTATTACTTAATATCGTTCCTTTTCACTTTTTAGGTCTCTTGAAAGCAAATTGCTGTAATGGCACTTATTTGGACGAAAAGGCGCGGATATACGAAGAAAATGGCCAAAGTCAAGAATCGAGACACTCAAGCTGCTAAAATACAAGGTGACGGCATCACTGCTTAACTGGGACGCCGTCGGAGCATTTTGTGACGGCCCAGAAGCCAAATTTCTTATTTTCAAGTGATGGTGTCAGGCTTTAAAGGAGTAGGCCGTCGCAACTCAGACGGCCTAGATTTGATCCAGACGACGTCATAAGCTGAAGAGGACGGCGTCACAAGCACAAGGTGACGCCGTCGCAAGACTAATGTGGCCAAGACGAAACCCTAATGACGGCGACCCGACGGCATCACAAAACATAAGGTGACGCCGTCGCACTTGTAATCTTATATATAGAATCCGAATTTTTTAGTTTTAGTGGGTAGTCTTTTGGAGTAAAAACCTAAACCGAACCAAGGCTGTCTTGTACAGTATTTTAGAGTTCCAAACCCTATCTTACATCAAGATAAGTGTTTTACTTCATTAATTCAATTATGTCTTTGATTGATTGTGTGTATGCTTGCATGTTTACCATGTCCGGCTAAATTACTTGTGTGTTTGCTTAGATATATGAAACCTAGTTGTTAATTATTGTTAGGTTGTCTCTTATCTTAATTGTAATTGGCTTACGAGTGCGACTAGGCTATCGTTGTGTTTAACACTTGATAAATCTTTGATAGTTTACGAATGACTTAGTGGATTTCGTTTACTAAACCAAAATATAACCTCAAGTTAGTTTATGAATGACTAAGTGGATTTCGTTTACTACACTTAAAGGTGACTTCAAAGAGTTAGGGAATGCACACCTTATGACCTTAGAAAACACAACGCGTTAAGAATAAGGACGTGACAATTCAACCATCAATAGGAGATAACTAGAGAGTAGTAGCATCTAGGCAAACACATCTTTAACTATCATACGAGCACACAACAATAGACATAGACTATCCTCACCTTAGTTAATTAGATAATTAGATAAGTAGAGTAATCGGTAGAAATACCAACCCGCAAATCCAAACCCCGAGATTCGTACCTTTCCATTTCCTAAAAAACATAAAAAAGATAAAAAAAAATAATCTTCCTCAACCCCAACCTTAGCGTAGTAACTTCTCACTAGCATTCCTATTCCCCTAGAGAACGATATCAATACCCGTGGCTTACCCTAATACTACTCTACAACGATTAGGTTCACTGCCTAGGGTGTTATAAAACTTGATCTAAGAAAAGGAAGTTCCTTTGACCCCGAACGACGCGTGTAGCATTATCAAGTTTTTGGCGCCGCTGCCAGGGAATAGAATAGCGAGTTAGTAGTCCACCTCGTTTAGGTTTCTTTGCTTGATTTATATCAAGTAAATTTTTCTCATTCTTAGCTTTCTCGTAGTCTATCCCCCTTCTTCGTGACCTTTGTTCGTAACCCCATCACTTTTCATCATGCAAGGTGATAACCAACCACCATTCATCAACCTGCCTCCAAATGACCCGCCAAGAGCCCGTACTTTTGGTGAATACTCGAGACCAAGCCACCTAGGCTATAGAAACACCATTGAGCTTCCCGACCAAGCCCAAACTACGGCCTTGCGATCTGACACCATCCGGTTGGTGCAAAACGGATGTGCATTCCATGGACTTCGTTCCGAAGATCCAATCAGCATCTAAGGGATTTCCTTAAAATTGTCGATTCCATCGACCTTGATGCTACTACTCGGGAGACCACGCGCCTGCGTCTCTTCCAATTCTCTCTACGGGACCAAGCTAGTAATTGGCTTGGCGACTTCCCGCCGGATCCATCTCAAGTTGGGATGATCTCACCTCTCGCTTCCTTGCTCAATTTTTCCCACCGAGGAGAACCACTAAGCTTAGGAATGACATCTTGATGTTCCAACAACGTCAAGGTGAATCTCTCTACGAAGCATGGACTCGATTCAAGGACTTACTTCATAAAGTCCCTCATCACGGCATTGATATTTGGCTCCAAGTCCAAATCTTTTATGATCATGTCAACTTCCCCACCAAGCGATCCATTGACCAAGCGGCCGGTGGAAAACTTAGTGATTTCACCGCGGAAGAATCATGGGGTATAATAGAGGACCTTGCTCTCTATGACAACGAAAGTTGGAATGACCCCCGTGAGTTGCCCAAAACCGTTAAGGCAATCTCCTCGCCTCCCATTGACTCACAACCTTCCGACCGTAGGATGATCGAACTTGAAGATCAAGTTAAATTCCTAATGAGTTCCTACAAAAATCCTAAGTCTTCACGCCATGCGAACAAAGTTTCTTCCTCGTGTGAGCCGTGTAGTGATCCTCATAACACGCGCCCTTGCACCCGATCCCTCGAACATGCTTCCGTTGACTACGCATCCTTGCATATTAATGGAACGGGAGGAAGATTCCCTACAATACCTGGACCTAGGAATTTCAATGAAACCCGAGAAGCATGGAAGGGCAAGCCCGACTTCTATTGGGGACAAACCAAAGAATTCACTTCCAATGATTTCTCATGGCCCCCATCTCATGGCCCTAACCAACAAAACATTGAGGGGATGTTGCAACACCTAGTCGCATCCCAAGAAGCTCAAATAGCTAAGCTCTCGGACTGTTTTAACCAACAACAAGCCGAAATGGATAGGAAGATAGATAACCTTTTGAAAGCCATGACCAATAGTGATAGGAAGGTTAATGCTATCTCGACTCCCGAGCCTTCCGGCGTAGAGATTAAGGACCCAAGTAAGTTAGCTAAGCACGTTCAATTCGTCAATACCATCGCCTTAGTAAAACCCAATGGAACAAATGACGAAGAGGACCATACACTTGAGAATAATGAAACAACCGAGGAAGTAGATGAAGTAGACAATGATTATTTCAATAAGTTTCCTACGGAAGAAGAGCTATCTCGCCACCCTCACTTAGTGCGTGACCTCCGTCACATGTATGTTAGGAAAAGCCCTAGAATCAAGTTTGGGAACCCTTGGAATCTTAACATACCATGTTGCATAGGACACCTTTTCGTGGCAAAGGCCTACATTGATCACAAATCCCCAATCAACAAAATGACTAGCACCTACTACAATTGGGTAATGAAGAAGCCTATTCCAACTAGGCAAGACCCCGATAATCCTAGCGTTAGTTGCAATTTTCTTGGTAGAGTTAAGGGATTGCCCGTTTATGTAGGTAGTTTCACGTTTCCTACGGACTTCATAATCGTGAATGATATTAGTACGGCCATAGATCCTAGCTTTTCCCACGTTATTCTAGGAAAACCTTTCATAGAAAACACCGGGATGACTTATGACCCCTCATTAGGAATAGTGCGATTCAAGGATGAGACCGACGACATAGCGTACCAAATGCCGTTTAAGATTGAGAAGTTTTCATCACTCTCTAATGATGAAAAGGAACTTAAACTATCGGTCTATTATAGGAATGAGGAGGATAAAGAAAAAGGAGTAGATTATGTTATGGCAAGATTTTCGGATTCTATAAGGATTGCTTGAACCTAGGACCAAAATATAGGACCAAGTGGGGAGAGGACGAACTCTTAGAAAGGTGCATCATAGGGAACTTCTACAACATGGAATCCCCCAATAGAGACCGTCATGAGAAAGAAGATGGCGGTAATGAAGTCACGTAGGGGCACGACTACGAGTCTAGCTACAAGACTCTTAAATAAAGAAAAGCGCTTCGTGGGAGGCAACCCATGCTTAATTGTTTGCTTGTTAGTGTCGTATATCTTTTATTAATTGTTTATTCTCATGTTTGAATTTGTAAACATGCTTTATTTTGTTTTTAACCTCGTCTTAATTGCATATAAAGGTATTTTACATAAAGGATAAGTGTAGGGAGAATTACACACGTTTTCAAAAGAAACGTAGACATGAGAATAGCAATTCATTAAAAAATATATATGTGTGTGTTTGTTCGAGTCAAATGCTTGTATCGAGTCATAATGGATGTTTTGCAGAAATTTTTCCAGATTCTAAAGATGTAAATTTTCCAGAAAATCGCACCGTTTTTGTCAGATAACTGACGGCGTCGAGATCGCAACTGACGCCATCAGGAAGGAGTAAAAACAACAGATTACTTTTTTCTCGTTTTCTGAGCTACTTCTAAAATTTTTGGAATTTTCTAGAAATTCTATAAACATCCATTCCACAAGCATTATATCTTAGTTTAGTCGAGTCTTATATATATTATTACCGCCGATTTTACGTGAAGGTTTTGCTTGTTTTCTTCAAGTGTGCAGGTTTTATTTATCAAGAAGAAGAAACAAAAGATTGGAAGAAGCTTTTCACGCATACATTTTTCTTGGAAAGGATTTAACCACCACTTTACACAGATCCTACCGAGCTAATCAGGGGAGTATTAGTTTTTTCGTTTTTAATTACCTTCTATTATCATAACTTTGATACTTTTGGGGAACATTGGGGACAATGTTCAGTTTAAGTGTAGGGAGGAAAAATAAAACGAGAACTTTGAAACTATGCTTATCCTTGATTATTTGCTTTGTCCAATTGTATTTGTGTAATAAACCATGAGAAAATGTCGGTTAGGGTAATTTTGGCACCAAATTTAAAATTTTTCATGACATATAGGAGTGGGCCATTAGTCTTAACAAAAGCGTCTCACGGATAGGAAGTTGCATGACTAGCACAAAAACCCTTTACCACCTAAATTCCACCCAAAATGTGAGGATCGCCCTTAGATTAGTAGGAATTAAAGCATTCATCTTTAATGCTTAGAGTGTGAACCGGTAGTATAATAGATTCTCGAACTTGTTTTGTGAGGCATCCCGAGATCGCTAGTAAGACTACACTTGTGTAGTTAGGAATAACTAAATGATAAGAGGCATTAGGATAACCCTTGTTTGATACCCGTAATATAATTACTTCTTCCACATCGGTTGAGTAATTCCCTCACACCTTTGCGTTGTACTAATCTTTAGTACACGATACCCCTAGTTAACCCCTCAGAGCCTATCCTTTTCGCGGTTCTTGTGATGTTTCGGTTTTTCCGGAATATCAATGAAGAGCATTGTTTACACCCCACCCCCAAATATACACCCAAATCGCCTTAGCCTACCATGTATGCACTCACTTTTAGTGCATTATTGTTATCACCCTAAACCCTTAGTTCAATTATCTAGTTGCTTGCATGAGTTGCTAAGTCGAGTCATATCTTTTGTACACAGTTTTAGGATGATTGGGACTCATGGGAAAAAAGTTAAAGTTTATGAAATGATTGGAAGGGAACGTTAAATTCCCTTATTTACGTAATAACATACCCTAAGTGTTTTGATCTTTTCAATTCGGGTCAAATTAGTATTAGAGTAATAAAAACTCAAGTGTAGGGATGTGCCTATAAATCCCTATCATTTTGATGTTACCGTAGAGGATGGTAGAGTAAAAGTGTATGGAAAAAAAAATAGAGTGTTCAAAAAAAAAAAAAAGGGCTACCATCCTACATTTATCCTTTAAATTTATGTTTGTTTGTTTCAGTTATCTAGAGTTTACAGTGTCGAGTCTTGGCTTAGACTCGCCATTCTTCGTATGCTTGTAACATAAAGATTTTTGACTTGCCACCACTAAATAGCCTATCCCACCAAACCCTTTGTTTCCCTACCATAAGCCTAACATTACAACCCTTTAAAGACCTCTTTGATAGTCTTTCCTAGGTGCTTACGCCAAAGCGATGGAGGTTTGATCTATTTTCAAGCCTATGGTAATCTATATACTAGGACCGGTTAATGAGTGTTTATCTTCCATTTCCAACTTGTTATATTTCATATACACCCGAGAGAGATGTAAGTATCCAAACACCCCATGTGAGGTGCTAGTATGTAATTTCCGTGCTTGTTATGACTTTTTCGGGGCTTATATGTGTTGTGGACTGTTTTAAACCAATGCTTCATGACCCTTAACATATAAATTAATTGGCTAAAAGCACATTTGCTTGAGGACAAGCAAATACCAAGTGTAGGGATATTTGATAAGGTTTTAAAATGTACCTTTTTGAGGGGTCGTTTAAGCCCTTATTTGATCACTTTTGTATCCGTTATTACTTAATATCGTTCCTTTTCACTTTTTAGGTCTCTTGAAGGCAAATTGCTGTAATGGCACTTATTTGGACGAAAAGGCGCGGATATACGAAGAAAATGGCCAAAGTCAAGAATCGAGACACTCAAGCTGCTGAAATACAAGGTGACGGCCCAAAAGCCAACTTTTTATTTTCAAGTGACGGTGTCAGGCTTTAAAGGAGTAGGCCGTCGCAACTCAGACGGCCTAGATTTGATCCAGACGGCGTCATAAGCTGAAGAGGACGGTGTCACAAGCACAAGGTGACGCCGTCGCAAGACTAACGTGGCCAAGACGAAACCCTAATGACGGCGACCCGACGGCGTCACAAAACATAAGGTGACGCCGTCGCACTTGTAATCTTATATATAGAATCCAAATTTTTTAGTTTTAGTGGGTAGTCTTTTGGAGTAAAAACCTAAACCGAACCAAGGCTGTCTTGTACATTATTTTAGGGTTCCAAACCCTATCTTACATCAAGATAAGTGTTTTACTTCATTAATTCAATTATGTCTTTGCTTGATTGTGTGTATGCTTGCATGTTTACCATGTCCGGCTAAATTACTTGTGTGTTTGCTTAGATATGAGAAACCTAGTTGTTAATTATTGTTAGGTTGTCTCTTATCTTAATTGTAATTGGCTTACGAGTGCGACTAGGCTATCGTTGTGTTTAACACTTGATAAATCTTTGATAGTTTATGAATGACTTAGTGGATTTCGTTTACTAAACCAAAAGATAACCTCAAGTTAGTTTATGAATGACTAAGTGGATTTCGTTTACTACACTTAAAGGTGACTTCAAAGAGTTAGGGAATGCACACCTTATGACGTTAGAAAACACAACGCGTTAAGAATAAGGACGTGAGAATTCAACCATCAATAGGAGATAGCTAGGGAGTAGTAGCATCTAGGTAAACACATCTTTAACTATAATACGAGCACACAACAATAGACATAGACTATCCTCACCTTAGTTAATTAGATAATTAGATAAGTAGAGTAATCGGTAGAAATACCAACCCCCAAATCCAAACCCCGAGATTCGTACCTTTCCATTTCCTAAAAAACATAAAAAAGATAAAAAAAAAATCTTCCTCAACCCCAACCTTAGCGTAGTAACTTCTCACTAGCATTCCTATTCCCCTAGAGAACGATATCAATACCCGTGGCTTACCCTACTACTACACTACAACGATTAGGTTCACTGCCTAGGGTGTTATAAAACTTTCTCGAAGAAAAGGAAGTTCCTTTGATCCCGAACGACGCGTGTAGCGTTATCATATGTGAACCAGAAAGTAAAGTTAAGTAGGTTAAAGTTGTGATAGATAAAAGATAAAATGTGTGAGTCAACTTGAGGTTGACAGATGATTAGTAGATTGCAAGTATAATATTTGACAAGTATTATATAGAACTTGTCTTAATAAAAGTAAAAAGTAATAGTGGGCGTTGAGATTGCGTGAGGCAATGTGATAGTAGTATGTACTTAATGATAAAAGTACATAAAAAGATAAAGTGAGTAAAGATGATAATATATAGATAGCTTGGATCCAATGCTCTAGTTATGGTGTCCTTCCGGATGGCCTAGCTTGTCTTTATGGCATGGTTGATAGCTTACCTTTATGGCATGGTATTATAGCTTGCCTATATGGCATGGTTGTTAGCTTGTCTATGTGGCATGGATGTTAGCTTGCCTTATGGCATGGTTGATAGCTTGCCTTTATGGCATGGTGTTATAGCTTGCCTCTATGGCATGGTTGTTAGCTTGCCTATGTGGCATGGATGTTAGCTTGCCTTATGGCATGGTTGATAGCTTGCCTTTATGGCATGGTGTTATAGCTTGCCTCTATGGCATGGTTGTTAGCTTGCCTATGTGGGATGGATGTTAGCTTGCCTTATAGCATGGTTGATAGCTTGCCTTTATGGCATGGTGGTATAGCTTGCCTTTCAGGGCATGGTTGTTAGCTTGCCTATCATGGCATGTTGTTTAGCTTGCCTTCGTGCATGTATAAAAGTTTATTGAGATTAGATCCAAGGCTAGAAAAGATGGATAGTGAGTAAGTATGATTGTTGTGTTGGGTGTGGATAAGTAGGATGATTTATAACTTCGTTATTTGAGTGGATTGAGACGCCTTTTCATTTAAATAGTGAAATTGTGAATCACCGAACTATAAGTTTATATTTCTTGATTTACATCGTTTGAGACGCCTTTCCATGTAAATAAGGAAGTATAAATGAGTGGGCTTATCTGTATCCGATATGACATGAGTATAGTTAAGACATGAGAAAGAGAAGATTTAAAATAAGTTAAATATTAAAAGAAATGAGAAAGCGAGTTTATGATAGTAGTGAGGTTATGTGTAAAACCTTAAAATAGAAGTCTAAAGCGAAAGTTATTTTATAAATTAAAAAGATTATAAGTTGAAGATAGAGCTAGATGTGCCTTGAGGAAATTGATAAGCGTGATAAGAGCTAGATAGTGTTAGCACCTTTATGAAAAAGGTGATGATATGAGTTAAAGCTTGATGTTATAGAGTTAATTAATTGAATTTTCCGAGTGACTTATCGTCCATGGCGAAAGTGTCTAAAGAAAAGTAATATGAGAAATGACTACGGAAGTCATAAATTGAATAAATTAAGAGTTGAGATAAGGTTATAGTGTGCCATGAGGGCATGTATAAAGTGAAAAAGGACCATGGTGGTAGTAAAATTTATGAATTATGAGAAAGTTATAATGATACATAAAATGCTATAGTAAGAATATTGATGAGATTGTAAAATGATGATAGTAGAGTACGATAAGTATTGACTAGATTTGACTTATGTAAAGTCAAAGTGGTTCGTAAGTGACCAAATATGTGGTGAAATATTAAGTGAGATAGTTATGGACATGTTTAGTAGTGTATATTTATGTCTTATGTGACATAATGACATTAGCAAGAATTGTTTGATTATAGAAATAAAGCAAGAGATAGAATGGATCAAGCGTCATAAGTGGGTTATAGTATGTTTAGAGTTGCAAGATCACATAGATCGTTGCAACGCAATGTGTATGATTTTGTATATGTTGAGATTGATGTAGAATGAGATTGAGTTTTATTTGGTTATAGACGAGAGATTTCGGGGACGAAATCTAAATAAGGGGGTAGAATTGTTAGACCCGTATCCCGGATACAAATAGGCCCCACCTTAGATGAAATTGACCAAGGTTTAACGTAATTGGTTAGTCAACGAATGTTAAATTGACTAGTCAAACTAATAATTAACACATGTTGTGTTATAGTTATAGAAAGTAAAAGGACCGAAATTGCTTTATTATAAACTTGTTATAAAAGTGTAGTGTGGCCAAATTATGAAGAATGGGACTTGAGGGACCACTTATGTCATTTGGGCAAAGTTTCCCTCTACATACTTCTGGATAACTCAATCAACTTCATTCATTTTCCAGAAATAAAATGTGTAAGTGTGTGTGTCGAGTAAGAGAAATGGAGGGAAAAATATGGGTTGGTCTTGTAGGCCAATTGGTGATGAATTAAGGGTGTTTACCCTAATGTGAAGTCATAGAGAGGATCCTTGCAAAATGTGTGTAATCCTTAATTGTGTTTAATTGTAAATTTGAGAGTTAGGGTTCTTGTACCCAAATTGGTGGTTTTGGGTAATTATAGTTTTAAGATCAAATTGAAGTGTTATAGTGTTATTGGGTGAAGACCCTTTAATTGAATTGAAGGCAATGAGTAATTTTGGATGTGATCATGTTATGATCATTTGGTTGATTAAAAGGGTTATAGTAATCTTGGGGTAATTTTATTATGGGTAATTTATTGGTTGGATCATCATATAATCAAGATATGATTATATGATGATTAAAGGTTAGTTATGTTAGCCATGGTTATAGTTATTTGATTATGTACTAAGTGCATGTTATAATTATGTGGTTAAGATGTTAGCTATGGAAAGTAATGGATGATGATATTGATGAAGATGGTGGTGATATAATGATAGCTTAGCTTGGATGCTAAGGTAAGTAATTCGGTTACTATATGCTTAATGTGGAAGTTATTAAATGATGTGATTATGATTGTTCTAGTTGTGACTTAAAGATTGGTTAAATGCATGTTTTAGAGTTTGTTGGATCATGATAAGATTAAGGTATGTGTTGTGTGCTTTGTGTGTTAAATGTGTTATAGCTTGTTTGTCATAGAGATGCTTTGTGATGCATTTTTGATAATGGAAGCCTTAGCATGTATTAGCCAATTACTTACTAAGCGTTTTCGCTTACGTTATAGTTGACTACATTTTGTAGGTTCTCTTGTATTGAAGATGCTAAGGTTTGTCCTTTGGAGCATGGCTAAACCATGGATTAGTTGTGAAGAATGGGAAGGTAGTAAGAAAGCTAGGAGCTAGGTAGATGCACCGAGCTCGTTGTCAAAGTTGTTCCCCAGGAGTTTTAAATGGGTTAAATGTTTGTAATGTCAAGTCTTTGGAATGGTTTAAAAGTTATGTTTAAGTGGTGTATGCAAACGGGTGTTTGGCATAACACCCGTTACTTTGTAAAGCACTTTTCCGCGGGTCATTTTGCCCAAGTTTATGCATATATTTGATGTTTATAATGTTTTAATGAATTCTGGAAGTTTTAGTGTTATGTCATGTTATAGAAGTCGTTTTCCGAAAAATGGGTCAAAATATGTAACTTGTAGAAAAGCTGCAGGAAAATGGTCTATTTTAGACTCAGATGAGTCATTTTTAGAGTAACAGAAAATGGCTCCATTTTAAACGCAAATGGGTCTACTTTAGAGTGCAAGGAAAATGGGACTACTTTAGACTATAAAAGGGTCTATTTTAGACTAATACCATCAAGTGTTAAAAAAAAATCGAGTCGGGAAAGGGGCGTAACACTATTTAAGGGTTTTTTGGGTTAAGTGATAGTAATCGGTTGGTGTCATGATGATTTAGGCGGGAACAGTGAAATGACAAGACTACCCTCAGGGACAAGACAACTTAACGAGAACACTAACACGCGTTAATGAACAGTGCTTCTCGATGGTTGTTTTGCAAAAAACGTAATGATTAGTGGCTTTTTTTTAACAAAATTCTTCTGGGGTTAATCCTTGCGTATTCGGAAAACATTAGAGACATAATTTGCAATTTACCCTTGATTTTAAATTTGAGGGGTGCTCACAAAAAACTTCCACAAAATGAGTTGGATTTGTTTAACTGTTGTATTTGAAAAGAAGAGAGAGAACATCCATACTACTTATAATATAGGAATGAATCTCTCTCCTGATGGTCTTAAAATTAAGACTTACAAAATACAAAGCCTATTGTACAATACATAATGCACTATTAACGATCTTTCTCATCAATCTTAATTTTAAGACTTACAAGTCTTAAAGCTTAATGTATAATATACAAAGCACTATTAATGTGGTCAAGATATTTAACGTAGTTAATTAATTAACTGGTCAATAAATACAATTAATGAAGTTATTAAAACACCCCTTACAAAAGAAATACAAATTATCAAACATATTGTACAACTAACTTAAACATAATTCCTGCATTAAAATGTCACTAATACAAATAATAAATAACATTAATATTCAAGCCCGAACGGGCAACGGTCCAAATGGGCCCGAGCCCGAACGGGTACGATCCAAATGGGCACGGGCCAAACGGGGTCGAGCCCGGGTGGGCACGGGCCAAACGGGCTCAAGCCCGAACGGGCACGAGCTAAACGAAATTCTTGAAATCCATAAATTTATTATCAAAAAGAACATAATAAACTAAAATACATGATTTACTGGAAAATTTTATTTAAGGGTATCCGCCGCTGCAACGCGCGGGTACCCTGCATTAAATGTCACTAATACAAATAATAAAAACACATTATACAGATATTCAAGCCCGAACGGTCAACGGGAAAAATGGGCTTAAGCCCGAACTGGTGCGGGCCAAACGGGCTCGAACCCGAACAGGCACGGGCTAAACGAAATTCTTGATATCCGTAAATTTATTGTCAAAAAGAAAATAATAAACTAAAATACATGATTCACCGGAAAATTTTATTTCAGGGTACCCGTCGCCGCAGCGCGCAGGTACCCTGCTAGTATACTTAAATAGTCTAGGATTCTAATAAAAAAAAGATAAGAAAGGTTTGGTTACGGGAACCAACGGTGAAGAAGGTTACCTACTTTCGATGGACGTGGAGCCAACGAGTTCAGTCGAACAGCGTAACGAGTCTAAGGTTACAGAAACGTTCGCCAACTTTGATAGGCATAGCATTGCAAGCAACAATCAAACACATCCAACTCATTTTGTGAATTGATTTTCTGGAAAGTTTTTTGTAAGTGTAGCACCCCTCTTTAAATTTTTATCTGATGTGGATCAATTCGAGTGATGGATGGATGGATGACAAGAAAGACAATACAAGAAATGTATCGTGTAAAAATGTGACTAATTATGTGTCTAAATAGATGTGTTAATAAGTTATCGGTTTGTGAAAAAGCGGTCACTTGTTATCATCAACTAGGATGCTGACACATAAGTTTAGACATATTTAAGCATATCATGCATATCAATCAATGCTCTATTTTGTTTAATTTGAATGCCTATACTACTGTATAATTCTTTTTTTTATTTAAATCGATGATAAAAGTTCCAAAATTAATCAAGATTATAATGTCATTGTACAAATAGCATAAACAACATACGGGGAATGTTACAATTATAATAAAGATATATTGGTTATGGTAATAATAAAAATTTAGGTTACAAATTTGAGTATCTATATTAATATCATTTACATGTTTATAATCAGAGAGCATCCATTATGGTAAACATTTTTAAATGTTTGTAATTATGTTATGACGTTAATTTATAAACCTTTTTGTTTTATAAACCTATACTAGTTATAATGCCCGCGCACGCGCGGGGTTTTTTCAAAAATTGTTAATAATGTATTTTTATTTATTAAAAAACAAATAGCTTATTTTTTGTTGTTAGTTTTTATTATGGTTCTTAATTTTGTTTTATAATTATGTTTGATGTATGTGGTAAAAGTTCATATATGATATTTTCGTAGACAAATATTAAATTTAATTAGATATCAAGAACACGTCTTTATATTGTGTACTGTTAAATATTTAGATGATAGCATTTATTTTGTATATTTTATATTTTATAGTATAGCACTATTCTATTAACTCAGTACATTTCTTTTCGTCTCAAGTGCAGCAGCCTTTGAATTACCCAAACAATTTTAATCAAAGTCATGCTTCTATCCGAGCCCATGATTTATACTACAAAGATCCCAATGCAGTAGTCATTTGGACAATAAGGTACTACTGTTATATGATATGATGATGTTGATCATACGAACACTTGAAGAAGATTCATATTATGTACATATGTAGATGTGTACAGACGTATGGATATGTACGCGCAAAATATGAGGGTTACCATATAAAAGAATAAATGAGATCAAACAAATCAGACAGTGCATCCAGCAACACACATTATACTTCCACCATCAAGGAAATTAGTTAGCAAATTGCTTGCATTATCCAATAACATTCTTGCTCTATATATTTTTTAAATGCTTACTCTTCGATTGACATTGGCACTCATCACATAACACAACAAACGACTTATTCCTTACAATCAGTTTCACAAGATCCCATATCTAATTCGATAAGCAGATAGCTAGTTGTAACAAAACACAATGCAAGAGATAGTGTTAGTGTTTTATTTCTAAAACTTCAACATTAAATGAAGATCCTTAGGATTTTCGTAATATTATTTGTCCTTTTAAAACACTCAAATGGCAATTTAGCCATTCTGTAATTTAATTCATTAAAACCAATCCAATACAAACACATTCATCTGTTCACTCGTATTATCTACCTAAATAAAAAAAAGGATTGCCTCATCAATGTTTTCCATCAGCCCACCTTTGTTTACCTTCCGAAACTTTTACCTTCACCTTTAGAAGCTTCTTTGAACGGCGGTCCACGCGATACAATATATGCTCTTGGGTATGGTAATAGTAAAGCTAAAATCGTAAATATGTAACTGATCTAAAATGTTTTATGAGAGTATCATGATCAAAATGAAGAGCCACCTTACCCAAATTTTTTGTTCAGACTATTTATAATAGCTGTATTGGTTTTCTGGTAATTGTACTTCTTGCTAAAGTCATCATTGATTTGCTCAATGAATGCCACTGGAACTTGTCGGCCAGTGGATTCCGCAGCCATAATACATTTCTTCATGAAGGTGCTTATGCCCTAAAACGTGAAGGTTTTTATGCCTATTACATATAAACAAACACCACACATTACATGTGTCAGTCAAAAGTTACCATTATGACTTGAACGTCATAGGTTTGAGTCACAAAGTCATGCTCTCTGCAGAATCATTATTAAAGGGAGTAGTGAAGTATAAATGATAACAACAATTTGCAAGTCTATTTATAAAATTCAGGAACGTAATGATCAGCAAATTTAGTACTTGGCATAATTATTTGTAGGATTAGCCCCTTGTTATATACAGCCGACAATGATGTATCCTCACTTTGAGTTACATATCCTCTAACCTAATAAGTTTAGCAAAATAAAAGTTATATCATAACAGAAAGAAGGTTATTGGATTTGTTTAGAGTGTCATTATAAACTAATAACATTTTCATTGTCATCCGAAAACGTTAAGCTACAACTACTGATAATAACTTATTTTATTTGTTTAATTGTATTAGGCATCCTTGCTAACAACTGACTTTTCGTTTTTTTTTGTTCTATGTTAAATTTAAAAAAAAAAAAAAAAAAAACCTTACATCAATTGAGATGTGTGACTCGTTAAACCCAGCTAACCCTCTTCCTTTAGGCTAATCTATTTTATTCACATTTGGTCTATCGTGTATGTGTGTATTTATATAAGCAGTAAAATTTAAGCAGCAAGAAAACTTTATTGAAACTGAAAAGAAAAAAAAAAGAAAGAAAGAAAAGGAATGATAACAATGCACCAAATAAGGCATACTGAGAAAAACTTACTTTGCGCAGTTTCTCTTCGACTCTTTCCTTCCTTGTTTGTTTGTTCACGCTCTGCCATAATGTCACCCTCATCATCATCATCTTGATCACTAACAACAGAAATTTTTATCAGCCATATATAACATATCAGGGTAGTTAAGACAGCTAAAAAAGGTCGGTTGGCCTTTAATAAATGTATCTGCGGGGTGTTTGGGATTTCAATTGCATCTACTCAGATAACCATTTTAAAAGCAGATGTCAGCAAGATATGCATAACCAATGTCTTTATAGCACATGAGTACCAGTACAAATACTCCCACCAAATTATATAGATTAACCAACATAGATGTTCATACACAAAGACTCTAAATGTGTAGACTTTACTATTAATTGCCTAATGCAGGAAGACTACAAATTATATATATTCCAAAAGTGGCATTAGAAGAGTGTTCACTAAAAATCACTTTTAGTGTTGATTACAATGCTTATCTATATTATGAAGGAAAAATACAAAAGTGAAATGTGAACTTAAACTAATAAAGGCAATAGTGAAAACTTAAACTAATAAAGGAAATGTTGAAACTACCAAGTTTTTATAGTATTTTGTTTATCTTTTCTAGCTTTCGTTAAATCGTTTTTTTTTTAATTAAGTCATTTTGTGTAACCAAAATATCAATACAACTATAGAAAACCCCAACCCGAACCTGACCCATTTAAATTATCGGGTCAGCTATGTCAACCCTAACTTGTTTACACATAGCTCGAATATGATCCATTTAACCCGTATATATACTTGGGTTAGCGGGTTAAATAGGTTACACGGGTTGAATTGGTTAAACGGGTTTCGGGTTAACCCATTTAACGCGTTTTATATAAAAAAAAGTAGGCACATAACTTGACCCATTTAAATTATCGGGTCAGCCATGTCAACCCTAACCTGTTTACACATAACTCGAATCTGACCCATTAAACCCGTATGGGTTAGCGGGTTAAATAGGTTACATGGGTTGAATTGATAAACGGGTTTCGGGTTAACCCATTTAACCCGTTTTATATATAAAAAGTAGGCACATTACATGAGTTAAAAAGGTTAAACGGGTTTGCGAGTCGACCCGTTTAACCCATTTAACCTGTATAATAAAATATAAATAGTTTTTAAGTTAAGTAAAAAACCTTAAACGGGTTGGTGGGTCAACTCACTTAATTTATTCCTAACCACCTGACACGTTTAATAAACAGGTTAGTTGGGTTAACCCAAACCCGTCCCGAAATCTATTATAGACTCAACCCGAACACGTTAATTTGCGTGTCGATTTCAAGTCAGGTAAGAAATTGCCATCCCTATCTGCCTCTATAAAATCCCGTTGGTATGCAGGGGTACTCGTCTAGTAGCTATAACAACTAAACCAAAGGCATGTGAAACTGATGTGATGACTGGAGCAAAGTAGAGACTATTAGTACGCCACAAAACTATTAAAAAAAGCATACAATCCTAAAAAAAATACTCGTACCTCAATTCGTTATATTACTTTCAATCTCAGATTTGTAGTTCTAGTTCTAATTACAACCTACACAAAAAAATAAATAAAATCATAATAGATTTAGTTAAAACAAATCTAGTATCAACACATGCTAATCATAATCGATTTAGTATCATAATCTATTTTTTGTCACTGCATTTTCGCTTCTGTTAGCCATACACTTGACTAATATTTGATTCTATTTGTTCATAACAATAATCGGTATTAGAATAAACATCCAAAAACCCCCTGCATCTCACTTGTAAGTAGTGCTCTGTAACTAAGTTCAAAATAGGAATCCCGACTATATCATAGCTCATAAATCCTACATCAAGAAACATTCAATTATGCACACACCAAAAAAAAAAAAAAAAAAAAATTATCACAACCTTAAAACAAAAGTTCACAGAGGCATAACATCAAACACGTTTTATTCCCATATACGTCAATAACTATGAATAGCGTTAATTCATAATTGTGTTTTACGTCTGGGTACCAAAATTGTACAATTTAGTGGCGGGTGGCAGTGGTGGAAGTGGCCGAATTCATTAGGTGGTTGACAAAATTCGGTTGTTGGTTATTTTTTATGGAACATTAAAGTGTTTATGAAGATGAATAATTTTTTTTCTTTTTTGGTTTTTGGAAGGGAATGGATTGAGAATGACTGATGACCGGCTTTTCTAAAAAAAATTTACCCTTTGACCAACAATTAAAGAAAAAATTTGGTTAACGGATAGGAATCCCCGTTACGCGCCTCATCTCTACGTGAATCACACCTTTGTTAATCCTAATTGTTTGGCTGTGGTTTATTATTTGCAGAACTGGGTTAATGGATGTGAATGTGGTCAGGCTGTGATTTGGTAGGTGGAATAATGTGTGTGTGTGTTTGTGTTTTGCTTATTGTGTGGATGTGAATGGTGCCCTTTTTTTTCTAAAATTTAACAAATTAGCCCAAATCTATTAGAAAATACCTCACAAGGACATGTGTATCTTTCACTTTTTTTGACTTATTATGAGAAAAACGAATTTTCATAAAGATTAGATAAATTAGGAAATATTTTGGTTTTTTTAATTAAATATTCTTGAGAAAAATAACAATACTAATTAAATTATTACTAAATAAGGTATGGTTTGATTTTTTTGAAATGTAAAATTCCCAATAGGGGTTTTGTTTTATTATATAAAAGATTCATTATATAAACTTTTTCAAGTTTTATAAACATCTCACATAATTCAAATACATTAAATTATGAAAAAGATCAATATTCGAAACCTTTTTATGCCACACAAGCTTGAAATGGATGTTTATTATGGTTTACAAGTTTTTAGATATATTTTTATAATTTTATAAACCTTTTCATAAACCACCATAATAAATGTCTTCAGTTCGGCTAGAATTAGCAAACTTATTATTAATCAGTCGACTATTTTGTATCAATTGTGAGTGATGTTTTAGTATCTTCTAATGGTGGTAACATTCGGCTAGAATTAGCAAACTTATTATTAATCAGTCGACTATTTTGTATCAATTGTGAGTGATGTTTTAGTATCTTCTAATGGTGGTAACATGATTCAATCATCATGCTACTTTTAAAACAACCACTTGATTTCCTGTTATTGTGTTGATGAAAATGAATATCATTTGTTTAATTCCGTTGCATAGCAGGGTACTCAACTAGCATCAAACTATGGTCATAAAGTTTGTTTGCCTCTGAAAGAAATTAAATATATCACATATGTTAATGATAGATTAAACATTAAAGAAACAATTGTTCTTCTCGTACTATATTTTAGCTGAAATTATATGAGATTTCAAAACCAATGTCATATTATTCACAATGTCTTAAACCCCAAGTGTCAAAAATTACTTGACAAGAATAAGATGATTTTTTTAACATTTAATGTTCATTCAAAGTTCAAATTCGAACAATTTCAGCGACACTTTCATCTCAATAAGTAAAGAAACTGACTTCTATAACAACTTTACATCTTGAACTATGATCACAGTTCATATATTTACATAATTGTTTCAAAACTACAACCCTCACATGTAATCATTGCCGATTTCGTTCAAACTCACAAGCAGCCTTTGCATCCCGCACCAAATATGGTACCAAGAGCACGAGTGGTTGTTCCAACACGATGTACTCCTCATATTGTCTTCCGCCTAATTTTGCCAACAGATCTGCGCATTGGTTTCCATCTCTTCTCGTATGAACTACATAGCACTTTTGCTCGGTCATCATATCCCCGATAGCATCCAAAACAAGCTTAAGCGAGTGATACTTATCAACTTCTTGCGACACCAACCTTAGAACCTCATCACAATCAGTCTCTATCAATACCTTTGAGAGATTCTTTTCTTTGATTAAGCACAACCCATTATATATGCTCCAAACTTCAGCCTCGAGAGCCGTATACGATCTCCCCACCATCTTTCCCATGTACCCACACACCCATCTCCCTTTACCATCCCTAAGCACACCCCCGAAACTTGATGGACCCGGATTTCCTTTTGAACTACCGTCTGTGTTCAAGTTCAGATACTTATCCCCTGGAAACGTCCATCTGGATTTCAACACTTGATCGTTGGTGTTGCGACGTACACTGTAATAACTATTTTCTCGTTGTTGTTGAAGCATACCATGAAGATAATGTACATATGAGGGTTGATAACTAGCATGATGATGTTGAAGAGCCATCACATTCATAAACGTGGCCATTGATATTTCAGGTAAAACGAATGTATTTGATCAATCGATATATGATATACTGCTAAGAAGTTAAAGAGTAATTTGACGATGAAAAAAATATAATTGTGTGCGATTAGCAAACGTGAGAGGCACTTACGTATTAATAATAGCGTAGGCTTGTAATGTAACCGACTTTAACTTATTGGTTTAAGGAAAGTTTCCATATATTCGTAAAACCTATATCGACCGCTTAGATATATATCGTCAAAGTTTTAATAAATATTGGAAAAGTTACATTTATAACCCTCTTAAAGTTAACAAATGATGATCACATACTTTTTTGTTTAACTAAAATCAAATTATACGAAATTTAAAATTATACTCCGTAAAATCAACAAGAGTAATTAAAGAATGCATCACAATATTTTTGGTTCGACATGCTTTTGAAGATTTTATGCCTGTTGTGTACCATAAATCATTCATTACATTTGAAGACTATAACAAATCAGCTTGAATCTTTTTTATACCAAGTAGACACCTATATCGGAATAAGCAAATCCAATTGCTAAAGCAAAGTACAGGTACATGCTCAAAATGAAAGAAAGTAAAAAATTATAGCTCAAAATAATGGGCAAAATTTCCGGAATCATGATTCAAGTAAGAGCAACTGGTAACAAGACTAACAAGACTGTGTATGCGCTTTTTTTGGTCTTGAATGATAAAGATTGCTCATAACGGTTAGCAAGATATGAACGAAATTGTCTAACGTATCATCAACCCTTGCATCGATTGAGTTCCTTCTTCCGTAACCTTGTTTGCTTGAATAGTAGTTATCACATTTGCAATGTTACCCTGAAAAAAAATACATTTGTTAATACATAAGTGGGTAAAAATTGCACACACTTGATTCAAAGGTTGAGCTATAAATGCTTTACCCTCCAACTTGTCAGCTTTGTTCTTAGAGCAAGCCACTGAGACGGCCCAAAAACACGATTAGTGTACCGGCTACACACAACATGAATCAGTAAATTAGTCATAATAATTTCCATATCTAAAAAAGTAAAAAACCAATAAACTAGGAAAAACAGACATTATAGTTACCTGACTGTAACGACTTGATTCATCTGATCAATTTTACAATCAATCAGTTTTGCAGTAATTGCTCGGACCACCCATGATTCCACCTCCTCATCCTCTATCTGTAATCAACCCCAGATTCAGAATACTTAACATCTATGTAAACAGACAGAACCTCATTTGAGCAGATTAGTGTTATATACCTGGAGAGTATCCTTGACTACAGAATAAGGAATTTGAGCAGATTCATCAGAGGCAAGATCCACCAATGAAATCAACCTCATTTTTGCTATACAGTCTTCATGGACAAGACCTAAACAGTGCCAAAAACACAATTCTTCAAATTTGGAGCGAGAACACAAATAACTCAGTAACTAGCTATAAATATTCAAATATGATACTGGTAATCACCATAGCTTTCAAGCAATGCAGAATTTGTTGTATAAAACTCCAAGTACGCATTCAACCTCTGAGTAACAAATATCTTTAGAAGTTGATATATCGATGCATACTTGGCGTCTTTCTCTAATTGTGCTATAGCTGGCATCTCAAGCAGATCACACTGCATGATAATTGAACAAGATGATCAACTTAGTCACAGAGTAATAGTATGTAAACAGAAACAGGAAGTCTGCAATAAACTAAAACTAACAAGAAAATTAGACTACCAATAACCCAAGTATTAAAGGCATGAAGAATATGTACAAACGCCTAAAACAGTTACTGCTCACTTGTTATGTTATGCCAATTGCATCTATAATGGTCTATGTAACTTAATTGCTCAAATGCCCACCTTTTTGTGTAACTGTCTTTGGTAAAAATGTTTACCGTCGCTTCATTACTTGTGTAGTTAAGATACAAAAAAGCAATCGAAAGCATGTATAGCCATTCTGAGGTGAATGCCCAACAGACATCACAATATAAACTAACATTATGGTCTTGTTCGATACTGGAAGCATAAATGTACAGCTACAAAACTTCCACTATATAACAGGTCTCTAGTTTTTTGCTGCTCCTGAGCTGGTCATGGACCGTATAAATGGTCAGTCGCCAGTCGCCTGTTCATCGAACTAAAAGGAGACACGCTCCCTGCTTGATAAGTTTTGCGTAGTAAGTCGATGTTTGGGATTGCTTATTTTTTCTGCTTGTGCTTTTGCTAGAAAATAAGTACTTTTGGAACCAGTTTTTGGATTTGCTTATTTTATAACACACACAATACAGTTGTAAAAATAATAAAATTAATATAATTTTTCAATCATTTTCATGGTTTTAAGTTAAATACGAGAGTAAAAAGTATATTTCAATGTCAAATATCTAACACGAAATAAACACCTCCTAACCTGCTTATCAAAACTACTTTTATGCTTTTTTTTTATAGTAGAAAAGCAGACAGTGTTTGGATGGAAAATGTGCTTTTCTGCTTAAAAAGAACAGATAACCAGAAAAGATAAGCAATCACAGAGATCCTCTAATTACTACTCCCCAAAAACAATGGCATAGGTATATAAAGATGCAGCCCACATATGACCGCACAATCTTTGCAGTTATAAATTCTCCCTACAAAATCTTAAGTTAGAGTTTCACAACTTAATTCTCCTTTTAACTTCAGCAGAACTTGTATTTCAAGAAGGAAAATATTCCTTTGCTACTATTTTTAAGGTAAGAATAGCTCATATGTTATAGTTACAGCACAAATCCCAGATAACTTAGTTTCCTTCCAACATATACTATTTGCTTCATAAGAATAGGTCAAAGTGCACTGCAAGTGTCATAACAATGTCTTAAAGAGCTCTACGACAGGTTTACACTATTCATGGATTAAAAACATTCATGACAACATTATGTTGGTCCCCGAGTAAATTTAGATATATACCTGAAACATGTCAGATGCTTTGACAAATTCAATAATTGTGTAAGCTGCCTGTTCCTTCGCCTCATCCATACCGTCTGCATCCTCACCGGAGAACGTAGCAAGATACTTGGTCAGAAATTTGAAGTTCTCCTTGGCTGAGCTGAGAATCCATATAGACAGAAAAACAAAAATTAAACTAACTTAGTTAAACTAAAAGGCATCTAGATCGGAAAGTTATATCCATTACTAATACCACTTTTGTTCCTTCAAAATATTAGAAATGGCGAGGTAAAGCTTTCTTTGATCTTGCAGTTCTAGATTCCATTCTTTCAATAAGGTGTCTATCTTTTTGAAAGAAGGTGTGATATGTTCAGTGACCTTCCCATTGGCTGCAACCTCAAGGGCCTTCATGTAAACAAGGAACCTTCCGTAAGAGTTCTCCAACAAGTTGTACAAATTCAACAAGCTGAAGAAATGGAGAAAAAGTTAAAATGAGAGAATGTTTCGTCCAAAGCTACAATATAAGAATCTGATTTTACATCTTCAATCGTAGAGCAGGTTTTTCGTTCGGTTGTTGAGCAATTTTTTCGGATAAAAGCTTAGCAATTTCCAATGATTCTTCAACGCTTTCAGGCTTCTTAACAAGATTGCAGATGACAGTGAAGATGCACTCAAGATCTGCGATAAAGACAGAAAAATGTCTGAATTCGAAAACATGTCTTGTATATATGCATATAAAAACAGAGTCACTATGAAACCACTTAACTAGTGCTTATACAAATTTCATTTGACCACATCTCATTTGTGGTATACTAGTATCTAAACTGACACATCATAACAAGACGCATTTCAGAAGAATAATCCGTGCACATCTTTCTTAAGATAAGATATATCGATATATCAGCCGCATAAAACTGACATAAGCAGAACCAGTATAATATAGATAAAATGCCAGCATAGTGCACTATGAGAACCCCAACACGTTTCTTATACCCAACACTACTATCTCCCCAATTCGCCAACAAAACACGCATCCAAACACCTCATCTTTACTTAAACAGTCATACTACCATCCTAACCAATCTCCACAAGCAAAGCACCAATACTCTACATTCACAAACTACAATAGCACGATCCAAAAAAAACCTTAAAACCGTTCCACATTTCCCGAATTCCCTATTTCCTATTCCATATTATATCCAAAACACGTGTGCCAAAGTGTCACATTAACCAACTATAACTGTTATAGGCACATGTGGGTCCCATAACACTACGAAACGAATACACGCCAAAAAAATATATACCTTTATCATTAGCTTTAGAAAAAAGCAAATTAGCAGAAGTAAGCATCAACGAAGCCAAATCAAACCACCTCCCCCCAATCATACATTCCTGAGCCTCCGTACACAAACTACTCACTTGTGCTTCACCTACCTATTCACCATCAAAAAACACCAAATTAGCCCTAAATTCACCATACTACTACATTATATAATTTGGTTAGGGTTTAGTGATTGTACCTCTGGGCCGGCTTCAGCCCATGACATCTCGGCGGTGAAACGTACGACGGAGAGTGCAGGGTCTTCTTCTGATGTAGGTACGACGGTCGTCATGGTGGCGGCGGCGGTGGCGGCAATGTGTGAAAGAATAGAAACCCTAACTGGGATTAGGTGATTCAAGTGGTTATGTGTTTGTTTAGTCCTTGAGGAATTAAGGAATTTGTTTTCACCCCTTTGATTACATTTACATGTCTCGGTTTTTAGTTTATCTGATAAGGTAGATAAAAAATACAGAGTAACGAGAAATGATTGAGAGGATTAAAGTCACGTCTAGATGTAGCCTTAAACCTGCGTTGCGGTATTTTATTTGTTGTAATAAAGTGACTCGCTTCAGTATAAACCAGTGAACTAATGTTACCCAATTCTAAATATACATTTAAGCATACAGTTTGATATTCTTAATCATTTCTCGTAAATACATCATGTGTATAGTGCAAGAAGTTTATTTATTTATTCTCTCCTCCTCATATTTGATTAGTTTTGTTTCATCATTATTTTTAATTATTTTATGATTGTGTTTTTAGTAGAATTTACTCATCAAGACCATATCAAGACATTTTATTATTATTGTTTTAATGCACTCTTGTTTTCGGCTCATAGTGTTTTAGTTCCTAATTGTTATAGTTCAAAGAGCCTAATCAAAAGGGTGTCAACCTGTCATAATACAAATTCCCCGGTGAATACTAAAATATAAAGTAGGGCCTCATTGGTCCTTGCTCCTTAATATCTATTTGTTGTGACACATTAGGCATAAATGGGTGAGGTTAATTGGGAGGGTGAAGCTTTTTTGACTAAGATGTACACGACTTCATATGGTTAACCCCACGATCATTTATAATCATTCACTTACCACCACCAAATTTACACACTCAACAAGTTTATGTATTCTTAAGCTCTGAAATAACCAAATAACTTACCAATAAGCCATTTAGTGATGGTCATGTTACACATTAGGCATGAATTGATATAAACACGCCATTAGACTAGTGGTGATAACAGGCACAACATACGTGTCTTGTGCCTAGGTCGAGAGGTATCTGTTGTGTGCTATTATTACACACACACTCTTATGACGCGTTGTTGTTGTTTTGCGAGAACTCGATCGTTCAGATGACCGAGTTTTGAAAGTTGTTGTTGTATGTATATGTGGTTTTTGGTTTTTGTAAGGTATATTTATGTTAAAGTGGGGTAATGTTGATTGATGAGAGAAGAGCTGACATGACGCTGAGTGTCTGTCACACCCCCAAATTACCTGTTTTGCAGCGGAATGGAATTCCTGGGGATTGACTGTCATAGCATCACAATCACAGTTATATTGAACGACCTAAAGTGTCGTTTGAAAAATACATCGCTTGGTTTAATAAAAACATTCAGAGTTACAAAGATAGGTCCCAAAAGAAAATTTCTATGTGCGGAAAGTAAGTTTAGTACAAGTCAAACGATGTTTTTAAAGTATATAAATCTTGTGTGAGACGCGTCGTCACCGCGACTCTATGATATGTCCACATGCATGCCATGAAGTGTATGCCTTAGATACCTGAGATAAAACATGCTAAAAAGTGTCAACACAAAGGTTGAGTGAGTTCATAGAGTTTGTGTTGAAATGTAAAGCCTTTAGAGGATGTTCATGCAGCAAAGGCATTGCAAATCCACTCAGTTCCAAGTTCCGCCCATACAAAACTTGCAACCTGTGTGTTTACAACCCACTGCCAAAATGTGTATAGTTTATGTTCAAGTGCATGATGACTAATGTATTCACATAATTGTATATTACTTAATGTATCAATAGTCAATTGATATAACACATATGAGTGTTGTTTCAAATAGCTCCACGACCATTAGTTCATGATTGTACCAAGGCCATCAGTTCAATGATTATACCAAGACCATCAGTTCAATGATTATACCAAGACCATCAGTCCAATGATTATGATATGGAAATTCTAAGTATGGCAATACTGTTACTTCGCATGACTAAACATTCAGTTCGGATAAACATATAATTTGCAAATGGTCATGAATGTAATAAAAATTATTGAGCATGCATCTCCCCCCAAAGAGTTTCATAAATAATTAAAACGAGAAAAAGTGGGGCTATGACTCACTTGGACAATAATGCGATGGCAAAAGTGGATACACTGAAATGAGGCGCAACCTCTAACCGTGACCTATTATGGATGATGTGATATACAATAAGTCATGATGTAATGTTATGCATGCAATTCGGATGATATTTATACCACTTGTGAATTTTGAAAATATTACTCTTCGTCGAAAAATACTCTTTTGACGTCTTGACCATTCTTAAATTACTTTACAAGTATTTACGTCAAAATGACATCCTACGATAGTTTCTTAATGATTTATTGTGAAATTATAACTTTTCGTCGTAAAATAATGTCGTTGGAAATTTCATGAAAGTGACTAAAATGGCCTCGGAAAGTTAGTCGTAAAATGGTGTACGTCGAGCGTTAGGAAACGAACTCAACGGTTTTGGGAAGCTTGTATCATAATCTCAAAGTTTTGGCATTTAAGTTTTTATCCTAGGGGTCCCGTTCATAGAGAAAAATATAGGTTAAGTAGGGTAGTTTTGTCCAAAATATAGTTTAAAAGTAAATTTCGGCAAAGTTTAAGCAACCGTAGTTAATTCATTACAACTCCGCTATTCAAACGGTTGGTCATATTGAAAAATATGCTTGGTGATCTCACTTTTATTAGAAGACATCTCGTTACAAAAAGTTCTACGTCAACGTTAAAAATAGCCTTCAATATGGTCATTTTGTTTACCGTAACACTTGTCAAATAAAAATAATATAGTTTTTCTTAACTAATAAAGTTACGGCAATGTTGTGAAAACGTGTATATTTTAAGTTTTACAAATCCGTTTTCTACGTATTATACGTCCTTAGCTTCGTATCAAAGTATACTAATATATTTTTGATAAGTCGAAATAATTTATAACGCTTAAGACTCGTTTTTGACTCGTACAAAACAAAAATAGTGTGCTGAAATTTTCAGGATATATATATTTCGTCGTCAAACTTGAAAAATTCATAACTTCTTCGTTATAGCTCCGTTTTAATCCGTTCAAGCGGCCACGGATTCGTTTTAAAGTATATTTTCTAAATATCTAGGCCAAAAATTTTATGTCTACTGTCGTTTTTCCAGAATTACAAAATAAGATCAGACCCTTCATAATACTTGTCGAAAAGAGTTTTTCTCGTACTAAACCTATTCCAATCCCTTCAAAACAACTCCAAACTATTCTAATCCTACCATACACCTTCTTAGGGTGTCATGGGTTCCTAAACATCATCAAGACTAATATATAACAAGGGATAAATTATAGGATGACTTATATATATATAACTTCTAAAACAATGATAAAAATGGTATAAATATCCATAAGTCTTGCATGCTTTGCTCAAAAATGATGAAATAGATATGAAATGATAATGAAAGATGTAAAAATGAAAATGATATGCTTACTAGTTACTTGATGAGGTGACTAGAACAAAGGATAAAACCTAAACACTCTAGGTTTTTATTGCAAAACCTTTACAACAAGTGATACTAGATTGTTAAAACCTTGTCTTGAAAAATTTTGAGATGATCTCCCTTGGATCCTTGTGGCTGCCGTTTTCTTTGGAGAGGAAGAAAGGAAAAAGAGAAGACTTTTTACTTTGTGAAATGAGGTGAATGAGTTGTATGAATTATTGCTTGGACATATTATAATTTATTTGCAAGACAAGTTCCTAAATTTAAGGAGAGTTGATGGGGTTTGACTAGTTTATTTATTATTATTATATATATATATATATATATATATATATATATATATATATATATATATATATATATATATATATATATATATATTTAAGTAGTAATGTAAAGGAAATGTGTTCTTGTAAGTATAATTAAGTAATTAAGTGTACATTTAGGCTTGTAAAATAGCGTCAACTAGAAATAAATTTTAACGGTTCAAAATAAAACATATTGAAGTCATAAAATTTATAAAAATACCTTTCTTGCAAAATTTGAGTGAAATAATAATTATCGTGTAGTTTTTAAGAAAAGCGTCGTAATAATATAAATTTAACGATTTATATACAAAATAAATTTAAAACACTAGGTAAACTCAAAATATTATTTTTATAACTAAATGTAAGTATAAAAATATGTCGGGATCATTTTTGGAAGTATCGGATTAAATGTTCAAAATAATAACTTACGCGATAACGTTTATTTAATATAAAATTTACGCGTTTAAGGTGAAATGCAAAATCATGAATGAACTAACATGATGAAAATGATGTTAATGAAATGTAGACTAAACTTAGTCTATATGAAATTTCCGTGATGATATGATCATGAATTCGCCGCTAAACCATTAAGGTTACGCGAATTTGGAACACGCAAACCTAGTTTACGATAAATGATGAAATTGTGAAACGTGAATTGTTTTGAGAAATGACCTGAAAATACGAGTTGTCACAGTGTCTGCTGTCATTATTAACACTAGTCCAAGCGTCCCTTGCAATTATTTATTAATTTTCAAATCACTTTTTACAAACATATAAGTGCCATGAATACAAATGTTTTGAAAACCGGGTTTTTAATCGACCCGGTTGAGTCATCAAATTATCAGTTCAACCGCCGGGTCAATCATGTTTTCTATTAAAAAAAACTATATTTTTTCAACCGGGTCAACCCGGTTTTCTATTAAAAATCAAACCTGGCCGGGTTACGAGAACCTGGTTGACTTGAGTCACTTTAAAACACGGGCCTAACCGGTTAACCCGTTTTTTAAAACCCGCTTTTCTTTTACCTTTTTTGCCGGAACTGATTCAACCGGTTAACCCGACAGGGTCGACCCGAATTTCAAAACATTGATGAATACAAAACATAAACACATATGCAGTTTTACATCATACTCGTAATTCACATATCATAAACAGCTTTTAAATCTTGATGGGGGTAAACTAAAAATATTAGACAGGGGGTCCAGCGACCAATATATATTTGGGGACCCAGACCACACCAGACCAAGGTCATTCTTTATTATTATTTTAGGGTTTGTCATTACTTTACACGGCGGCACAAAAACATTTGTCACAAAAAATTCATCAACATGGTAATTTTATTTCTTCGTCACCTTTATAATACTATCTATTTATTACTACACTATATGTTAACAAATCTATAAATACTTAATAAATATTGGTTACTTTTTTATGTTATGTCATTTGCAGCCTTCACACAAAACATTCATCATCAAGAAGAAGCTAGGAAAGAAGATGAGGCAGAACAGACATGTTCCTCGTTGGGTCGCGTTAAAAACCGATGTTCGCAAGCCCGTCAAGTACAATGCCAAGCGTAGGCACTGGCGTCGCACCAAGTTAGGGTTTTAAGTCAAGGGTTTTAAGCTTTTATGTCGAATATGGGGTTTAATACATGGTTAATGAGGTTTATAAGTGGGATTTAGTTATTATGTTGAGTTATGGATATGCATGTTTTAAGGATTAAGGTTTAGTTTTCACGTTTAAGTTAAGTTTAGGCTTATGTTAATTAAGGTTTTTGAATTGCTGTCGAAAGGCTGGTTTGATTATGCAAAAGATAGTCTAGTCGTTAGTTAAGTGATGTTCTGTTTTATGCTCGATGTTATGAATATTATGATTTGAAAAGTATGTCTTTTAATTAAAGCTGTGTGATTTTCTTTTCATCCTTCGGTATACGTTTTTATTGTATAGTTTGTTAATGAGGAGAGCATGTGAATTTGCGAAAAATGTTGATTAATAAGTTGAATGGTTTATAATTGGTACAGTACTATTTAAGAATCTCAGAACATGTTTAATGCGTGCCGTGTTCTGTTTATGAATTGAAAGCCTTTAGGATTCAATATTTCAAGTGCTTTGCATTTCACTTTTTGATGTTTTTACCTTAAGTGTGGAATTTTTGTTTTAACTAATTTGTCACAAATATGTTTGAGGCCACATGGCAAGTCAAACCAATTCTGCTATGCAGTCGACAGACACAATAATGCAATATGTAGGTTTTGGACATAAACTAGTATTTTCCACATTCTGCTCTAAGATCATCAAGTCTAATTCAGCAGGGCAGCATGAACAGGGCTCGTGAGAGATCCTGTTTTCGTTTTGGTGAATGCCTAGTGTCCTGTGTAATAATTTTAAGAAATTTCTAACAATGGCACGAATGAGTTAAGTCCTCTTGGAATCAGGTCTGAGGAAAATCTTGTCCCTTTGACACTTTTGATTAAATGGCATCTAGGATACAATACAGTATGTGCAGTACTTAAACTCAGCCAGCAAATGAATCTGTTAAGTCTCACTCATGTATCCATATGGTGTATAGCTCTTTGGAAGACCTCCATGATTCTTCAATTGCATTACAATATGCTAACTACTATGTTAATATAAGTGAGTGATGGTATTCATTATGAATGTAGTGTGATTATTTTGGTACCTTTAAACCTTCTTGATCCAAAGTAGCCAATAACTCTTGCATATTACTCACTCGCCAAGTTATTGATAAGCTCTTCCGTTGTTGACTTGATCACCAAATTGGCTTCAGATTATGCTTGTATAATAACCAAGTGACATATTTGATTTTCACCACAATGTGATAAGGATAGTTGATCACAAGTATGACCATCTGTCTGAAATAATAACAGTTAATTGCTTAATTTGTTCACTTGATAACCGAATTTTGGATTTGACAATACGCTTTAGCTAACGGTAGGGAAGCACTTGTTTTGTTTTGCTTGTTAATTATAAGTAAAATTTAATTGCAAAAAAGTGCAACCAATTTTGTTTATTTGTACTAGCTGTTAATTGGATACAATTTTGAATCTTTTCATATACAACCAGTGTAAGAACTAACTAATGTGATAAGCTTGTTTCTTGTCAACAATGATGCAAATCCTCTGCATCTAATAAAACTATGATTTCTAAGTTGAGGTGATTCTAGTCATCCCTTAGTAAATGCATTGATCTACTATATAGTTTATTAGCTTTTAAGTAACAGAATATGTCGATCTTCCTCTACATAACTAGTTAGCGAATAGCGACTGAATGACTGATATCCAATTTAGCCAATTAAGTTGAATCTTCACATATCAATAACCACCCAACGAAACACTGATTTAAGACTCTTTAACTGCAACCGAGTCATGAGTAGCAATTGCATCTCCCCGGACCAACCATCTCAAATGTGTAGCATAGGTTACGCTAGGAGTGCACTATGTCGTGGTACTAGACTTATTACCAAAGAGGTAACAATATCACGCGTCATTTTTTTGGTTGAGATATGAACAGAGTAATATTCGACTGATACAAATTTTACATGGGCCATTCATTTTCGGCCCATTTTGGTCTAACTATCTAAGAGAGTATCAATGACAAAATAAGTCCAATTCCAAATGATGTGACATGTTGGAAAACAAGAAATCCTAATGATGTAACATGACACGTTATATAGGAAAAAGATTTTGTACCTTAACCAGGTATGATTCTATGACTCATCAAAAGATTGCAAATGGTTCAAGAATATCATCTGTTGACTCATATTGGTCATCATTCTTGTAATTTCTTGAAAGTAAATACCATTGAAACTTTATATGATAAAGGTGGAAAATGCATAGAAAACACTTAGAAAGTATCATTTCTGTTAGTCATATAACATATATAAATGTGGTGGTTCGTGAAATTTCCGGCAACTAATAATCAAACTTTAAAGATATCGTACGTATGTTGTTGCCTAAAAAATGATACTCATAAATTATCAACTCCATGTATATTTTCTCAATCATTAATTTCAGTTGATATGATTGCCAAGTGTCATTCATCATTCAGTAAAGCATGATGAGAACAAGATATGCCATATGATTATACCCTTTCATGTTATCCATAAATCTTTTCATACGATATTGCAGCTAATAAAATTCTGTCTACTAGTAATATGTACAAAGCGCCTAATGAATGCTCATTACCGTATTTTCAGTACCATTATTGTTTTAGTTTCTTTTAGAATCGCACACGTCTCAACTGAACTTGAACTTACAACTTCTTGTTTGATATGTCACGCACATACCGTCAAAGGCGTAGCTTTTAGTTACAAAGTTCTGGTCTAATCACAGTCAAAACCTATAACAAGTATGTCATGCAGCAATACACAACCTGAAATTAAGTTGCTAGCTAACCATATTAATCTTTATTGCTCGATTTTTTATAAACTTTACCCCAAAGAAACAAATGATAAAGACGTTAAATAAAACATATAAAACTTATCTGATATGGTTAGTTAAAGAGTACTGAACGGTGGATCCTGATCATTATGCTGAATTTCAAGATGATCATATCCATCAGAAATATATCAGAACAAGAGCAGAACATTAATAACTTAGCATATCATTTTTTATCAGAAAATGATTCTTCATCCCCACAACCCATCAAAGCTACAATCCAAAACTCCAATCAATGGAATCTCATCATGTGCATGCTTCTCATCCCATTTTCTAGCTCTTTTTTACATTTTTTATATACTATATACCCTATCTTTTAACTTGTACTATATTAATTAATTGTCACATTTGTGTGCAGAAAGAATCAAAGAATCATTAGGAGTTTGTCTAAACAAGTTTAGTTTAAAGGTTTATTAGCTTAATGATTCGGATGAAAGTTAAGCAAAAAGGCGCGCTTCGCAGTTTTGAATTTTGAAAATTGTGGTTTCAAAAAGTTGTAGCTTAATTAGCGCTAAATATCTGGTGTGAGATGCCTCCTGATCGAGTCCTGTACATATAACTAAGTAGTTGTAGGTTCAGTTTTTTTAGCAATAAGTGTTACTATATTTGTAATGCATATGTTGTGAACTTACGTAATGTGAGTATATGATAATTCGCGTTAAAACGATGGTTTATAAGATTTACATTTACAAAAAGAACACAACCTGTTTGTATAATAAACAGTGACAACCCCTAAACATGTATAGGGGAAAACTATATGATGTTTAAACTCACCTCTTTCCAATATCTTTAATTATGTTTTCATCTTTTGCAACTAGACACGACTCGTTGCTAGTGATCAGTTAACTGAACACGACTCGTTAATAAATCAACTCAAAAGTCAAAGTTAAAAGAGTACGAGCTTAACTCGAAGCCTTTTTAATAACTAAGCTTAGGTTGATCGACACTGAGCACGAGCTTAAAGTTTATAATAACACATACTGTACAAATATAATCTGACATTGAGCTCGACTCTCAAGTCTCAACTTGGATCTATTATTACAGTACTTTCCAAAAGGTTTAAAATTAAAAATATATTTACGATTATTCAAAGGTTCTTGAAATATATAAAACTTGCATCCAAATGCATCAACATCAAGGCTCGGTCGGTATAAATTGATTTATCTTCTCATACTCTCCCTCACGGATCTTTATTCCTATATTGGTTATGCATTTTTCACTAGTTGGTCATAAGTCAATGTATAATAAATTTCTATAAATTAAAAAGAACCTTGATATATATAATGGTATCAAATTAAAAGTATTTAAAATAGATATTTGTAGTGTGATTGAGACGTTCAAAAAAATTAAAAAATAACATGGTTCATTCGTCAATATTTGTTAGGCTACCAACAACTTAACAACCATAATATTGACACCTCGTCGTTACGCCCTTAATGCTAGGTTTTAAAAAAGACTTTTCATGTCTGCGCGATGGCTATACATTTAAGTCTTCGGGTAGCACCACTAGACCTTCTACAAGGTGGAAATTCTTGTATTTCATACGAAAAACAAACGCAACCTTACTGTGATCTTCAATATGTGTTTGCGCGTAGGACATTTTTTAGTTGTTTTCGGTTTACCTACGTGAAATGAGCTTGTAGCCTAGTGGTACTAGCACGATCCTCTAACCAAGAGGTCGGTTCAAGTCGATCTCAATATAGCCTAGTGGTACTAACACTACACATGCAGTATCGTTTTGGTCACACACACATAATTAATGTATCTAAAATGTTGTTTCAGGTGTTATTATTTCTTGATAAAGAAGATGTTCTTCTTTTGTTGCTAAGAACATGCAGATTGAATTAGCAGCATAAGCTATGTTCCTTAGTACCTAATTATATTATTTCTAGATCTACGAATTACTTTTTGTGTCAATGCATCATGTGATATAAAGGTATCATATCCTCTTAAAAAAAAACTTGTAACATGGCTTGTGGCCCCTTTGTAAAAGATGGAATATTTCCCTAAATCATTTGTATATATCTACACTTAAAAAGGCATGTATTATTTTATCATTTGTATATATCTACACGAGTCTCTTTTTACAAGTTAACCATTTGTTATAGGCTAAAAGTCTAATATAGCATACGCATCATGTTTGTTAACGACAAATACACCGTTTAGTACATACTATACATTTCTAAAGTACGTTTTGTATTAAATCATTTTCACGTACCTCTAAACGTGTCAAGCATTATACAAGATGTACAAATGGCCCATGAGCAAATTAACAACCCTCGTTCCAAGGATGCATGTGGCCACTTCTTTATGTGTCCTAGATAAAGTTCACCTCTTTGGAGGAACATGGTAATGCATGGTTCATATATTGGTACTTAATGATAATGACCTCATTTGTATCATCTATTTGGCCCTTTAGTGGCATGTGGAGTGGCTACGCCGGTTTTTCACGAAAGGATGGCTTTACCGGTTTTAAGTCTATGTGATGGTGTACTTAAATCTTGTTAATTAGTCGATCAAAAAGTCAGAAAAATCAGACTTAGCTAAAATTGTTTAATGAAAAAAAGTTCATGTCACATACCCTACTCCTATTGTATATGCACTTATGGATCTTAACATATACTCTACTAACATATTGTTAACTCAAATCAAGAATCACAATATTCTTATGCTTAATCATTAGAAAAATAAGTTTAAGATACTTGATCACCTATCTTTTTCAATATTACAATTATTTAGATTCGACATTGATGACCACCCTATGATTTGACTAGCAAAACAAAACTTAAAAACGTGGTTAATGCACATGGTTGATTGGGTAGGGGAGAAATGTTAGGAGTATCAAGGTGTCATCATGTGCCTACAACAACAATAATACACATTCAAACAACCATTATCACTAGAATACTTGACATGTTTCAAAACAATAGTGGTCAACTATAGACCAATAACACATTAGTAACTAGTACCACATGCAATAACAAATGTTCCTCCATTTTAACTAGATAAAAAAGTCTTGGAAGTGAGTTACATACATGCAATGCATAGAGTATTGATCGACATGTTTAACAGGTATGCCTAAACTTATGTGTCAACATTCTGTTGGTGACAGCAGATGGGTCCGCTTTTTCACAAACCAATAACTTATTGCCACAGTTATTTAGACATATAATTAGTCATATTTTTAGGTCTCTCAATCATTTTTCATATGCATATATGCATCACATCACTTGTGTTTTCTTATCCTTTGTATATCATTGTACTATTAGCAACAAGAGGTACATGAAGGTGGCATAAATAAGGTGACAGATTTGGCACCTAATGCATTTCTCACCAAGTGTACAAGTTCTAAAGTAAATATACTGAGGCAAAAAGTACACCACAGTACCTGCGGTACGATTCGGAACTTGATCACATCCCCATATCAAACCATAGGTACTACTGGTCCAAGTTAACCACTAGCAGAGTTTTATTGACTTCCGAGCATATCGTGGGCCCTAATGAGGCGTATACGCCGTGACAGTCATCATTTAAGTAGCTACTATGAAAGCGCATATACAATCCATAGAGGCCGATAACGAATTAGTGTTGTGTTTTAGAACGATAGGCTAAATGACTAAATGAATGCACCAAGAATGAACCAACAATACATGAAAGGGAAATGACTATGATACAAAAGGAACATACAAAGATAAGAAAGAAACATCACAAGGAGAATAACTAGAATTAAATAAGCATTTAGTATCAAGAATGGCTAGGTAGGGCAGTGTGCTTGTAATCTTGTAAGTTTTTCTTTTCCTGTTAGTATCATAGTATATACCGGATAATAATTTGTAACGTTAATGCCATGTTTCGGCTTCTTGGCTAACTCCACTTATCCTAGCAAAAAGCATCATATCGAAAGCCATGCCTTTTGGTATACTACTAAGTCGTGTTTTGATACAACAGATGAGCACGACTAAAGGGTGATTGCTTATTTTCTTATTTCTGATATAAGCTGTATTGTGTATTGAAACTGTATGAAAGCTGTTTATTTCAAAAACAAAAAGCACATAAGTAGTATAATAAGCAAAATTCCCTATGTATGATAACAGTTGGCAAGGAGAAGGGAATAAAATAAAAGAAGCATGCATAGCATTTCCATTTAAATAAGCCAGTGTGAGTCTGAGATAACAGTCAAAATAATTATGCCAAATTACTGATTCAATCCACCAGAAATGATTAAACCTTTAGACAGTACAAAGAATATGACAGACAACAAGACTGTTGTTACTTTTGGCCAGGGGTATTTTGGTCATTTTTTTTATAAAAGATATAGATTAACAAAAAGGCTTTAGAACTAAGTTGCCAGTTGATACATGCATATTACTATATAACTTGCGTCTCCTGACAAACACCACATGAAGAAGCCAGAATCCAGACCCTACCCACATTATTTTGTCCACATGGTAAAGTGGAAGGCCAGTGCATATCTGACCCACAACCTCTTCTATATCTCTTTATAAAATTGCATAATATTTTATAAAAATGACAGCAATTTTCCCTCTCATTCTTAAAATTTGACACCAATTCAATTCCCACAAAAAATAATTCAACAATGCCTCTTTATATTCCCTCATATCCCCTTCAAGGCTTAAAAAAGCAACAAACTTTTTGAATTTTAGTTTGAACCCAATAAAAGAAAACATCTTATGATATCAATCCAACAATCTTTACATAAGATTTTCAAATCTTGATAGGTTGTTTAAACGAGTGCAGAAATGTCTACTAAGGAGGTTGTGCATACCTTAATAGATGATCCACAGGAGTTGCAGAAGCAATTAGGATGCATGAATGGTCTTTTCCAGCTGTTTGACCGGCGTTATCTTCTTGGCCAACGACGCCGTAGTCACAATCAGAAGAGACTACCTCCACCTCCAGGTACCACAGTCAATGTTCTCGTTTTCTATATCTCATATAAATTAGCAGCAACTTGTTTCTTAACAATAAGTTGATAAGTGCATACATGAAAAAAACTCATATTTAGAAACTACCGTCTGGGTTCAACTTTATATATTAGCAGCAACTTGTTTTTGAATAATAAGTTGATTAGTGCATACATGAAAAAAGCTCGTATATAGAAACTACTTAACAGTCTGAATTCGATTTTAAGTAAAAAAAATAAAAATAAAATCATGTTCTTCATGTGTACACATATATAACTACTATACTGGAAGTATTGGTAAGTTATCGTATATTCATATATGGATATGACCATATGTAAAAACATATTGGTTGTCAGTCTAAACCAGTTGCCTATGGTTCTGCAGGTAAAAGTGACAACGGTGAAAAAGAGTCCAAAAATGCATCAGACCAAGCCAAGGTAAGACCGACGATATGTCAATATGTTTACTCTTTAAAAAAGGTGATTACTTTGCAAAAAATACTAATACCTGATTTGCGGTTGCTGTAGGAAACATCCCAAAAGGTGGTCACAAAAGAGAAGAACAGAGTCTCTGTTGAATTACCAAGAAACTCGATTTCATCTTCTACCTCGTCTACAGCCTTGTCATCTTTAGATTGTAGCAAAAGAGCTCAAACAGATATATCCTCTTCTTGTCAAAGTGTCATCTCCGAACTCTCTTCATCTCCATACTTGCACAGAAAACAACCAGATTTGTTTATGCAGTCACCTGATATCAGAGATGTGGTCAAAGATTCAATGACAAGAGAGCCCCGAGCAGTACCGATAAAAACTGCGGCAAGAGATGAAAGAGTGGGCCCCGCAATGAAGCATGTTGATTCCCCAAGACCATTTCCACACCAAAATCCCGTTCAATATGAGGGGATACATGATCGTAACCTTGCTAAGCTGAGGGAAATGCAATGGGGAGTTGAGAGAGTGAAGGAACCATCAAGGTTCTCGTGTGATGGGCGTGAATCACGTTATTTGTCGAAATCCAGTATAAAGGTCAAAGAGCTTCCAAGGTTGTCCTTGGACAGCAAGCGACCGTCGTCATCAAGTGTCGTGGCAAGGCTGATGGGTCTGGAAGCTTTAACAGCCCCCATTGATAAAAGCGAGACATTGAAAACTAAAGAAGATGAATTAAAGAATGAACGTGCTTCTGTTTCCCCAAGGGTCAGGAAGAATCCCGTGTCACCTCAAAGGGGCGTTAGTCATGTAATTACAAGAATACCACTGGAAACAGCTCCTTGGAAGCAGGAAGGTGGTAGTCGAGGCTCACAGAGGCCGCCATTCAAGGGTAAGGATGGTCCGGTAAAAGCCAAACCTGTCTCTACTTCTATATATGGTGAGATTGAGAAACGGTTGACTGAACATGCATATAAAACTTCCGGTAAGGACCTACGAGCCCTTAAGCAGATACTAGAAGCAATGCAGAAAACAAAGATGAGGTTAGAGAACACAGAGCATCCATTGGACGATAATAGGCAGAGCCAGAAAAGTGACCAACTACTTTCCCCGACCGTCAAGGGGACTAGTCCTCTCAGGAAGCATCAATCCCTGAAAGTGGAAACGAAACCCGCTATGATGGTCACTGGTCTTCGGAAAGTCAAACAGACAGATGCTAAAAAAGATTCCTCTGGTAGGCAAAGGTTGAAAGATCCGACTCTAACAGATAGGAAGGCAACTGGTAGACCACTGTCACCTTCAAACTTTCAAGAGTATACTGGAACTGTGAGCCCGAGATTGCAGAGATCGAAGAATGGGACATCATCCGATTTGAGCAAGACCAAGAAGCAACGCAATCAAATAGGCTCAACGACCAGAAACCCAAAGAAAAAATCCATAGATCCACTAGAAGAAAGTAGTGAAACAGTGTCTTTCCAGTCAGAAAGTTATAGTCTCGCTTCACAAAATGATTCGGAAGTCACAAGCGCCGAGTGGATGCAAGAGGTCAATAGTCCATTTCAACCAAAGGAAAATCACAGGGTAAGCGAGGATATATCAATCCGTTTTAAAGCTTACACACAAACACACCGGGGGAAGTCACTTGACTTTATATTAACTTTTCGATATGTGTAATGTTTCTACAGGGTAATATAGCAGAAAGGTTGATTGAAGACACGCCTATAGCTGATCATGCCAAACAGACCATGGAACAACCTAGTCCTGTCTCTGTTCTTGATGCATTTTACACTGAAGAATCACCATCTCCAGTAAAGAAGAAATTAAATACTTTATATGGTACATATCCCGTCAACTGAGCCGCCTAATGTTTTCCAAAGTCATTTTACAATCTTAAATTTTGCTAATATACTTTCTCATTTCAGATGATGAGAATATACACTTTGAAGAAGCACAAGCTAACAGCACCAATGTGGACCAGTATTCAGAGTTCAATATCGTGAAATTAGAAAATATAAAGAGCCTAGTTCATCAAATTGAATTGCTGAACACCAGCACTGATGATGACGCTACTACTGTCAATGACACAGCATCATCTTCAAGTGATGGCGAAACTGGAGATCATAGATATGTAGCAGAGATACTAGGAGCATCAGGATGCTTAAAAGATCTGGACCGCACCGCCACAATCGTTCAGCTTAATCCAACAGGCGGTTTGATTAACCCTGAGTTGTTCCATGTTTTAGAGAAAACCAAAGGATGCATAGAGTTCACAGATGGTGGATACCACAAAAAGAACATGAGAACAAGAGTCGACGAGAAAATCAGAAGAAAATTAGTATTTGATACTGTGAACGATGTTCTTGGCTACCAATTAGCCACTATGCATAAAGGGAGGATCCTGACTGGGGATAAGCTACTGAAGGAATTGTGTTTGGGAATAGACAGTCTGCAAAATAACTCAGAGAGAGGCTTATGCGATGAGGAAGATGAAGTGATAAACATCATAAATGCAGATGTGAATAAGAGGTCACATGATTGGGACGAGTACTGCTATCAGGTTCCAGGTCTGGTATTAGATATAGAGCGTATGATTTTTAAAGACTTGATTAGCGAGGTTGTGAATGCTCAGGTGAAGTGTCTAAAAGATTGGCCAGTGAAGCATCGTAGGCAATTGTTTTCCATGTAGAAAGTTGAAACATGCTCGCTTCCCTTTTTTTCTTTATCTTTTGCTGGCTTTTAAAGCACAATTTTAGATTAGTGAAAGCATGTACCTACGTCCTACAAAGAAAAGTGTAGCTGCGCATGCATATATAACTATAATACAAAATTAACTGCATTTATGTATGTCTCATTTGCTTCAAACTAATAACCATGAACAAAATTCTAGAGAAGACCATCTACATTTTTTTTCTTTGTATCTTTTTCAAGATTTATGAAGAATGGTTATCTTTAACAGGCCAAAATCTACTAACAGATATCTTTTTGGACAGCAGTTAACATGAAAACAAGTAACAACTGGTGTGAGGTGCACATTAGTGTTATTATGTTTCAGCATGTTTTCACATGACCACCTGATTATGCCAATGATTAAGCATGCTTTATCAAAGGACAGAAAACAATAAAAAGTAGGGTATGATTGTCCCCCTAATTATACTTGAAGATAGGATAGCATGCGCCTGCTATCATTCAAGCATTAAAAAAAGGGTAAACGACTAAACGTAACTCCTTAGTGCCCCCACCAACCGGTCTAATAGCAAATGTCCCAAGAGAAAGGAAGGCGATGCGCACACTTGAACCTGATACCTCACTTGGAATCTCATCTTCTTACTGCTAGGGAAAGCAAGTGGATGTCATTCAAACTTAGTTAACCAGATAAAGGAACATGAATTTTAGTTTTGAGGTTCGCAATTATATACATAAGGTAATGGCCTGGCCCGCTGGAAATCACCAGCCTATCGTAAACCTTAGGCAAGTTATAAGGATTAATCATAACCTGTATAGAAACAATCTCTAGATGGACATCCATCACATGGATATACAGTAATGTGATATCAAGTAGCATCATTTTGTTGGCCGACCGGGCTACTTTTCGTGAATACTCAGATTTAAGACAATGTGCTATTAATGACATCAGAGTTTAATCAAGTTACATGATTGTTTATAACAAGCACTAGCATAAATAATGACAGAGTACTGATACTTTGATACTCCTGTCTCCTTTACAACAATCTTAATATCAGAGTGTGGAATGAACTATCTACCGTTTACTAGTTGAAGATTTTGAGATTAGCTATCCACTTCCAATGTATTTAGCATTGTGTACCAAATATAATATCACAATACATTAGTTAATGATAATTACATTATGAGGTCACAGAGGCATGTAAAGTTTTGCCTAATAAAAAAACATACAGGACATCCCAAAATGGAACCTTCTGTAACTTCCATTGCACAAGGGGAATAGTTGGGGAGTGGTTAGACCCTCACTTCTAAGCACACCAAATGAGTTTGGATAGCATTTACACCATTGTATAGAACCCTATTCACTGCAGTGAAAAATTAAGATCATCGGCTTTGACTAAATGAAAGATAGTTAAAATTTCCACTAGACTACCGTCCCCCTTTTTTTTATTTGGTTCTCAAATCTCTGAAGTTTATGAAGTCTCGTCTTTTTAGTTTACCAATTTGTTAACATACCACCTAGCCATTTTTTTATTAACATAACGACACCGAGCCTTGTTGTGTATTTAACATGGGCATGCATGTAAACTAGCGTTCAATTATAAGCTATTGGAGAAGAAAAAAATAGTTTAGTTCAACTTCCTAAGCACCTATGAAATTCAAAGATCCTGCAAATTAGGATTATAATTATCATAAATCGAAAGACTTCTTAAGCAATTCGGAAAAACTACTATACGTTCGTGATTTGGGATTTGACTACGATTTTGACAGTAACATCCTAATTTACAGAAACTGTTTCTGGGACAAGCAAAGTGAAGACTGTCGTAACCACCTAATAGTGAAGTTTGCAATCAAGTACCGTATGGAAAATATATAAACAAGGAATGGACAGTAAAGAATCTTCATTAAAAAGAATCATCATCGTCTAAAAGCCATTAGTGAAACTACAAACATACCTCTAAAACTCCAAACTAGTATACAAATCCGACATGGAGAAACTTTGAAACTAGCAGCTGCTGCTAGAACTCCAAACTAGTATACAAACACTATGTTAATGTTCCTAATTTACAACTGCATCATTTAGGTATGCTTTCCATTTTCAAATGACCCATTCACAATCATCTCCTTTTTCCTTTTCTTTTCATCCCTCGAGTCATCATCTGCAAACCAAGCAATTGCTTCCAAATTTCCTATTTTGCCGTCTCTGTTTCCAGTAGTTAAGGATTTCCTGCCAGTTTGCAGCTTTAATTTCACCGCAGGTCGTTTTTCAACAACAACCTCAACATCATTGCTTTTTAACCCCTGATTTACCGGAGCAATGTTACCTAGTGGAGCAACATCTTTCGCCCAAAAGCTAAGACTTTGCGCCACATCTTCTTCCACCACAAGTCTCTCGGGAACAGAAACCAAAGAAACCACTTTCTCCCCGTATTCTAATGGAGATACAAGAAACGGATTACTCACTTGCTCCATTCCACCACTAACTCCCGGTTCAAAAACCGGTACATGAAAACCATTACTAGCCAAACGTTTTTCCGATTTCAACGATGATGTTTCGGCAACCTTCTCTTCTTGGTCAACCTGCATTGTCTCAGTCTGATCTATACCGACAGGAGGTACGCTAGAATAAGTCTCAGGAGCAGGAAAACATGGTAGCCAAGACGGGATACAATCCACCGGAGGCATCACTCCACTACTCAAAAAACTCGGTTTCAACCCCCTTTCCTTAACAACAGGAAATTCAGGAACCAAATACGCAAACCCAACTTCTTCCGCAACATCAACATACTTCATAACCTCCTTAACAATCCCAGACTCCAAAACACAACAATCCAAATCCGAACCACCCGCAAACCCTTGACACCCTCCCAACTCCTCCATCCCTCTAACCACATCAAAAACATTACTCTCCCCCCTCCCACCCAAACCCGCATAAAAACTCGAAACCTTCCCTAAATCTTGCACATACTTACACATTACACTCGACAACGCGTCAAGAACCGAATCCTCACACCCTTGTAAACCTACAGTGTCACATATCTGAGCTACTGCAATTCTTGCAAGTGATTCTACAAATTCTTCACCGTTTTTCTTCTTTTTTTTACCATCATCACTCATGTTATCAAATTCATATCAAATTATATAATCAAAGATGCAAACTTTATGACTTAAAATCAATCTTTATAACAAAATAACAAATACCCAGATGGCTAAATAGCATATATGATCCAATTATGTGGTCAAATCAAAATCTTGATGGACACTTACTAATTGTACGGATACTTACTTCTTTTTGAGTGGATCCGAATGGGTCGAAAGTAAAACCCGGATTCGGAACAAGATGACCCGAGATTTTCTTACAGTGGGAAACAAGTATGTTTGTGCTTTGGGTTTTATAGGAGTGATAATAGAGTAAATTGAAGAAATCGTCCTTGTGGTTTGTCAAAATTTAGGTTCGGTCTTTATTATTTTGAAAGTGCACTCGTCGTTTTTGTGTAAAACTTACGGGTACACTCCTGGTTCTTGGCCAAAATTATATGATTAAATTACTATCATAGGTAGGGTGTCATATAAGCGGACCCAATCCGAACTTGAACCCGAATATGATGTTTCGGGTCGGGTCAATCGGGTCAAAAACTATATTCGAGTCAATCGAATTGACCCGAGTTTTAAACAAGGTCGGATTCGGGTATAATATTTGTCTCTTACTCGGGTTCAGGTCAACCCGAGTTTCATTTTTCCTTTTAATTTGTATGTAAACATCAAAGTTGTACTATTTTTAAACGAGCTAACCCGACCCGAAATGACCCGACCCGAGTTGACCCGAACCCGAATTGACCCAACTCGAGTGACCCGAGTTCTAAACAAGGTCGGGTTCGGGTATGTTTTTTTTAGCCTTGACCCGAATTAACCCGACCCGAATTGACCCGAACCCGACCAGGTCAACCCAAATAACACCCATACTCACAGGCAAGGTCGTCTCGTGGATTTCAAGGGCCTTGTGTCGTAATTGTAAAAGAGGCCTTCTAAAACGAAAATTTTATTTGTTTTGAAAAAACCAACTTGAAGCATACAAGGCTTCTTTGAAAATACAACAAATCAATTTTTTTTCTTTTCTAATCACTAATATGGATAAACAGTAAAGCAAATGAAAAATATGCACATCTCACATCGCTTGATGATACGAAGTTATTTGTATCCTTATAACTATATATGTGTAAGAATTAATATCAGGCCAGATCAAATGGGCCTTATACAACACAAATTATACCTTTAGCTACATGTTTTTTATCAAAATTGTTGTGGCCTTTCAAATTTCTTGATCCTTATGCGATTGGGCAGCCCACACATGTGCATATTCGGGCCCGCTCACAGCACCAAAGTGAAAAGGAAGACGAATAAGGTAGTTTAGTAATTTAATTTCAGTAAGGGACCAAATGTGCACTTGTAAGTTCACAGAGATGATGAGAACATTTTCGAAATAATAGGGGTTGAACCTGCAATTTGGCCAAACCATAGGGACAATTTTTGCAATTTACACAGACATGGTATTAAGTTATTAGGCTAGATATGAAAAATAGAAAACAAGTGCTTCCGTAGCATAGTGGTATTGCGTTCGCTTCGTAAGCGAAAGGTCGCGAGTTCGATCCTCGCCGGGAGCTCTTTTTTTTCTTATGTGCCAATCATTTTTTATGCATGTTTTCATAGAGCATTTACACAGCTCTAAGGACTGTCGCTATCATTTTCCTATAAATAATTGCAGCTATGAACTTTCTACATCCGAGTTTCTATTTAGTACGCAGTAGTTACTAAGTGTGAGTAGCTAACTTCTGCCAAATGGTTTAGCATTTGCGTAGAGAGTTAGTTGTTATATACCTGTTCTTTAAATTTGCTACAAACTGAGAGTGGTCGACTATTTTGACCACAATCGTTGGTTTTAGGTTTATGAAAATATCATTCTTGCATAAATGTAAGAAACAAACTATGCAGGTGCAATGATGAGAGCAACTGTGAATAGTGTGTCAAATTTTGAGAATTTATTTGTATTTTTTCAAATTTGTTAGAATAGTTTGTATTGTATTAACATAAGAAAAATAAAGTACAAGATTGATATCTTTTGGTTAAAATATAAGAATGTGTTGTGTATATATTTCTGATATAAACCTGGTTGGTCCAACTGTCCAACATGACGATTAAGGATTTGTTAAAGGCGTAATCTTGTTTTAGCTTCGCCACGTCATTAGTTTGTCATATATAATCAGTAAATCAGTATGATTACAGAACATGAAACTTAACCAATAGAACAATACCTTATAAATGTAGAGGCTACATGTATATCAGTATATGTTCAGTGCATATTCATTCATAACAAAATTGAAGAGGATGGCAGTATAATCGTCATATTTGTATCCATTTACATTCATAGCGCATACTATTGAATTCAGATAATAGCTTTAAATGTTTACAGATAATTTTCGCTTACAACGGCTAAAATTCCAAATGGTAATCAGATTTTTCACACGCCGGCTTAAGATTCCACCTGTTTTGTTAGCATCAGTAAAGAGCTGCATAAAGAAACAGTGAATGAGCCAAGAAAAATTGACAATTAAATCTTAAAAAACATTTTAGGAAGAGACGAATATGCATATATACCTTAGCTACTCACTACAACATGGGATCTGAATTCTTTGCCATATAACTGAGTATTCTCATTTAATGGTGTTGTTGTCATTAGTTTTACGGAGTATTATTTTTGTTATGGTTTAAATCTCAATGACACATTGGAAAACATGAGAAGCAATGGAACCATTGGTTGCCACCAGCCTCAGGGGTTGTCGAGGGAGCTTTTGGTGCCGTTTCTGCCTCTGTTGATGACGATTGATGGTTTTCAGTCTCGTCTTTCGTTGGAGTACCTCCTCCTACATTTCTGAGAATTGAAAAAAGAACATAGCTCATTATATTAAGGTCGGGTCAAATAATAATAACTAAATCACCACCCAAAGATGCAAGCTTACACTTCAAATGCAAATGAATTGCGACTATTTGTACTAGCACTCATCCGTTCATTTTCTGCTGACGTGTCAATCACAGTTGGCAAGGCAGGTGACTTGATAGCATCAGGTGTCAAACCACCATCCATTGAAAAACTCTCGTTCCCCATATGAATACTAAACAACGATTCATTAGAAGCTAAGCTCCACTCTGAATCATTTCTACGTTTTTTAACAATTTTGGACGACAGAATCCTGTCTGAATCATAACTCATCACTTGAACCGGAGGAGACTTTGTTGGAGATCCATTTACTATATGCACGTCAGCCTTAGTATCATTTTCGCCAATGTCTACTTCAAAACGACTTGAAGATGAAAATGTAGAGGAAGAAGAAGACCGACAATCAACCATTATATCATCATCAACCGGCATATTTGGATCCTCACTACTACCACTCACATTATCATTTTCCATTTTGTTCTGTTAAAACAGACCCATATAAGAATTTATATCACATCATATTAACTAATATCGTGTAGCGTAAAGTTGTGAGTAACATCTTAAGCAACTCACACATAACTAATCTATTAAATGAGAACTAAATGCTATATAGCTAAGAAATATATAACTTCGGTTTCACGTAAACATTGTTCTTAGGAACATATGAAATAAATGATGATCTGTACAAAATTATAAAGAGTCTGTGATGATGACTTACATGAACATGCCCCCTCTAGGGGTTAAGATCCATGCTGGCACCAATTGTGCCGTAAGTTTTACGATAAAACCGAGATGAAATGGTGAAATGTGTGAATCAGGGTTAGGGTTTGATGATTTAGTAACTGAAGGATGAGAGTGCTTTTAGGGGAAATAATAATGTATTTTCTTGATTTATATACGCGGGAAGATGTTTGTTGGAAAGCTTGGGGGTGGTTTTGGAGATGTGGTGAAAGATGAGAGGGTGAAAGGGAAATTATGGAAACTAAGTTGTTACTAGTTTGTTGGTTACCATTCAAGCAATCCTCAGCTTATCTACATGGTTATGGAAGCAGCTGTGCAGAAACAGCTTTTCAGCTATGGAGCTCGGTTTTTCTCGAGTAAGTATGTTATCGGTTATTAGCTTGGGAGTGTTTGGATTGACTTATTAGATTTTGATACAAAATATGATGTTTGGTTATTTTGCTTCTGATTGTTTTGTGTCTTAGAATTCTTAAATAAGCAGGATTGCTAGTCATTTAAATACGAGAAGTTGTTTATCTGCTTTTGCTTATTTCAGAATGCAAAAGATGTTTATTAAGCAATTCCAAACACCCCATTATTAGGAAAACATTTCTTTTGGTTGTATGATGTGTTATACGCGTTTTTTTTTTTAATGGGTTCTCATTGTCAAACTATAGTAGGCAAGTTGATGTGTCCATCTTCCTATACTCATGAGTCCTGATGTCCCTTATAGAGATTTTCTTATGTCTGTTTAAAGTTAGTTATAGGTCACATGCCTTTGTCGCTTCTTTGAATCGGGCTTCTCTACATGCTTCCTTGAAGATCTAAATCAGACAATTATCTTCTTTTTTATTTGATTAGTTTTTAACTTATTATCAGTATATGCAAGATTAATTTGGTAGCGATGTGATAGGAATTAGGCAACTTTATAACCGAAATTGATAGCCTCACAACTCAACTCTTCCTTTTTTGGAACCTATGCTAATTTTTTTTGGAACCTATGCTAATTAGATGCGCTTCATTTTCAGCAAAGAAAGCATCTCGAAACCATACTGATGCACCATCATATGTACACGAGAAGTCAAGTTTTTCAACTCAATGTTTAAGCTGCTCAAGTTACCCAATATTTCCCATTGTGGGGAGGCAAAACAGGAATGCGACAAAGGCAAGGTCTTCGCTGAAGAATGCATTTCAAGCCAAATTATAAGAAAATGCTAGATACTAATCTTTCTAATAAGCAACGGACATTTTGTACTATTTGATGCAGCATACCTACAATTCTTGTCGAATTATGAAATCCAAACTAATCTGATGCAACAAATTGCATACCATGTTAAAAAAAAGTATGTTGCATCAAGCCATCAAATGCTTTAAAAAAATTGACGACTGTTTCAGTAAAGGTTAATGGTACATCAGTACATTGCATTTTCTTGCACTTTTGTCTTTCTTATACTACAGAGTTATGCACATGTAGAAAACTAGAAACTGATTTATGTGTTTCTCCATATGCAAACAGATTTATGCAAGAAGGAGGAGATCAAACACGGAGACTGATACATATGTACTAATGGAGCCAGGGAAGGCTGAAGAATTTGTAAATGAGGAAGAGCTCAGAGTCAGGTTAAAAGGCTGGCTAGAAAATTGGCCAGGCACAGCACTGCCTCCTGACCTTGCAAGATACGAATCCTTAGATGATGCTGTTACGTTTTTAGTAAAGTCAGTTTGTGAGCTTGAAATTGATGGAGATGTTGGCTCGGTTCAGTGGTATGAAGTTAGTTTGGAATGAAGATTCTTCAAGCAATTTGCAATTACAAAGTTAACTTAAAATGTATGGTATTTTTCGCTACTTTTTCATCTTTGAACCATAACAATATCACATTCATAGCCGAATTCGCCATTCAGTACAGAAAGATAGCTAAGTAATAAACTTTATAACATATATAACTGATTCAAGATTCAATCAAACATAGCGAGACTCAAATAACATCTAACAAACACGTTTGAGCAAATCAAGATAATAAGCTCTATAAGCTTTATATCATCCAAGATTCAAATAACCAACCCCTCTATGGATTAAAAGCATTTGAACCCGTTAAAATCCATCAAGTTCTAAGAGCACCCAAATCTTGAAACTTGGAAGCTTGAAGCTGCAAATATCACAAAAACTTATATCAGCAAAAACGCCACATTTTCAAAAGAATCACGAATGTGTACAGCTATGCATCATGAGGCCATACCTTATGTGGCTGAATACCATTAACCGAAGGCGGTAAGAGACCAAACGCCTTCTTAGACTTAGTTCTAGCAAGTAGTCCTTTCGAAATAGGCGACATAATCTGATCAGTTGGACTTTTATACCTGTGCACAAAACAAACCAAGACTCAAACTTTATAACATATAAAAAACTCCCTTTTAAGTTCAAGCAATACCCAAAAAGGAATACCTACATTTCTGGATACTTAAACGCTTTCGGGACAATAAGACGGTCAGGAGTGGCAATTTTTACTGAACCAGAAGTCGAATTTGTCGAAAGTGGAGGTGGAGTTTGTTGTGATGGTGTTGAAGGAGACTTTTGATCCATTGCTTGGGATTGTAAGATTAATAATAAGGTGTTTTGAAGAGTGATCAAATGCTGGTTTTTTTGGTGTGTTTGGAAGAATGTATATAAGGTGTTAAAGAGACCGTTGGTGGACTAACGGATCAATTGGTGGGCCATGGTGGCTATTTTTTTATTTGACTAAACAAAAGTATGGTGTATTGACTTTAGGGCACGTCTGGCAGAGAGAATTTCAAAGAAATAAAATGAAGCAGAGAATAAAATCTCAGAGAATAGAAATCTATAGAGAATTTTGTTCAATATTTGGAAACAACATAGACTTGACCCGAGAAATAATTTTTTTTATTTAAATAACATTTTGTCATATAAGACTCACATGTATTTATTTGTTAATTTTTTTATTAAAAATTATTTTTTATTTTTTCTAAATAATAATTCTTAAAAAAAATTTTAAAAATAATTAAATTATTTTAAAAAAATATATTTTTTTTAAAATTTATTTACTTTCTTTAAAAAAAAATTATAAAAATGTATTTATTTAAAAAAAAAAAAAACTTGTTTTTTCTAAAAAATTATTTTTAAAAAATGTATTTATTTAAAAAAAAACTTATTTTTTTAAAAAATTATTATTTTTTTAAAATGTATGTTTGGAACTAAAGTGCAAATATAAGTTGAAAAAGAAAAAAAACACATCATGAAAAAATATTACGAATACTAACAATCATTTTCTCCAATTTCCAACCAAGAGGATGGAAATCAAACTCTAAAATTTACACTACCAATTCCTTATCAATTCTCCCAAATTCTCCTCATTTCTCCACCTTTTAATTTCTCTAACCAACCAAACAAGAGAATTTGATTCATTTCCATTTCTCTTTTACCATTTCTCTATACCAAACACACCCTCAGATTCTTGTTATTCTTGTTTTCATTTTCTGTTGATTTTAATAGTCTTGTGTGAAACCATGACAAGAATGATCCTAGGACTACTAGTAACAATGACCAGTCCAGTCCAAGTAACAATGACCACAAAAGAGACGAAACAGTCTCATGACAAGAATAATTGTATAGATTAGTAGTAACAATGACCGTAAAAAAGACTAAAACCACATGACAAGAATGATTGTAAGACTAGTAGTAAATCAAACAACTTTTTCACATCATCATCAACTCATTTTTTGCTTTTCTAAACTAAATACATACTAAATACTCGTAGTAAAGGGACCGCACTTGTGACCGAACACTTTTTTTTTAAAGTTAAAAACATTACAATAATGATTACAACTCGCTAATTGTTCATTCATTCAAATAAAAATACAAACTACAATTCGAAAATTAAAAAACAATGTACGTAAAGAAAAATACAATCGTCTCATTTGTTTTTTGCATGCATCCAAACAATGCACTGATTTGATTTTGTATTTGTCCCGCTATTGTAAACAAATCATTATTAATCTCGTAATATTTCCAAGATTTTTCTTTTTAGGAAAGTATCAATCAAAACATGTTTCTCTTATAAAATGTATTTGCATTCCTTATATGTTTTCTTCATATCATCTTTATTTATTTATTTATTGGTGCAAACGGTGAAATATATATTAATATTCCAAATGTACATCATAGGAATAACAATACAATGATTTGGACATGTCACAAATCATATGCACAACATACATTCAAACATCTGATATCTGATAGAACAACAACATATATCGGATACAACAAAACTCTGACAGACAGCACACAGAGCATCTTCATTCACTGCAGCATCTTTGAAACAGAAGTTGAATTCACTTTAGATTTGCATCATACCATCTAACTACATTTCCATAACACCTTCCCACTGTTAACACAAATCTAGGGTCTTCCGCACAAAGGCTAGTTTAGGCTATCTTTGAGGGAATAGATCTTGGATTAAGTGAGGGAATCTTGACTTGTAGCGGCTAAGAAAATGAAACACCGTTAGCCTCACCGCGGAAGGGGTCTTCCGCGGTCAACCTCCGGCGTGAGAGTGAGTATTGGTTTAGAGAGATAAAGTATTTCAGAGAGAGAGTGTGTGTCTGAGTTACCGTTTGAATAGTGGCGAGGGCCCCTATTTATACGTTGGACCTTATCGTGTTCACCGTAGTCAGTGGTCATGGAGCGACATTTGTGGTGGGAATACGTAAGTCAACCCAAAAGGTTGTCTTGTTGTTATGACAGCTACGGTTTTGGGCGGGAATCAACCGCGCTTTCCCTTTTTGGGGATTGTGGGAGACAGTACATCATTCCCATGTAAGATTCCTTACCCTTTGGTTTGGCCGCAGTTAAGACTTCCCCCAGACATATCGTGCATCCGCGGTTTGACATCCCCGTCTGGGTAATGTGTTGTGGGGACGGACAGCGTCCGGGTGAGTCTGGACCCGTGAGTCGTGTTCCGGGGTTGGACCGGTTCTTCTGCGCGTGTCCGGGGGTACCGTACACGATCAAGTCCCCTCCGTCTAGTATGCTTGTTGGCCAGGAACAAGTGTTCTAGACTAAATCATGTTTTTCTTCCGCAGCGTCGTGTGCCGCGGGTTATCTTCACTCATGCTGACTGTACATTCCATTACTTACTGGATAGGAGTTACAGTTGTTTCCTTGAGAGTCGTGAACCGTTTCTTGACCGCACAATGTCTGACTGACGTGACGTTTTGGCTGCCATCATCCCGTCCGTTGATCTATATGATCCTGGGCCGTTGGATACAGATCGGGGACGTGGCCCATTTTTATCCGCCCGATAAGCAGTTACTTTCCCTTTTGAAGGGTATACATACCCCTCATTTTCTACCTTTTTTACTACTATTGATTATTTGTTTTAGAGAGTGTAAAAAAGCAAATATCACGTCTTTTCCTACCCTTCTTCCCTTCATGTTAGGTTTTCCTCCCTACTTTTTTGAAATGGCTAAAAAATTTCTTAGTGATTTCACTTGCGAGCTAGAGCAACAAGATCTAGATGCCTTTTGTGTAAAGTACCATATCCCCGATAGAGTACATCCCCTTCTTCCTGGGCATAACGATACTATTAGAGATGCTCCAGAGGGTAAAATAGGCGTATATACCCGGTTTTTTGAATTTTGCAACTTTAGGATCCCCCTTTTCAAGTTTCTTTGTTGCGTTTTGGAGTACTTCCAGATCCATCTATCGCAGCTGTCCGTATTAGCCGCGGCAAGAATTAGTCACTTCGAGATTCTTTGTTGCGTCCATGGTGGTGTTCCCACCGTAGCCTTGTTTAGGAAATTCTATTATTCTGGGATGAACAATGGGTGGTTGACCTTAGAAAAAAGAAAAGGTCCTATGTCCTTAGTTGTTCCGGTGTGTCACACTGCTCCTCTTGATTCTGTCAAGAATTGGAATGAGTACTTTTTCTAGGTTGATTCCACCGTTTTCCCGTTGTCAATCCTTTGGAATGACAACGTCTCGGTCGACCGTGATCCACCCCCGTCAGATGATGACGTGGATCTTGGTTTGTTGTCCGCTCTTGATACAAAACGTGCTCCATTCAAAAAAATTCCGAAGCCGTTTTTGTGTTTGGTTGGCTTGAGCCACGCCTGGGATGATAAGACGGCGCGTCCTACCTTTATGGTTTCGGATAATGAGGGTGGGTTTTCTTCCTAGGGTTTATCGTGTCCGTTCTTAAATTTCATTTATCTGTCACTGTTTCTGACTATTTATTTTGTCTTTTGCAGAGATGGATTTTTTTTCGTTCAAAAATCAGCCGGGTCCGTTTGTTGTGGAGTCTGGGGAAAGGATTTTGAATGAGGGTGATAAGACCCTTCAGGAAGAGACGGTGGGACGTGTTGTGGAGCCGTCGGAGAATGTTATCACTTTGGTCTTGGAGACCATTGTTGACTCGGTTGAAGCTGCCAAGGCCACCAAGGCTGTTGGGAAGAAGAGGGTCAGGTTGCAAGTTCCCTCCAAAAATCCGGTGAAGAAGAGGATTGTCCCCGTGCCGTAGCAGGGCTCGGGAGTTGCTATTGGTAAGTCATGTCATATTGTGATCGTAGTCTTTGGTGTTTGTATATATTATTAGCAAAAGTGTTTTGGTTATGCAGGAGGTACGGCCTCAAAGGCCATCCCGGTCATGGAGCTTCACGACGAGTCTGATTCTGGGACCAAGCATCCGGAGCCTGTGATTGCTTCTTCCGAAGCTTCTCCCTTGCAACAACCGAATCCTGACACTGCTTCCAAGACCTCCACTAGTGTGCCTCCGGAGAACGTTGAGATCGATATGCCCGGCCCGTCTCAACAACCACGTCAGGTGAGTGTTTTGAGGCGGAGTCGCCTCCCCCAGAGTTTTCTGCTCATCGTCCGCTTACGGTGAAGATTTATACCAAATGTTCGCGGGCGGCGAACGTGTATGTTCTGAGGTGGCTTCCCACTAACGAGTTTCGAATGGATGATGCCTGCGTCTGCCGGAGTTTGATGGATAATCTTGCTACTCCCAGCTATCTGTTTGTGCTCCGGAACATGCCGCATATCGAGTTGATGGATCGGTATAATATCATTACGGTGCAGCAGGCCTGCATGTCCTCGGAGGTTCGTTTAAGACTCGAGTTTGAGTTGAACTAGACTTCTAAGTTGAATAAGAAGCTGGAAAGGAGGATGCGGTGGCGGTTGAAGGATAAGGTATGGAGCTTGAGCGTGTCGAGGCAATGGGCCTTGGCGTGTTCTGCACATTTGGAATCGAGTCGGCCAGGAAGTCAGGCTCCGTGACCGTGTGGCCCAGCTGGAGGGCATGATTGCTCCCAAGGATCAACAGCTGGCCAATCTGACTGTTGAGAACGCGGAGCTCAAAGGTCAAGTCTCCAGTTTGTCCGCCGTGTGTGAAGAGCTGAAGGTGCAGGTCAGGGAAAATGGGTTTTTTGGTGATAAGTTGAAGGAATGTGAGGAGGAGGTCCGGAGAACGTATGACGGACATTTAGCTAGGTTCGTAGGTCGGCGGACTTAAACCGATTTTGATGAGGAGTTGTTCCCTTTATCCGCTTGCATGGAGGGAAGAGTTGGGTTGTTGGTCGCGGTTTTCCCGTAGGGCTTGGATGGCTTTCAAGCCACCGAGGAATGCGCACTCTGTGCAGGCTATTGTATCGCATAAGGCTATCGCAGTAGGTTGGCGAGGGTTTGGAGGTCGGGGTCGTGCATGGGGCCAAAGATACGAAGTTAGAAAAAATCAAGGCATACGACCCCCAGGCCAAAGCGCATTATCATGACTCTGTTGTGCGGCTAAGCGATGTGCCCTTTCCCTTACTCGATTCATTGGAGGCGTGAAAAGATGCTCCTCTTGAGTATCTGATGGCGAAACTAGTTTTGTAGGAGGAGCGTCCCAGTAGGTTGAAGGAGTTTGTATTCAGTTGCCCTAATGCGGAAGAGGTTTTACTTCCCAACTCTCTACTTCAGGCAATCACAAGGCGGCCGCGGGCCATTGCTGCATACAAGGAGAGGAAAGGTCGCCATTATGGCAAGGAGTTTGATTACGAAAACCCAGACTTAACAGTTTCTACTGTTGTGCATCAGATCAACACTTCCGGGGAACCTTCCATGGTTATTGTTCCACCCGAGCCGACACCGTCTGCTCCTGTCACAGGCCCGACCAGGGAAGAAGAGCCCCCCTTTGATGACATGTTTGACATCGGGGTATTAGATGGGGCTGGGGATGCCTAGCTTGTTTGTTCATAATGGGTGGCATTTAGACTATGTCGTCCTTTCAACCTTTGTGAAGCTTTTATCAATGTTCTTTTTGCCCGGGGGTGTGTCCTCGTTGCATGCTGTTAGGTTCGGGTCCGAGGCTATGATCCCGCTAGACTAGTGTTGCGTCTTTGTAATCCGGGGGTATGCCCTTGTGTACTTGTAAAAATCTTTTGACTTAATGATATTACATGTTTTATACTTGGATCATATTCATATGTTTGGTTGGTTGCCGGGGTTGAATAGTTTGGGCTTTGTTTTATACCCTTATATGTCCGTACTTTGTATTCCGGGGGTAATATGTGTTGGTCATCGGGTTTGCAATACATTTTACATGCCTGAGTCAATTATGAGGTTTCTCATCCTAGTGCTGGGTTTGCAACACCTCTTACACACGTGTCGCGGATATGCGATGATATTATAAAAACATAAATAAACTTGCGTTTTGGAAAATTTGTGAAGCGGGCTAGGCTCCACATTTCATTAATGATTAAGGACAATACAAGAAAAATAAAAACAAGAATTTCAACTATTTTCCCCGTTGTCCGGATATGATCCGTGATCAACTACAAAAGATGGGGATAATAGGCTTGCACTTACACATAACATTTTTTCAAGTTGCGAACATTCCACGTCTGCGGGAGCATTTCTTCGTTTAGTCCTCTGAGCTTGTATGCTCCGTTCCCTAGTGCTTCCATTATTTCGTATGGTCCCTCCCACTTGGGACCCAATTTGCTTGTGTCTTCCACTCGACTGGCTTCGTTACTGCTGTAGAAGAACTCTCCGGGTCTGAATGGTGTACCCCGGACTTTGGCATTGTAGTACTTCTCCATCTTGGCCTTGCTACGTGCCTCCTCAATTGCGACGGCTTCTCTCTTTTCTTCCAAGAGGTCGAGGTTCAGGCGGAGAACCTGGTCGTTGGAGACCTGATTTACGGTTGTGCACCGGATGCTTGGCATTCCGATTTCCACTGGGATGACCGCTTCGTGTCGTGATCGTGAGGAAAATACGGTATCCCCGTTGCTAGTCTTGATCATCGTTCTATGAGCCCATAGCACATGCGGCACTTCTTATATTCAGTCTTTGCTACCTCTCTCCAACCTTGCCTTTATGCCAAATATCATGTACTTGACCTTGCCCGGCGCTTCTGGGAAAGGGCCACAGATGTCCAGTCCCATTTGTAAAAGGGCCAGGGAGAGGTGATCGGGGTCAAGTTTTGTTGCGGGTTCTTTGGCACCGGACGATGAACTTGGAAATCTTTGCATTTCCGTATAAGTTCCCGAGCGTCCTTGTGCATTGTCGGCCAATAGTATCCGGATTAGATTGCTTTGGCCACGACTGCTCTTGGTCCTGAGTGCATACTACACGAGCCCTCGTGAATTTCCCGTATCACATAGTTGGCTTGAATAGGACTCCAATACAAATAAGCCATTAAAACGTTTATTTATATTTTACGATCTTCTAATGTTTTGTCGATAACAAACGTAAAATCATTTTAACGAAACAAATAGAATACGTAAATAGTTTGAGTTAATAGTTTCCTAACACACTTACGTTTTCACATAAAACACTAAAACAAGTATAAGTGATTTTATGATTTAGATACACATGTACAACAATTAGTGTTTAAATATTGGGGTAGCATATACTTAAACTAAGTATACCAAAATGGGTAAAAACAAGTATATACTAAAATGGGTAAAAACAAGTATATACTAAAATGGGTAAAACTAACAAATGGTATTGACCCATAACTCATGGTTTTATATATACCACTTAACCAAGTTCATTGTATCTAGAAATAAAACCATGGATCAACCCATAACCCATGACCCATGACCCATAACCAAAAATACCCATGGGCAAAGAGGAGCGTTCCACGGATCCCTGGCTTTGTACTAGCCGGATCCCTTATAGTAGGGATCCGGGGAACAGTAGAGAATTTTCTCTATAAATAGAGAGCCATTTCTTCCTTTCTACTCACTACTTCACACACATACTTCCCCTAAGTATTATAACCCTCTAACCTCAGATCCAAGTGATCTATGTAGATTGTCTTTTGTTTTTGTGTGATCTTCTAGGTTCCTCTTAAAGGCGAGATCACCACTTCTTGAAGACGTGCAAGCTCAAGTCCATGAGTTGTCATGCTTCGTCATCATCAAGACGACTAAGGTTCTCTTGTTGATAGTTCTTCCTTTCTCCATAGATGTTGGGTTGAAGGCATGAGTGAAGAATGCCGAAAGTGTCAAGATGAAAAGCATTAGTGAAAGGTGCTCATCATCAGGGTCAAAGCATTAGTGAAGAATGCTAAAGGTGTCAAGACGAAGGCATTAGTGAAGGGTGCCAAGCGTTGTGTCAAAGGAATTAGTGAAGGATCTTTGAAGAATCAAATCAAGTCTCATTTGGAAAGAATGCCTAGGTCGTATAATCGATGAGGTGCATCGTTATACATATAAGTATTTGTTTATTTCCAAGGATGGTGATATCCTTGATGATGTTGTAACAAGGAGTGGATCTCCTTGATATCAAGTGTTGTGTTGTGAAGGGTAGTAGTTCCTCCATAGTAATGGAACTAGGTGCTTAGCCTAGTACCTAATAAAGGGTAGGCGACGTTGTGATAGGATTAGTTCTCCTTGGTGTGAAAGAACTTGGTGGTTAGCCTAGCACCATATAAAGGGTAGGCGACGTTGTGTTAGGTGTGGTTCGCCTTGGTGTGAAAGAACTTCGTATTTAGCTTTGTACCGAAAAGGTTAGCGGCGTTGTGAAGGCTTCCGCCACAAGCGAGATTGGTGTAGTGCTTACGAACTCGAGTAGGTGACTCGGGGAGTGGAGTAGGGCAAGGAAGGTGTCCTTGTAGTCGAACCACTATAAATACTTGTGTCGTGGTGATGTGCTTCTTACTCTTTATCTTTCATTACACGTTTATATATCTATCTATCAACGTCCAACATAAACAACCAAATAGATTGACATAAGTCGATCTAAATATTTAAAAGGGGGAGATTGTTAAATTGGTAAAACTATTCAACCCCCCTTCTAGTTTTCCACAGGACCCACACATCGGAGCCACGGTTCAAGGAATGATCTTTGGAACAGGACGCCGTCCCTTAGCGCATACTGCCGCGCCTTGATCCACAGCTTTCTAGCTTCCTTGGTGTCCGCTGGCAATGTTTTGTCCTTTAGATAATCAACCAGAGGGGTCATCCATGTGTCCCCTTCCTCTTCGACCACAGCCAAGAATTCCCTTTCCTCGATTGACAACTTCCACGAGCACTTGTTTTGTTATATGGGTAAAGCTGGTAGAAGCTATTTTGCTTAATGCGTCTGCCTGCTTGTTTTGGCTTCGCGGAATCTGTTTGATAGAGAATGTCCGGAAGCCTTCGATCAGAGCTTTGGCTTTAGCTAGGTAATGCATCATGCTTTCTTTCTTTGCCTCATACGAGCCGTTGATTTGGTTTGCAACCAGTCTAGAGTCTACGTTTTCTGAAAGGTCTTTTACCTTCATTTGCTCTGTAATTCGCAGGCCTGCTATCAGCGCCTCATACTCAGCCTCGTTATTGGATGCCTGAAATTCAAAGCGCAAGGCATAAGTGAATTCTTTCCCATCTGGACTCGTCAGGATTAAGCCAGCTCCAGACCATTCCTGGCATGCAGATCCGTCCGTGAATATATTCCATGGTTCTGACTATGGTTGCTTATCTGTTGGCTTGTCGGGGAATCCTTCTTCCGGAACTTCAGCGATGAAATCTACCAACACTTGTCCTTTGATAGCCGTCCTGGGTCTGAAGCTAATGTCATGCTCATCCAGCTTTATCGCCCATCCGACCATTCTTCCACTCTTCTCCATTATCTGAAGAAGATCGGTTAACTGTAGCAAGAGCGCGAAAATAGAGCGTTTCTTATCACAACCTTTTTTCGTAGCAGAAGTATTTACGGGTTCTCCGGGAAAATATGTTGGTTTAGCATAAACAATTAAAGGATTTAAATTAATCCTTTCCGGAGAATTAGATGGTCTTCCTGAACAGGCCTTTTATTTGGTAGGTAACATCGATGAAGCTACGGCGAAGGCTATTAACTTAGAAACGGAGAGCAATTCGAAGAAATGACCTTAAATCTTTGTGTACTGACCCCTAATCGAATCGTTTGGGATTCAGAAGTGAAAGAAATCATTTTATCTACTAATAGTGGACAAATTGGCGTATTACCAAATCACGCTCCTATTGCCACAGCAGTAGATATAGGTATTTTGAGAATACGCCTTAACGACCAATGGCTAACGATGGCTTTGATGGGCGGTTTTGCTAGAATAGGTAATAATGAAATCACTGTTTTAGTAAATGATGCAGAGAAAAGTGGTGACATTGATCCACAAGAAGCTCAGCAAACTCTTGAAATAGCGGAAGCTGCTTTGAGAAAAGCTGAAGGAAAGAGACAAACAATTGAGGCAAATCTAGCTCTCCGACGGGCTAGGACACGAGTAGAGGCTATCAATGCCATTTCATAACCAGTCGGTGCGTCCGAATAATCATCGATTTATACACCCTGGTTGTTTTATTTGACTTGATTCTGTCGAGTAAATACAATCAAGCGCAATCAGATTTTAATGTAACGAAAAAGAAAATAAATAAAAAAGATACAAAATAAATATTACTAAAAAAAAAATTACTTATTAGATACCATTGACCGGGGTACTAGTCCGGTTAGCACCTGCTTCAGGGGTTGATCTGTGATAACTGCCACCAGATGTGCTTGGAAATATCACCGCAGTCTGCGGGATGCGTACACCAATGCAAGTACTAGCTTCTCGATTGGGTTGTAATTCATTTTCGGCCCCTTCAAGGCGCAGCTGACAAAATAGACTGGCTCTTGTCATGACTCCCTTTGTGCTAGCAAGACTGCGCTCACTGCTTCGTGTGTCACGGCTAGGTACATGATCAATTCCTCCTTTTGGTGTGGTGCAGTTACCATTGGTAAGTTGGTTATATGTTGCTTCATCTCCTTGAATGCTTGCTCCGCCTCTGTCATCCAATGGAAGTCGCTCTTCTTAATGCATTTCTTCAGTGTTTTAAAGAATGGTAGAGACTTCTCCGCACACTTGGACATGAAACGACTGAGGCTTGCTAGTTTTTCGTTCAGACTTTGCACTTCCTTCTTAGTCGTTAGGTACGGGAGTGTGGTCACGGCTGAGGTGATTCTCCGGGCAAGCTCTAATGCCTTCTTTACTTATGACATGTCCCACGAATATTCCATGTTCCGCCCCAAACGTGCACTTCTTAGGATTTACTTTCATGTTAACCCTTCGTAAGGTTCCGAAGGTTTCTTCCATATCCTTGAGTACTTCTACCTCTAAGTGGCTTTTGATGACCAAGTCATCAACATAGACTTCCAAGTTTCTTCCAATCTGCTTGTCAAAAGCTTTATCCACTAGCCTTTGGTAAGTAGGTCCGACGTTTTTTAATCCAAAGAGCATCTTTGTATAGCAGAAAATGCCTTGGTTTGTGTGAAATGTCGTCTTCTCCTCATCCCCGGCCGCCATCTGTATTTGGTGGTACCCTTTGTAGGCGTCCAGAAAGCATTTAAAGGAATAACCGCAGAGGGATTCAATCTTCCAATCGATCTCCGGCTGGGGATAACAGTCCTTTGGACAAGCTTTGTTCAAGTCCTTGAAGTCCACACACATTCTCCAGCTCCCATCACTCTTCTTAACTAGGACCGGATTATATAACCAATCATGGTAATGAACTTCCTTCATGATTCCTGCTTTAACTAGTTTGGTGACATCATCATTGATAGCCTTGTTCCGTTCCGGGGCTTGCCCTCTCTTCTTTTGCCGCACTGGGTTGTAGCCTTCTCGGATGTTTAGCTTGTGCTCGGATATTGTCCTTAGAACCCCGGTTATGTCGGAGGGCTGCCAGGCGAAGATGTCTAAGTTTCTTTTGAGTAAATCGCAGAGATTCCTCTTACCTTCGTCGCTCAAACTTCCTCCAATTGTGATCGTTTGATCTAGAAATTTGGGGTGGATTGCTACCTTGACTCCTTCTTGTGCCGTAGTTTCTTCCGCGTCCTGGCGCGGCTGAGGCTTAGCAATCATTCTGCATTCAATCGGGACTACTTTGTCACTATGCATGGTTACTATCCCACCATGGGTGGGGAACTTTAGCATTCCGTGTGCCGTGGACGGGACTATCTTTAGCAGCCTTATGCCCGGCCTTCCGATTATCCCATCATATTGAGACGGGGACCGTACTACCATGAAGTTCATCTAGGCGCTGGCCGTTCCTTTGTCGTCTCCCAATGTCACTTCCAGAAGGATTTGCCCTAACGGCCATGAAAGTTCTCCACTGAATCCTAAGAATGGGAATGAGGCAGGGACCATTCTTTTTTGGATATCGGGGCTTAGCTTGTTAAAGCAGTGCTCGTACAAGACTTCCGAGGCACTCCCGTTGTCCAAGTACATCTTGTGGACCTTGCATCCCTCAACGTCTGCCTTTATCACCAGCGGATGATATCGTCTCCGGATATGAGAAGAAATGAGATTTCCATGTTAGGAGCTGTGTCCTCAGACATTCTGGGTCTGACTGTTCGCTGCCAAGTTTGGACCATGAATATGGTATGGGCTTTGTCTTTAGCGGGGGCATCCTTTTTCCCTCCTTTGGGGCCTCCATTCTTTTGGGTGTCGTTCTTAATTTCCTTGACCAGGTGTGCTAGCTGTCCGTACCTAACTGCTTCCTCGATTTGCTTCTTCAGCTGGTACCATTCGTCCGTATTGTATCCCTTTTCCCTATGGAAATCATAATACTTGTCTTTGTTCCGGGACTCAGCTGGGCTGGACATAGGCGGAGGAGTTGTAAACTTGACAGAATCCATGGCCAGGATTTCCTTAGGGGTTTTCGTGAGGGGAGTGAATCTATCACCCCGCTTTCTTTCCGGCCTCAGACGCCCTTTGAATTATGTTTTTCGTTCAAACACCTGGATGCTTTTCTGTCCACTTTCGTGGTTCTTCCATTGTGAGTGCTTCTTTTTTGTTTGGTTTGCCGTGGCTAACTCTCCCTGGAGAAATACCTTGGTTACCTTCCACATTTCATCCACTGTCTGGGGTATATTGTCATTAAGTCTTTTGATCAGCTCAGGATTTGTTATCCCGTGCATGAAACCCGACACCCACATGCATTCCGGGGCACCCTTCACGTGCATACTCTCTGCCTTGAATCGCTCCACAAATGCCTCTGTAGACTCTCCTTCCCGCTGCTTTATGTGGTGCAGCTCTACAGGGTTCTTTGTGTATTTCTTTTGTTGAAGGAAGTATGAGAGAAAGCTTGTCCTTAGCTCTTCGAAGCTGTCAATTCTTTCTGGACGGAGTTCATCGAACCAGTCGCGGACGTGCCCCATTAGGGTGGAATTGAACATGTGGCACCACGTTGGCATGGGCCAGCGCTCCACTTTGGCCGCGGTCTAGAAAATTTTGAGGTGATCCTCCGGATCCCCCGTCCCGTCATACGTCCTGACATGAGCTGGCATCCTTGTTCTCTTTGGGAATTCGAAGTTCCATATCCGCTGGGTCAAAGGATCCGCATCAGCTATGTCATAGGGAGAGTACAATTCGTCAGCTACATCTCCTGACTTGTTCTTTGGGGTGGACTTCCAGTGTCCTCCTGTGCTTTCCAACTTTCCGGGGGAGACATCTCCCTAGGCCTACTGGGGTATGAGCGGTGGCTCTCGTCCCTGCTATACCTTGAGTGAGAAGCACCTACGTGGGCCGAGCTTTGGCTTTTCTGATGCCTTTCGGCCGAGTGCCTTGCTGACGTGTTTTATTTCTTAAGCTTTTCAGCTTCTTTTCTCCATTGCCGGCGGGAGGACGCTTTTGACCGGAACCTGGAGAACACATCCGGCTTTTTGTATCATAGTCTTGTGGTCACGTGTGGACGTTCTCTTTCCAACTTGAAGAATACGTCTGGCCGTGACCTCCGACCCTCCGCCGGGCTTTTCTCTCTAGAGCGTTCAGTTTCTCGACTGCTAAGTCTCGAGAAGACACTTTGTGACATGGAATACTCCGTGGGGTCAGATCTGGCACTGGAGCTGGCCCTCTGCCTTTTCATGGACTTCCTTTTCCCTTCGGACTCCAACCGGGTGTTCCGGGCGTGCTCTCGAGATCTCTCATTCATGGTTTCATCATCAAAGTCCAAACGGGTTTTGACCCGGTCTAGCTTTTCTTGATGAACCTTCTCTGCCATTAGGGGTAGAATTCGATTATAGTGCCTTTCACATAAGTCCCTTATTGCCGCGTCTAGCACATCGCTAGGGGAGTAACGTTATGTTTCATGCTCCTTTTCCTTTTCGCCTGTGTTTTACGACAGTAGAGGGCCCAGGGGAAGGGGAAGGGTTATCTGTCTGATTACTCATGAAAGAGCTTCTTTCGAAAACGCAGTTGTGTTAGCGTCCCACGGATGGCGCCAACTTTTTAATACAAATATGGGGTCTTTCGCTCAAAGGCTAGTTTAGGCTATCTTTGAGGGAATAGATCTTGGATTAAGTAAGGGAATCTTGACTTGTAGCTTCTAAAAAAATGAAACACCATTAGCCTCACCGCGGAAGGGGTCTTCCGCGGTCAACCTCCGGCGTGAGAGTGAGTATTGGTTTAGAGAGATAAAGTATTCTAGAGAGAGTGTGTGTCTGAGTTACTATTTGAATAGTGGTGAGGGCTCCTATTTATACGTTGGACCTTCTTTTCGTATTCTCATGGTCACGGGTCATGAGAGCGACAGTTTGTGAGTGGGGAATATTGTAAGTCAACCCAGGAGGTTGTCTTGTTGTTGTGACAACGACGGTTTTGGGATGGAATCAACCGCGCTTTCCCTTTTTGGGGACTTAGGAGACAGTACATCATTCCCATGTAAGATTCCTTACCCTTTGGTTTGCCCGCAGTTAAGACTTCCCCCGGACGTATCGTGCACCCGCGGTTTGACCTCCCCGTCTGGGTAATGTGTTGTGGGGATGGACCGTGTCCGGGTGAGTCTGGACCGGTGAGTCGTGTTCCGGGGTTGGACCGGTTCTTCTGCGCGTGTCCGGGGGTACCGTACACGACATGACCATTCAACTAGCATCCACAATGGCCAAAGTAGGAAAGGTGAATGGCATCGTTAGGAACCCATATCCCCTCCAAGTCAAGGGCTCTTCCTGATGAACTACATTTCCATCTTTATAGAATGGCTTCACTCATCAGGAAACACTCACCTTGAGGGAGTACCAAGCATTCCTCCTTAGCAATGTATATCTATGACCATGTAGGTTCATCTTTCACACCTCACAATTCCTAGAAACATACACTGCCACACCAATTCACTTACCCTTCTCAGGAGGATACTCACTTTATGGTCTATAAAAAGCACATAAACTGCTTTATCCCAAACACCCCATAGTTACCTAACAAAGGCCTACTAGGGAGAAGAAAAATATAAGAGCAGGGTATAAGCTTTTGATATCCTAAGATACAGAGCCATCTCCTGAAGTGAATTAAAAACCTTCAGTTTCTAATAGACTTAGAAAGTTGAAGATAAGGTCAAAACCTATTATATACCAGCAGAGTTACTTGAACCTCATCTCTGCAAATCTTAGTTTAACGTGAACTGCAGATTTTTATTTTTTAGTGAAGATCTGAAATAGGATAATACCAAAAACAACTGTTATGATCCTTGACCCAAACACTCCTTAAAGAAAACTGTTCCATTGGAATACAACAAAATCTTTGCATAATTCATCTTCATATTCCATCTTTTGGCAATTCTTATCACGTGGACTGATTTCTTTACTTTTAAACACTTCAACTACAACTTTATATTACCATTTATGATGTTCATAAGACTTTTCTTATATGTTTCTTCTCCATAAAAGAGTCTAGCATTCCTTTCCTTCCATATGTGATAGACCACAGTTTCCAATGCAATTCTCTTAAGCACACTGCCAATAGAGTTATTACAAGGATCTTAAGCATATTACTCAATCAAATTACCCCATGAATTAGACATCCAATCACTCTCCATCTTTCCTTTCGGGTCTTCCCATATAGTCTTTGAGTAATCACATTCAAAAAACAAGTAACTGTGAGTATCATTCACCATGCTACAAAGAGGACATTTCAAGTTAGGATGATTGTTCCATTTCATTATCTTGTCTTGAGTTTGCACCCTACCTTTAATAATCATTCAAATAATAAAAGCCATCCTAGGATTGCACTGAGAATACCATACCACCTTATTCAAGTTGACTTTAGCACTTTGTTGAGTAATATGCTCCCATGCAGTTCTTGATGAGAATTGCTTAAACTACCATCAATACCCTTCCACATAGAATTATCCTGCTTCTGTGAACTTAGCTTTAGAACTTTAAGGTTAGGGTAAGATAGGATATTGCACCATCCATTCTGTAGGCCATCTCTACTTATTGTTGTGAATCATGTCACATACTGTCATGTTCTCAGAGAGTCTAGCATTGTAAATACTTTTAGTGGCAATAACATCACTCAAAATACCAATGTTTCACCATTGATCATACCATATATTAGTCGTTTCACCATTCCCAATCATCCTCCATGTATTATATCTCACTTTTTGTCTTAAATTAAGTAGAGATCTCCATAACCAGCTATCATTGTATTCTTTTTGTACTTGCCAGATACTTTCACCTTTAAGTTTCACTAAATGAATCCATTTAACCCATAGAGTCTCTTTCCCTGTAGCCACATTCCAAAGGTTTTTGATCATCAGAGCTTCATTCCAGTCACTTAACAGCCTCAGACCCAACCCACTTTGACTTTTAGGACTGCAAACATCTTTCTAAGCTACTTTTGCCTTCCATTTCTTTAATTCTCCTTTGCACCAGAGGAAACCCTTTAAGATTCTATCAATATCATTAACAGTAGTCTCGGGCAACAGGAACACAGTTTCCCAATACACATTTAGTGTAGACAAAACAGATGTAATAAGTTGCAATCTTCCAGCATAGAAAAGATATTTGTTTTTCCAATCATCAACTCTATTTTTAACCTTATCAACAAGTTTCTTGCATTCCTTTGCTCTCAGTTTTTTGGTGATAAGAGGGACTCCCAAGTATTTCATAGGCAATTTACCTAATTTGAATGGGAGAATTTTAAGTATACCTCTGACCACCTCATCTTTAACATTTCCAAAGAAGACAATACTTTTAGACATATTTGGAAGCAAACCAGACATACTACTGAATTCCTTTAAAGATTCCTTAACAATTCTGACAGATTCAACATCACTTGACACACTACTAGTAAATCATCTGCAAAACACATGTGGGTTAACTTCAACTCTTTACAGCCCATATGGTATTTAAAATTCCCATTTTGTTGTGTATTCTTAGCCATCAAAAGAGTAAACACCTCCATCACTAGAGTGAAAAGGTAAGGTGATACTGGATCACCCTGTCTCAGACCTCTACCGCTAGGAAAATAGCCTCTTCTCTCACCATTGATGCAGACTGAAAACTTTGCAGTGGTTACACAAACCATTATCCATTAACCATCTTCTCATGAAAACCAAACTATATTAGAATTTGTTCAAGGAATTTCCAATCCACATTATCATAGGCTTTTGCAATGTCAATTTTCATACAACATCTTTTAGGACCACTCTTTCTATCATAGCCTTTGAGAAGTTCTTGAGTGATCAAGATATTGTCTAGGATAGCTCTGCCTTGAATGAATGCACTTTAGTTCAAATTCACAAGTTTTTGCATACCAAACTTAACTCTCTCAGTAAGGATCTTACTAATACACTTGTAAATCACATTACAACATGCTATTGGTATGAAATCTGATACTTTACTAGGATTACTTACTTTGGGCACCATAGATAGAAGAGTAGCATTAACCTCTCCCAGTAAGTTCCCAGTTTTGAAAAATTCTTTTACCGCTAAATAGACCTCCTTACCAACCACTAACCATGCCTTTTTGTAGAAAGTAGATGTATATCCATCTGGACCTGGTGCTTTATTCCCATCTATATCAAACATAGCCATTTGAACTTCCTTATCAGTCACTTCTCTAACCATACTTGCAGCTTCATCAGGACTCAACTTAGAACCAAACACCCCATCAAAATTCTAATCAAGACTAGTGTTATTTCTAGCCCCAAGAAAACTTTGAAAATGCTTAACAAACTACTCTTCCATTAACTTCCCATCATACCTATTACCATCATCATCATCATCATCATATGTACTCAGAATTCTACTAGGTTGTCTTCTACTCTTTAACAACTTATAGAAATACTCGTTATTCCTAACTCCTTTACTCATTCAATCCATGTTTGCGTGTTGAAATAGAAAATCTTCTTCATCATTAACAACTTCATTGTATTCATTTAGGGCTTCTACTTCACTTTTTTGGAGAGCTTCACAATGAGGGTTTTTGTCAAGATCATTTTGAGCATTTTTAAGATTTTCTTTGCATACCTTCACTCTTTCAAATAAATTCCCATTCTTCCAATTCAATTTATTCATTTTGCTTTTTAAATTCTTCATTTTCTTAACAAGACAATACAGTTTGCATCCTTTTACCCCAAGATTCCATTCACTAGTCATTGTAGGCAAAAACTCTATTTTGTTAACAATATAGTTGGCAAACCTGAATGGCTTAATCTTCTTCTCAAAACATTGTGGGAAACTAACCTTCACTGGACTATGACCAGAGACCAAATATGGAAGATGCTCAACACCAGCACTTGGAAATGAATATAAGAAATCACCATTAACCATGGCTCTATCAAGCTTTTTAAGAACACTATTATGAGGGTTCAATGGAGACTTGATCCACATTTAAAATAGACCAGCACTGCATAAATCCTCTAATTCAGCACCATTAACACAATTAATTAGGTCTTGCATATCAGAAGTGATCACTGAACCACCATTGTAATGCTCCATAGGCTTCATAGTAACATTAAAATCACCCATGACTAACCATGGCCAACCATCAGTTACACTTTTAGCTCTCAGAATCTCCATCCAATCCTCTTTCCTTTTTCCGTTTTCATCCGTTTTTATTCGTTTTTCTTACGTTTTGTCCGTTTTTCTTACGTTTTTATCGGTTTTCATCCGTTTTTGTCCGTTTTTCTTACATTTTTGTCCGTTTTTCTTACGTTTTGTCTGTTTTCTTTCGTTTTTGCCCGTTTTCATCTGTTGTTTTCACGTTTTGTTCATTTTGAAATGCGTTTTATCGATTTTAATTTGTTTTTTTCCGTTTTTCTTACATTTTGTCCGTTTTTTTTACGTTTTTGTACTATTTCAACATATTGATATTTTTTTCCCAAAAGAAAAAAAATTTGGAAAAAATTTTCCAAAAAAAAAATTGGAATTTTTCGCAAATTCGAAAAAATAAATTGGAAAAAAAATATTTCCGAAAAAAAATTTGAAAAACAATTAAAAAATTTAAATAAAAAATTTCAAAAAAAAAAATTTGAATAAAAAAAAAATTTCAAATACTTTCTTTTTTAAAAAAAATCTTAAAAAAAATTTTGAATTTTTTTTTTCAAAATTTTTAATATGTCGAAAAGTATTTTTTTGAAAAAAAAAATTTGAATTTTTTTTTTTCAATATTTTTTGAAATTTTTTTCAATATTCTTTTGAAAAAAAAAATATTTCGACATATTGAAAATTTTGAAAAAAAAATTCAATTTTTTTTTTAAGATTTAAAAAAAAAAGTATTTGAAAAAATATATTTTTAAATATTTGAAAAATATTTTTTATTCAAAATTTTTTTGAAATTTTATTTAAAATTTTTAATTTTTTTCAAATTTTTTAAAAATATTTTTTTCCAATTTATTTTTCAAAATTTTTTTGAGTTTTTTTTTTCAAATTTGCGAAAAAATTCAAAAAAAAATTTTTTTGAAAATTTTTTTCCAATTTTTTTTTCTTTTCGGAAAAAATTTTCAATATGTTGAAATGGTACAAAAACGAACAAAAACGTAAAAAAAACGGACAAAATGTAAGAAAAACAGACAAAAACGAATTAAAACCGATAAAAACGTACGAAAAACAAACAAAACGTAAAAACAACGGATGAAAACGGGCAAAAACGAAAGAAAACGGGCAAAAACGAAAGAAAAACGGGTAAATACGGACAAAAATGTAAGAAAAACTGACAAAAAAGGATGAAAACAGATAAAAACGTAAGAAAAAAGGACAAAACCTAAGAAAAACGGATGAAAACGGAAAAAAGGGACTAAATCTGAAAGTTAATGACTATAAGGACTATTACTGCAACTTTTTTAACCGAAAATAATGTCAAGGGATGACCTGTGAAAGTCAACGCAAAGTCAGGGGACCATTTCGCATTTTTGAAACTTTGTGACCTGGTAACTTGTTAGTTACCGGTCATATTGCGTACATTGTTCCAAATTTGAAAGTATCTTGCGTACAATGGTAATTTTCAAAGTTCGTACATCGTCTGTTCTGAAAAACCACGTTGCGTATCTTTAGCTTTCACCCTAAAAAAAATTATAAAAAAAAACCTTATTAGGGTCAATTGGGTCGACCCAAACCCGAGTTAGCAAAACATTTTCAACCCGATATCCGACCTAATTTAGCATTCGGGTTACTGAGGTTGACCAGAATAACCCGAATAAAATTATTGACCCGAGTAACTCGACCCAAACAAGCTTAATCGGGTTTGGGTCGGGTCGGGTTTTTTACCACCCCGAATTACACGTTATATTTTTGATATTTTTGTGCTTTAAGAAATCAATTACGGAGTAATTAGATAACAACAAAAACAAAAATTACAACTATGGTTGTTACAAAACTCATGTGAGTCTTCAGGTAACTATATTGAAATGTTTAACAAAAGATGGTTCCTCTATGGATATATTGTACTTGGTAAATGATGAGGTATAGTATTTTTCGGATAAACCAAAATCAAACCAGCCAGTTCGACCGGTTAAACTAGAAACTCTGAAAAAAACGAGGTTCAACGGGAAAAAACTAGTTCGATGTTTGGTTCGGTTTAAAAAACCATGGTTTTGTTAAATCATTTGCAACATGATTGTTGACTTAAATATGGAAATATATTAGGGTTAATAGTTTAATACACACAAAAGTTATTGTAATTTGTGTTCTTGTTCAATTAAGTACGTAATTTATTACTTTTATGGTTTCTTGAGTCAATGTACTATCAAAACTTGCGAATAAAATTATTATACTATCAAAGTGTGTTAATTAAGTCAATTTACTTTGCTTTTTTATTTACTTAAGTTGCTGAGCTATCTATGTAGCTTTATTAAAGAAAATTTTAGATCCTTTCGTTAACCAAGTGCCTGATATCAACTGGTTACTCTATTAAAAGTATCTAAATCACGTGTTATGTCATCCAACATGTTACTTCTAACTGATTTTTGTAAGTTATTTATTAACATATATTTCTTTTTATTAAATTTTCTTCTTTATATTTTTTTTTATATATTTCATCCTTAAAGAATAATATAAGATTTCATTTTTAATTTGTCTTACAGATTGGCACATAGATTATTTTTAGGGATAATGACAAAAATACACAAATTTTCAAATCTACCGCACAAAATACCCAATTTTATACTCAAAAACCCAAAATACCCAAAAAGTCCGCAAATTTTGAGACTTTTACGAAATTGAAAAAAAAATATCGAAAATTTTCGATATTTTTAAAAAATATAAAAAATTTGCGATATTTTTAAGAAATATAAAAAATTTGCGATATTTTTTAAAAATTTCGCAAATGTTTATATATATATATTAAAAAATTCGCAAACTTTTGGATAAAACTTGCGATATTTATGTGCACTTATACATAGCATTGCGATATTCTGTTATTGAAAGGTTTGTATCACAATTAAGTATGATTTTATCTGCTGATCCTCGCTTGGCATCTTTTTTTTATATTAGTTGCTTGAATATTCTAATCTAGTTATTTCATATCTGAACATTCTCTTCCTTAGGAGAAATGAAGTTGCTAGAAAGCTGGCTAAGGAATTTTTGCTCAACTTGGAGAATGATTCATTAGACTTGTAAGTACTTATGCTATTAGCTCCTTTACAGGGTATCTTTTTCCCTTTCACAAATAAATCACTAACATCTCTTTTACATGAACCAGAGGACCTGGTGTCCTGGTGTTACTTACAACTACAAGTCAGGACAGACAAGTACTCCTAATTCCGAAGATGAATCAGATTTGGTTGGCAAAAAAAGACGGCATGGAAGGATCTCATCAAATCAATTCTCAAGTGCTCCCAAGGCTCACCCAGTTAGTTCTAATTATAGGCAGATTCAAACTGACATTGTACAAGCACAAGCACAAGCACTTGTTAAGAAAACTTGACCTTGAAAAGGGAATAGATGATAACATGTTATATAGGGAGCTAAAATGAGGAAGAAATGACAATAAAACACGTTTTTATCCACTATCAGCATGAAAATCTCGCAAATTGAAGAAAATCTCGCAAGTTTTATCCAAAAGTTTAAGATATATCGAAACATTCTGAAATTTTTAAGAAATATCGCAAATTTTTTATATTTCTTAAAAATATCGAAAATTTTCGATATTTTTTTCACTTTCGCAAAAGTCTCAAATTTTGCGGATTTTTTTTTGGGTATTTTGAGTATAAAATTGAATATTTTTTTAAGTAGGTTTGAAAAATTGGGTATTTTTGTCATTATCTTTTATTTTTACTATATTTTTCAGCATTAACTTCTAAATGAGAGTATTTGCTATTTCCAATAGGGAGGTGATTTGTACACTCTCAAAAATGATTGGCACACTCAAATTGTGAGTGTTTGGACATTTATACCTTTTCAGAATAAACATAACTAAAAATAATGTGAAGGGTATAAATGTTCAAACACTCACAATTTGAGTGTCTCAATCATTATTGAGAGTGTACAAATCACCTCCCTTTCCAATAGTAGAATGAGATTGGACGTTTTCTAGATTATAGTGAGCTAAAAAAACTAAAAAGGTAGTATTATATGGTGAATTAAAGAGTAAAATAAATCGTAGTCCTGTGGTTTGCCCCTTGATTTCGTCCCTGATTTTCAAAGTCGGCCTCCTGGAGGAAACCTTTTGATCATTTTAGTCCTCTTCAAAGTGAAATGACTGAAATACATCGTCTTCATCCCCTTTAAATTTCCAGGGACGAAATCTCCAATTTGAACAAACCACATGGACCATTTATTTTTTTTCGAAAATAATTTTTTTTCGAAAATAATTTTTTTCCGAAAATAATTTTATCAGTTTTCATCCGTTTTTCGTACATTTTTTTATATTATTGTCCGTTTTTTATTCATTTTTCTTACGTTTTGTCTATTTTATTCGTTACCCGTTTTTATCCGTTTTCTTTTCCATTTTTGAAAAAAGAAATTCCAAATTTGCGAAAAAATTCTAATTTTTTTTTTGGAATTTTTTTTTTCTTTTTGAATTTTTTTTCTTCAAAATGATGAAATATTACAAAAATAAACAAAAGCGTAAGAAAAATGAAAAATGTAAGAAACACGACAAAAATGGAAAAAACAATTAATTTTTCGCAAATTTGAAAAAGAAATTCCAAATTTCTTAAAAAAATTCTACTTTTGAAATTTTTTCAAATTTTTTCTTCAAATTTTTTCAAATTTTTTTCTTTTGATTTTTTTAAAATGATGAAATATTACAAAAACAAACAAAAACGTAAGAAAAATAGACAAAATGTAAGAAACACGGACAAAAATTAAAAAAAAAATAGGATAAAACAGGAAAAAACGAATAAAAATAGGCAAAACGTAAGAAAAATGGATAAAAAACGGACAATAATCTAAAAAAGGTACGAAAAACGGACAAAAACGGACAAAAACAGATAAAAAAATTTCGAAAAAAAAATTTTTTCGAAAAAAAATAAATGGTCCATGTGGTTTGTTCAAATTGCAGATTTCGTCCCTGCAAATTTAAAGGGGATGAAGACGAGGGTATTTCATCATTTCACTTTGGCAGGGGACTAAAATGATCAAAAAGGTTTCCTCCCAGGGAGGCCGCCTGCACTTTCGAAAATGCAGGGACAAAATCTGCAATCTGGGCAAACCACATGGACGATTTCTGCATTTTACTCTGAATTAAATGAAGAAGGATTAAAACTGCAATAATTTTTTTGTCTATTAACCAAGTATATTATTTAACGTTACAAATAGCGTTAGACGTGACGTAATGGTATGACCAATCTCATGTTTTAAGAGTCATGACAAAGTTATGACGTTTTAATAAAATGTGACTTAAAGTGGCACAAAATATAATATTTATAAATTTATATATTTATATCATATTTCATATATCGAATCTACAAAAAATGTTATACATAAGGAATAAAGTTAGGAAACTATCGTTACAATAATCTTTTCCATTTCTTTCAAGAAAACGCCTAAATTGCAATTACCCAACCCATATACGTGGTCTTCATAACATTCTAACCAGATTTCTTGAGAATGTCTAAAAAAAAAAGGCAACACCTCACGTTTTTCTATGCCTCATTTCATGGCACACCTAATGCCGACATCTAGATCTATTTCATAACGTGAAAGTCACGCATCACGCCTTAACGGTCTTTAAAACCTGATACTATCATGTTTGTTGTTAAAGTTGTAATTAGCTCCTAGACACAAACACAAGAATAAGAATAAGAAAAAGAAGAAAAAATGAATTTAAAGTGAGTAGATAAGTGGTTGAGTAAAAGGAGAAGAAAGTAAACTTAAGCAAAGAGAGATTAGAGCTTGCTTGCTTGCTTTATGGCGAGATCCCGTGAGTGGCACCCGCCTCAAAAAGTCACTCTACTTTCTTTTTCCACGCGCCATTTGGAATGCAAAATACTTTGATTAATCACATACTATTAAAAAATGATGATCATACTGTATTCATTAATCACTGTTGCACCTGCCAACTGAACATAACATAATACATTAATACTCTTGAATCCATAGCCATAGATGCTTCTGCTGCTGGATTCCCAATTTTCAGGTAATATCCCCCACCCCACCACTTGCTTATGTTTCTTTTATTAGATGTTCATATAAATTAATCTAACTAATGCAAATGGTTATGCATTGTAATATCATGATCATTTGCTATGCGTAGTATAAGAGACGTTAATAAAACTTAAGCCCACTAACATAATCTCATCTGATATTTGCAAGTGGGGTGGTGGATTTTAGTAAAATGCACCTTGTTCAAAAGCAGTGTTATAAATCTTCTTAGGTTCAATTAAATGCAAGTTAAATTGGAATTGGGTCTTGGAGTAGATTATTGCATTTGCCCGGATGAAACTAAACTGGTGGTGTGACATAATGAGCGTGCTAAATCTTTATGTTCCCTTCCGTCAGTGTACCATCTTTATTTGCGAAAGATTGAGAGATTAGTGGCTTTAGTATGTCCACCATTTACATGGTCACTCGATTAGATTGTTTTACATGAAATTTGCAATGTGTTTGGTTTGTCTTTAGTGGTCTGCAGGGACAAGGATGTATGTAGTAAGGATTGGGGGCCGGTGCTCCCCATGGCTAGCCGAAAAAGTTGAGATTTTAGTGTAATTTAAAAAAAAAAAAAAAAATTAACCTTTTTTCGAAAGTGCCCCCCACCCAAAACTCAAATTGCCCCCCACGTACATACTAAAACCCAACATTCAACACAGCCTTATAAATCCTTCATCTCTAAGTAAAAATACTCGATTTATCATAACAATCCTAGTTTTTTCTTCCGCATTTTATTGCTATTGTCAAAAACAAAAACAAAAAAATTGCCCCCCACATCTTATTTTCCTGGTTCCGCCACTGATGGTCTACCTATATATGGATACCCACATCTAATATGACTTACATTTCACTTTTTGATGAGTTGTTCACTTGTTCAATTACTACAAAGTTTATTCATGTACTTAATGTGGCTCTCATAGAAACGTATGTAATTTAAATTTTAAGCTTGGTTGTAATTATTGATTCTTGTGACAGGATTAAATGGCTACAATCTCGCTAGCAGATGTTGCCTTTAGGACCCTCCCACACCACTTGTTCGTTTCCACAGGCATCGGTGGGTCAAATTCCTATGCCCATGCCAAAATATATTCACTCAACTGTAGAATCCCCTCCAAGAGTAAAAGGTCTATTTCACATTTCTTAATTCAGTTCACACCCTTAATCTTGAAAAATCTGTTAAGAGTCGAAAATCTGTTTTTTTTGCAGAAAATTCTTATATGAAAGTGACAGCCTGTTCAAAACAAGGGCCGATGTGCGCTGTAGTATGGTATGTTATACTCCTTTACTCGTTTTTCTTTTTTGTTTAGCTATAATTTGTTGTACAACATTGTACTGAACACTGTTTGCTAATGATCTAACCGAACTAATATCCCATGTCACCGTATATCTATTTTTCTTGCAGGGTGAGTCTGGTGAGGCTTCAATAGATATTGCGGGTAATGAAGACAGTACTGAAGTAGAAATCAATGCAGATGACTTTAAGGCAGCTAGAAGAGCACTTTACGAGGCACAATCCAAACAACAAGCCTTAGAAAAAGAAAGAGATCGATTACTTAAAGAGTTGTCTACTACTAAGCATAAGCAGCAGGAACTTTTGACATTACTAATGCATGAGAAGAAATCGTCACATACAGAATCTGTTTTCCTAAAGGAAAAAGTTCTCAACGAAATGAATAAAGATGCAACAGTTGTCAATGGTGGACGATTAGCTCTTGTAATTGATGACGAGTCATATAAATTAAAATTGCTTAGTGAAGGTCCTCGTAGAGAGATACCAGTTTGGATGGCGCGAAGAATAGATTCTGTTCGTACTAAATTTCCTCCTAGAAAGATTGACATATCTGAAGCCAATACATCAAATTATAAATCTTTGGAGTTGCCTAATCCTGCGGAAGTATGGTCAATTGCACAAGCTAAGCCAAAAGATGATGACACATTAATTGACAAAGATTTAATTGAAAAGAAACGAAAAGCTTTAGAGCGTGCTCTGCAACGAAAGACCATTCAAATACAGAAGACTCCAGAAGAAATAAAACTAGGTATTTATCTTCAAAATTCGATAAATTTTAATTTTTTGTTTATTAAGTCATGTGATTATGGTTATTTGACTTGTTATTTATCTCGCACAGAGCCAGGAACTGGAACGGGACGTGAGATTGTGGTTAGTGATTTATTATAAATTTGTTCTTATGTTGTTGTTGTTTGATCTCTAATGAAGTTGTGATTCCGTTAATGAAGTTTCAAGGTTTTAACTGGGAGAGCTGTAGAAAAAAGTGGTACCAGGATCTGGCTCCGAAAGCTGCAGATTTATCTCGGTGTGGTATAACAGCAGTGTGGTTACCTCCGCCAACTGAGTCGGTTGCTCCACAAGGTCTTTATGACTTGAAATTTTGTAGAATTTAAAAGATACATGACATGGTTTATCAACATTGATGACTTTTATGGAATTATTACAGGGTATATGCCATCTGATCTCTACAACTTGAACTCTGCGTATGGCACCCAAGATGATCTGAAACATTGCATAGAGGAGTTGCATAATCAACATCTTTTGGTATGTAGTATAATTTTGTAAATAATTTACAGCTAGTAGACTGTTAGAAAAAAGAGTCTTATATTGCATCTACCAAAACCGTTTTTACGAGTTCATTAATCACTCAATGCTAGTACAGTTTTTTTTTTTTTTTTTTTTTTTTTGTCATTTTTTTCTAATAAAGGAATCAGTTAATGAACATGCTTCATCTCTTGCAGGCCTTAGGAGATGTTGTACTAAATCATCGATGTGCTCATAAACAGGTGAACTATGTTTCCGTTGTATTCAGTTAGGTTTTCTAGACGTATCGTCTCAATGTATAATTGTCTTCCACATATATTGCCTGCTGATATTGATGTCTTCGGTCTTTACCGGTGTCAGAGTGAAAATGGAGTGTGGAATATTTTTGGTGGCAAGCTTGCATGGGGGCCTGAAGCAATTGTTTGTGATGATCCCAATTTTCAGGGCCGTGGAGGTCCTTCAAGCGGTATGGGTATACTTGTATAAGATAAATATGAATGATTACTAATATGCAATTCTAATTGCATTATTTATACTAGGCTAAACTTGTAGATTACCATGAATTAGTATTGAATTTGATATGTAACGGAACTCGCTCTATATTCATGTTATGCTATGAATAACCATTCGCAGTGGCATCTAATGGATGGAAAATCTACTGGCTTATGTGTTCATGTTTTTGAATTGCAGGTGACATATTTCATGCAGCACCGAATGTTGATCATTCCCAAGATTTTGTTAGAAACGATGTAAAAGAGTGGCTAAACTGGCTCCGGAACAATATTGGTTATGATGGGTGGCGCCTGGATTTTGTAAGGTGAAAGTCTATTTTGGTCATGATACAAGATATCTGTGTTCGTTTGTTACAGCTTACAACATTGGAAGCCGATATAGCTATTAGTATCTAGAAAGTTCTTGCACTGCAAAGAGATGTTCTTTTCAGTTGAACATTCTTGTGTAATGTGTTTGACCGTAGTGACTACCTCTTTATTCTTTACACCAAACGATGCATACCAGTCAATATCTACAGTATGTTATTGTGAAAATGAACTATTTTAAAATGGCGTGTATGTTAGCACTAGCTTGTGATCCTTAGTTGACGAAAGTTGAACCTAGCTATAGAGAATGTATTGCTGTAGTTTTTTTCACGATATTACTATGCAATTCAGGCATAGTCACTGTGCTTACTCACGATAAATTAATTCGACAGTGGTTTCTTTACAGCTATATTCTATTAATTAGTAGTATTCTTGTTCAGGGATATTTTCGAGATCATTAATACTTTTCTTCATACATGTCCATTGAGAGGTCAGGGGTTCGATCCTCACTCCCTACAAAAGGCCGGAGGTCCTTTCTACCTTTGGTAGAACTGGAAGCAGCCTCTCTACCTTAGGTAGGGGTAAGGCTGTCTACATCTTAACCTCCCCCATACACCGGAAACGGTATTGGGTACCCATAACCCGTGGAAGACGGCATTGGGTGTTACTTTACTTTCTATACATGTCCATTGATGCACTGCTTGCTTACTCATTTTTATGTTGGTCACAGGGGGTTCTCAGGTGAACACGTAAAAGAATACATTGAAGCTTCAAATCCAGCATTTGCCATTGGAGAATATTGGGATAGTCTGGCCTATGAAGGTGGTGATCTATGCTACAACCAAGGTAACTTGCAGATACATTTCCCCAAAATAATACTTATAGATGTGACACTAAAAACAGATACAGAAAAAATATATAAGTTAGTAGTTTGACTTCATATTTATTCAGCATCAACTGACCCCTTAATCTGTGATTTTGATTATCTGTTCAGATGCACATCGTCAACGTGTTATTAACTGGATCAACGCCACTGGTGGTACCTCATCTGCATTTGATGTCACAACAAAGGTAAATACGCATGCGCCTATCTAAAACATGTGTTTTCAACAAAAAATAGACTATATGTAAGGCTGCAGTTGGTTTTTTGTTTACTCTGCAGGGAATACTTCATTCAGCACTGCATAACCAGTATTGGAGACTGATAGATCCTAAGGGGAAACCAACAGGAGTGATGGGATGGTGGCCCTCACGTGCTGTCACATTCATAGAAAACCATGATACCGGATCAACACAGGTCCACTCTTTAACTTCTTTATTGGGGTCTATGGTTTATACAAGAAAAACATCCACTATTACCTTATAAAAGTCATGGGCTAAAGTGTGTAAACATTGGTTGAAGAAGTTTATTATGAATATATTTTACAGGGTCACTGGCCATTTCCACGAGATAAGCTTATGCAAGGATATGCATACATCTTAACCCATCCCGGAACTGTAAGTTGCAACCAAGAATAAGGCCTATCTTTATGTGTTTATATCTCCATAATCTCTTCTAAATAGCTAATTCTTGCAAAATCTCTTCTATATCGCAGCCTGTGGTATTTTATGATCATTTCTATGATTTCGGGTTGCATGATGTGATAACGGAACTAATAGAGGCTCGCAAACGAGCTGGGATCCACTGTCGAAGTCCTGTAAAGATTTACCATGCGAATAATGACGGTTATGTAGCCCAGATAGGAGATACGTTGGTAATGAAGCTTGGGCATTTTGATTGGAACCCTTCAAAAGAAATCGATCTGGATGGAAATTGGCAAAAGTTTGTTGATAAAGGGTCAGACTACCGGTTGTGGTTGAGAATGTAGTCCTGTTATATTACGATATCCCATGAAATCATGTAACATAGTGTTGTAAGAAGTTACAGGTAATAATATCGAAATAATGATGTGAAGTTGTGAACAAATAAATTAGCCATCATATTTCAATAAAAGGGGCATTCGATTGTTAACATCTTCTGAAGCTTTATGTACAACGTTAACTAATACGTAGTATGTACGTTTTATGCAAACTAAAGTATTATCGAAGTTTTGACTGAGTAACTGTTTATATGCATTTCTTGTCATCTGTCAATATTATTAAGCAGCATCTAGTTTTTATGTCTAAGTGCCATATCTTTAACTTCTATCAGTTTTTAGGACGAAAATTTTAAAACTGTATATTGCCAAAAACATGTGCAGACTAAAGGTGATATGCTGATGTGCACACCACAAAACCAGTAATGCATATGTTACCACACCATATATGCTTATTTGTGATGTCCATGTCATACCAGTTTAAAAAAGCATAAAGTTGTAGTAACAAGTTTTAATAAAAGAAAAAAAAGAATAAAATATAAGTGGAGATGCGGGGGATCGAACCCCGTGCCTCTCGCATGCAAAGCGAGCGCTCTACCATTTGAGCTACATCCCCAATTTGTTTTTCTGCATATACATTAGTTATTTAACAACAGTTAAGGTAATAAGATTTGGTTACTTGGTACAAGTGTACAACGTTTAGATTTTATGTAACACATGCAGATTAATCTTTTGTAATAATTCAAGTATAACCTATTATAAGTTGAGCATGCGCCAGTGGCGGAGCCACTCGTGTGAATATCGAACTCGACTAATTGGCATGTTTAAATTTATACTTAATTTAGACATGCCAATTAGTTTTGGAGAAATAAGTGTCTTTCATATGCAGGAAGGTTGCAGCTTATTGCATCTGTTTTGGAGTCTATCCATATATATTGGGCTTCAGTGTTCCTTATCCCTACAACCATCATCAATGTTATAAATAAACTTTTGAAGAACTTCTTATGGAATCAAGGTGATACTGCTAGAGGAAAAGCTAAAGTTGCTTGGAATGTTATCTGCAGACCAAAGGATCAAGGAGGTTTAGGGCTAAAAGACTTGAAAATGTGGAATAAAACCATGTTAGCTAAACATGTTTGGAATATTGCTTCTAAGAAAGACACTTTATGGGTTAGATGGGTGCACACAATTAAGCTTAGAGGGAAAAGCATTTGGAATATTGATGTTGAGAAAAGTGACAGTTGGGGGTGGAAAAACTTGCTTGGTATTAGAGACTTAATAAAGACTAAAGTTTTCAAGATAATTGGGAATGGTCAGAGCACTTCTATGTGGTATGATATCTGGAGTAATATTGGTCCTTTGTTCCAATTTATCACTCACAGGGACCTTTATGATGCTAGACTTAATGGGGATCTGAAGGTTGGGGATATGATTTCAAATGGCACTTGGTCATGGCCTGAGGAGTGGTATGAGAAATTTCCTATCATTACTGAGCTGGCAGTCCCTAGCATAAATGATATGATTAAGGATAAAACCATTTGGAGAACTAATATGGGTAAAGATGTTGAGTTTTCTATCAAACAAGTCAATTTTGATCTAACTACTCAGAACCCAAAAGTGGATTGGTGGAATCTAGTATGGTTTTCCCAGTGCATTCCAAAGCATGCTGTCATCCTCTGGTTAGCAGTCCAAGACAAACTGACTACTCAAGATAAGCTAGGAAAATGGGGAATACAAGATGTTAATAGATGCCCACTATGCCTTAATGAGTCTGAAAGCCTTCAACACTTGTTTTTTCAGTGTCATTTTTCTAAAGAAGTGTGGAGTAGAGGTAAAGATTTGGCAAATATAAAGGAGCATAGTACAAATTGGCAAGACATTGTTCATGATCTTACTAATGCTGGATGTGGTAATAACATCAATAGTGTGGTGAGAAGACTGATGGTAGCTGCTTGTGTATACCATATCTGGAAGGAAAGAAATGGGAGGATTTTTAGATATATTAGTAGAAATTATGAGGTAGTGTTTAAAAATATTGTGGATACTATTAAGAGCAGACTACTTGGCTTAACAGTCATAGAAAGTGGTTGGTGCGCTCCAGAACAGTCAAGGTTTCTCACACAAGCCTGCCACTTGTGAATGGCAGACCGTAAGAACCTTAAAACGGCTCAGGAACGAACTCAATGAAGATCTGGGGAGTATAGTGTTTCCCCGGGTCGTTATGTCCCAGCGAGCTATGCAATGGATTATCAAACGATAGTGATCGGAGATTTGAGCTGAAAGGAGATTGGGAATGATTATAACTACAGAAAAAGCCAACAAATTACAACGGCTTAAATGCAAATTAAAGAAAGTTAAAAAGATAAAATCTATTAAATAAACGCTATCACTATTTGCAAATGATGAATCGATTAAAAATTAAAACTAAAACTTACGTTTAAATTAAAATTACGTAAACGTAAAATAAAAAAAAAGTGAAACTTATTCAATATAAATCCTAAAAATATGAAAAATACATTTTTACAATCCTAATGATAAAAGAAAATTTATAGAAAAAGAAAATTATTTTTATAACTAATTATCTAATTATTATTAATTAAAAACTATTTTTAACTATTTAATAATTACCTAAAATATAAGAAAATAGGAAATAAAGTTAGAAAAATAAAATTATGAATTAGAAAAGTCTAAAATATCAAAATAGAATTTTCAAAACTATTTTTGTAATTTTCTGATTATTTTTCTATTTTCTAGGAATTTTAAACTATTAAAAACTAATTAAATTACTAAAAATTACAAAATAAACTATGAAAAATTTGGAAAATTACTTTTTTTACTTTTTATATTTATCTAAACTTAAGAAAATTGAAAAATTATTTTTTTGAACCTTTTCTTAATTTTTTATATTAAAAGCTATTTAAAAATGCTTAAAAACTAATTTAAATTAAGAAAAATAGCAAACAAGCTTGGAAAAATCTGAAAATTTCAGGAAAACTCTAAAATTATATAAGGAAGCTAGGAAAAATGGAAAAACAGGCACTTGTTTGCAAGAAAAAGAAACTGATGTGGAAGTGCTTATTATTAAGCACTCCAAATAAGCCAAATGAGTACCAAAAGCTACCACTAGCTAATGTAAGAAGCTAAATATGATAAAAGAACTAAAATGCAACAGGAATCAACAAGCTAATATCACAGAATCACAAGTTTGATCAGATTTGATGTTTGAGCTTTGGCTAAAATCGTAAAAGGGTACCAACTTTGGACACAAGCACAATCTTCAAAATAAGCTAAAAGTGAAAACTATAAATTGGAACCTAGACTAGACCTGGGTGAGACCAAGTGCACCAAAAATCAGACCATGAGAAGCTCTTATGAGCCCTCCGTGCATAAGCCGCATAACTCGAGAAAAAGCTCGGTGATACGAAGTGAGCGAGGGCAACTAGGCCCAAGTTGATGAGCTTGTTTGAAGCTTATAGAAAAATGACAAAAATCCACAAAAATGCAGATAAGTAAGGGTACCAGTTGAACTTTTTAAAACAACAAATTGCACTGAAATTGGCTTAGAAATGAACCAATGAAAAATAACTCTCAGTTGGCTCAAAACAAGTTTTTGCAACTTTTGACTTTAAAAACAGTTGAGAATGGTTGACTTTTATGAAAGTTTGGACTTGATTTGAAGACTGATAATGAGTTTAATGGATGAAATAAAGTTAACACAAGCTTTGTCTATTGATTTTGAACATAAAACAAGAACTTGCTACAAAAGTTCCAACGATAAGACTGATTCAAGACCAAAGAGAAGGATTTTGACTTTTACAGTTTTGCAGGCACAAACTTGGACAGATATGAGTTAAATAGAACTCAACAAACATGAACCAACAGGACTTGATCAATGAATAAACCCTTAGGACAGTTTTAACAGTTATTCCAAACACACCTTATTCAACTGTTTTAACAATTAAATGAGACAAACACTTTTCAACCTTGCATCAATGATCAAACTACATTTATATAACCTAATTACGATATTGAACAGATTTGAACCAAATTTAACTACAATTGAAGGTAATGCAAATAAGCTTAAAAATTCACTTACAAGTGGTCCTAAGCCACAATGGCCTGAAACAACTCCCAAGGAACAACTAACCTATTTAAACCAACCCACTGGAATCTAAATCAACCCATAGCTATCTGCATCAACCCATTTCCAACTGCATTTCCAATTCTAGCCCTAGTTGACTTTTGTTGACCAGAATACAAAAGGGATTTAAACTTGACTTTAAGATTATAAAAAGCTATGAAAAGCTTATATAAACTTGAAAATAAGCTATATGAAGCTTGAAGTTATGAGATGTAAACTTAAATGTTCAACAAAGGAGCACATAAAGGTAAAACTGAATGAAACTTGAAATTAATGACTAAAGCTTGATTAGACTGAAAATATAACTTGAGTTTAGTGCTTAGGAACAAAATATTACAACTTGGGAATTAAACTAAGACATAAATAATAAAAACGACATAAGAGAATTTTTAAAACTAAAATCTACTCTCTTGCTTGCTTCTCTTTTGCTTCTTTTATACCCAATGTCTTTCTATCTTTCTTCTGATTTGATCCCACCAAATTCTTGACCATTGGATTGCTTAGAATGATCTTGACCCTTCAAACGGATTTTGGCGCCAATTTGGTTTATTTGACAATAGGTTGAGTGAGGAGGTTAGGGGAGCATGAAATGAAGTTGGGATGTTGGTGGGGGGTGGGGGGACATGGTGGAGTGGAATGGAGGAGGGGGGGGATGGGAGTGGGCTGAGTTGCAGGGGAGAGCAGTTGAGATGGTGAGACTTTGGGGGGGGGTGGAGTGTTTTGACCATAGTTTGACCAGAAGGTAATAATAGAAGGGGGTTCACAATTCAATTTGGAGGGGTCCAAGGTAGGCAAGGGTCCAAAATTAGGTTCAAAGGTTTTAATATTGGAGGGACTTAAGGTGTAAATTCTGAAATTGCAAGGACCTTGGCCAACCAATCATCAAAGAGGTTTCAAGGGACCAAAAGTGACAATCTCACAAAGTACAAGGATCAAACTTGCCATTCTCCAATTTCCTGGGGACCAATTTTGCCAATTTTCAAAGTTGAAGGACCACTTTTGCAATTTTCTCAAACTTTTTATATTTTTCACCAAAGGACTAAATTTGACAACTTTTGATTTTAAAAGGACCTTTGGTGACTTTACTTGAAATTATGTGCTCGGGACTGTTTTTGACAACTTTAGAAACTTAGGGGACTAAAACTGCAATTTTTGCAAATTTGATATGTTTTTCATCCGATTTTGATATTTTTGCATTTAAAACACATAAAACACCGATTTGTGATATTTTGATCATTTTGATGTGTTTCGAGTGTTTTCAGCATGATTTTGCAGTTTATAGTACAAAATGATGAGTATTTACACACTCATCAATCCCCATCACGAGATATTGCTAGTCTCTAGCAATGATTTGAGAAAACATAATGGATTTTAATCTCTTTACCAAAAGCCATTACTTCTGGAGTAGCCAAATGTTTGAGTTCAAGTAAGAACCATGGTACACCGATAACCATGTGATTTTGAGCAAACCACCAAACTTTCAAGCGGATTTGATTTTGTCTTTACGGAAGCCTGCCTTACGGACTAGCCAACTCTTAGATAAATTATCAATATTATCTTTGGTGAGATGATTACCAATTATGGTTTTTCCACTGCCTTTACCACAAGCCATAACCTTGCGGGCTAGCCAACTCTTCACTTTTTAGGATATGGTGAGTTGAATACCATACAATTTTGGGCAAATTGCAAGCCATATAAACGGATTTGATAAATCTTTACCAAGAGCCGTTTGCTCTGGATTAGCCAATCCTTTTGTCTTACTGAGACATGGCGGATTGATAACAAGCTGAGTAAGTGTAGAACACTTACTCCAAAAAAATTTTGGCCAAAAATGGGGAATTAGGCGGTATAATTACATGATAAAATTCGTGAGAATACCCCCCACACTTAGAAATGAATATTGCCCTCAATATTCAAAGTACCGGCATGGCTATGCGAAACTTAGAACGTAAAAGGGAAATACTACGGCCATTATTTTGAAAGATTTTTTTTTTTTTTAGAACTTGAAAAGTTTTTTTTTAGAACTTATATACACAACATGTGGGGCAACCCCCCCACACTAGGGTGGTAGAAAATAGAAAGAAGTCAGAAATATGGGTGAAAACCCATATAGTGTGCTATTGTTTTTGATTCCCGAGTCGCTAGCTTGACTCGATCCCCGCATTCATTGGTTCATGGGGAAAGTTTGTAAATCCGGGACAACCACAGGGGGAATGTCCTCTCCAAAATAGTGCTTCAACCTATGTCCATTCACTTTGAAGTTTGGCCCGTCTATTTGAGATAATTCGACGGTGCCATATGGAAACACTTTGGTAATGGTGAATGGACCAGTCCAACGGGTCTTAAGTTTCCCTGAGAAGATCTTCAATCTAGAATTAAAAAGAAGGACTCGGTCACCAACGTTGAAAACGCGGTTCTTAATCTTTGAGTCATGGATCTTCTTTGTCTTTTCTTTGTAGATCAAAGAATTCTCGTAGGCTTGATCACGGAGTTCATTTAATTCGTTGAGTTGAACTTTCCGATGATCACCCGAAGTCTTGAGGTCGAAATTTGCATGCTTCAAGGCCCAATAGGCTTTGTGCTCAAGCTCGATCGGGAGATGACACGCCTTTCCATACACGAGCTTGTAAGGAGTACACCCGATGGGTGTTTTATAAGCTGCACGGAAGGCCCAAAGCGCATCTTCTAATTTGTCCGACCAAGAGGCACGATTTTCGCCTACGGTCCTCTCCAAGATTCTTTTCAAACCACGGTTCGAAACTTCCACTTGCCCACTAGTTTGTGGGTGATACGCGGTAGAGAGACGGTGGGTGACACCGTACTTAAGCATCACTTTTGCGAATTGGTCATTGCAAAAGTGTGTGCCGCGATCACTAATGATAGCACGAGGAGTTCCAAAACGGGCAAAGAGAGACTTTAAAAACTTCACAACTACTCGAGCGTCGTTGGTAGGTAGCGCTTTCGCCTCCACCCATTTAGACAAGTAATCGACCGCCACGAGTATATACTTGTTCCCCCGAGAAGACGGGAACGGACCCATAAAGTCAATGCCCCATACGTCAAATATCTCGCACACTTGAATGGCATTTTGAGGCATTTCATCTCTTTTAGAGATGTTACCATGACGTTGGCAAGAGTCGCAGGATTTGACGAGGTCATGGGCATCTTTGTAAATTGTGGGCCAATAGAAACAGTAATCAAACACCTTCTTGGCGGTGTAGTTCGGGCCATTATGTCCCCCCGTGGGTCCATGATGACAAGCCTTGAGAATTTCATCGGCTTCTTGGCCGTGAACACACCGTCGGATGACTTGATCCGCACAAACCTTAAACAAGTAGGGGTCGTCCGAAGTAATGCTTAACATTTTTAAAGAATTTGTTTTTCTGTTGGGACGACATCCCTTTCACAACAAAGTTACCCGCATGATAGTTTGCAAATTCAAAACCATGGGGTACTAGAATCTCCACGATGAGATACCACATTAAGTGTCTCGAGAGGAAACGTTGTTTATCTCCTTTTTATCGAGCACACCCTTGATGAGGATTTTCAAGACGGAAAGATGATCACCGCTAGGTTCTCCGTCCTTTTTATCACGGATGGTGATATCAAATTTGTAGTAGAGAGAACCCATCGGATCAATCTCGCTTTGCATCTTGCTTAGCAAAGAGATATTTGAGGGCGAGTGATCCGTATACACTATGCTTTTGGACAAGATCAAGTATGGCCGAAACTTCTCGAAAGCATACACCACGGCTAGTAATTCTTTCTCCGTAGTGGTGTAATGTGCTTGAGCTTCGGTCAAAGTTTTGCTAGCATAGTGTATAGAATTTTGAAATGTTTCGATTTTGCTGTCCCCAACCTAACCTATGGCGAAATCACTTGCATCGCACATAAGCTCAAATGGTAGGTCCCAATCGGGGGCAACTAGAATTGGTGCTTCCGTGAGCTTCTTCTTAAGAGTTTGAAAAGCTTCAACGCACTCACTAGAGAAGATGAAAGGAGTGTCTTTTTCAAGAAGTCGGGTCATAGGCCGGGATATTTTTGAAAAGTCATGAATGAAACGACGATAGAAACCGGCATGACCAAGGAAACTTCTAACTCCTTTGACAGTAGTGGGAGGAGGTAGCTTTGAAATAACATCAACTTTGGCTTTGTCCACCTCAATCCCTTTCTTAGAGATTTTATGGCCGATGACAATTCCTTCTTTGACCATAAAGTGACATTTCTCCCAATTTAGACAAAGGTTCGTGTTTTCTACAACGCTCAAGCATCTTGTCCAAAGGGGAGAGACATGTTTGGAAAGAATCCCCAAAGACCGAAAAATCATCCATAAAGACTTCCATAGTCTTTTCGATCATATCATGGAAAATGGCCATCATGCACCTTTGGAACGTACCGGGAGCATTGCATAAGCCAAAAGGCATGCGTCGGTAGGCAAATGTTCCATAAGGACACGTGAATGTGGTCTTTCTTGATCTTGGGGGTCAATGGGTATCTGAAGTAACTGAGAAACCATCGAGAAAATAATAGTATTCGTTTCCCGCTAACCTCTCAAGCATTTGATCCATGAAAGGTAAAGGAAAGTGGTCTTTACGGGTGGCTTCATTTAACTTTCGATAGTCAATGCAAACACGCCATCCAGTAACCAATCGAGTAGGAATCAACTCGTTTTCATCATTTTCAACAACGGTTATACCACCCTTTTTGGGTACACAATGAACGGGGCTCACCCAAGGACTATCCGAGATAGGGTAAATCAATCCGGCATCGAGAAGTTTTATGACTTCCGCTTTGATAACTTCATGGATTTTAGGATTCACTCTTCTTTGATGTTGAACCGTTGGTTTAAAGTCATCCTCCATTAAGATTTTGTGAGTACAAAACTCAGGGTTGATACCCTTAATGTCGGAGAGTTTCCAAGCAATTGCTTGCTTGTGTGACTTCAAGACCTTTATGAGAGCAGTCTTTTCATCCTTACTCAAATCTCGAGCAATAATGACGGGTAATTTATCATTACCCTCAAGAAATGCATACTCGAGATGAGGTGGTAAGTCCTTAAGTTGAACCTCAGGAAATTCTTCAGTTTTCAAACTGACTTGACTTCCTTGTTATGAAGCTCGATGGGAGGGAGTGATGATGGATCATTATTAAGCAACTTCTCAATGAGAAGAATATCTCCCTCGATGTCAATTGGAGCGTGATCAATTTCCCATGGAACCGAATCACTAGACAAGTATGCTTCAATCTCTTCCAAGATGAAGTCACTTTCCTCAAACGGAGTAAGAGAAGGGGTGGAAGAGTTAGAATTAATAAGACTAGGAGATGATGGATCATTTTTGAGAAATTCTTCAATGGGAAGAATGTCTCCCATTGGATCACAATCATCATAAATACAATCCGGATGAAACTGAAGAAAGTTTGGTTTCATCCACAGAGTTAACAAACTCGATGCGACAAACCGATTCCGGAGGTGGGACAAGTGGTGTGCTCTTAGAGCTAGCAGTTCCACCACTCCGATGAAGTCTCCGATTCTAGATCATCATCATCATCATCAAGAACACTCTTGACTTCCTTGGTACAACTTTCAAACCATTTGTTTGAACCAGGGGTAATTTTCAAAGCTTTGAGCTCAAGACGCTTTTGGTGAACACTCTTAACTGTGAAATTTGAGAGTGTTGCATTGATTCTTTCCATTTTTGATCAATTGTGGCAACACTGCTTGTATAGAGGTTGGAGTTCTCGTTGATATTCAATGTGAGCTCTTCGTGTCAACCCGTATGGTCAATCTTCAAAGAAACACATCAATCGAAACGACTCGCTCTTAAGAAAGCTCTCCCTAAGATAAAGGGGAACTCTAGGATCCGTGATCGAAGTCTACTACAACAAAGTCGCAAGATGAGTGAAACTTTCCCACTTTCATCACGCACATCTTCTGGCTATCCCAAGTGACGAGTTACTGCGACGGTTCGCTAGCTCGAGTGTCATACGAGTGGATGAAAGTTCAGGAAGAGACAGTTTCTTCCATACTAAGAGTGGCATGAGGTTAATGCTAGCCAAGATCGCCAGCGAGCATTGAAACATCCCAAGAAATCACAGGGATTAAAACGGCCAGATCTTCAAGCTTTCGGGAAGCTTATTAAGAATGGCCGAAAGCATTGCTCATTTAGAGGGTTTTCGCCATCTCGACATAATTATCTTTGTTGGTCTGTAAGCCTTTAAGCGTGGATGCAAATTTAGGCATTAGAACGAGAGCATCAACGGAGCTTATATCAAAGTGAAGCTCATTGAAGATTTGGAAAAATTTTTCCATTTGCTCTTTGTTTTTGTCTTTGAGCTTCTCATCATTCATTCTTGATGGGTGAGGAAGCTGACTAGACTTTGAGCGGGATGGGAGTGTTTTCTCGCTCAGATTTTTCTTCGAACTTCGGGTTCCGGACTTAAGGCTTGACTACCGGTGTGGACGCGGTGCGGTATTTCTGGGCTTGAATAATGCACCTTGTCCGTTGTCTCCTTGGTAACTTGACTCCATGCTACGAGGAGAGGGGCATAGAGTCGAAGGTCCATTGTGCGCCTTACCACTACGAGTGGTGACTCGCTTCAACTTCGGCATTTGGATTGGGAATAGTATTGCTTGGGAGTCTCCGTAAGATGATGAGGCTTGGTTCATATTCATGTTCATGAAACTGCTCATCATATTCTTCAACTCATTTGTCTGCCGAGATAATGTGGTATCAATTTCCTTTTTTAGCTCACCTCTCATGTTATTGATTCGAGTTTGCATCAACGAGCGTTGCTTGTCTCAGATTTTCATGAAGTCATTTGGTAAGGGAGCTTGAGGAGGTTGTTGATAACTTTGATGATTTGGAGCTTGATAATGTTGGTTGAAATTGTTCCGCTTTGATTGAAATTTTAAGAGTTATTGAAATTTTGTCCTTGATTCGGAACAAAGCGATTTTGATTGCCATGGTTTTGATTGCCATGGTTTTGCACGGGAGGAAAACCAAGGTGTGTCATACCGCTAGGTGTACGTAGTGAGGATGATTGTGCCGGATTGATTGTGGTTTACCGGGCTACGGAGCTTGGTAAAAGAAGCATCGGTTGCTTGACAATCATATAATACGCGGTGGACCACTACAAATTTCACACACCTTGTTTATGGCTTTGATTGGTTCCGCTTTTGAATTTCGCTTTTGATTTCCTTTACCTCTTTTATCATACAATGGATCATGTCCGCTAGAGCTTATCGAGTCGCTAACTCAAGAGTTACTGGATGTAGAAGCAGGAGTGTTCGAAACATTGACTTTGTTTCGAGAAATAGGAACTTTGATTTACTCGCAAATTTCAAGCACATCTTTAGGTCTACGATTCAAGATATTGCCACCACGATGCGCTCAAAGAATCTTGATCGTTATGTTCAACCCATTATAAAAGATATTGACTTGTGAAGCCGTGAATTCATGATAGGGGCATTTCCTGAGGAGATCTTTGAATCTCTCCCATGCCTCTCCAAAATTTTCATTGAAATTTTGACGAAATCCAGAAATTTCATTTTTAAGATTAGTCGCCTTGATGGAGGGAAGTAATTAACAAACTTTTGAACAAGATCCTCCCAAGTTTCGATGGATCGAGGGGTTCTTTTCCAACCAAATTGGTCCCCCTCAAGTGAGAATGGAAATAGCATCAACTTGATCACTTTTTGTGGCACATCCTTGAAATTGATCGTTGCGGTCAACTTGTTAAACCAACGGATGTGTGCATACGGTCTTCTCGATCGCATTCGCTGAATTGATTTGTAGACACAAGTTGGATCAAATGTCTTCAATTCAAGTGATCGAATTGATAATCGGTAAAACGATGGCATCTCCATAACCCTGTGTTGGAGCATTTCCGCCATAGTTCGCTTCGTTCTGGCCATGGTGTTGTTAGAAATAGTACGAATCTCGGGTTCGACTATTTGGGCAAAGACGCCCTCAGAACGCTCTTCTAGAATTCCTCGCTAGATCACGCAAAGGACTCAATGATCTAGAAGAACGAGTGAGCATGCACTAGAGTTAACTCTAAGGACTCTCAGAGTTAAGGAGAGAAATGGAATTATGAAGATATTTCAGATGAGAACGAGAATTATGAAGACGCTTTTTTATAAAATGGGGTGAGGAGAATCTTTAGGGTTTTCCTTCTCAAACGTCGATATCACAACAAAATCAATTAACACAAGATCGAGGCAAAACAATAGTGAACTTAACCAATAATCACAATATGAATGGCTTTTTGAAAAGGTACATCAATCACAAGGACACAAAGGCAAGTTTTAAATCTTTAGTTCGGGAACTTATTATGGTCGCACCCCGCTAGGTAGTAGTACCGCCTTGGTTTGCGGTGGTAATCTTTTAAGTTGTTATTATTAAAGAAAACGTTTAATCTTTTTGTATTTTTATTATTTGATACATATATATAAACAAAAGAAAATTATTTTTGTGTTTTATAATGCTTTGGATGTTTTGGGTTTTGGATTTTTAAGAAAAATATGGATATATATATAGATAGATGGATGATATGAACAACAAAGTGAGTATTCAAACAACTAATCTCGCTAGACGAAGACAATTAGCACATTCCCCGCAATGGCGCCTGCAAAAATTTGGTGCGCTCCGAGCAGCCAGGTTTTCACACAAGCCCGCCACTTGTGAATGGCGTAACCGTAAGAACCTTAAACGGCTGTGAACGAACTCAATGAAGATCTGGGAGTATAGTGTTTCCCGTCGTTATGTCCCAAATGAGCTATGCAATGGATTATCAAACGATAGTGATCGAGATTTGAACGGAAGGAGATTGGAAATGATTATAACTACGTAAAAGCCAACAAATTACAACGGCTTAAATGCAAATTAAAGAAAGTTTAAAAAGATAAAATCTATTAAATAAACGCTATCACTATTTGCAAAATGATGAACGTTTAAAACTTAAAACTAAAAACTTACGTTTAAATTAAAATTACATAAACGCATAAAATAAAAAGTGAAACTTATACAATATAAATCCTAAAAAATATGAAAATACATTTTACAATCCTAATGATAAGAGAAAATTTATAAAAAAAGAAAATTATTTTTATAACTAATTATCTAATTATTATTAATTAAAAACTATTTTTAACTATTTAATAATTACCTAAAATATAAGAAAATAGGAAATAAAGTTAGAAAAATAAAATTATGAATTAGAAAAGTCTAAAATATCAAAATAGAATTTTCAAAACTATTTTTGTAATTTTCTGATTATTTTTCTATTTTCTAGGAATTTTAAACTATTAAAAACTAATTAAATTACTAAAAATTACAAAATAAACTATGAAAAATTTGGAAAATTAATTTTTTTACTTTTTATGTTTATCTAAACTTAAGAAAATTGAAAAATTATTTTTTTGAACCTTTTCTTAATTTTTTATATTAAAAGCTATTTAAAAATGCTTAAAAACTAATTTAAATTAAGAAAAATAGCAAACAAGCTTGGAAAAATCTGAAAATTTCAGGAAAACTCTAAAATTATATAAGGAAGCTAGGAAAAATGGAAAAACAGGCACTTGTTTGCAAGAAAATGAAACTGATGTGGAAGTGCTTATTATTAAGCACTCCAAATAAGCCAAATGAGTACCAAAAGCTACCACCAAGTTTTGTAAGCTTAAATATGATAAAAGAACTAAAATGCAACAGGAATCAACAAGCTAATATCACAGAATCACAAGTTTGATCAGATTTGATGTTTGAGCTTTTGGCTAAAATCAGTAAAAGGGTACCAACTTTGGACACAAGCACAATCTTCAAAATAAGCTAAAAGTGAAAAGTATAAATTGGAACCTAGACTAGACCTGGGTGAGACCAAGTGCACCAAAATCGACCATGAGAAGCTCTTATGAGCCCTGTGCATAAGCTGCACAATCTGAGAAAAAGCTCAGTGATACTGAGTTCAGTGAGCAGGGCAACTAGGCCCAAGTTGATGAGCTTGTTTGAAGCTTATAGAAAAATGACAAAAATCCACAAAAATGCAGATAAGTAAGGGTACCAGTTGAACTTTTTAAAACAACAAATTGCACTGAAATTGGCTTAGAAATGAACCAATGAAAAATAACTCTCAGTTGGCTCAAAACAAGTTTTTGCAACTTTTGACTTTAAAAACAGTTGAGAATGGTTGACTTTTATGAAAGTTTGGACTTGATTTGAAGACTGATAATGAGTTTAATGGATGAAATAAAGTTAACACAAGCTTTGTCTATTGATTTTGAACATAAAACAAGAACTTGCTTTGCAAAAGTTCCAACAGTAAACTGATTCAAGACCAAAGAGAAGGATTTTGACTTTTACAGTTTTGCAGGCACAAACTTGGACAGATATGAGTTAAATAGAACTCAACAAACATGAACCAACAGGACTTGATCAATGAATAAACCCTTAGGACAGTTTTAACAGTTATTCCAAACACACCTTATTCAACTGTTTTAACAATTAAATGAGACAAACACTTTTCAACCTTGCATCAATGATCAAACTACATTTATATAACCTAATTACAGCTTATTGAACAGATTTGAACCAAATTTAACTACAATTGAAGGTAATGCAAATAAGCTTAAAAATTCACTTACAAGTGGTCCTAAGCCACAATGGCCTGAAACAACTCCCAAGGAACAACTAACCTATTTAAACCAACCCACTGGAATCTAAATCAACCCATAGCTATCTGCATCAACCCATTTCCAACTGCATTTCCAATTCTAGCCCCAGTTGACTTTTGTTGACCAGAATACAAAAGGGATTTAAACTTGACTTTAAGCTTATAAAAAGCTATGAAAAGCTTATATAAACTTGAAAATAAGCTATATGAAGCTTGAAGTTATGAGATGTAAACTTAAATGTTCAACAGTGAGCACATAAAGGTAAAACTGAATGAATCTTGAAATTAATGACTAAAGCTTGATTAGACTGAAAATATAACTTGAGTTTAGTGCTTAGGAACAAAATATTACAACTTGGGAATTAAACTAAGACATAAATAATAAAAACGACATAAGAGAATTTTTAAAACTAAAATCTACTCTCTTGCTTGCTTCTCTTTTGCTTCTTTTATACCCAATGTCTTTCTATCTTTCTTCTGATTTGATCCCACCAAATTCTTGACCATTGGATTGCTTAGAATGATCTTGACCCTTCAAACGGATTTTGGCGCCAATTTGGTTTATTTGACAGCTAGGTTGAGTGAGGAGGTTAGGGGAGCATTAAATGAAGTTTGGATGTTAGTTGGAGGTGGGGGGACATGGTGGAGTGGAATGGAGGAGGGGGGATGGGAGTTGGCTGAGTTGCAGGGAGAGCAGTTGAGATGGTGAGACTTTGGCGGGGTGGAGTGTTTTGACCATAGTTTGACCAGAAGGTAATAATAGAAGGGGGTTCACAATTCAATTTGACAGGGGGTCCAAGGTAGGCAAGGGTCCAAAATTAGGTTCAAAGGTTTTAATATTGGAGGGACTTAAGGTGTAAATTCTGAAATTGCAAGGACCTTGGCTGCCAATTCATCAAAGAGGTTTCAAGGGACCAAAAGTGACAATCTCACAAAGTACAAGGATCAAACTTGCCATTCTCCAATTTCCAGGGACCAATTTTGCCAATTTTCAAAGTTGAAGGACCACTTTTGCAATTTTCTCAAACTTTTTATATTTTTCACCAAAGGACTAAATTTGACAACTTTTGATTTTAAAAGGACCTTTGGTGACTTTACTTCTGAAATTATGTGCTCAGGGACTGTTTTTGACAACTTTAGAAACTTGGGGGACTAAAACTGCAATTTTTGCAAATTTGATATGTTTTTCATCTGATTTTGATATTTTTGCATTTAAAACACATAAAACACTGATTTGTGATATTTTGATCATTTTGATGTGTTTCTGAGTGTTTTCAGATGATTTTGCAGTTTATATTGTACAAAAATGATGAGTATTTACATACTCATCAGTGGTGCTATAAGAATGATGGAATACAGTTGGGGCATATCTCTCAAAAGAGCTAAATGATCTGATAGTTAGGAGTGTTTAAAGGTTTGGCAGAAGCTTTTCAAAATGGGCATATTTGAGGTTTTGGTATTCTTTTACATTGCTAGCTGTATATACAAGGGTGGTTGGATATTAGTTTTTCATCTGATTGGTTCCTTAAGTCTTTGACTTGCTCTAAACAGTCAAAAGATTTCATTGCAAACCATAACAATGAGTATGTTTCTAGTACCTTGGAGTCCTTTTGGTGTGACTGTACTCACTGGATCTTCATTCTCTTAAGCATGTTTGGCCTTGGGAGGAAACTGTGATGAGGTTTGAAGCTAAGGTGAGAGCTCTAATTCATTAGGATGTACCATAATGTAGAGCATCTCATTGTGAAGGGTATATGGTTGGGGCGGCAAATGTATGATAAGTGGAATAGCGAGGAGTGAAAGATGAACCTGGTTGGTCCACTTAATGCATTTAGCAAAGGAGGGCTGGTTGGTCATCATTGAGGGTGTGTGTTCCCAGGCAGTTGAAGCCTTTATTGAGAAGGAAATGTAGACTGTCATGGCAGAGCCCCCTAATGGATGAGTTATGAGTTCCTAGTGAAGCCTCACACCATTTCTGTCCATTCTATTGTGGTTGTAGGTTGAATGGTTTGGATAGGATGGTGATGGGGAAATGTAGCTAGATGTTAGGTGCAAAAAAGGTGAATTGAGAGGCATCTGGTATGGTTTATGTTATAATACAGTTTGCCTTGTCTGAAACTCTTTGTGGTGATAGATGAATGGTGCTAGTTTTGACTGATATCAGTTGTAACTTTGTATAACAAACTGATTTGAGATGTTATAGCATAGGTTGTATGTTGCTGGATGGGGACTGTCCATCTCAGCTTTGAGATTTTTTTTGTAACTTGTAGTTTTTGATAATTAATACTATTCATCTTTTGCACAAAAAATTAAATTTATACTCAATTTTATGTGTCAAAATTTTGTTGGTAACAATAGAATAACTTATTTTTTCACATACAATCACTACGGGTAAAGTTAAAATAAAATGACAAATATCCGTAAAAAGAATAAAAATATTTGTTTTTTAAAAATAATTCTCCAAAAATTCCGAAAAAATTTCACAAGATCGGGTATGTTGGTGCATAAAACTTTTGTGAAAACATTTTTTATAACTTTGAGTTTTGATACATTTTTTTTAATGCACAAAAAAAAAATTTTTGATGCGCAAAAAAATTTTGATGCACAAAATTTTCAACTTGTTTTAATTAGATGCGCAATGTTATTTTGATGAAAAAAGTCAAAAGAAGTTGGGTGCAAAAACCAATTTTTGATGCACAAAAAAACGATTTAATGCGCAAACGTATTTTTTCATAATTTTTTTCGAAAAAAATATCCACTTTTAGAAAAAATTTTTTCACAACTTTTTCATGCACCATCATACCCGATCTTGTGAAATTTTTTTGAAATTTTTTTTATCTTTTTACGGATATTTGTCTTTTTATTTGATCTTTATCCCAATCACTGCTATATTGATTTAGGTACAAGTTAATGATATTTTTACGGGGGGTTGATAATTTTTTTTATACATACATGATACACCACACTATACAACATTTTAATGCATACTGTACAACACTATAATGCACAAATATGATGTATGTATAAAAAAAATTCTGATTATCAAACAGTTATTTTTAACGGAAAGAGATTGTCTCAAGTTAAGTGTTTGTGAGTTATTGAATTTGATCCAATTGCTCAAATCAAAAGAACTTCTTTTGATTTAAGTCATTAAATTTAATCTAATAGCTCACATTTTTCCAACTTGACTCAAGTCCTTCTTCCATTTGTAACCATCCCACCCAATCCCAATCATCTTTTCTCATATTACGACAAATTCTAATGTCATGTGTAAATTTTCATGACTTTTAGCAAAAGGTGTTCATATGAACCCCCTAACTTTTGTAACATGAACCCTTTAAACCCCCTGAGTATTGTACTATTGTAACATGACCTTGCCCTTGCTTGTCTATTTTGTCTTTTGATTCCCTTATTTTTATTTCTAATTTGGTTGATTTCCTTTCTTAGCATGTTCATATCTCAATGTTCTCACATTTGGTCGATCGCTAAATTCCTTGATTTTCTTACATATATTTTCCTATTTGTCATTGTTTTAGCCTATTCAATTTTGGCTTGTGTAATTGTTTATTGGACTTGAAGCAGGGTTGTCTCGTGAATTTTGGTGGCTCCGTGTCATCATCACAAAGGGACCCTTAAACACATACACTAAATGCACATGAATCAGTAGTCGTTAAATAGTGACTTTGTGCAATGACACCGTTTGCACTCCCCTAAAAATGGCCTGACTTGAGGTATAATGAAATTTATGTATAAATTGGTAATCACTATTTAACATGGCTTTATAGTTTTATGGAACAAATTTATATAACATGTTAATTGAGGAGAGCCATTGGAATTGGTTTGACCTTGACAGAATCTGTTGTTGTTAAACATGTCTTTTCGATACGATTGAAGAACCATTTACAAACTCAGAAAAATCAAGTCACATATGATTGTCTTGGTTACTCGTGTCGAAAAGGTTGTATGTTGTTGTATAAGTAATGATGTTTAACAATGTTGTACTACCTATTAAGTAGTGAAGTGTTAACTCGACATTTTGGAAATTATAAATATCTCGTCGTGGACAACAATACTATAAATGCAATATTAGTTCTCGGAAGAGTTTTATGCTGGGAGCATTTCCTAGCTGCGACCTTGAGCATGCCATTAGTATTACTTTATCAATAAAAATTTGACCCGTTTGTCAAATATTGTTCAGTTCCATCCAAGCTCGGTTTTGTGTGAATCTTCATAATTGAGGATCAAAATATCACATTAGTTGAAACTGGCTTTTGTTTACAAAATGCATAAACTATTGAGGAGAAAAAAAAAGGACTAACCATTTTTAAACTAAGAAGCTAAAATGAATTATTAATGGAGATGCAGGGGATCGAACCCTGTACCTCTCGCATGCAAAGCGAGCGCTCTACCATTTGAGCTACATCCCCAATACGAATAAAAGCTTTACACTACGTTTAAAGTGATACGAGTAAAAGCTTTGCACTACGTTTAAAGTTCTTGGATAGACAATGAATATCTTATTTGTTTAAACACTTGCTATTCTTGATCGACTTAAATATCTTATTTGTTTCGTTTGAAAAATGACTCCACGAAATGACGCTAAACAAGAAAACTACAAAAAGAAGTCTAAAGTGAAGATATATTTTGAAGGACATTTTGGTAAAGTAGATCATTCATTCCAAAACTGGGAAGCCTTTGTACTCTATGTTTGTTGTGATTCTCTACAAAGCATATCGTTCCATGATCATGGGAAGTGATGCACGTTACAAAGTTATAATGAGTACATTTATCTACTATTATGAAGATTTAGGTATCTACTATTATGAAGATTTAGGGGTGTTTGGGATTGCTTATTCAAAATAGATTATGCGTTTTTACAATGAATAATTAGAAACACTTTTCTTATATCTTATCTTAACTACTTGTAAAGCATGTATAAAATCTCTTAATCTTTTAAACTTCTTAATTTTTAAGTAATGTTCTATACCTATTCTATCCCTTGTTCCTTGTTATAAACAAGGTTTGACTTTACATAATTAAGTTGGTCTTTTAATTCTAACGAGTGTGAGAACCCGCGTGTTGCTGCGGGAGTGTCGGGCTAAATCTAAATTTGTAACAAAACAATTACCCAAAGACTATTTTCGTATAGTAAGTTATTCATTAAGGAGTAAATACGTAAAAGATTGATAACCCCAAGTACCATTTTCCTAAATTATTGCTGAAAATAGTATTGAGTTTTTTTTACAAAGAAAAGTCCGTAAACTGTCCGGGTTGCAAAGTTAGTCCTTAGGGAGTAAATTTGAAACTTATGGATAACCTGAGGGACTATTCTTATAACTTTATAACGCTAAGGACATTTTTTATTAGATTCTCGCTAAATAAATGTACCGAAACAGTCTTTGCGATACTGTTTGCCGCGGGCGCACTATGATTAAGACATCTTGTGAAGCCCGTTTGTATGAAACAAATGATTTAGGAAGATGATGTAACACATTACAAATTATAGAAAACTAGAAGGGGGGTTGAAAAGTTATCAATTAAAAACTTTGTTTTGAAACTTATTGTAAAGATCAATTGATATTGATCTTAGATATGTTAATGAAATATGCAAGCAATATGTAAGAAGTAAATAAGGAAAGAAATGATCAAACCACAACAAGTTGTTTATAGTGGTTCGGTCTACAAGGACTCTTTTTCCTTGCCCTACTCCACTCCTCGAGTCTCACACTCGAGAGTTTAACTTCACTAGTTAACAAGCTCCTTTCACCGGCGGAGAAAACCTTTACACTTCGCTTACACTATTTCCGACACTAAGCTAGATGTCGAGTTCTTTCCAAGGGTACAACCACTCCCACACACAATGTATTTTGAGGACTAAAATACTAACCACTCACACTCACAAGATTATGATGGTTTGATACAACAATGAAGTATGAATCAACACTAGATCATACAACACTAAACAAACAAGACTTCCAACTTCTCGTTGAAGCTTGAATATGACTTGATCTTCTTTGCTACAAAAGAGATCACTAATATGATATTAAACTGAGTTAGAAAGGTTAGAGAGAAGATATGTATGAGAGTATGTTAGAAAGGGATGAGAAACTACTTGACTTGGCATTGCTATTTATAGCCAAAGTGGACAGGAGCGTCCACGGACCGCGGAACCCTTAAAGGGTTCCGCCCGTGTACCATTTTGGTACCGCCGGTCTGACAGTCAAGATATCAAATCTTTGCTAAAGTCAACTCTATCTAAGTGAGATTGTGTAAGACATGAAGAGTACAAATCCACACAAAATATCTTAATGAAATCTTCTAATGATTTCCATGATGCATTACATGATGTCATAAGTTGTATTTCTATTTTTAGAAATATGCAAGTACATAAGTAGTGTTTGGTTTTAAGAACCTAACACATTCTAAAAACTACTATCATACATAATGATTAGAGTCATATCAAGATGTTACTAATCATAAATGTAAATGCTTGAATGATGAATATATTGTTTGAAAAAGCTTGTTTTAATATCTATTAAACTTGACAAGCTTTAAGCTTTTATACAAATTAAATTTACTTTTGTCGTTAACAAAACTTAGGTAAAGATCAAAAATATAAATAACGTTTAATGACGATATTTGTATTAACAATCTCCCCCTTTTTGTTGAGGACAAAATATAAATTTTATTTTTATAAAAGATACAAAGTTTGTACAAGAGTTATAAAAATATTAGTTTTAGAACTTGAAAAGAGAATGGTAATGCAAGTGTATGATGTTTGACTATTTATGAAAGTCAAAGTATTCACTAGTTGATGCATGATGTTGACTTTTTCAGAAAGTCAAAGTATGCAGTTTGACTTTTTTAGGAAAAGTCAAGTATTATCAATGAGGGTTCCTGTTTGACTTTTAGGAAGTCAAATGTATGCAGTTTGACTTTTTTAGAAAAGTCAAATATAAATAATTTCAAAGTTCTATATTTTCTCCCCCTTTTTGTCTCAACAAAAAGAAGAGGCTATGCGGAATGTAATGAGCCCGAGCTATTATCTCCCCCTTGTTCAAAGCTCCCCCTTAATTGGGTGCTTTAATGGGAAGATTCATGGATTGTGAAAATAAAGCTACAAAAAAAATGTTAGTAATAATGATCATTCACAAGTATTTCCAAACACTATGTAATGACACCAACAATATAATAAACAACATTCATTAGTTAAAATTTTTCATGAGTAAAGATCATGAAAAGAGAACACAACGATGTGTTTTTAGTACAAGAAGTAAAAATTATCCTAAGAAAGAAAAATAAACAAAAAGACTAGTCTAAAACCATCCTATTGTGATGGTGGATGGGAAAAAGCGTTAAGACGCTCAAGGATGTGGTTGAGGATGAACCTCATTTCTTCTTGGAAGTCATGGACCATAATCCGGTTCCTTTCCACGGTTTGGCCCGTTTGCCCACAAGTTGAGCAACCATGCCTTGGAGGGTAGTATGTTTGGGGAGGTTGTGGTGGTGGAATGGTGGATGTGTTGGGTGTTGGTAGAAATGTTTGGGGTGGTCATGATGGAAGCAAGCAAAGCACTTTGCATTTGCATTGTCTCACTCAAGTGAGAGTCCACCATGCCTTTGAATTGGTGGAGGTTGTGGAGTTCGTTTTGAATCTCCTCTCTAGTGGGATTGGTATCCCACATACACTCCTCAATGTCCTCAAGATGAGGTGACATTGATGTAGGGAGTGAATGATCCCCATACAAAGGACCATGAATGTCTTTGTGGATGGGGTGGAAGAGAAGAGGTTTAGGCCCTAATGGGGCGTTTGGGTCAAGGATGACCGGTGACTCATGAGCCATCTGCTCAATGGAGTCAAATGATGGCAATGGTGGTGGATGACTTGGCCTAGGAGGCAAGTCTTCCAAGTCCTCTAGGAAAGGATTTGGTGATGTTGGTGGAGTTGAGAATAACTCCATAGGAATGAGAGTTGGAGACCTTGGTGAAGGTGGTGAGGGGTGTTTTGGATGTTTGGATGGGTGCCGGTGGAGGTGAAGTAGGTGTTTTCGTTGGTGGTGGAGTGGTGATCACAATGTGTGATGTATTGGGTGTAGCTAAGGTAAGGCTTGTATCATCTCTAATGGGAGATGAGATTGTGAGTGGAGAAGACTCGGATGATGAGCTAAGATGAACAAAGCAACAAGGTCTTACGCTAATTCTAGCGGTCTTCTTGCAAGGTTTTGGAGATGACTTAGTCATTTTTAACTTAGGTTTTGCTTTGCTAGATAGTAGTAAGAGTGAAGAGGGTGTGAGGATGATCATGGTAAAACCTCTCAATTTATAGAAATGAAAAATTATGGAGAAATGTGTTTGATTTGATGTTAAACCATTGAAGAGATGAGGTTCCTAATGATTTGGAAGTGGGTTGAATGCTAGTCATATCACCCAAGTCAAGCCATTCAAGAGAGATGGAGTGAAGAAGAAAAGATTTGCAATAAATGTGTTCTATTGAGTGGAATTTCATAATATTCAGATCACCCACGGATTTGAAGGTACCAGAAAAGATTTGCAATAAATGCCACGGATTTAACGTTTTTTGGTTCTAGTGTGTGCCTATATGAAAACAATTTGGAGTTGCGGTTATCTCGACTCATTTTATGCACAAAGATGGTTTTAGTGGGGTGTTTGGTAAATACCATGAGATAACCCAAATGCTCCTAATTCAATGTGGCTTCATTTGAATATACCCGGGAATGCATATTAGTTATGCAATACCTTTAGTATTCAAGAGCATGCAAGTGATGAAAATTTAACGTTTCTATTTGTATTAGCAATGAAAAATTGTTTTCCTACAAGTGAGAAGCTTTTCAAAATTTTTGACATGAGGTGTTTGGTTGTTTGAATAGGGCCTTATATTCATTATCTATCAATTAGTGGGAAGCATGATTTGTTTATGCAATATGATAATGTAGTACCTAATTTTAATGACTAGTTATGCAATTTGCCAATTGAATTCATAGTTGGTATAAAAGCATACATAGAACCCCATGTAATGATTTGTGATAGTTTTGTGCATAAATAAGAATCCTAGACTCAGAATTAAGAGATGAAATGTAGTTAGGATACTTACAATGATGTTATCTTAAGTGATTAGTGAGTTGGAAGATGACAATAATGAGCTTGGTTTAAGTTATACACGTTTTGGTAAAGTGGGTTTTGAGGAAGAGGATGATTTGTATATAGCAGTTTTGCTTCTGTAGACACCACAGACCAGACGGTACCAAAAATTTGGTTCCGTCTTTGTTATCGTTTGGTGTCGTGGCTACAGTAGCAGGTACAAGACAAATTTGTTTAGTTTTGACTATTCTAATGTTTTGGGCTATGTTTATCCTACATGTTTGGTTCCATTAACCCTAAACCAAGTCTAAGAAGATTAAAAGGTTCTCTTTTAAGAGGCTTAGTTAAGATGTCGGCAATGTTGTCTTCGGAGGATACTTTCTCGATTGAAATGTTTCCTTTTTGAACATTGTCGCGAAGAAAGTGATGGCGGATTTCAATATGTTTTGTACGAGCATGTTGAACGGGATTCTTGCTGAGATCGATGGCTCCTTTGTTGTCGCAAAGTATCACAATGTCGTTGAGATGAATTCCATAATCTACGAGAGCTTGCTTCATCCAAAGAGCTTGTTGACATGCCTTTCCGGTTGAGACGTACTCGGCTTCAGTAGTTGAAATGGCCAAGGCCGTTTGCTTCTTTGCAAACCATGAGGTAAGACAATGTCAAACAAAAGTGCAAATACCACTTGTACTTTTTCTATCGACATAGTCCCCGGCATGATCCGAGTCGGCATACACTATGGTTTCTACACACGTTCCTTTGGGATACCATAATCCTAAACACGTTCTTCCCTTAATGTATCTAAAAATCCTTTTAAAGGCTTCTAAGTGTGATGCCTTTGGGTTTTCTTGAAAGCGAGCACATAGACAAACACTAAACATAATGTCGGGTCTACTAGCCGTAAGATAGAGTAGGCTACCAATCATTCCTCTATATTTAGTGTTATCTACGGATTCACCTTCCTCATCTTTGGTTAGTTTAGTGTCCGAGGACATGGGAGTTTTAGTTGGTTTGGAATCTTCAAGACCAAATTTCCTAAGCATGTCTCTTATATATTTAGATTGGTTAAAAAATATGCCATCTTCTAGTTGTTTTATTTGAAGTCCTAGAAAGAAATTTAACTCACCCATCATACTCATTTCAAACTCGTCGTGCATGATTTTAGAGAAATCATCACATAGTTCTTGACAAGTTGATCCGAATATAATGTCATCAACGTATATTTGAACAATGATAATATGTGATTCCTTTTTCTTTGTAAAGAGAGTATTATCTACTAATCCCATAGTATATTTGTTATTAATAAGGAAAGTCTTAAGTCGGTCGTACCAAGCTTTTGGTGCTTGCTTAAGACCATACAATGCTTTCTTGAGTTTGAAGACATGATGTGATTTCTCAAAGTCGGTGAAACCGGGAGGTTGAGCAACATACACTTCTTCGTTAATAAACCCATTAAGAAAGGCACTTTTAACATCCATTTGAAATAATTTAAAATCATAGGCACATGCATAAGCAAGCAATATTCTAATAGACTCAAGCCTAGCAACCGGTGCATAAGTTTCATCATAATCAATTCCCTCTTGTTGATTATAACCTTGCGCTACAAGCCTAGCTTTGTTTCTAGATACTATCCCATTTTCATCCATCTTATTTCGAAAAACCCATTTTGTTCCAATTATAGTTTGATCTTTAGGTCTTGGAACTAACTTCCAAACATCATTTCTAACGAATTGGTTTAATTCTTCTTGCATGGCAATAACCCATGATTCATCTTTTATTGCTTCATTTATGGTTTTGGGTTCAATGGTGGATACAAAGCAAAAATAATTACTTTGATTTTGGGCTTGTGACTTTAAGGTTCTTTGATTGAGTAGTCCTATGACTTTTTCTAAAGGATGACTTTTAGATTCTTTGATGTTGACAATTTCTTTATTTAATGGTTCATCTTCCTTGTTATTATTATTTATTTCTTGACCTTCTATCATTTGACTTTCAACTAAGTCATCATCTACCAAAGGTGATGTCTTAGAGGGAGGTGGACTTTCGTCGAATGTTATGTTCAACGATTCCTCGACTATCATTGTTTCTTTGTTTAGGACAATGTAAGCTTTACTAGTTTGAGAGTAACCAAGAAATACACCTTCATAAGACTTTGGGTCAAACTTGGTGAGATAATCCTTAGTATTAAGAATAAAGCATTTACAACCAAAGACTCTAAAATATCCTAACGTTGGCTTTTTACCTTTATAGAGTTCATATGGTGTTTTGTTTAAGAAAGGACGTATTAAGACTCTATTCAAAATATATGTAGAAGTGTCAACGCCGTTACACCAAAACTTTTGAGGAATGTTTTGTTCATTAAGCATTGTTCTACTCATTTCTTGAATTGTTCTATTTTTACGTTCTACTACTCCATTAGATTGAGGTGTTCGTGGAGCGGAAAAGTTATGTGTTATACCATTTGTATCACAAAAGTTTCCAAATTGAGTTTCGTTGTCAAATTCCCGACCATGATCCGTCCGGATCGACACAATTTTGATACCTAGAAGATTTTGAATTTTCTTGCTAAGTATTTCAAATTTATCAAAAGCTTCATTTTTGGTTTTCAAAAACAACGTCCAAGTAAACCTTGAATAATCATCTACTATGACCAAAGTGTATAAGTTGCCTCCATAGCTTCTTATAGCGGATGGTCCAAACAAGTCCATATGTAATAATTCTAGACACTTCGATGTGGACACCATATTTTTAGTTTTGTGACTACTATGTGTTTGTTTACCAATTTTGCAAGCGTCGCAAAAGTGTTGGTCATATTTGAGTTTTGGTAATTTCCTAACCAATTCTTTTGAAGATAGGTTTTGTATAAGTCTCATATTAGCGTGACCTAAACGTCTATGCCAAAGAGATGAGCTATCATCTAAAGTTGTTAGGCAAAGTTTGTCATTATATGTTTTATCTATCTTCATGACATATATGTTATTTTTCCTAACTCCTTTAGCTATGGTGATACCATCTTTTAGTATTTTACTACCATTTTCATCAAATAGCACTTTATACTTTTTATCACATAGTTGGCTAATACTAAGTAGATTAAATCCTAACCTATCCACATGAGCAACATTTTCAATAGTTAGGGAGTTATGAGCGATCGTACCTTTGCCAATAATTTTGCTTTTGAGATTGCTACCAAAGGTGACATTACCTCCGTCATACTCTTGGTATGATGAGAAGAGACTTTTGTTGCCCGTCATGTGTCGTGAGCAACCACTATCTTTTATCCATTCATCAGGTTCCAATCCAACTTTCAAGCATACCTAAGAAGCAAATAACTCAAGCATTTGGTCCCCAATATCTCATGGGTCCATTTGGGTTACACATACGATTCATTTGATTCATGTATGGAAACGATGGGTAAGAGTTCCATGGCATGTAATCTGGAGTTTGATATGGTCTAGGAAAGTTTTGATTTCAACCATTGTGTTGGTAGTTGGGTTGTACGTTGTGGTTGCTCTTAGGAAAGGGGCGTTTGGCAAAAGGAGTTTTATATTGTTGTTGAGTAGTTTTTGATCTAAATTCATTTTTGACAAGTCCTACTCCTGAAGTAATGGCTGGTTTTAGTTTAATAATATTATTGGTTTTCTTTGTTATTTTAACAAATTCAGTACGGTCCGTATTGCGAACATTTCTGTTCTGAAGTACCCACGATACCATTTTGCACAACGGACGGAACCCTTATTTTGGTTCCGTCTGGTCCGTGCTGTCCTGCAGCAATTTTGACAGAATGTTCGTCCTTTTCGGCCGTTTTATTTTGACTCTTTGGAATTAATACTTCATTAAAACCTAGCCCATTCATGTCTCCGGGTGTTTTATGAATTTTAACTATTTCATCGGCAAGAGCGATGTTCTTGTTAAACCTTTTAAATTTAGAATTGTTTTCTATTAAAACATCTTGTGTGAGCTTTAGTTTTTCTATTTCAAGTTTAAGCTCTTGACATGATTTACAATCATCGTCATTTGCTTTTCCTTTTCTAGTCGTTTTGCTTTTTCTTTTAACTCATAAACTTCATTTTCCAAAAATTCCTTTTTGGTTTTTAAAAATTTATTTTTAGTTATGATTTTTAGACTTAGCTCACACAATTGATTATATTGTTTTTGCAAAGTGTCATCATCATTAGAAGAATAAGAAGAGTCGGAAAGTACCTCATTTGACTCATGTGCCATTAGAGCGATCTCTTCCTTGCTTGATTCTTCATCGTCTTCACTATCACTCCAAGCACCACTTACAAAAGCTCGTTGAGTTTTGCTTTTAGGTGGCTTGGGACACTCTCCTATGAGGTGATTTGCATCACCACATCTAAAACATTTTCTTTCACCTTTTCCCTTCTTGTCATCCCGATCCTTACAGAATGGCTTCTTTTCTTCTCGAGGTTGTCTTACGAACTTTCCTCTTCTTCTAAAGAACTTCTTAAAATCTCTAACGGCCATGGCATATTCCTCATCTTCGCTACCGGAGCAAGATTCGTCATCATCACTTGATTCCGCTTTTGCTTTTAGAGCAACGGATTTGATCTTCTCCCTTTTTCCTTTGATGATCTCCGAATCTTTCTCCATCACCATTTCGTGTACTTTGAGGTTACCGATCAACTCGTCTAGTGACATTATTGAGAGATCTTTTGATTCCTCAATGGCGGTCACTTTAGCTCTCCATTTGGGATGGAGTGCTCTAAGAAATTTCCTGACAAAGTTCTTACTACGAAAAGATTCATCAAGTGCTTTAAGTGATGTAATAATAGTGTTAAAGCGAGCAAAGCCACAATCAATGGTTTCATCTTCAGGAATAACAAATTGTTCATATTGTTGAACAAGAAGATCAATTTTGTTATCCTTGACTTGTGAATTACCTTGATGTGTAACAATTAAAGATTCCCAAATATCTTTGGCGGTTTCACACATAAAAATTCTTTCATATTCTTTTCTAGGTAAAGCATTATAAAGCATCATTTTAGCTTCATTATTTTTAGCAACTAGTTTCTTTTGTTCATCAACGGAAATATCCTTTGTTGTAGAACTAAAATCCCTTTAACAATAATAAACCAAAGATCTATATCTTTTGATTTTACATATGTTTCAAAACGGTTTTTCCAATAGATAAATCCATTGGTTTCAAAGAGTGGTGGTCTTTGCATAGATTGCCCTTCTTTAAAGTTTTCAGAATCCATGGATCGTTTCAAGTTTATAAAATACAAGTTATTTTAGAAATTCTTGAGCAACGAGGCTCTGGTACCAATTGTAGAAAACTAGAAGGGGGTTGAATAGTTTACCAATTAAAAACTTTGTTTTGAAACTTATTGTAAAGATCAATTGATATTGATCTTAGATATGTTAATGAAATATGCAAGCAATATGTAAGAAGTAAATAAGGAAAGAAATGATCAAACCACAACAAGTTGTTTATAGTGGTTCGGTCTACAAGGACTCTTTTCCTTGCCCTACTCCACTCCTCGAGTCTCACACTCGAGAGTTTAACTTCACTAGTCAACAAGCTCCTTTCACCGCGGAGAAAACCTTTACACTTCGCTTACACTATTTCCGACACTAAGCTAGATGTCGAGTTCTTTCCAAGGGTACAACCACTCCCACACACAATGTATTTTGAGGACTAAAATACTAACCACTCACACTCACAAGATTATGATGGTTTGATACAACAATGAAGTATGAATCAACACTAGATCATACAACACTAAACAAACAAGACTTCCAACTTCTCGTTGAAGCTTGAATATGACTTGATCTTCTTTGCTACAAAAGAGATCACTAATATGATATGAAACCGAGTTAGAAAGGTTAGAGAGAAGATATGTATGAGAGTATGTTAGAAAGGGATGAGAAACTACTTGACTTGGCATTGCTATTTATAGCCAAAGTGGACAGGAGTGTCCACGGACCGCGGAACCCTTAAAAGGGTTCCGCCCGTGTACCATTTTGGTACCGCCGGTCTGACGGTCAAGATATCAAATCTTTGCTAAAGTCAACTCTATCTAAGTGAGATTGTGTAAGACATGAAGAGTACAAATCCACACAAAATATCTTAATGAAATCTTCTAATGATTTCCATGATGCATTACATGATGTCATAAGTTGTATTTCTATTTTTAGAAATATGCAAGTACATAAGTAGTGTTTGGTTTTAAGAACCTAACACATTCTAAAAACTACTATCATACATAATGATTAGAGTCATATCAAGATGTTACTAATCATAAATGTAAATGCTTGAATGATGAATATATTGTTTGAAAAAGCTTGTTTTAATATCTATTAAACTTGACAAGCTTTAAGCTTTTATACAAATTAAATTTACTTTTGTCGTTAACAAAACTTAGGTAAAGATCAAAAATATAAATAACGTTTAATGACGATATTTGTATTAACACAAATGTTTAAGCAAGTCTTCCGAATACGTTGTGCGCTCATCTTTTTGGATATACGACCACTGCAACGAATCTTGATGACCAACAATGCGAATCACCACAACATTTTCGTCTTCTATGGTGATACTCCAACCACACCGGTACTTGTTGAGCTAAGTAGACCCTTATTAGTTGATCTTCGCCCTTGAGAAGTCCATTTCTGAGTCTTTGCGTAAATTAAAATTTTGGAATGAGAAACCATAAAGAGTCACAAATAAGTAACAATTCAAATATATCTAATGCAAAATAATGACTTGTTTCTATCCAAACTTGTTGCACACCTGTATTACTGTACCAGGTTCTCAGCAACGCATTATGCGTGGAAAATGATTACTATCAGTTGACAATTTATGTTATAAAAACTAAAAAATTGAAGATCACTGAACTCGAAACTTACAGAGATAATGCCAAGGGAAGGCTGGTTCATATATTACATATTCAACCAACAAAAGCAAATCAATAGGTTGCACCTTCTAATACTTATAAGGTTTTAAAATGTACCTTTTTGAGGGGTCGTTTAAGCCCTTATTTGATCACTTTTGTATCCGTTATTACTTAATATCGTTCCTTTTCACTTTTTAGGTCTCTTGAAGGCAAATTGCTGTAATGGCACTTATTTGGATGAAAAGACGTCGATATACGAAGAAAATGGCCAAAGTCAAGAATCGAGACACTCAAGCTGCTGAAATACAAGGTGACGGCGTCATGCTTAACTGCGATGCCGTCGGAGCACTTCTGTGACGGGACAGTAGCCAAATCGCTTATTTTCAAGTGACGGTGTCAGGCTTTAAAAGAGTAGGCCGTCGCAACTCAGACGGCCTAGATTTGATCCAGACGGCGTCAGAGACCAAAGGGGACGGCGTCACAAGCACAAGGTGACGCCGTCGCAAGACTAACGTGGCCAAGAGGAAACCCTAATGACGGCGACCCGATGGCGTGACAACTCATAAGGTGACGCCGTCGCACTTGTAATATTATATATAGAATCCGAATTTTTTAGTTTTAGTGTGTAGTCTTTTGGAGTAAAAACCTAAACCGAACCAAGGCTGTCTTGTACTGTATTTTAGGGTTCCAAACCCTAACTTACATCAAGATAAGTGTTTTACTTCATTAATTCAATTATGTCTTCAATTATTTGTGTGTATGCTTGCATGTTCTCCATGTCCGGCTAATTTACTTGTGTGTTTGCTTAGGGAATATGAAACTTAATTATTAAATATTGATTGGTTGTCTCTTATCTTAATTGTTAATGATCTAGTAATGCGATAGGTCATTCGTTGTGTAATTAATGCTTGATTAATCTTTGTGAACCTTAGACTATAACACTTAGAGCGGTTGTAGGCTAAACCACCCAAAGAGTGCCTTAGAGTTAGAGTTTATAATTCCTAGAGGTTTTTGTAGACGAGACCCTTTGGTAAGTTCAAAGAGTTAGGGATAAATGCATACCCTACGACTTTAGACACACAACGCGATTAAGAATAAGGACGTGACAATTCAACCATCAATAGGAGATAATTAAGGAGTAATAAAACCTAAGTGAACACATCTTTAAACTATCATACGAGCACACAATAATTAGACATAGACAACATACACCTTAGATTAGATAATTAGATAATTAGAGTAATCGGTAGAAATACCAACCCCCAAGTCCAAACCCCGAGATTCGTACCTTTCCATTTTCTAAAAAACATAAAAAGATAAAAAAATAATCTTCCTCAACCCCAACCTTAGCGTAGTAACTTCTCACTAGCATTCCTATTCCCCTAGAGAACGATATCAATACTCGTGGCTTACCCTAATACTACACTACAACGATTAGGTTCACTGCCTAGGGTGTTATAAAACTTGCTCGAAGAAAAAGAAGTTCCTTTGACCCCGAACGACGCGTGTAGCGTTATCAAATACCTGAAATGCTCGGTTTTTCTTTTTAGCTAATAGACTGTGTTGGTCATGTGTTATTATCTTTTCATCATTCAATTATCTTGAGGTTGACCATAAATTGAGCTCTTTCGTTTAGTCCAATATATAAACATGATACAGTGACACATTATCCTCTTAAGCTTAATTTGCATTTAGCTCATAACTTTACTCAACCAACAGGTTCTTAATTTCGACTTTGAATACATTAGTATTACATATACTTTAACCAAAATGCAATTTTTGTCTTACGAAAAATGCACATTACGCGTAACAAATATTATCAGCACATCATAAAATTAAAATTAAAATTAGATTAGGTGACAAACCTTTTCAGTTTCTTTTGAGATAAGAGCTTTTCATGTGGATACCTTGTTAAGTATTAATGCTTCGACTTGTTTTGGCCAAAGTAGACGCGTCAGCTTGATCGTTGATCCCTGCGTAGAAAAATTAAGCACAGAAATGACCGTATTTTAGTATATCATGAAACTAACATTGGTATAAAACATAAAACATTACATGTTGTTGAGCATTTAGTTATTTTTCTCATAACTTCATAAATAAATTGGTATAAAACTCGTAACCAAGAGCGTATGCCAAGCAAACCATGTATGATATCAAAAATTGGAATAGTCATAGTTATGATGTGCATAGTGAACCTTATTGATATGACCATAGTTTTATGGCATGCTTATTCAAATACAAAAAGTACCACTCTACCACATAACTGTTAATCTCACGGCCAATGGCCCGACTGATTTATTTCCACTTTTTGAAGGGCCAATACTGTTATGATACTGACCCATCTGACCACCATCCCTTGCTGGGGACTGGTTTAAAAATCCAATGAAAATTTACCTGGGTTCGCACTTGGGCAGTGTTGTGCCCAATGGCCTGATTGATGATACTTAAAGCACTCATTGAATATACAAATTAATGGATGATTTTATTTTATAATGTTAGAACTTTATTAAAATTGACTTGTATATATATAACTACCTGAACTGTGTACCAACAATAAATGTTCTTGATTAAGACACATTAGCAAATAATATAGCATGTGAGTACTGTAGATAGAACCATTCAAGAATTGAGATCGTATTAACTTCATCCATTGCATTGAAGAATATTTTCTTTTTTGTTACTTGAGTACTACTTTAGTTGTTCCTTTACATTGACAGATATTAATCTTATTCAAATATAAGGTTACGATATATAAAGTATGACGTGTGCTTACTTATTGCATAACATGTCATAAAGAGTCTTATCATCTGCTCACGCTTGGTGAACATTCCTCTCTTTAATCATGTCCTTATATAATTAGTCCATCTTAATCTGCAACTTTTTCTGTTCCTTTGCAAACCTGAGTTCATTGAGAAAAACACTAAGTCTACTTCAAAATTGTGGCTGCATTTTGAAGAAAAATGTTTGCAGAAACATTCCGTTATCAAAATGCATATTCAGAATTTGCAAGCTGAAATAAACTGACTTGAGAAGTTCATGAGATATGATCAGATTATATATATTAACTTATCAGCATGAATGAAAGCAGAACTCCAGCAGCCAAGACCGTTGTCCACGATGTAATCTTTGAGTTTTTTTAATCTTCGTTAGGTGACCATAAGGCCTTCTTGCACTTCATCTTACTAACACGAAAATCGAGTTTTCTACCACACTATGAGTTCCTATGACCACCTATACAAAAGTGTCTTATGTCATAAGCGTACAGAATGTGAAAAGCAAAACTAATTCAAGTTATAAACTAATATATTGAAATAAAAGTTCGATAAAATCACGTTCTTTAAACAGAAAAAAAAATTCAATCAAATTAACGATTTTCTTTAATTTTTGTCAACAATCACAGCAAAACATAAAATTACCGAAAGCGAATATATACAACGCTTCTTTAGAAACTTCTCTTATGAAAGCTTTCCACAGTAAACGTAACGGGTTTTCGCCAAATAGTCCATAATTAAAAGTTTAAACTCATCTGCTATAAGAATAAATTTGGTTATTACCAGTAGTTGGCGCGGACGAATCTGTAGTAACAGTTTCACTTGACATGTGTAAATCCTAACGAAAGCATTTTGAGAACAGATAATGTTGCCATTTCTTCATGTGCCACACCTATATTATAACCAACAATATATATTAACTGACGACTTTATATGAAAAAAGAGTAACATGCCAATTAGAAAATCCAAAGTTTTTGTCAACAATACTTTGATTAGTTTTAGTATTGAACCTATAAATCGTATAAGTCATCTAACAGCGATATAAGAGTGGCTTTAATTGTTACCCAAAGTTGTGACCTCTGTTTCGCTTGTCACGATAGTGCGTCGTGATGTAAGTTTTATCTTTAATCGAACGCTGAAAAATGATGCTCAGAACTTTGCATTGCAAACTTGTTACACGCATCTGAACCTCCATTGATCACATTGATTGCTAGGACAGGTAGCACCAAGGTCTACATATAAAGACAACAAAGTTAGTAACTAAGTGAACATGCATAAATCAGTTAGAACTGTTGGATCCTGTTGGGGCATGCAACACATAATTAGATTACACAGTGTAAAAACAATAAAAAAGAGAAACATATTGCATAAAACATTATTTTCCAATCAAAGCGGGTGTGATGATCGAGTTAACATTGTCTACAGGTGGCAGTCAACATAAAACACGCATTTTTGGTTGGGTACCAATCATAAGACTAAACAATCTTCGTACGTTCACCACGAAACAGGACACACAATCTTACAACATACATCTCCTGTAACACTATATCTCTTAATAACAGGCACCAAAGTTCAAAGTAGCACAAAGCATTTTCAGCTCAAGTTCCAAGAAAAGAAACCATCAAACTACTCTAAGACTCTAGACCAAATACTAACATTTATGTGTAAAATTTTAATAACCATCAAACCAATTATTAGCATAATCAAACCACGTTAAGAACAATAGTTGCATACCTTCAAGACACATTTTCCTAGATAGTCTGAACCGCATCTCTTAATTCAAGATCTTCATAAATACCTGCAAATAAAAATAAAAATTATAAATCAACAATAAAGTATTTCATTTCGGGTAAATCCGTTATGGTTCACTTTTCTGGTTAATCGTAATTGAACTACAAAACAGCATTAACAAATAAACAATCCAAACCTAAAGCACTCACAATATACACAAATCACATCTCAAACAACAACTTAACAACTGAAGCTAGTATTGAATCAGATCTTAACTAACCATAACAACTGAAGCTAGTATTGAATCAGATCTTAACTAACCATAACAATTGTACAAAATATTGAATCACATCTCATAGTGACGTTTTTTTTATGATCATATCAGTCACATTCTCGAAATTTCAATTGGTTAATGGGTGTTTAGATTTGTGTTGTCGTGGGTGCGTTTTGGAGGTTTTGATGACTAAATTAGTGTGCGTTTGTAGATGAGATGAGATAGAGAAGCTAAATGGAGATGAAGAGAGGCGGTGGAATGAGATGAAGAGAGTCGGTTCGCGTGTCTAGAAGTTTTGAGAGGCGGTGGAATGAGGATTAAACATTTTGTCCATGAACATCAAACCACCAATAGCAATCCACCACATACCCCGTAACCATTAATGCGTCCACTGTAGCTTTCATTAATGCGTCCACTGTAGCTTTTTGTGCAAAAAACTCGTTCCTGCCTTTTAGTATATAGGATAATACCTTCTTATAATACCACTTATAAATGAAAAACTCAATAATATCTTTTGTACTATTTTACTTTGCTTTAATAATAAAAATGGCAAGTTAACTTTTTAATTCTAAAACACGTTTTCAAAACAAGTTAAAGGAGTTAAAGCTAGTCTAATAAATATTGAACCCGTAAGTTTTACGTCAAAGGTCAAACGAAAATCACAATTTCGCAATTATATTTATTTTCCATTATACACCGTTGTCTTGCGCGGGTATTCGTCAAGCAAAACAAATTTGCCTATTCTTGAAAACTTAAAATCTCTTAAAAGTGGGTAAAGTCGATTCCCAAATACTCTTAATTAAAAATGGTAACAACATCCATCACTTGATTAAACAAATTTAATCAGTATAACTAATTCGGTTTAAATGGAAAATTTTAAAATACCCTTGATTAAAAATGGTAGCAACATACATCACTAAATTAATAGTTTAAATACTGTTTAATCCTCAAACTTTTATATTTTTCGTTCAAAACCCATACAGCTTTTTTTCTCGCAATGAATACAGATTAAACTCACAAGTGTTGCATTAGTGTTCTAAATAGCGTGAGGCGTGGCGGCAAGACGACGCCTCAAGTCTGAGAATCCTTTGCAAAGCTTTTGCGTTTCTTAAGACGTGCTTAAAGCGGCAAAAAAATATTTATAGATTTATGTATTTATAATTTTATATAATTTTTTTAATGGCAATTTATTTCCAACAAACAAAACAAATACAAACAAAAGCATTCACTATATAACCAAGATGGTTAAAAATAATGAACCAAGGAAAGAAAACATACAGAGAATACAAAATAAAATTAGACATTGACATAAGACAAATACAACTAAGAAAAACAAATCTATGATGCAACATTAAATAAAGACCACCTGCATCACAAATATATGTATTTGACAAAACAATCATAGCCATAAGAAACATGTTGGACCCACGAGCTATAGATAGTAAATTTAGATCATATTAATCGTACTATATTAGACATTTAGACTACTACTTACTATATAACTATTAGGCCTAAATCTCAAATAGCACAAATTCCAAATACTGGTTCAAAATAGTTATAAAAAAATAAAAAAAATAAAACCTGGTTCAAAAAATGGCGCCACGCCTTACCAAAAGGCGTTCCTTTGCACGCCTTAACCCACGTTCCACGCTATGCCTTAAGCCGACACCAAGGTTCATTTCGCGGCGACGAGGCTACGCCTCGCGCCTTGACGACGCTTTTGCATCGTCTTGGCGCGCCTTTTAAAACACTAAGTACTATTAAGACATTTTTGGTTTCTCCCATCCTATCTAAAGTGGACCACCCTTTAAATAAAAAAACAATCTTAGAAAATTTATTTTTTTTAGTAACGCAAATATGAAACAAAACCCAAGTGTATAAAACTTATAAACATGGAAGCCACCACCAAATAAGGGGTCTTTGTGAGAAAATATCCCGGGGATATTTGAAGGTGTTTCGGTAATTTGTCAAAGGGGTTATAATTGCGTTTTGAAAAAGCGAGGTGGACTTGTTGCCACAAAACTGCGTTTTAAAAGTGATAAAGTGTAGAAAATCGATTATCTCAGCTTCCTATCCAAACACTATCTACTACAGTAACTTCTTGCGTTTTCAAATCTCAATAATCAGATAAGCAGCTTCATAACGCACTCCTAAAGACCCCCTTAAGTTAGTTATCTCCCGAATAGCTTCAAAACTTATATAGGCATTTTGTGGGGCACCCGAAACGTTGTGTCATGTTAGACGACTACGCGGTTACATCTGGACCGTTGCAAAGCATACGTGATGCCACGCGGTGAAATCCCACGAATCTCAATAATTTACCTCTTTTAAGATATTCTCCTTAGTGGGCTTGGGCCTTCTGACGATCACCCAGCCCAATAAGACGAGTGAACCTTTCCAAAATAAAATAAAAACAAATAGTAACGATAATAGATAAATAAAAAGGAAAGTGGACGATGGGACTAGGACAACAGATAATTATCATATCATTAATATTTGACTAATAATATAATATTATGGGGACATGACGATGTATATGGCCGGATGACCCAATAACAGAAAGGCTCAATGGCTAAAAGGCCCAACACTGAAAGGCCTATTTTTCTGGTGGATCATTGACTTGATAACCCGTCTGACACCTAGTCTAGGAGTAGCTTGTCCTGTTATCCCCTTAAGTGTCAAATACAATGTCAGCGACAATGGCAGGAGCAGTGTCAGAGATAGCATTTACTGCACTCACACTCACATTTACTACTTATACCTTTTGGTAAAACTCATACTTACTCTCACGCTAGAGCTTGGTCCTGAGGTCACACCCGAAACAAAGCTAACCCGTTTGTTACATTCATACATGTATCCAAAGGGCTTAGTGGCACCAAGACCGGAAGATATTTGAAACATGTTATCACATCACAAAGAATTACTTCAACAATCTACAATAGTCAATAAACATACGTAAAAGCTAACCACATATATTTTAAGAGACAAATGCATCAATTGCAAATTTTCAGAAAAACATTGCACATACGGACAACTAAATATAGAATGTGATATTTTTTAAGATAAAATGCAATATGCACATATATTTATCTGAGTAGCATGCATATACGATAATGTCCGGAAGCATTAGGTGCGCATATACCACTATTGTCCGGCATCGGTAATTGTCACATTAATACATCAAAGAAAACATTAATGTCACATACTCACACATTACATTTTACTCACACATTACTATCATATCACTATATATATTTTTTTCTGTCATAGTTCTAGCGTCACACTAACCACTTTACTGTCAACCCAAATCTACGCGTAGACATCCTTAAAAAATATAAAATCTAGAAATGTGTGGGGATGCCAACCCCTCCCACCCATGCGCACGCCAAACCACCCCCGACCCAAGTTTATGTTGACGGTAACCAATTAACCACGCCTCACCACACCGCAACTAATACATACCATGTGTTCTCAATGTTCCGGGACATGAAACATAATTAGAGAGATCATAAGTAAAAATACAAGCCATTATATAGTTCTGTCTACGGTTTGCTTGGTCTACGTTCATATCGACTATGCCCAAAGTACCCATTTCTAAAGGGAAATAATTTGTACATTTTTTTTAGGGGTGAGTTTAATGCAGAATAATTTTTATCTAAAGAACAAATCATGCAATCTCATCCATTCATTTTCTCCATCAAATAAAAAAAATACATTTTTTACTTTTGTTTTAAAACAACGTATCTTATAAACGGTAAACTTTCAAGCTACGAAAAATACATCATCGCGACGAGAATTAAATTATCTTTCTATAGATATGCACTTCTATATACTTTCGACGGATTTTTTTTTTCAAAATTTCCGCCCAGTAAAATCACATGTGATTTCACAAGCTACATGTGATTTTTAAAGTAATAAATCACACGTGATTTTCCGAATCATATGTGATTCATCTGGGCAAAAATTTTGAAAAAAAAATCGTCGAAAGTATATTGAAGTGCAAATCTATATAAAGAGAATTTAATTCTCGTCACGACGGTATAATTAGTTTCGCGTAACAATTAACGGTTTGTGAGATATTTTAATTTTAAGAAAATAGATGAAAATGAGTTTTTTTTATTTGATAAGAAAAATGAATGGCTGAGATCGCATGGTTTGTTCTTCAGAAAAAAAATTGTTCTGCATTAAACTTTTCTCATTATAACACTTAATTATATACATTAAACTGTTTTACTCTGTGTGTATACATTGTCTTAATCAGTTGTACACATAAATATGTAAATCAAAACATAATGTGTGCAATAATCTCTCATTTCATAACATAAGATAATCTCTCATTTCATAAACATAACATAATATAATATCTGCAAAAATCTCAATAACAAATTAATAAATTGTCTCAATGACTTCATCTTTCTACTTCATATCGATAAGAATAATTAAACAAAAGTATGAGACACAAGATTCGAATATCTATGTTTTTTATTTTGTGTACCACTAGGCACTAGCTACATTGTGATTCTTCTAGTTTGCATGTAACTTAACACACACTGCCAAGTACCAGCACACACTCTATTGAATATCAACCGTCCATTTATCACCCAATATCTAAATCAACGGCTACAAGACTATAAAAGTGGAAACACATGGACACTTATCTCAGCCTCGGAACCGAACCTAAACCAACTAAAAAGGTAAAGAAAACATTTCTCAATGTTGATCAGCTTTGTCTAAAGAAAAAAACAACCCATCTTATCGGTAATCATATTTAGTAAGAAAAAAGTGTGTTAAAGACTTTAAAGTAGTGACAGAAAATTAAAGAACCATTTACATGTAAATGTGTGTGTTAACAAGAATGAAGATTAACTGAGGTAATTTTTTATTTATTTAGTATAGTAGTAATAATCTTAACAGCCCCTTAAAAGAGCATCTTGTTCACAATGTTTACAAAACACTTGTAAGTATTATCTTAAAGATGGGGCTGTTTCTTGGCACATATTGGCTTCATTTGTGTTGGTAGCTTTAGTTCAGTTACTATGCTGTAGCTCTTTCTTGGATTAGTAATTAGACATTACTATTAGTTTTTCTTTCCATTTATGGTAAAATATTCAAGATTGTTTGCATGCAGATGTTTTCTTGGGGGTGAGGTGTAAATTTGACCCACATCTTGTTTGCATGTGTTTGATCATAGTGTGAAAGTGTTTTTTTTTTAGAATATAGTTAGAAATAAATTGGTTATTATAATATAATCTGAATTAGGATAAGATAAGCCTTTATATGTCTTTAATGTTGGAAAATGCGTAATAGTGAGTGTTTCAATTCTGTTTTGTTAGTGATTTTTGTGTCATATTTTATGTGATTGTGATTTACTTGGGATCAAATGGCTTATTCAAGTTTAGCTTAAAGACGAGTTGGGAGGTGCGGAGTGAACAATCGTTTTAGCTAACTTGATACCTCCACTCCCAAATCCAACATCTTTTTGATGTGTCACATTATATCAAAGGAGTTATTGACTGTTTAAGCCGTCATATGTGACCTTTAATTGCTAATAACCATCTCTTGTTTAGGAAAAGTATGTAAAAGAAATGTAGATTGCAATTTTGCAATCACAAGAGCACAATTTGTCCAAAATTGGTCATTCTCGCAAAGTCAATGACTTTTGTGAGATGTTATGTCTTGTCTCTTATTGGATGATTGTCGGTTTACAGGTTTCTTGCAAACTACATTATAGGCGATTAGACCGTAAATGAACTTTGTAATAGAAAGGTATAACTCAGTTCAAGGAGATTGAGATGTTGGAACGACAAATTATGTTCAAGCAGTTGCAAGAACTGCAGAGGAAAAAGAGACTGCAAGAATTAAACGATGGCAAACAAAAAATTATTGATCAAATATCTCTAGCGCGTAATAAGTCGTCTTCTGGGGCTCAACCTGGACTTCAAAATAACGGTATAACAGTTCGTGACCCATCCCAAATGTTTAAGTTTGGTGATACGGATTTGGTTCAGGGTCAAAATCAGGTTCTGCAGTCGGTGGGTCTTGCATCTGCAAGTTTGTTGACTAAGAACGAAAGTCAACAAGCAGGGACCTTTAGTAAATCTTTTAATGATGGTCAATTCAAAGCTTCTTCCAGTCAGGATGCGGTTACTTTGGATCCACTGAAACATAAGATTTTGTTCAGTATGGAAGGTAACAGTCGGGGAACCATAAGCTTTAAGAAAACAGAAAAATCAAGTGAATTACCTTCTCTTCAAAGTGGAAGTTTAAGTGCTCTTACACATTCGGCTGCTGCAGAAGCTTCAAGTAGTAATTCTCGTTTGCCATACTATGGTTTGAGGTTTTCCCCTTCAAGTGAAAGACCACATGTGAATAGTTTTGACTCAGCTAGTTCACCATACTTTGGTTCACAATCTCCGATAGTTTCAGAGGAGAAAGTAGTTGGTCAACAATTTTCAACTTCTGAGGCTAAGCCGCATTTTATGACCTCAGGGGTGACACAACAGGCTGCTTCTTCAACGCATTTACCGAATACATGGGCGGATGTACCTGCGCAGCTAAACTTTTCTGGCATGGGTTCTTGTGAGCCTAGTATAAGGGCATCAATAAAGAATGGAAGTGTAAATTACGATAATAAGATCTCTCAAGGAACATCACTTTCCCATCTGAAACCTGCTCATGGAAATTATATAAACTTTTCCATCTCATCTCAACCTCGTCAAGATAAAGCTCCCTCCTCGTTAAAGAATCACAAGGCCTCAAAAACCGAGTATGATGCAACAGTTGGAAATAGTTCTTTGGTGCAAGTGGCTAGCACTGGTCAATCTGGGAGTGTTGGCCCAATTACTAAGACTGATAAGGGGGTTCTTGCGCTTTCATCTTCCATTTATTCGCCGAAATTCAATGTGACTAACCAAAATAAGGCTGTTTTAAAATCAAAGAAGAGAAAATTTGGTATTTTTGAATGCTTACCATGGCACAGAGAAGTGACCAAAGGTTACTCAAGGCTTCATAATATAATAAGGTGTGTAACAGATTATAGTAAATATAGCTTAAATTCAGACTAGAGATCCTGTTTATAATAGAAAGAGTTAATTTTAAGTGTACCTAATATTCGACTACTATATCTTGCAGCTGTACTGAATGGGAGTGGGCACGTTCTTTGGGGCGGCTATCTGAAATGGTGTGTTATTGTTGGGTAGTTTTGCATATATAATTGTAATTATTTCAACAAATATAATGATGCAGGTATTTGAATAGTTGACCTTAACGTTTCACTCCTATAATGTTATTTGTAGTTGAAAGAAGAGGCTGAAGAAGTAGCAGGCTCACTTTGGACAGTTCGCCTGAAAAGAAGACTTAGCTTAACCACGCAGCTAATGCAACTATTATTTCGTCCTGCCCCAGCCGTAGTTCTCTCAGATGATGCTACTGCACATTGTGAGACCATGATATTCTATGCTGCTAAATTATCACTCGGTGATGCATGTAGCTTATCCTCGTAAGAACTAGTCTTCCTAACTTCATTTTATCTGTGTAGGGGTGAGCAAAACCGACCGACTCCCGAATCCCGTCCCGATCCCGAGTCCCGAATCATGTCCCGAAACCGAACGATCTCAAACGGGTCGGGACTCGGTTTGTGTTTTCCGTTTAGTCGGGATTCGGGCTTGTCGGGGTCGGGTCAGGACGGGCCGAAAACCAAAAAACAACAAACAAAACCGATCAAACCGAGCGATCCCGTCCCGTCCCGATTATCCCGAAACCGAACCGAGTTTAATCGGGTCGGGACTCGGTTTGTGTTTGCCGGCTTGTCGGGATTCGGGTCACGCCGGGTCGGGAGCGGCCCGATGCTCAGCCCTAATTCTGTGTATATTCTTTATCAGGGCATCATTTATTCATTTTAAATTTTACAATTTTTTATTTGGACTTTACTTCCAGAGCATCAGGTAAAAACATGACTTCTGAAAGCAGCCATGACCAGGGTCTTTCTAAAACTCTACAACAGTTCATTAATAGGAAAAAGAGTCTAGAAGACGAGTTATCAAGGTTTGAGAAAGGAGAGTTGTCGATTCTGGGAGTAAGCATGGATTTCCAAGACTTGGAGAAGTTTTCAATGGTCAACCGTTTTGCCAAACGCCATATTAGAGGGCCAATGATTACTGATACATCATCTGGTGTTGTTACTGCTATGCCGAAACTACATCCTCAGAAATATGTTAAAACTAATAAGATGCCCAAGACGATACCAGACTGGCAAAATTGTCTTTCTCTATGAATTCTATACACTCCGTTCTCTACCCTTATGTATCCTCCATCCTAGTCTACATATTAGTCTAACTATACTCTAGCTTATCATTTGAACTAAACCAACTTTGACCCTGTATATAATGGTTTTTGTGCATATTAATGAAATGCTAGAGAAATTTTGGTAGTTGCTGAATCTTTTTATACATGCTTAAAAAGTTTAAACGTATTTCAGTTTCTTTTCCTTTTGAGCTGGCATCTTGATAAGACCTTGTAATTTCAAGAAAGCTGCTAGAATTCCAAAAAGATTCTGTATTTCTTCTAACCCCTTTATGCGAGAAAGCATAAACAAGTTTCTAATCTTGCAAACCTTGTTTTTTCTCAAGTCCACCATCTTTATTTGGTTTTTTGATATTGTGGGGCAGAGTGAAAATGAATTTGGGATATCTCTGAAGCTTATGACATTCGGTGTTAATACTACTAATATAGCTTGTTATTTATAGAAAGTGGTACATTGATCATGTAGTTCTTATGAATAATGTAAATTGCTAAATAACACAAAAGAAGGATTTGTTGAATGTTATGCATGTCCTTGAGATTTTCTATACCAGAATTGATTCAAAAAGGGCAATATAACTTGTCAGGTGGTCCACATTGGGATATGGGTGTTGATACTCACATTATTTTTTTTATACTTACACCACAATTGTGCATTACTGTTTTGTACAGTCTGCATTACAGTGTTGTACAGTGTGGTGTAAATATAAGAAAAAATGGTGTGAGTATTAGGATATGGTCATTGTAATACAAAAGTTTAGTAGCTTGCCTTCCTTAACCATTGACTGCCTCAACTTGGGGACAATACTATAATTAGTAATCAAGTTGGATGGAAAATGATGTGTATATAATAGAAGTGTTCTTATTTGTGGGCTTGTGGGGCAAAAGCTTTGGCTTTTATACAAACATGGGAAGAAAGATTTGCTGACATAGGATTGGAGAAACAAACCTTGTCATCACTACTGTTTGCCATGTCAGCTGGAATAGTCTATCGGGGGCCCAACTTTTCTATTTGTGGGCCTAGAAACCATCTTGTTTATGCTCATATGGCTCAATCAATAGCCGGCCTGTTGTGACTTTTGGAAGGTTTGATCATGTCCAATTTAGAGATATGGCCCTCTTGAAGAAGCCCCAGTGGATTGTATGGTGAGAACAGAGAACATAGATAAATATTAACTTAAGACAATGACTTCTCAAAGACAAACACTTTGTTACCAATAGGATGTTAAACAAGGAATCTAACAATACGGCAGCTCCGAAATCATATGTATATTACAAAACTAGAAGAGTAGGAGTCGCTATCTAGTTTCCAAGTTATAGAACTTATCAGTTTGCCAAATGTTACAAAAGCTTTTTGGCTTCTCTATTATATTGAAAAAGAATATTAACTTTTCGAAGAACAAGCAATTTTAGGGGGAAAACAAGAACAGTGGTCCTTTGCTTTTACAACTCCCACCAACTTGTTCCATATTGCTTATATTTCTTAAATTATACACACTGCCTATGCTACTGACCGATATATCACATGAGCTATCAGCATTAAAGATATGTCATGATTATTTTATATATGAGAAAAATACTTTAACTATTCTATTACTATCACACAGAGAACGAAAGAGTATTTTAGTATTGATGTTGACTCGCTATATAATCTAAGTATCATATATCCCTTTTGAAAGAACTATGCAGGAAACAAAGCCTGGTATTTGTCAAGTTTTTTTTTTGTCATTATGCTACGAACAGCATGCCTTACAACACACAAAAGGAGCAAAACAAAATTTATGAGACTCAAGCTAAGTTAAAGATTATCGAATCAAAGCTATGTTATACCTTGAAGCATCAAAACTAGAAAAATTAATTGCACAAAACAGAAAAAAAACGACAATAGTTACATCTTTGGTGTCTCAGCCATGCCTGTCTATAAAAGACACAAAAATATTATCAAGTAACTACCAACACAAAGATATGGAACATACTGCTCATGTTATAGTCATACCTTATCCAGCACAAGGCCATGTCATTCCTCTGATGGAACTTGCTCAACAGTTGGTTATGAATGGTGTCAAAGTTACCTTTATAAACACAGAAGTGAATCACAAACTGGTCACAGCTACCTGGTCAGAAAAGGGTCTGATGCAAATGGTTTCGATCCCAGATGGGCTTGAACCATGGGAAGACAGGAGTGACCTTGCTAAGCTAGCGGAATCAATAGTCCAAACTATGCCTGGAAAGCTAGAAGAGCTTATAAACAAAATTAACAAAGAAGACGATAACAAAGTCACTTGTGTCCTTGCTGATAATTGCATGGGTTGGTCCATGCATGTAGCTGAAAAAATGGGAATTCGCAGGGCTACTTTTTGGCCTGCCTCAACTGCTACATTGGCTTACATTTTGAGCTTACAGAAGCTAATTGATGACGGAATTATAGACGATTGCGGTGAGATGATTGTGACTCTTTTTCCTATTTCATTAAAGTATGATTCTAATGGTGTGTTGGGGATTGCTTCATACAAACTGCTTTTGTGCTTATTCAATACATGTTATGTTACTCAAAGATAATCATATAAGCAGCCTGGATAAGCAATGCCAAACACCCTTAAGACTATCCTTTGTATAAAAATGCAATAATTAGATAAATAGTTTTACTAAGCCATCTCAAAGGCCCCTCTAAATGACAAGATAGTCTTTGGGATTGCTTATTTATGTGATTATCAGCATGTTTAAGCATATAAACACTGTTTGGATAGAACAACTTATGAGTTCTAATGCTTATTTTAGAGTTTTTTAGCCCTTAATAAATAAGCAGTTTGGTAACTGCTTATCTAATATGCAATGTCCAAAACACAAAAACACCCCCTAATATTAGTCTAACTTATCTTTCAATATTGTTTCAGGGATTCCTCTAAACGATAAGATGATTCACCTATCACCATCCATGCCACCCGTAAAACCATCAAACCTCGCATGGGCATGTATTGGTGACGTGGCCACAAAAAAAATCATATTCGATGCCACGATAGACGTAGTCAAGGCAGTCACAGTGGCAGAATGGATATTATGCAACTCATGTGATCATCTTGAGCCTGCAGCCTTCACCCATTTTCCACAGTTGGCACCAATTGGCCCGTTATTAGCTAGCAACCGTTTAGCAGAACAAGCAGGCCACTTCTGGCAAGAAGACTCGACCTGCTTAACATGGTTAGATACTCAAGCACCAGGCTCAGTCATCTATATAGCATTTGGAAGCTTCACTATCATTGACCAGACACAATTCGAAGAGTTAGCACTTGGTCTAGAACTAACCAACAGACCATTCTTATGGGTGGTCAGGCCAGGTATAACCAAGGAGACTATAGCCACGTACCCAGATGGGTTCATGGACAGGATTCAATCTCGAGGCAAAATTGTGAACTGGGCCCCTCAACAGAAGGTGTTGGCTCACCCTTCAGTTGCTTGTTTCTTGAGTCATTGTGGTTGGAACTCGACTCTTGAAGGAGTTAATAATGGAGTCCCTTTTATGTGTTGGCCTTATTTTGCTGATCAGTTTCATAATGAAAGCTTCATTTGTGACATATGGAAGAACGGGTTGGCGTTTAATAAGAACAAAGAAAGAATTATAACACAAGGTGAAATCGAAAACAAAGTGAATATGCTGCTTAGCGAAGGGACGTTTAAAGAGAAGGCACTGGCTCTAAAAGAAAAGGTTACGAGTAGTATCAGAAAAGGTGGAAGCTCGAAAAAGAACTTGACCGCTTTCATTGAATGGATTTATGAGAAAGAAAGTGATTCGGAATAAGGCTAGGGGATTCGACATATACAAAGACTTTGATTGTATTTCATTTCGTGTTTAACGTTACATTCCGAGGTTAAAATTCCGTTATACTTTTCTCGAATCATATAATTTCTTAGCTTGTTTTTCTTGAATTTCCAAAATGTAAAGGGTGTTTGGTATTGCATTTTGAACTATTGGGGTGTTTGATATTGCGTTTCGAGCTAGTGTTTGTCAAGATGAAACTGATATAATTACCTAAGGTTCGTCAAATAATTCATTTGCTAGATGAGCAATTATTATCAGACTTGGTATGGTAACTAGTAAAAACACATAAGAACATTATTCCCTAAAACTTCGATGCGCCTGCAGTTTTGAAGTTTTAGTGATTGCACCTGCGAGTTGGACAAACCACAGTCACGGTTTTTGCTATCTACTTAACAACACCAAATGAAACCTTAATAAGTTAACACAAAATGTAACATACAAGCAAAGTTATAAACTAACTAATGTGGAGGTACCATAAAACAGGCATTAAAAATTTAACGAATACATGGGTGGATGTACCTGTGAAACAAAAATTTTCTGGCATGGGATCTTGTGAGCATTACATTAACTTTCCATCTCATCTCAACATCGTTAAAGAATCACAAGGCCTCTAAAACCGAGTATGATGTGCGGTTGGTATAGTTCTTTGGTTCATCACATGGCTTGCACTGGTCAATCACCATTGATAAGGCTGCTCTTGCGCAATCTTCTTCCATTGATTTGCAGAAATTAGACGTGACTAACCAAACTATGGTTGTTTCAAAATCAAAGAACGAAGAGAAACCTTTACTACAGGTCTATAGCATAAAGAAGTGACTGAAGGTTATTTAAGGCTTCATAATATGAAGTGTGTAATGGGTAACAGTAAATATAGCTAAAATTCAGTAACTAAAGATCCTGTTTACCAGAGAAATAGTTAATTGACCCTTAAGTGTACCTAAACTTTGACAACGATATCCTTCAGCGCTGCTGAGCGGGAGTGGGATCAGAAGCTTATAAGGTATGGTGTTGAATACTACCACCATAGTTTTTTTTTTTTTTAATTCGGCTGGGTGTTGTGAACGATAATCTTACTCTTATTGCTTCATATGTAATTATTATCAGACGAAGGACCAAACTCGTCAATTAGAAACATAATAACTGAAATACAGTTTTGGGATGATAGCATCGAATAGAAACATATATATATGCATGTATCGAATATAATGATTTAGAAGGTTAATAGACAAATACTTATTCATTTCACTTTACATTTGCAATCTACATATATTGATCTAGAGTTTGGGACAACAATTGGCATCAAGAGCATAGGATTAACACTTCGTTTTTGATTACAAAGATATTCATACGCAAGAAAAACCCAAGGAGAAACACGCAGAAAACATTTGTTTTCATACGCTAGAAAACAACCATTTTTCATACAAGGAAGGTTCTGTTTTCAAAAGGATTTTGTTTTCTCTTTACTTCCAAGAGAAACAAACGTGAATAAGCATACGTAGAAGATAGTGCACGATCGTTTACGTAGAGGATTGCAAACGTTTACACCAAACGGATTGGTGGGGAAACCTTGTTGGCGACAACATAGGGAAGGAAGTAAATTCATACACTTTGTTCGGGATAGAGAGCGAGTGGGCAAATACTTTGAGAAAACCGGTTATACTCAAACTCAAAGTAGAAGAATACGCAGGAAACAAGCTGGGAAAACGTTGTTGTGGAAAGAAATACGTACGTAATAAGGCAAAGAAGAAGGAGTACTCGGTTTATGTGGAGTAGTGTCGGGACGACACAAAGAATAACAACAACGTGAAGAGGATCAGAAGCAAAACTTTTGCTTCGGAGAATTGGTTACCATCTCGGTACCATTTTGTACGTGGGAAGTTGATTTCGAAGTATAGATATCAATAACGTACAAGGGAAAAGAAAGTAGACGTGAAGAGGATCAGAAGCAAAACTTTTGCTTCGGAGAATTGGTTACCATCTCGGTACCATTTTGTACGTGGGAAGTTGATTTCGGAGTATAGATATCAATAACGTACAAGGGAAAAGAAAGTAGACGTGTGTAGTGTGGAGGAACAAAAAAAACAAATCATCTATTTCGAAAAAATCAATTCGAATAGAAACATTTGTTTGGGGCTCGTTGGGAAGAAATCATTTCGACACAAGTTTAATTCGAACCCTTACTTGAAGATAAGTCGAGAGAATTTTTGGTCGAAGCAAGAAGAGGCCGAAACTAATTGTGAAAGAAATTTCGAAGAAAAAACTTGGTGTTTGTCAATTCGAAGGGTACAAATTCGAACAAGGAAGAACATCAACGGTTACAACGAGACAAAGAAAAAGGGAACCAAAGGGAACGTTGGTAAACAATCTTACTAACGAAACCAAAGAGAATACACTAGTATTCATCGCATCGACAAGGTCACAAGTTAAACCTTTTCTGGATTTCATTATATTTAGATTAGTATAGAATAGTATAGAATATCTTATTTCATACTATTAGGAAATCCCGAAAACTATTTTATGATCCCGTATTATTAGGATTCCCGGAAGATTAGATATTCCATAGGAATACCACACTAGGAAGGATAAATCCCATTAAATTAGAAAAGTGAAGATACTAAGCACTTTAAAGATGACAACCGACGATATAGCAACCAGATCAACAACAACAAAACCCGTAACACCTATTGCACAATATCAATGCCCTAAGTTGAAAACCACAAACTACACAGTTTGGGCTATATAAATTAAGGTTATACTAGAGGCACATGGCTTATGGAAAGCAATAGAACCAAAGATAAATACACAAGCTGATGATAAGAAGGATAAGGCAACGACTGCCTTCCTATATCAAGCGCTGACGGAAGATGTGATCTTACAAGTAGCGGGTTGAAGACGGCAAAGGATTTATGGGATTCGCTAAAGAAAAGACACGTTGGAGAAGATAGAGTGCAGAAAGCAAGGTTACAATCATTGATGATTGGGTTTAACTATCTTCAAATGAAAGAAGATGAGACGGTGGATGCATTTGCGGCTAAACTAAACGGCTATGCCACGAAGGCAAAAGAATTAGGGAAAACTTTGGATGAATCACTTTTAGTTCAAAAACTATTAGACTCCACACGAGATAGGTTCATTAGGATAGTAGCATCCATAGAACAAACAAGCGATCTCGACAAAATCACTTTAGATGAGATCATTGGAAGACTCAAGGCATTTGAGGAAAGGATAAAACTCCGGAAAGGAGGACAAGTAGAAAGCCAGGAAAACCTATTATTCGCACATGGCGAACACTCAGGAAATAGGAAACGTTTTTACAAACATGGAGGGAAATCAAATTTCTCACGAGGGAACTGGCAGAATAAAAATAGAAATAACTCACAAGGAGGGAACTCTAGTTATAAAGAGAGTTCGGATAAGAATAAAAACGAGTGGGATGTGAGTAAGGTAAAATGCTACAGGTGTCATAAAATCGGACATCTTAAAAGGAATTGTAGAGGAAAACTAGCAACTCAGGAACAATCAAACCTTATTTTAGAAGACGATGAACCATCACTATTAATGACTATGCACGAAACTGAACACAAGGAAGTGTTGTTGAATGAAGAACAAATTCAACCAAAGAAATATGCTACAGCGGACGCAAGCATATGGTATTTAGATAATGGTGCAAGTAACCATATGACGGTAATAAAGAGTCATTTTAGGGATATTGATGAAAGCGTAATAGGTCGAGTACGTTTTGGAGATGGATCGTATGTACAGATAATGGGTAGAGGGTCTATACTGTTAGGTTGTAAGAACCAGGAACAGAAGGTAGTATCGGAAGTATACTACATACCAAACCTCAAGAGCAACATACTTAGTCTAGGACAACTTACGGAAATAGGTTGTAAGGTCATTATGGACCGGAACAAGTTGACTTTGTATGATAAGAACAAGAAGTTGTTAATAAAAGTAGAAAGATCTAAGAATCGACTTTACAAGATTCAGTTACAGATAGAAGCACCAATATGTCTCTTAGCAAATATAGATAACCAAGCATGGTTATGGCATGCTAGATTAGGTCATCTGAACTTTGACGATATAAACAAGATGACTAGGAAAGGTCTAGTAGAAGGAATTCCAAGGATAAATCATGCATGGCATATTTGTGACGCATGTTTATTAGGAAAACACACCATTTCCAAACCAAGCTAAATTCAGATCAAAGAACCCGTTGGACTTAGTATATGGAGACCTTTGCGGTCCTATAAGTCCAGCAACGCACTCAGGCTAGAAACTCATTTTCTTGTTAGTGGACGATTGTACACGTTTTATGTGGGCCTACTTTCTGACATCGAAAGATGAGGCATTTAGTACATTCAAGGAATTTAGACAGAAGATCGAAATGGAGATGAAATTGAAAATAAGGATGCTAAGAACGGATAGAGGTGGTGAATTCATATCAAATGAATTCACAAGGTAATGTAAGGAAAACGGAATAGCACGACAGTTGACAACACCGTACTCCCCACAACAGAATGGAGTAGTGGAGAAAAGGAATAGGACAGTGTTATCAACTACAAGGAGTATGATGAAAGCAATGAAGTTACCCTTAACTTTTGGTGGAAGCGATTAAACATGCTATTTACATACTCAATAGGGTACCTACGAGGGCCCTGATAGATAAAACTCCATATGAGGCACTCTACAACAGAAAACCGAATTTGGAAAACCTAAGAATATTCGGATGCACAGTTTATGCAAAGATAACGATACCTCACTTAAAGAAGCTGGACGACAGAAGCATACCATTGATTTACTTAGGAGTAGAGGAAGGATCAAAAGCATGTAGGTTATATGATCCAATAGCCAAGAAGAAACATGTTAGTAGGGACGTAAAATTTATGGAAACAAAACCATGGGATTGGAATAAAGATGAAGAAGTTACGAGCACACAAGACACATTTTGGGCTAGTTTTGTGGTAGACGGAGTTGGCAATGAAAACCTTACACCAGTGAACACAGAAAACGAGGACAACACGTATCATGAACAAGATCAGAATCCTGATCCAGTTTCACCAATCACACCACCGACATATAATTACGACCCACACTCAGAAGAGGAAGAAGAAGCTACTACTAGTTCTGTAGAGAACTCAAGAGATAGATTTGATGATACACCCGTACGTAAATACAGAAACATGTCGGAAATATACAGGCATGCACGTAGAGTTGAACCATAAAGTTTGTTATTTACGGAAGAAGAACCCCGTAATTACAAGGAAGCATCAACAGACGAGAAATGGATTGAGGCCATGGAGATTGAATTGGATTCAATCAACAAGAATAATACATGGACTCTTACTACATTGCCAGAAAATCAAAAGGCAATAGGACTCAAATGGGTTTACAAGACCAAGAGGGATGCAAAAGGAAATATCATCAAGTACAAAGCAAGGTTAGTGGCAAAAGGTTATGTACAAGAACAAGGAATAGACTTCGATGAAGTATTTGCACTGATTGCTCGGATAGAGACAGTTCGGTTGATATTAGCATTAGCGGCATATCATGGATGGCAAGTACATCATTTAGATGTAAAATCGGCATTTTTACATGGAGATTTAAAGGAAGAAGTCTACGTTACACAACCTGAAGGATTTATTCAACAAGGAAACTGATGCGTGCAAAACAGTCAAGCTAAATCACTCAAGCCTGCCACTTGTGAATGGCAGACCGTAATCAGCTTAAAACTGCTCAAGCACGAATGCAATGAAGATCGAGGAGAATATAGTGTTTCCCCAGGTCGTTATGTCCCACGGAGGATGAATTGGTGTTTAAACAACTTCAGATGATAGAATGATCACTAAGGATAGTGATCAGTAAGTTTTTGATGGAAAATTACCTAAAGAAAAGATTTACAAATTACAGCGACTTAAATGCAAATTAAGAAAATTAAAAAGTTAAAATATATTAAATAAACGCTATCACTATTTTTACAGATCGATGAACGTTTATTTTATAAAACAAAATAACTTAAATAAAATATATTAACTAAAACGTAATCCTAAATTATCTAGAAACGTGGTTTAAAATGAAAACGAGCGTTACGTTTAAAAATTACGCTGGAGCGCAAGCAAAAACGTAAAATTTATGAAATAAAAGGCCTATGAATGTAAAACTAATTTTCCCACGTACTACATGACAAAAGAAAATTTTAGGAAAAAGCCGGGTATTTTTCTGACTTTTATTTTATTTATTACAATTTAAAAACTAATTTAAACAAATTAAATAATTAAAAATACTAAACTGCTTTAGAAAAATACGAGAAAATCACAGAAACTACTTTGATTATCACTGGTCCTAGGAAAAATAAGAAAGCTTGGTGTTGCTTTTGAAAATAAGCACGAAATAAGCCAAGAATGGCTTATAAGCAAAACTGCCCAAGTTCCCTTATATATTAAGTGTTGCAAAGTTTGACAAGAAAGACCCAAGGGCGCTATTGGTACAGGTACACAACATATCACTCTCATCCAAGGGAGAGGTCTCAGGTTCGACCCCTGCCTCTCCCTTTTTGCACAATTATTTTTTTTTGAAATTTTCTTTTTTGAAACTTGTTAAGCACATTTAAATAAGCAAATTATATAACTAAGACTTATTATAAAAACTACAAATAAGCTCAGATTTGAGCTTATAATCTTAACAATGGCTTAATTTTGGAAATAAGCACAAGGATAAGCAAGGTGGCTTAATAAGCTAACGAATTGAGAAAAAGGAAATTGGAAATAAGTTAAACACTGAAATTAAGCTAATGTTGCAACTGAAAAGGGCATTAAGACTTAAAAATAAGCACTGAATAAGCAACATGAACCAAATAAGCAACTCAGTGCTTGAATAACCAAACAGGTTATGGGACAACTTTGAAGGCTAATTTGTGCTATTGTAATAAGCTTGGAACTAAAAAAGAACTATGCAACTATCAAGTTAACTAGCTGAGCTATCTAAAAATCTAAAATACTAAGCTTAGCTTACACTAATAAGCTTGGTAGAAGCTTTTGAAAAACTGGTAAAACCACTGATGAACTAAGTATTTGTTAAAATGGACAAACCAAAAAGCTTATTGCAGGCTTATCAAATAAGCTATTAAGGTGAAAACAAGAACTAGACTAAAGAGACAGCTAGGTGGGCTATTCAAAAAGCTAAATTGCAAAAGCTAAAGACCACTAATAAGCTCTCTGTGAGCTTGTTAGATGGACTAGCAACACTGTGAGCAGGGGAGCTTTGCAGATAAGGGGTCCAAAAGAAGCTACAAAATAAGCTATCTATGAGCTAATTTTATTAAAACTAGTATTTTTATATTTTTATTTAGCAGCTAAATATTATTTTCCCAAAAGGAATTAAGCTAAAACTTAGTATTAAACACACAATAAAATTCTAAGTTTTATTCAAAAATGGGTATTTGGAAAATTTGACTTTTTAAGAAAACTACAAGTTTGACTTTATTGAACTTAGGACTGATTTCTTGACTAATTATGTTATTATAAGCTATGATAAAGTGAAATTAAGCTATTGTATCAAGTTTTATGCTACTTTGATGAAAATTGCCATTTGAAATCTCAACAGTTGAAACAAATTGAGATTAGAAGCTATGTTGACTTTTTATTAAACTAGAACTAGATTTTATGCTTAAAATAAACTATGATGAACTAATGTAACAAGTATCAACCTCAAATAACAACTCAAACAACCTTAGATGCAGTAAACAAAGCAAATCCAAACAGTACATAAAAAGAGAATTTTAACTTACAAATGATCAAGCTCATGTGCAGCTTATCACAGAACCAAACCAACCTATTCTAAACCCATATCCACCCATGAAACAGCTCTGCATCAACCCAAATCATTTCCAACCTGTTTGACCAATTTTGTCTCCACAGTTGACTTTTGTTCACCTTCAATGGAACTTGATTGAACTGATTTTTTAAGCTTACAAAAATCTTTGAAAAGCTTAAATATGCTAATTGGAGTTGAGAAACAAACTATATAAAACTTGGGGATCAGAATTTGAAATGAAAATTTTCCACAGTACCCTTTAAATTTGGAACTTAAATAAAACTTGTATTGATGTTCACAAACACATTACACTGAAACTTTAACATAAATTTGATACTAGGACACTGAAATTACAACATTTAAATTAAACTACAACATTTATAAAAAAAACGACATTAAGAAAAAATTAAGAAAACTAGCTACTGCTTCCTTTCTTCTTCTCTTCCCCTTTTTATACTTCCAATGGCTTCCACGTGGCCTCTTGAGCAAATCCCACCTCTTTTCCTGACCAATGGGAGACTTTTGTGAGTTTTGGCCAAAATGTCAATTTTGGCGGGAAATTCTGGTTTTGACCTGTGGGCTCAGAACTAGCAACTAGGGGGGGGGGGTGGAGTGTAGGTATGATGAGTGTGGAGTGAGGGGATAAGGGATAAGGTGTTGGGAGATGGAATTGGAGAGTTGCAGAGGAATCAGGCAAGTGGTAGTGGGAAGCAGGAGGTGGAGGGAAACAGGTTTGTTTGGTTTTGTTTACCAGGGGTCCAAAAGAGAGAAAGGGTCAAAAGGTTAAAATGGGGGGAGGTCAAAATAGGTTTTGACAAGGCATAGTTATATTAATGACAAGGGCTTATTTGTAACTCTTCCAAACTTGATGGGCCATTCTTGCCATTTTCTCAAAGTTATCACAAGGATCACTTTTGCCAAGTTCCAATAGTACAAGGACCAATTTTGACATTTTCAAATTCTCCAAAGACCAAACTTGCCAAATTTCAAAGTTCAGGGACTAAAGTTGTAATTTTGTAAATTTGAATCTCAAGGACCAATTTTGACAACTTAGGAATCCCTAGGGACTCAAAATGATATTTTTCTTTATTTTGGTTTACCAGGGACTGTTTTTGACAACTTTTGAAACTTGGGGGACTAAAACTGCCAATTATGCAAATTTGATACGTTTTTCACCAGATTTTGATATTTTTGCATTTTAAAACACATAAAACACTTATTTGTGATATTTTTATCATTTTGATATATTTCTGAGTGTTTTCAGATGTTTTTGCAGTTTAAATGGTACAAAAATGATGAGTATTTAGACACTCATCAGAAACTCAGGAAAAGTCTATAAGCTTACTAAAGCTTTATATGGCTTAAGGCAAGCACCGAGAGCTTGGAATGTGAAGCTTGATCAAACGTTAAAGTCTTTAGACTTTAAGAAGTGTAATCTCGAACAAGCAGTTTATACAAAGCGGAACAAGAATTCTACACTTATAGTTGGAATCTACGTAGATGATCTGATAATCACAGGCATTCCAAGGAAAGAAATCGAAGAATTCAAATCCCAGATGAAGGATATATTTGAAATGAGCGACTTAGGATTGTTAGCTTATTATCTTGGGATAGAAGTTACCGAGGAGGAGAGATTACAATCAAGCAGACAGGTTATATTAACAAGATCTTTAAGGAAACAAGTATGGCAGACAGCAATGATACGAAGATACCTATGGATACCGGTACTAAGTTGGTCAAGGCGGAAGATGGAAACTCAGTTGATGCAACTTATTACAGAAGCTTAATCGGAAGTCTCACGTACTTACTGCATACAAGACCAGATCTTAGTTACTCAGTAGTGTTGTTCCCCCGTTCACTATCGTTTAAAACAGTTCAAGAATAAAAAACAAGTTAATAGTGAACAATGACTGAAATTAACCTAAGTAAAACACACTTAAAAATTTTCAACATCATATTCTTATTAGAAATAAATCAACAAAGAATACGTTACCCAAGTACTTGCGGAATAGTACTTGGGATTGAAATAACAAAGTTTGGTGACTCCTCTCTAAGCTCAGGCTAAGTGTGAGCACAACCCTTAGAGCTCACCGAGCTATCTCAGGAACTAAGTTGTATTTGGAGGAGTGAAAAGATGGCTTGCGTGTGTGTGCTTTTACAATTCACAAGCGTAACCTTTTCACTCCATCTCTTATGCTATTTATACATGTATGAGTTTTAACTCTTTCCTAAATGACAAACTGACATCATCGAGAAGACAAAATCGATGTATTTTGTCTCTGTTCTAAAAGACTATTCTAGGTAAGAGACAAGACTATTTTCCTAAAGTCAGGTGATGACACGAGCACGATCTTTAGCCATTCAGGGAAAGTTGAATTTGGTTGATAAGGACTTCATCTTATCTGATTCAAACTTATCCCGCCTTGTCCCGCTCATTCTTGATCTTCATATCCTTCAGTCTTCTACTTCAGTTTGTCTTGATGTAAGTAGTTGGAGAGAGTCTTAGGGATTCAGTGAGTTATTGTCATCACTCACTGAATCCACCATATTCTTCTTAACTCAGTCTTCACCCTTTAAGTTCCGCCTTGCGGAGTGGAGAGACTATCTTGTTGCCTCGTCTGAGTATCACGAAGATGGCTCACGGCGACTATGCACTCGGTGACTGTTAGTGTTTAATGGACTAGACACTTGGGCTATTTTCTATTCAAATCCTAGATTAAGGGATTTGGGTATTCTTGAACCCAACAGTCTCACCCTATTTGGATATACAAATAGCCTAAGTGTTTGATCAGTGTAAGTGAGCAAATGGCTTCTTCTTACACTGAATGTACTAATGGATACAATAAGGAACACTGAATATTTTAACAAAACATACATCGTTTATTGATCAAATTACAAGGTTCCTATTACTAGTACAAAAGATAATTCAAAATGATGTCAGTCCGGATGGATTCCCGAGCTTCAAGCTTGAATTTCTTGGTGATGAGTGTTTCCCTGTCAGGATGGTCTCTTATCTTTGCGTTTAAGTCGGTCTGAGAACTGATATTCGCAGAGTCCGAATTTGAGAGGCCACTTGGAATATAGCTGATCATTGTAGCCACTCTGCTGATCGATATCACTCCACCTTTGGAATTCTGGGTTTCCATAGACATCAATGAAAAATAGCCCTCTTTCAGGCTTTTCAATCACTAGACAGTTCACAAATTTCACTCCTTCAGAGCTCCTATTACACTCCAGTCAAGGCACTTTAATCTCAGGTTGGAACTCAACTCTCTTCCTTTTGCCAGTGGATGATTGTGGTTGAGATCCTTGAGGTGCAGTTAAGGCGGGCTGAATTCCCGATTGGGATGGACAATCCCTCGATCTTTCATATCTTTTCTTGAGCATCTTCATCGGGTCCTTAACCATCGCATTTTTCTTCTTTTCAATAATTGGACCAAGCTCATCGAGTTCAGTGATCCCAAAGTCCGTGAATTTGAGGGGATCATGAACCTCGAAATGTCTTTATCAACCCCTCTGTAGCGTTCATGGCGGTGGTTTGGTATTGGGGATGATTCGACATCTGTGATCTTTTAGGAAGCCTTGACTTGTCATTGTCCAATTGTAATGCTCAATTCGCTTTGCTGATGGCTTCAGTTTCCTTCTTCTTTTCTTCCAACTGTTTTCTCATTTCACCATCGGCGGCTGAGCTTCCTTGAACTTTTGTCTGCGACCTTTTGGAGTTTCTTAGGATCAATTCCTATGTTCTCGCTTCTTGGTGACTACCTTTGCCAGTGCTTCTCTATTCTTCTTATCTTCTTCAGCTTGTTTCAATTTCTTTTCTTCTTTAGCAAGATATTTACTTAGCTGTTGAGGTGTGAGAAGGTATTGATGTCGCCGATTTTGTAGGAAATCTTTTCGGGCTCGAGGAGTTGTCATTTTGCCTTTTCCTTTGTCCGGCACGAGGAGGATGAAGTTGCTACCGGGGGTGGTGGTGTTGTTGTTATTGGTGTGATTACTGTCGGTGTTGTTGTTGATGTTGGTGGTGGGATTGATGAGATAGGTATTGCTGAGACTGGTGGTGATGATGAGATTGAAGCTACGATCTTGATGGTGTTGGCTCCCCTCGGTGTGAGAAGGAGGTTCTTCACAATATTCTCCCCTCAACTGTTGCGGAGCGTCGGTGAGGGCAAGAGTTGGAGTTGGTCTTGAGGGGACTGAGCGCTTGACCCTTGAAGGCTGATAAATTTCGAGATCATAGCCTTGATATCGAGGTGTCGGTTGAATACCGTGACTTTTCCTTCTAAATTCGCTGAGAAACTTCCAGAGCAGTCATTCGGGCCCAAGATTCCAGGCCGATTCCGAGAGATGAGGATGCTGAGCCAAAGTAGCCACCTGCGTATTCAAAGAGTCCAATGTTGCTTGAAGAGACGGGTGATGATGGAAGACCTTGAACATTTGCAGACTTGAGCATATCGAGCAATTCAGTGAGGCTTGAGGATTGTTTCAAGTACGCCTCAGTAGCCTTTAGCACTTTAGAGTTGAGTGATGGGTCTTCTTTGACAAATTCCCTGATTTCATCTATCTTTGTACCTACACCTGAAGGTGCCGAGGAATTTAGCCAAGTTGTCATCCAGTCGGTGAAGGTTGTCATACATCAGATCCCTGTGCTCATGAACATTTTCATCAAAGCCTTGTACCTCAGCCTTTAGATTAGCATAACTTCATGGCGGCCTCGGTGTGTTGTTCCCACAGTGTTTTGATGACCCCAGAGTATAATATTCTTGAAGCTTTGGTGATCCACTGAACAAGCTGCCTTTTAGTAAGTGGGAGAACATTATCAAATCTTTCAAATTCATCAGTGGAGGAGGAGGAGTCATCATTTTCATGCTGGAATGGTGATTCAGTATGTTCCTGGATCAGGTGAGGCTCTTGTTCAGATTGAACCTCGGCGTCCACTTCTTCCCTGATAAAACTTCATCATCGGTTTCAAAGCTCATCTTGAGAAAAGAGTATTCCAGTAACATCGCAACGGTTAACAAGGGGTTGGTGATGGGTTCCATATCGGCGGTGGTATGTTTCCCTCGAGTCTTTGTCCCTGTTGACTCCTCGGACACTGGTGGGCGTTTCCAAGTGCCTTCGCTGGAGTCAGGATTGGTTGTGGGTTCCATATCGGCGGGTTGTTCCTTTCCCTGAGTCTTTGTCCCCGGTGACCCCTGAGACACGGTGGGCGTTTCCAGTGCCTTTAGCGAGTCGGTGATAGTTATATCCCTATCGGCGGGTTGTTTGATTCCTCGAGTCTTTGGGATCGATCAATGTGCCCTCAAACAAAGGCTGTGATTTGCTAATGTCATCCTTGGGCGTTGTGGAAGGCGCTCCCTACCAGCGGGTTGTATGTTTCCCTCTGGATCTTGGGGAGTAGTGGTTGTGACCAAGGGCACTGACTGTGATGTATCGTGTCCTTTGTTGTCATGGGGTGGATGTTGCCGGTCACCAATGGGTGTCAAATCGGTCTTAGGCCTTCTTTGCCTTTTGGCGGTGCTCGAAGCCTCGGGGCACTAAGACTTTGGTTTGGTCTTAGTCCCAGTTTGAGACTTCCCCCTTTTCTTTAAAGGAGCAGGGTTAGGAGACACTGATTCCCTTTGGTTGTTTACAGCAACCATATGGGTCGTCAATTCAATGTTTGTGACAAGGGATGGGTCCTTTTGAAAATTGCCTCAGGATGCCAGGTAAAGCACAAAATTTTTCTTCCTGAGGATAATTTGTACCCAGTAACACTTGCAAAGCACAAGAGACAAACCTAGGATACGAAATGTATTTCGTCCTAGTTTTGCTTTGTAGCTTGGTTACGAGATCACTATAAATGATCTCCCCTATGTCGACATGACCCCATTCATCAAGCAATATGCCATCATCAACTGAATAGAGTTAACTTGTTCAGTGGATGAGTGGTTCCCGAGGACTGAATCACAAATGTGAACAGGATCCTCCAAGCCACGGGAAATGAACTCTTGGTGACTGGGGTCTTGTCCAAAAACGTTGGATCTAAAACAATTTGTTTTAACCCATCCTTCACTGTGGAGGGTTCAGGATGGGCTACATATACACCTTTGTTGTAATCTAACCATGTGGATGTGCAAAAAGTTTTATAATCCAGGGTGAATTGTTGCCCCCCATTGAGACTGAACCTGATGAGATATTCCCTGAGAGGTCTAAGGTTTTTTTCATCAGTAGAAGGTGTCGGGTCAAAGGCCTTGGCTGTAGCCCAAAACTCCCTGAGGAGGTTTTGGTACAGTAGAGACACCGAACAAAGGCCGTTTCGGTGGGCAGTTATAAAGAAATCTCATAATGTCCTTATAGGCTGGGACATTTTGAGGATATTCAAAATTGCCAATGACATTATTTGTTTTAAACTCAACATTTGTAAGATCCCCTACCCACGGAGAAGAAAACTGGAGAGATTGTGTTCTAGCCATTTCCATTAAAGATTTTAGGGTTTTTGAAAATAATTTCTTTTGACCAGAACAATCAAGGTTTTTAGATCTCTCAAGTTTTGTGATGAAAAAATTTTGTAAATGTTTACAAGAAGGGGTTTCCAAAAGAGGTTTGAAGAGTTTTTAAGAACACACAAATATTTATGGGTTTTAGAAATGATTTTGACAGAGTTTAGTTGCAGAAAATAATTTGTGTGTGTTTGCTTGTTTTGGAAGAGGGTATTTATAGAGTGGTGAGAAGGGTGGTTTGTGCACAAATGGGAATATTAAGAGTCGGTTTTTGAAAAACGTTTGAATTTCCACATTTAATGCTACCACTCCATTACCCTAAAATCCTGTTTTTCAAGGGAACAGTTGCAGTGCACAGTAAAAGTGCACTTTTGCAGAGAAAAAATATCATTTTGATATTTTTTGTGAGAGGAGGCATTAAATGCCAAGTGGGATGACAGTAAGACAAAGAGACATATATTCTTATATTAAATTGGCATAGCTACCAACCTAGGACATTTAAGTAACTGATACTTGGATCATTTAGTTACTCATTCAATGCTCTTAGTCAAATGTCAGGGACCCTGAATGAGTCTTACTCATTCAGTGAGAGGTTTATTTTGGGAGTTTAGGGAGGATGAACCATTTCAGAGAACTTACTGAGATTGTTTTTCAGATACCTGACTTTCAATGTCAAGCATTCCCAATTCAGCTTTCAGTCTCATGAAGGTAGGTTCATCCAAGGGTTTGGTGAAGATATCAGCCAGTTGATATTCAGTAGGGATGAAATGAAGTTCTATGTCTCCTTTCATTATGTGATCCTTGATGAAGTGATATCTGATATCAATGTGTTTGGTTCTTTGGTGGAGGACGGGGTTGTTGGAGATTGCAATAGCACTGGTGTTATCGCAGAAGATGGGCACCATTTTGTAATGGATGTCATAGTCACTGAGTTGACTTTTCATCCATAATACATTGGCACAACATCCTGCTGCAGCTACATATTCAAACCGGTGAGGACATAGCCACTGATTGTTGCTTTTTAGCACTTCAACAAACCAGTTTTCCTCCAAGAAATTGACAGGACCATGAGGTACTTTTTCTGTCCATGTTGCAGCCAGCATAATCAGAATCAGAGTAACCCTTGAGATCAAACCCTGAGCATTTTGGATAATAGAGTCCAAGGTTTGGGGTTCCCTTCAGGTGCATGAGTATTCTTTTGGCTGCCGTGAGGTGAGATTCTTTGGGATTGGACTGATATCTTGCTATTAAACAGATGAGAATTGTATGTCGGTCTAGTAGCATTAGATACATCAGTGAACCAACAATCCCTCTGAAATGGGTTTGATTGACTGATTTGCCAGTGAGATCAGGTCCAAGGTTGTTAGGAGGGACCATTGGAGTCTTCACGAGGCACGATCAGATATCTCATATTTCTTCAAGATATTTCGGTGTATTTCTCTTGGTGATGGATATCCCTTTATCAATTTGCCTGATTTGTAGTCCAAGGAAGTATGTGAGTTCACCCATCATGCTCATTTCAAACTTCTTTGTCATCAGTTTTTCAAACTGTTTGCAAAGTTTGTAGTTTGTTGAGCCAAAGATGATGTCATCAACATAAACTTGGACCAGTATCACATCCTTTTGTGTTCTATAGACAAACAGTGTGTTGTCTATCTTTCCTCTGATAAACTTGTTTTGTATCGGAAGGTGAGAGTTTCATACCATGCCCTTGGAGCTTGTTTAAGACCATAAAGGGCTTTGTCAAGCTTGAGACATAGTCGGGAATTCACTACTCTCAAAGCCGGAGGTTCTGAACATACACATCTTCTTTTAGATCACCATTTAAGAATGCACTTTTGACATCCATTTGGTAGACCCTGATGTTCATGTATGTTGCATATGCAAGGAAGATCCTGATTGCTTCCATTCTTGCAATAGGAGCAAATGTCTCATCATAGGCAATGCCTTCTTGTTGATTGTAACCTTTGGCTACAAGTATGGCTTTGTTTTTAATGACAGTGCCGTTTTCATCAGTTTTATTCCTGAAAACCCACTTCATTCCTATGACAATGACATCCTGAGGACATTTGACCAAGGTCATAACCTTGTTTTTATCAAACTGTTGAAGTTCTTCTCGCATAGCCTGAACCCAGCTTGGATGTTTTAGAGCCTCAGTGACACTTTTAGGTTCTATTTATGATAGGTAATCAGCATATAGACATTCATTGGCTCAAGCTGCAGTTAACTTAGCAGCCATGCTTCTAGTGAGCATGCCCTCAGTGGGTTCACCAATGATGTTTACAAGCTCAATGTCCTGAGATCTAGTCCACTTACTTTGTGGTCTTGGATCTGAGCTTGAAGAGGTCACTGGAAGCTCGGAGTGAGTTCATTTGAGAACAACAGAATCATTTAGAGCATCTGTTGAGATGTCCTGTTTAGGTTGGGGTTCTTGAATCACATGTTCCTGAACATTTGGTTCAGCATTACCTATCCCAGTAGGGACTGATTGATTATCAATGAATTCACGATAGTTGGTTGTGGTAGGTCGTGAGGTAAGACATAATATGAGATGTCAGCATCAACTTGATATGAGGAATTGAATTCAGTGTTGTACTCATCAGGAGGATATCTTGATGAGTTATCAATTCCTATTTCCTCCACTAAGGTGTTGGTGAACTTGATGCTTTCAGCACTTTCATCAAAGGTGACATGAAAGGTTTCCTCAACTTGTTGTCTCCTTGTGTTAAAACCACGAAGGCTTTGGAGATCAGTGAGTAGCCTAAGAAGTATCCATCATCAGCTTTTGCATCAAACTTTCCTAGATGATCCTTGTGGTTATGAATGAACACAGGACATCCAAACACATGAAAATAGTTGATGTCAGGAAGTCTACCTTTGAAGATCTCATATGGGTTTTATTATGTCTTTTGACAATGATTGACCTGTTTTGAGTGTAACAGGAAGTTTTGACTGCCGTCCAGAAATGCTTTGAAAGGGCTGAGCCATTTAACATGGTTCTAGCAGCCTCAATGAGAGTTCTGTTTTTCCTTTCAGCAACTCCATTTTGTTTAGGGGTATATGGAGACGAGAAATTTTGAGAAATTCCTTTTTCATCACAAAAACTCTCAAGCTCTTGATTTCGAACTCGTACCATTGTCAGTTCGATTTGTTTAACAGTAATGTCATTCGGTTTTCAATCTTCCGATGAATGACATTATTGTATCAGTACTGCGACTCTTTTTGGAAAGAAAGTATACCCAAGTGTATCTTGAGAACTCATCAACAATGAGAAGTGTATACTTCTCATGCTGGATTGATCTGGGAGTGACAGGTCCAAAGAGATCCATGTGCAGGAGGTGAAGGCAGCTTTTGATGGAGAAATTTTGTTTGGTTTTGAATGATGCTCTGTGGTTTTACCTTTTTCACAGGCAAAGCATGGTTTGTCTTTTGCAAAAACCAGTGATGGTAAGCCAAGGACCTTGTTTTGTTTTGCCAAGTTGTTGAGGTTTTGAAGTTTAAGTGTGAGAGTCTCTTATGCCACAGCCAATTGATAATTTCAGTGGCTTTAGCAAAGAGACAAGTTCCATCTTGGGAGAGTGTTGACATGTCTAACATATAAACATCATCTCTCCTTTAGAGCTATCAACACCACTTCCTTGTTGGCATTGAAGATGGTGCCTTGTTTGTCATTGAATTGCACAATGTACTTAGCATCACATAGTTGGTGACAGATGAGATTGTATTTCAGACCATTGACATAAGCTATTCTAGAGAAAACTATTCCATTGCAGTTTACTGAACCGTAACCTTCAGTGGGACATGATGAGTTATCACCAAACACTACTTTGGGTCTTGGTTCCTCTATATACTTGTGCAGATACTCCTTTACACCAGTCATGCTTCTTGAGCATCCACTGTCTAGATGCCAAATAGGCTCCCTGGCGTGTCTCTGCACAAGTAGTAAACTGAATTAGTTTCTCTTAGTGACCCACTTACAAGTGGGCTTGGGTCTCAAGGTCTCTTTGAATTTGGTAATTGACTCATGGTCAGTGGTTGAATGCATTGTGCTACCACAGGTTTTGCATTTAGAGAGAAGATGACTCAGGTGATTTTGGGTTGTTTGGTACCTCTCCTTGCATGAATGACACTGTCATGTTGGGATGTCTCATGAGTGGATTACGCATATATCACAACATGTGTTCATGAGACAATCATCCTGATGATGATCATTAAACACACAGTGAGGGCACAGAGGAAAAGGTTTTGCTCTATTCTTAGGAGCTGTTTTGGAGGATGAAGCATACTGATGACCAACTTTGGTATAGTTTGCTTGACTGACATACTGTAGGTGGTCTGCAGTCCTGTGATCATCCATTTTGCAGATCATGCAAAAAAGGATTCTATAGCAGTTGTTAGTGGTATGGCTGGTGTAATGACACATCTCACACTTTTGCTTGGGTATGTTGGTGGATTTTAACTTTGATGGGCTAGATGAGGCTGACTTAGTTTCCTTGATTGAATCAGGAGCTTTTTCGATGGATTCCATCTTTTCAGTCAGCTTCCTCACAAGCTCAGTTAGTTCTGAATTTGGTCAGGGGAACAGAGGATGTTGAAGTCTCAGTAGGAGTAGACTCTTTTTGAATTGGTTTTGTTGGTCTTTTCAGGATGGTTCTACCAAGTCCGGACCTTTCTTTTGGTGAGTGAGGATTGAATTGTAATGGAGTAAACTCGAGCTTGGTGCGGCACCACTGAAGAGGTTTCAGTGGTGGAAGCGATGCTTGAGATTCGCTTGACTTCAGAGATGTGTTCAGTACCACTGGGTACATCAGGGAGTCCAAGCATGCTCTTTAGAGCTTGGCTTTCAGGCTCTAGAATCCTTCCAGAATCGAAATTTGGAAGCTTACTCTCAGGATTGACCCTTTCAATCCAATCACTTGGTTTGGGAGTATTCAACATGTTGGTAATCATACCACCAGACACAAATGGCTTAGGACCCTGGTCTTTGTTGAGAGAGTCAGGAAGATGATCTTCATCTAAGACTCTATTCTTGCTACTGGGGGCTCCCACAGCATCAAAGACCCTGGGATTCTTGGCAGTCCAACTATCAAGAATATCTTTAACCTTTTTGAGTTCGTCTTGAAGAGCCTGATTTCTTTTAACTAGTTCAGTGTTTTGAATTTGCAAAGTGTGACCTCAAGCTTAGCTTTTTTTAAAAGAAGCAGTTCATCCCTACACTTGTTTAATTCAAAACTTAGCTTGTTGTATTTTGAAAAAAGATTAAGTCTTTGCTCCTCTACGAACTTAAGGTCAACATTCAGATAATTCATGTAAGACTGCCAATCAGAGTCATCATCCATAGAAAGTAGAATATTTTCCTTCTTCATTGTGATATTGACCCATTCTCCATTTCTGGCATGATTCTTTCCAACAGCTAGCTTGTCCTCTTCAGAGAGGGCCATCAGTGCACTGACATGCACCATTTCATCATCGATGACACGGCTCTTCATCCCAGTTGAAGGTCTCAGCAACAAGGCCTTTGTTTTTACCCTGCACAGATTGAACACTTTTTGTTGTTTCTAAGGGACTGGCCTCGAGCAATGCAAGCTTAGCTTTGACTTTCTTATACTTTGCTTCAAAATCAACAGTTTTGTTTTGATCAGATTTGTTTTGAAAGTTTTGATGAGACTGATAGATTTTTGGTTGAAATTTGCTAAAGCCGGAGGACTGATTTGACCCTGATGGTTTATAAGAGGGTTCATAAATTGTTTTGAAAACAATATTTTGCAAAATGACCTCTTTTGTGACACTTAAAGCATTCAGTGTCCTCATTTGCTTTGGCATTTGAAAAACCTTTGTTTCTTTTATAAACCTTCGAGAGTTAGCAAGGAGTGCCCTTTCCTAAAATTCAGTGTTCAGGTCATTTAGGTACTCCTCACTTGATCTCTCATCAGGCTCATAATCAGAATTTTCCTGAAAATCTTGAACAACATTGTTAGAATAGAAAGCATTTGATATTGGTGATGAGGTGGTGGTCAGGGACTTCTTGACTTCCTGAGACTTCTTTAAGTCAGGTTATCGTCTGTTGATGAGGTTTTCCTCATAGACAAATTTCCCATAAATTTTAGGAAGATCAAGATTTTGGATATGATTAGCATTCCTAAGTCCCTGAGAGAAATTCAACCACTTCTCGGGGAGACTGTTGACAAAACCAACATTGATTTCATGTTTGGACAACTTAACACCATCATTTGACAGTTCATTTAAAAGAGTTTTGTACCGGGTGTAAGTTTGAGAGAGAGTTTCGAGTCCATAGCCCGAAGGTGTTATACTCAAGTTTGAGTCCATTATCCTGTTTTCATTGGTATCAGATGGTCCTTCATGACTATGAACTAGGTCATCCCAGGTTTGCTTAGCGTACTACGCATAACAGACTCCATAATATCGTCAGGAAGACAAGATATTATGATACTTTTGAGTCTTTGGTCCGGGTTGACCACTCTCCTTTCATCCTGGGTCCACTGAGCTTCAGGTTTGGGCAACCCTTCAGAAGTCTTTGGGACAAATGGACCTTCATTTATACACTTGATATAATAAGGTTCCATCCCAATCAAATAGCAAAGCATTCGCTTTTCCATTTGTTGAATTTGCCAACTTCAAGTCTAGGGGCAACAGCTGAATAAGCTCCACCCTTTTATCGACTAGTTGGGGTACATCAATTTCAGCCATTTAGGATCCTAATTTAAAAACTTTTAGAGCGGCCTAAAAAACGAGTTTTATAATTAGCCTTGCTCTGATACCACTTGTTGTTCCCCGTTCACTATCGTTTAAAACAGTTCAAGAATCAAAAACAAGTTAATAGTGAACAATGACTGAAATTAACATAAGTAAAACACACTTATAAATTTTCAACATCATATTCTTATTAGAAATAAATCAACAAAGAATACGTTACCTAAGTACTTGCGGAATAGTACTTGGGATTGAAATAACAAAGTTTGGTGACTCCTCTCTAAGCTCAGGCTAAGTCTGAGCACAACCCTTAGAGCTCACTGAGCTATCTCAGGAACTAAGTTGTATTTGGAGGAGTGAAAAGATGGCTTGCGTGTGTGTGTTTTTACAATTCACAAGCGTAACCTTTTCACTCCATCTCTTATGCTATTTATACATGTATGAGTTTTAACTCTTTCCTAAGTGACAACTGACATCATACAGAAGACAAAATACTGATGTATTTTGTCTCTGTTTAAAAAGACTATTCTAGGTAAGAGACAAGACTACTTTCCTAAAATCAGTGATGACACTGAGCCTGATCTTTAGCCATTCAGGGAAAGTTGACTTTGGTTGATAAGGACTTCGTCTTATCTGATTCAAACTTATCCCGCCTTGTCCCGCTCATTCTTCAGTCTTCATATCCTTCAGTCTTCTACTTCAGTTTGTCTTCAGTGTAAGTAGTTGGAGAGGAGTCTTAGGGATTCAGTGAGTTATTGTCATCACTCACTGAATCCACCATCTTCTTCTTGACTCAGTCTTCACCCTTTAAGTTCCGCCTTGCGGAGTGGAGAGACTATCTTGTTGCCTCGTACTGAGTATCCTGAAGATGGCTCACTGAGCGACTATGCACTCAGTGACCTGTTAGTGTTTAATGGACTAGACACTTGGGCTATTTTCTATTCAAATCCTAGATTAAGGGGTTTGGGTATTTATTGAACCCAACAAGTCGGACTACTCAGCTGATTCATGCAAGACCCGAAGGATCATCATCTGAAGGCGGTAAAGCAAGTAATCCGATATATCAAAGGAACAAAGGAGCATGGCATAATATACAAGCAAGAAGGCGGCTGCAAGATTACAGGTTACAGCGACAGTAGTTATGGAATCAACACTGATCAAGGAAAAGGAACTACCGGGATCGTATTTTACTTCGGAGAGTCACCTATTACCTGGTGTACTCAGAAGCAACCAATAGTGGCACTATCATCATGTGAATCAGAATTCATGGCGGCTACTGCAGCAGCATGTCAAGCCTTATGGTTAAAGCGATTGCTTAGTGAACTAACTAGATGGGAAGAGAAAAGAATACTTGAAGGTCGACAACATTTCAGCAATAGCACTTGTCAAGAACCCAGTTTTTCATGGAAGAAGCAAGCACATCGATATTCACTACCATTTAATTCGTGAAATCGTAGAGAATGGGCACATCAATGTGGAACATGTCAGAAGAGAACTACAAAGAGCAGATATTCTAACGAAGGCTCTACCAAGATTAAAGTTCGTGACTATGCGACAAATGCTCGGAGTTCAAGATTTAGGACGAAGCAACGATCAAGATTAAGGAGGAGAATGTGAACCGATAATCTTACTCTTATTGCTTCATATGTAATTATTATCAGACGAAGGAACAAACTCGTCAATTAGAAACATAATAACTGAAAAACAGTTATGGGATGGCGGTTACAAACCGAACCATCATGATGGTTAGATAGCATCGAATAGAAACATATATATATATGCATGTATCGAATGATTTAGAAGGTTAATAGACAAGTACTTATTCATTTCACTTTACATTTGCAATCTACATATATTGATCTAGAGTTTGGGACAACAGGTGTAATGTTGACCAAGATCACCACCGCCAACTCAGCATCACATCACATTTTCACTCCATCACCAACCAGGTGTTATAAGATCACCAACTTCACTACCCAAAAATACCCCACTTATACACAAATATACCCCACAAAACCCACATCACACACACAGCTCTCTCCACAAGTCGATCTTGCAGACGACCGACTTGTGATAAAAATTGGTCCAAGAAGCATGGTTATCGGGTGGGGGTGGTTTATTAATGACGACACGTCGTTTTGGGTGGAGCACACGTCGTTCTTGTGCTATTACACCCAGCCTTATAGCAGTGGTACATAAATTGTGTAGTTCTTGTGAAAAATGTAAATTGCTAAGGCTACCCCCAATAACAACCCCATAGACCCTCATCTTTCCTGCCACATCAGTTTTCTCTCTCCTGCAACCAATAGACGACCTTTTAGACACAATAAGTCAATTTACATTTTAAAAAACATACCCCACAAAAATACATTTTAATTATCAAAACACACAAACAAATAACCACACAACCTGGGTTGTCTGGACGACCCTCATACCCAAAACCATGACCGACGACCTTGAAGCCACAACAAGAACGACCCTCAGCAACCTTGACAACCCATTAGGTTGTCACCCTTATTGTGCCTAGCCAACAAACGAAGTTTTTGTTTGCATGTTATGCATGTCTATAAGAATTTTGTATACCAGAATTGGTTCAAAAAGGGCAGTAACTTGTCAGGTGGTCCAGATGGGAAACACATGGTCATTGTACTACTAAAATGTAAAATAACTAGCTATGTTTTCAAGCCTTGTCTTAACCATTGAGTGCCTCAACTTGGGGACAATACTATTATTAGTAATCAAGTTGGTTCCAAAATGTGTACATGATAGAAGTGTTCTCATTTGTGGGCTTGTGGGGCAAAAGCTTTGGATTTTATATGAACATAGGATTGGAAAAACAAACCTTGTCATCACTTTGCCATGTCAGCTGGAAATGGTTTATTTGGGGGCCGCCTTTTTATATTTGAGGGCCTAGAAACCTCTAGTTTATATATGTCTCAATCAATAGCCGGCCTGTAGTGGCTTTTGGAAGGTTTGATCATGTCCAATTTAGAGACATGACCCCTCTTCAATCAGGCCCAATGGATGCATGATGAGAACAGAGAACATAGAGAAATTTTAACTTAAGACAATGACTTCTCAAAGACAAAAACTTTGTTACCATAAAATGTTAAACAAGGAATCTAACAAGACGGCAGCTCCGAAATCATTTGTATTACTAATCTATATGAGAGTAGGAGTTGTTGGAAAATTTAGTGCACTTGTGGGATTAGTTCACACCTGGTTTTGGGTAAGGATGTACGGAGTGTACACCCATGAGGTCCCTGAACACCGTGACTCAATAGTGGTTAGTCTTTGCTAGTGTATTGGTTACTACTGTTAGTGTAGTAACTGATGGTTCCTATTTGTAGTGTATTTGGTTCCTGCTGCTAGTGTATTGGTTACTACTATTAGTGTAGTAACTGATGGTTCCTGCTGGTAGTGTATTGGTTCCTGCCGCTAGTGTAATGGTTCCTACTGGTAGTGTTGCAGTGATTAATTTGTAACAGCTTTGACTCATTCAAGTGGCTGTTATGACTGCTTTATGACCACGTTTAATTGGTCATTTAACCACTATTCCTATGATAATGGAGGCTTATTATGGGTGATTAATTAGCCGTTAATCATTCATAAAGTCTATTGACTAGGAGTGAGTATTCTCTACTATTGATAAGGTTTTAAAATGTACCTTTTTGAGGGGTCGTTTAAGCCCTTATTTAATCACTTTGGTATCCGTTATTACTTAATATTGTTCCTTTTCACTTTTTAGGTATCTCGAAGGCAAAATGCTGCAATGACACTTATTCGGATGAAAAGGCGTGAATATACGAAGAAAATGGCCAAAGTCAAGAATCGAGACACTCAGTGCTGGAGGCCCGGAAGGGGCGTCGGATGTTAACTGCGACGCCGTCGCATCACTTTGTGACGGCTCAGTAGCCAAATTCGATTTACAAGTGACGTGTCGGGCTTTAAAAGAGTAGGTCGTCGCAACTCAGACGGCCTAGATTTGATCCAGACGGCGTCGAGAGGCGAAGGGGACGGCGTCACAGGCATAAGGTGACGCCGTCGCAAGACTAACGTGGCTAAGACGAAACCCTAATGACGGCGACCCGACGGCGTCACAAATCAAAGGGTGACGCCGTCGCGAATGTAATCTTATATATAGAATCCGAATTTTTTAGTTTTCAGGGTGTAGTATTTTGGAGTAAAAACCTAAACCGAACCAAGGCTGTCTTGTACAGTATTTTAGGTTCCAAACCCTATCTTACATCAAGATAAGTGTTTTACTTCATTAATTTAATTATGTCTTCAATTACTTGTGTGTATGCTTGCATGTTCTCCATGTCCATCTAATTTACTTGTGTGTTTGCATAGGGAATATGAAACTTAATTATTGAATATTGATTGGTTGTCTCTTATCTTAATTGTTAATGATCTAGTAATGCGATAGGTCATCCGTTGTGTAGTTAATGCTTGATTAATCTTTGTGAACATTAATTTATAACACCTAGAGTTGTTGTAGGCTAAACCATCCGAAGAGTACCTTAGAGTTAGAGTTTATAAATCCTAGAGATTTTGTAGGCGAGACCCTTTGGTAGTTTCAAAGAGTTAGGGATAAACGCATACCCTACGACTTTAGGCACACAACGCGATTAAGAATAAGGACGTGACAATTCAACCATCAATAGGAGATAATTAAGGAGTAATAAAACCTAAGTAAACACATCTTTAAACCATCATACTAGCACACAATAATTAGACATAGACTACCCTCACCTTAGTTAATTAGATAATTAGATAGTAGAAGTAATCGGTAGAAATACCAACCCCCAAATCCAAACCCCGAGATTCGTACCTTTCCATTTCCTAAAAAATATAAAAAAGCTAAAAAATAATCTTCCTCAACCCCAACCTTAGCGTAGTAACTTCTCACTAGCATTCCTATTCCCCTAGAGAACGATATCAATTCCCGTGGCTTACCTAATACTACACTACAACGATTAGGTTCACTGCCTAGGGTGTTGAAAAACTTGCTCGACGAAAGGAAGTTCCTTTGACCCCGAACGCGTTGCGTAAGCGTATCAAGTTTTTGGCGCCGCTGTCGGGGAATAGAATAGCTAGTTACGAGTCCACCTCGTTTAGGTTTCCTTGCTTGATTCCTATCAAGTAAGACTTTTTTCCCATTTTTTAGCTTCCTTGTAGTCTATCTGCCTTCTTTATGTTTGTGTTCGTAAAACCCTTTTCATTTGTCGCTATGGCAAGTAAAGTTGCATTTGAATCATTAACAAATGAGGAACAATTGAATTTCGCAGATTGGATTTCTTTTTATTGTTCTAATGAATTTGTGAGTGATCTTAGAGATATCCAAAAGGAGACGGGTGTAAGGTTGGATGGATTTGATAAATTTTGTGCTTGTGTGACTTATATTCAACGATCATTGTTAGGATCAACTCCTTTTAGTAAGACCATCTGGAAAAATTTTGAGAAAAGCCTCCTAAGCATAAACCATCAGTTGTCACAACTTGTGGAAATGGATAAGGAGGATTTATCCAACCTTAGGCATCATGATCAAAAAGACCTAGTTTTTAAGAACATGGAACCTAAACCCGAACAAGATTGTAAGATGGTTAGAGTTGAAATACTTAGTTGCATGTGTAGGATAGACTTCAAAACATATGACACGCGTGAGGAATCCTTTAGGCAAATAGAACATAGTAGTCAAGTTTTTGAGAACAATTCTTATGAATCGGACCAAGAATTTGAAATGGCCAAAGAAGGGTTTGAGATGCTTAGGAGTGTTTTCGGGTTAGATCATACTAATGAACATTTAGGAGATCTAGATATAATGGAGAATGATGTGGAAACTCCAAGCCCACAAGCCCTACCATCACTTGAGGAACACACATCATCTATAACTTACCCGGAAAAAGTAGAAGAGACTATAGGAACCCCAATTGGTATAGAACCTTTGGACCAAATGCAACTAGAGATTGTAGGTTTAGATGCTTGTTGTCATGACCTCTCTCTTAGTCCTAGGGAAGCTCCTAATTTTGATGAACCGGAGCCTCAACCAAAAACCTTACCTAATTTTCCGTCTTTAGATGTGAATCTAGGAATTGAATTAGGCCCCAATCCACCCATCAAAATAAATAGTCCGGGTAGTTGCTTGATAAAGGTGGTAGACTCTAGGCCATGTAGAATGGAAGCTAATATAGGAGTAACCCATGACCTTACACACTTATATCACCCATTCATGGTTGATAACAAGAAACATTATGGGTTTAAACCGAGTTTATTAGGTCAAGATGGATCCTTAACTAAGAATCTTTTGAAGTTTATAGAAGATGATCCATTTTTAGGAGAGAGATTTGATTCACCCGCTAGAACAATAAAATTAGGTAAGGTTAGAATGAATGGAGCACACCCCTTTCAGCATATAAATCACCCATCACCCTCTCCTCACGTAGCAAATTCCCACCCTAAGGGTGTGTATCACTACTATCACCCGCACTTAAGCTTAAGTGTAGAGAAAACCTCCCATTTATCCGTTAAATAAGGGTAGAGTCAGGCTCGTGACTCGAACAAAAACAAGCGCTTCCTGGGAGGCAACCCATGTGTATTTATTTTTCATTTTTATTTGTGTGTCGTATATCTTTTATTAATTGTTTATTCTCATGTTTGGATTTGTAAAAATGCTTTATTTTTTCTTTAACCTCGTCTTAATTACATATAAAGGTATTTTACATAAGGGATAAGTGTAGGGAGGATTACACACGTTTTCAAAAGAAACGTAAACATGAGAATTTCAATTAATTAAAAGATATACATGTGTGTTTGTTCGAGTCAAATGCTTGTATCGAGTCATAATGGATGTTTTGTAGGAAATTTTTCCAGATTCTAAAGATGTAAAATTTCCAGAATTTTTTTCCAGAAAATCGCAGACCAGTTTTTGTCAGGATAACTGACGGCGTCGGATCACAACTGACGGCGTCGGGAAGGAGCAAAACAACTGATTACTTTTTCGTTTTCGAGCTCTTGATAATTTTTAGAATTTTTGGTCTTAATTTTCCGAAATTCGTAAACATCCATTCCAAAAGCATTATATCCTAGTTTAGTAGAGTCTTATATATATTATTACCGCCGATTTTACGCGAAGGTTTCGTTTGTTTTCTTCAAGTGTGCAGGTTTAATTTATCAAGAAGAAGATACATAAGATAAGGAGGAGCTTTTCACGCAAACGTTCTTTTTGAAGAAAGATGTAACCACCACTTTACAAGGATCCTACCGAGCTAATCAGGGAAGTATTAATTTCTTTCGTTTTTAATTACCTTCCATTATCATAACTTTGATACTTTCGGGGAACATTGGGGACAATGTTCAGGTTAAGTGTAGGGAGGGAAAATAAAACGGGAACTTTGAAACTATGCTTATCCTTTACTATTTGCTTTGTCCAATTGCATTTGTGTAATAAACCATGAGAAAATGTCGGTTAGGGTAATTTTGGAACCAAATTTTTAATTTTTTATAACATATAGGAGTGGGCCATTAGTCTTAACAAAAGCGTCTCACGGATAGGAAGTTATATGACTAGCACAAAAACCCTTTACCACTTAAATTCCACCCAAAATGTGAGGATCGCCCTTAGATTAGTAGGAATTAAAGCATTCATCTTTAATGCTTAGTGTGTGAACCGGTAGTATAATAGATTCTAGAACTTGTTTTGTGATGCATCTCGAGATCGCTAGTAAGACTACACTTGTGTAGTTAGGAATAACTAAATGATAAGAGGCATTAGGATAACCCTTGTTTGATACCCGTAATATAATTACTTCTTCCATATCGGTTGAGTAATTCCCCCACACCTTTGCGTTGTACTCATCTTTAGTACATGATACCCCTAGTTAACCCCTCTGAGCCTATCCTTTTCGCGGTTCTCGTGATGTTTCGGTTTTCCGGAATATCAATAAAGAGCATTGTTTACACCCCACCCCCAAATGTACACCCAAATCGCCTTAGCCTACCTTGTATGCACTCACTTTTAGTGCATTATTGTTATCACCCTAAAACCCTTAGTTCAAATATCTAGTTGCTTGCATAAGTTGCTAATTAAGTCGAGTCATATCCTTTGTACACAGTTTTGGGACGATTGGGACTCATGGGAAAAGTTAAAGTTTATGAAATGACGGGAAGGGAACATTAAATTCAAATTCATTTCATTTGCGTAATAATGTACTCCAAGTGTTTTGATCTTTTCAATTCGGGTCAAATTAGTGTTAGAGTAATAAAAACTCAAGTGTAGGGATGTGCCTATCAATCCCTATTATTTTGATGTTATCGTAGAGGATGGTAGAGTAAAAGTGTATGAAAAAAAAGTAGAAAAAGAGAAAAAGAAAAAAATAGAGTGAAAAAAAAAAAAAAAAACATACAGGCTACCATCCTACATCTATCTTTAATTTACGTTTGTTTGCTTCAGTTATCTAGAGTCTAGAGTGTCAAGTCTTGGCTTGGCAACGCCATTCTTCGCATGCTTGTAACATAAAGATTTTTGACTTGCCACCACTAAATAGCCTATCCCACCAAACCCTTTGTTTCCCTACCGTAAGCCTAACATTACAACCCTTTAAAAGACCTCTTTGATAGTCTTTCCTAGGTGCTTACGCCAAAGCGATGGACATTTGATCTAGTCTCAAGCCTATGGTAATCTATGTACTAGGACCGGTTAATGAGTGTTTATCTTCCATTTCCAACTTGTTATATTTCATATACACCCGAGAGATGTGAGTATCCAAACACCCCATGTGAGGTGCTAGTATGTAATTTCCGTTCTTGTTATGACTTTTGCGGGGCTTATATGTGTTGTGGATTGTTTTAAACCAATGTTTCATGACCCTTAACTTATAAATTAATTGGGTAAAAGCACATTTGCTTGAGGACAAGCAAATACCAAGTGTAGGGATATTTGATAAGGTTTTAAAATGTACTTTTTTGAGGGGTCGTTTAAGCCCTTATTTGATCACTTTTGTATCCTTTATTACTTAATATCGTTCATTTTCACTTTTTAGGTATCTCGAAGGCAAAATGCTAGAATGACACTTATTCGGACGAAAAGGCGTGAATATACGAAGAAAATGGCCAAAGTCAAGAATCGAGACACTCAGGCTGCTGGAACTGAAGGGGACGATGTCAGGTGTTAACTGCGACGCCGTCGCATCACTTTTGTGACGGCTCAGTAGCCAAATTGCTTATTTACAAGTGACGGTGTCAGGCTTTAAAAGAGTAGGTCGTCGCAACTCAGACGGCCTAGATTTGATCCAAACGGCGTCAGAGACTGAAGGGGACGGCGTCACAAGCATAAGGTGACGCCGTTTCAAGACTAACGTGGCCAAGACGAAACCATAATGACGGCGACCCGACGGCGTCACAAATCAAAGGGTGACGTCGTCGCGAATGTAATCTTATATATAGAATCCGAATTTTTTAGTTTTCAGGGTGTAGTCTTTTGGAGTAAAAACCTAAACCGAACCAAGGCTGTCTTGTACAGTATTTTAGGGTTCCAAACCCTATCTTACATCAAGATAAGTGTTTTACTTCATTAATTTAATTGTGTCTTCAATTACTTATGTGTATGCTTGCATGTTCTCCATGTCCGGCTAATTTATTTGTGTGTTTGCTTAGGGAATATGAAACTTAATTATTGAATATTGATTGGTTGTCTCTTATCTTAATTGTTAATGATCTGGTAATGCGATAGGTCATCCGTTGTGTAGTTAATGCTTGATTAATCTTTGTGAACCTTAGTTTATAACACCTAGAGTTGTTGTAGGCTAAACCATCCGAAGAGTACCTTAGAGTTAGAGTTTATAAATCCTAGAGATTTTGTAGGTGAGACCCTTTGGTAGTTTCAAAGAGTTAGGGATAAACGCATACCCTACGACTTTAGACACACAACGCGATTAAGAATAAGGACGTGACAATTCAACCATCAATAGGAGATAATTAAAGAGTAATAAAACCTAAGTAAACACATCTTTAAACCATCATACGAGCACACAATAATTAGACATAGACTACCCTCACCTTAGTTAATTAGATAATTAGATAGTAGAAGTAATCGGTAGAAATACCAACCCCCCAAATCCAAACCCCGAGATTCGTACCTTTTCATTTCCTAAAAAACATAAAAAAGCTAAAAAAATAATCTTCCTCAACCCCAACCTTAGCGTAGTAACTTCTCACTAGCATTCCTATTCCCCTAGAGAACGATATCAATTCCCGTGGCTTACCCTAATACTACACTACAACGATTAGGTTCACTGCCTAGGGTGTTGAAAAAGTTGCTCGACGAAAAGGAAGTTCCTTTGACCCCGAACGCGCTGCGTAAGCGTATCAACTATAAATAGAGATATGGCTTCATCAGCATGAAGATACTGAGAAAGATACAAAACCAGGAGAAACAAACAGATAGCAAAAACACCTATATGTGCAAGGGTTATTGATTGTGCATAATTCAATAACTAACATTTGGTCTTATCCCAAGTAGATATTCATGTAACCCAGGCATAGGGTCGAATAGTTTACTTTGGAAAGTGATCACACGATTCCAAGTGATATCCAATAACCACCTAGTGGTATTGCATTGCTACTGATTATCTTACCCCGCGTTTGGGTGAATTACCACCAACAGGAGTCACCACCAATTTTTTACCAAGTTATCGAACCATACATTATCTATGAGAAAAAATGAAAATACTTTTTAACAATTCTTACTGGGGTAAGTTATATTGACGGTGCCTAGTATTTTAGTTTAATCCCCCCTACCCACTAGGGGTACTTTCTTGTCTCCCCCCCTTTTTTTTTTTTTTTTTTTTAAGGAAATAAGTGTGTATAAGGTTTTTTAAGAAATAAGTGTGTATAAGGTTTTTTAAGAAATAAGTGTGTATAATTAAGTGTGTATAAAGTGTGTGTATAATAATGTATTGTACATGCATAATGTTTTTTATACTTTTGTTTAATAATGTTTCGTATACGTATAATTATTTTGTTTGTATAATAGCACGTTAAATATTACCACATTAAATAACTGCAACAACAACAGTTATTATTAAATTAAACGTCAACGTTAACATATTATTTAAATACAACAACATCTACTACATATGAAGATTATTCATCTCGTTTAAAAGATCATGGAGCCTTGCACCCGACTGACAAGCGTGATCCTCAGGATTCCTTGCCAATTCTAACTCCATCTCTAGCGTCTTTATTTTTGTCTTCAATAGCTTGATCTCATTATCTTTAGCAACGCAGTTTGAGCAATGCGTTGAAGATGAGGCTCGACTTAAGTACCGTCTTTCAAATTCATCTTTCCAACTGAAGTATCGACACCCATAATCATTTGTACCTGGCTGTTACATGTTAAGAAAATAATAAGAAATGTATTTTTAACAAACAAATTATTTACATAAAACCCTTAAGCAAACGTATGATTATTTACCACTGAAAGAGGACATGCATAATACGATGGCCGGAAAGGATTTCGTAGATTTCCGTTCTATAATAAATCCTCTATTACATCGACACCAGAAAGGATTTCCTTGGCCCACTTGACAAAAGAATTTGCATAAATCAGTAATCAATCATTTACAAGATAAAACACGTATCATTTACAATGTTATTATTAATTTAAATATAAACAGTAATCAATCATTTACAACATAAATCAGTAATCAATCACTATGTTTACAACATAAATCATTAATCAATTATTTACAACATAAATCAGTAATCAGTCACTATATTTATAATTATTTACAACATGAATCATTCACTATGTTTATAATTATTTAGAACATGAATCATTAATCATTTACTAATTTGGTAGTCGATGCCTATATAATGATTCCCACTGGGATGCAGCTTCGGATCTGTGCCTCCTCCATTGTGGGTGGAGATGCGGAATTGGAGAATGTTCGTCTAGCGTCAGAATAATGTAATGACCTACTTCGTCCCCCACACGGGCTATCACAAGGGGGGAGTGAGAAGTCGGACCACGAAGCGGAAAACACGTATTCCAACCCCGAGATATAAATGCAACGGGCGTCTAATCAGTTCGCAATAACCAACCCGTGTTTGGCATTTCCATGTAGCGATCAGTCGGTGCACTTCCATGTCCGGACCAGTCTATTGTACGGCGAAGTTCGTTAAAACCATATTCCCCCCACAAACCCATGTAAACCTGCCAATGTAGGTCCATCTGTTGCAATAACATCTGTCTAACTTGGCGCCACAAATGTTGTTGTTCCCAAACACCATGGGCAACGAACCGAAACCCACAATTTATGTCACCCACCACATTATATATACTGATTATGTATGGATGCCAAAGGACTGGAAGCATACCCATAAGCATTTCACTTTCTGCATCTCCATCGTACAACCTGTGCCTTATTTTTGGTTGATCACTAGGACCCGTGAAAGAACTATGTCGGGCAGGTTCTTTGTTGAAGTTCGGGACTTGTGCAGATCTTGTAGCGGTGCTTCTTCGGTGATCTACGGTTGGAACTTCATTCAAGTCCGGGTCTTCATTCAAGTCCGGGACTTGTGTAGCCTTTCCCATTTTGTCCTTTGCGCTCGGACGTCCACGGGTATTTTTCTGAATAACAGGTTCCTGTGTGTCATCAGATGCAGGTTGGTATATCGATCTCGCCGTTATCATATTATTCTTGACAAACGACGATGCTTTGTTAAAAACATTCTTGAATTGCCGAATGTCATCTCTAAACGAAGTATCATGATGATGATGATCATCAGCATCATCATCAACATCACTGGAAGAGCCATCTTCAGGCGGTGGCCTATTGATATTAGGCCACGGAACATGTAGGGTTCTCCAAAAAATATTAAGTTCTTCCAGTGGAATGGGGCGTCCTGAAATCATTAAAAGTAGTATATTACAATGCCGCCCGTAAATAAATCACTTGATAGTTATAAATTTACATACCATGATATACATAGTATTGCACCTCGTGAAAGCATGGCAGTCCGTAAATTGTACGCAACTTATGGCTACAATCTTCTACGGTGATAGACAGGTGGAGTTCTTTGTGCATGAGTTTGAAAGCATGGTGAGAAACTTTATACCACAATTCTTGAAATAGTAGTATATCACAATTATTTATTTTCTCGATGATGCTTCTATTAAAACTCTCTTTTATCGCATTTTCTTGCGCAAATACAATCTTATCAATTGCACTCAACAACCTGTCTAAATTGGACTGTGTGCCGCCCAAATATAATTTCAACAACGCGTGGTGAGCCTCAACTCTACCGCGTTGTTGTCTGCGGCGAAGGCGATATTCATCGGTGATGTACGAGACAAACACGTGTCTGTATTCTCGCAGCCAGTTATCCAGATACCCAGCGATAACTGGAAAAAAAAACAATGAATTAATCAAAGATCATTCGGGTGCTTATTAATTGAATAATAAAAAAATAAATAGAATTAACAATTTAGTACCCGCATGGTTGACCAAGCGTTGTTGTAGGCGCTCATAATGTTGCTCGAACAAGAGTGTCGGAGCTTTAACCAACCGATCCCATCTCCTTTTAATGGACTTATACTCATCTATCCTACTGCATCTGTTTCTCATAAACTTGAGCAAATTTTGCTCTATATGCCATCGACAGAGTAATTTGTGAGCGGTGAAATTCGCTCTACATGCCCCAAACAACGCTAAATCTCTGTCGGTGACAATAACACGTGGGTAGTATCTTTCGTCTATCAACTCTTTCACGCGTTGCAATACCCACTGAAAATTATGCCCTTTTTGCCATGTATAAAGCATGCGCCATTGAAAATGTTTTATTCGTAGGAGTTACTCCAACAATTTCCAACAATGGCAATTTAAACATGGTGGTATTGTACGTGGAGTCCATGAGCATGATTTCAGGGAACGTACGCCATAGAGCATACGAAGTGGGGTGAACAAAATAGCTCCTCAAGCTCATTATGCTCGTTCACCCTCGGGTAATATGCATACCCTGAATCCGTCAGATGCGAGTAAAGGACTTGAATTGGAGTTCTATCACCTACTCTGGCTCGCCGGAACTTATCAAGTGCGTTATATATAGTTCTAACACTAGACACGTTATCCGGATTACGTCCCTTTATTGTCGAAAGTATATTACGTGGTGGTACGCTATACTCTGACAATTCTTTGACCAAACTCAACTCATTAGCTTTTAATCGCATTGCATATGGCATACCATGCAACGACTCTAGCAACTCATGATTATGGCTATCACACTTCACCCTCAAAATCCAATTATATCGTGTTGGTCTATATTTCGCAACTAATCTGAATGGACAATTGCTTTTTTTTGTTTTGGTTTTCCGTTTTCCACTACCGTGACATTCATAAATCCCGCCCTTTGTACACCTATAATTAATTTCATACATCTGACCATTTTTTGATTTGGTTCTCTTTTTAACAATGAAAAAACCGAGCCCCGAGGCTATATTTTGCACCCACTCAGTTACTTCCTCGTGAGAACCGAAAGCCTGAAAATACATAACAAATTTTATAACACACTTTTTGTTAACTAATACTTTTTTAATACTTTTATATTTACCTCTTGTCTGATAAATGGACAATCCTCTGATATTTCCTCGTGAAAACCGAAAGCCTGAAAATACAAAAGTTTTTTTTTTCAACAAATACTTTACATTTACGTTTTACAACTTTTTTTTACTCTTCTTTTACAATTAACATTATGTTTCATTTACAACTTCAATATACAATTTTTTTTTTTTTTACAAATGATACCTTTTTTTTACAAATAATACATTTTTTTACAAATTAAACATTACATTACATTTACTTTACAAAACTTATATACCTTTTTTAAAAAACTTATACTTTTTATAAAAAAAATAAATAAAGAGAAAACGTGTAACGCGTTTCTCTGACTACACATACCTTGTCTCTCTCTCTCTCTATCTCATATCACACACACACACAAACGTTTTCTCTCTCACTCTCTCTCTATCTCATCTCTTTTTCTATCTGATTTTCTTAGATCCATGGTAAGTTCTTGTTCTGATTACATTTACATGATGTTTATATCATGTTTATTTGATGTTTATGTTGGGTTAAATTAAAAAACGCGTTTTTTTTTAGGGTTTGGGTGATTGGGTTCTGTGAGGGTGAGTTTGTGATGTTTGTGTGATTATTGGGTGATATTTGGGTTTAATTAACTGGATATGTTTAAAAAATAAAAAACGCCTAATTTTTTTTTAGGGTTTGGGTGATTGGATTCTGTGATGGTGAGTTTGTGATGTTTGTGTGATTCTTGGGTGGTATTTGGGTTTAATTAACTGGATCTGTTTAAAAAATTAAAAACGCTTAATTTTTTTTTTGGGGTTTGGGTGATTGGATTCTGTGATGGTGAGTTTGTGATGTTTGTGGGATTCTTGGGTGGTATTTGGGTTTAATTAACTGGATCTGTTTAAAAAATTAAAAACGCCTATTTTTTTTAGGGTTTGGGTGATTGGATTCTGTGATGGTGAGTTTGTGATGTTTGTGTGATTCTTGGGTGATATTTGGGTTTAATATAAAATACCCTATGGTATAAGCAGTTACAAACTGCTTATGTGAGATGGTGATTATGTGATGTTATTGAAACTGCCAGAGTTGTTGTAGGTGCAAAAGGGTAGGTTAACACCTTGATCTGCCACCATTGAGTGGTATGAATACCTGCTCGGCCTACCCCATCCACAGGCTCTGTGTGGTTTCTTGTGAACCGCTTATTGCTTATGATAAAAATGTGCTTATGTGCTTATTGAAACGCCGAGTTGTGTGGGTGCAAAAGGGTAGGTTAACACCTTGATCTGCCACCATTGAGTGGTATGAATACCTGCTCTGGCCTACCCCAGTCCACAGGCTCTGTGTGGTTTCTTGTGAAACTGCTTATTGCACACAGGCTCAGATTAGACCCCGTTCCAATAGTACTTTACGGGTTGGGTTATATTGACTGTGCCTAGTATTTTAGTTTAACCCTGAGGGTTTGGAGATGAAATTGCTTATGAATATGAAAATAACAAACTGCTTATATGATAAGCAGTTTGTTATTTTAAGCTGATTTGAAAATTGTTTTTTTTAAAAAAAAACTGGGATAAGGCAATGATGATTTGAAACAAAACATGATTTTGGCTTGGCATTTCCCAATGGACGGCAAAAAAAAATATTTTGCAACCTTTGATGTTGCAGCCATATATGATAAATGTTAAACATAATCTAAGCCTAATGTTGTAAAATTGTCATTACCTCTGGTGATTGAGACATATCGGCAGCCTAAGATGTTTGTTGTTTCTTTGTTGTCGAAAATTACTTGCGGCTTTCACTTGCGGCTTGTGTTTCACTTGGCTTGTCTTATAACCCAACCCTATATACTAGTGGGTTAATCTAAAAAACCTGGCACCGTCAATATAACCCAACCCTTTGTTTGTGGTGAGAGTAACTTTGTGAATCTGCTTTGTGGTGAGAGATACTTGGTGATTGTTTGTGGTAACTTTGAGATACTTGGTGAATCTGCTTGTCGTAACTTTGAGATACTTGGTGATTGTTTGCTTTGTTTGTGGTAATTTGTGAATGCCTTGTGGTGATGAGGCTGAATATGGTGGAATTTGCTTGTGAGTTCCTGCAGTTTGTGGTGAGAGATACTTGGTGATAGTTGCTTTGTTTGTGGTATTTTGTGAATGCCTTGTGGTGATGAGGCTGTATATAATGTGGATCTGCTTGTGACTTCCTGCAGTTTGGGAAACTTTCTTGTGACTTCCTGCAGTTTGGGAATATTTCTTTTGCTTTTTGTGAACATTGTGAAACATGTGTTTCACTTGTATAATGTGGAATCTGTGGCAATCTAACTTGGTTGCAATCTGGTATTGTGCAATCTGATCTGTGCACTTGTGTGCAATCTGCACTTGGAAAAAAAAATTCAAAAAAAGGCGATGACGATTGGTTTTTATAACCGAATGGCACGGCAAAGTGATATTTTTATCACTTTGCAACCTTCATATCTGAGCCTAACTTTTTATCAATTGTGCAAATTTTTTTCTAATGCAATCTGCTTGTGTGCTAATGCAATCTGCTTGTGTGAAAAAACTTGGCGATGATCTGAGCCTGTGTGCTTACTGCTTGTGTGCTTATGCACTTGGACAAAAAAAAGTTTGGGACTGCTTTGCTTGTTTGATAATGCAATCTGCTTGTGTGAAAAAACTTGGCGATGATGATTAGTGTAATATGGGCCTGTGTGCTTACTGCTTGTGTGCTTATGCACTTGGACAAAAAAAAGTTTGGGACTGCTTTGCTTGTTTGATAATGCAATCTGCTTGTGTGAAAAAACTTGGCGATGATGATTAGTGTAATCTGAGCCTGTGTGCTTACTGCTTGTGTGCTTATGCACTTGGACAAAAAAAAAAGTTTCCTTATGCACTTAGAGTGCTTTCCTTGTGTGCTTATGCACTTGGACAAAACAAAATATCTTATGGACTTGGACAAAAAAAAAAAAAAAAATTGGGACAAAAAAACCTCTGTGCAATCTGTGACTCCAAAAAGACAGCAAACAGACAAAAGGGGACAAAAACCTGCAAAAGGTACCCTCCCCTAGGGAGGGTTTGCAGCCTACCAGGGCATAGAGCCCGTTCATATAGTATAACCCTTCTTACTGTCACAGAGATTGACATACTGTAGTATTTAAGTAATGACGTAGACTATAGTTCTTTAATCTGAGTATTGTAATTTCCTTGTGAAAGAACTAAGCAGGCAACAAAGCCTGATTTTTGTCATTATGCTACAAACAGCATGGTTAACAACACAAGAGAAGCAACAAAAAGTTTATGAAACTCAAGCTAAGTTTAAGATTCCTAAAGCGAAGATATGTTATACTTTGATGCATCAAAACTAGAAAAATAAATGCACAAAACAGACAAAAACAAACAAGAGTTACATCTTTGGTATCTCAACCAGGCCTGTCTATAAAAGACACAAAAATATTATCAAGTACTAACTACCAGCACCAAGATATGGAACATACTGCTCATGTTGTAGTCATACCTTATCCAGCACAAGGCCATGTCATTCCTCTGATGGAACTTGCTCAACAGTTGGTTAAGAATGGTGTCAAAGTTACCTTTATAAACACAGAAGTGAATCACGAACTGGTCACAGCTACCTTGATAGAAAAGGGTCTGATGCAAATGGTTTCGATCCCAGATGGGCTTGAACCATGGGAAGACAGGAGTGACCTAGGCAAGGTAGCGGAATCAATAGTTCAAACCATGCCTGGAAAGCTAGAAGAGCTTATAAACAAGATTAACAAAGAAGATGATAGCAAAGTCACTTGTGTTCTTGCTGATATTTGCATGGGTTGGTCCATGCATGTTGCTGAAAAAATGGGAATTCGACGAGCAACCTTTTGGCCTGCCTCAGTAGCTACTTTGGCTTCCGTTTTGAGCTTTCAGAAGCTAATCGATGACAAAATTATAGACGATTGTGGTAAGATGACTGTGACCTTTTTTCCATTTCATTCATGTATCTAAGTGCGTGTTTGGGATTGCTTTATAAACAGCTTATCTGGTGATGCAAAGCATCTTATGTTACTCAAAATAATCAGACAATCAGTTTTGTTAAGCAATGCCCACACCCTCAAGAGCCAAGACTATCCATTTTTACAAATATGTAATGACTAGATATGCAGCTTTACTAAGCCATCTCAAACACCCCTCAAAATAACAAGATAGTCTGTGGGATTGCTTATTTAATGCTTATATACAAACAATTGAGTGTTTGGATAAACAACTTATAGCTTTGACTGAAAGGTTTTTAGATCTTAAATAATAAGCTGGTTGGTAACTGCTTATTTAACAAGCAATCCCAAACACCCTAATAAAAAACTAATTTATCCTTGATATTGTTTCAGGCGTTCCTTTAAACGATAAAATGATTCACCTATCACCATCCATGCCACTCATAAAACCATCAAACCTCGCATGGGCATGTATCGGTGACTTAGCCACTACAAAAATCATCTTTGAAGTCACTACAGAAGCTGCCAAGGCAGCCACCATGGCAGAATGGATATTATGCAACTCAAGTGATCATCTTGAGCCTGCCTTCACCCAATTTCCACAGTTGTCGCCAATTGGTCCACTGTTAGCTTGCAACCGTCTAGCCGAACAAGCAGGCCACTTCTGGCAAGAAGACTCGACCTGCTTAACATGGTTAGACACTCAAGCACCAGGCTCAGCCATCTATATAGCATTTGGAAGCTTCACTATCTTTGACCAGAAACAATTTGATGAGTTAGCACTTGGTCTTGAGCTAACCAACAGACCATTCTTATGGGTGGTCAGGCCAGGTATAATCAAGGAGACTACAGCCACGTACCCAGATGGGTTCATGGACAGGATTCAATCTCGAGGCAAAATTGTGAACTGGGCCCCTCAACAGAAGGTGTTGGCTCACCCTTCTGTGGCTTGTTTCTTGAGCCATTGTGGTTGGAACTCGACTCTAGAAGGTGTTAATAATGGAGTGCCTTTTATGTGTTGGCCTTATTTTGCTGATCAGTTTCATAATGAAAGTTACATCTGTGACATATGGAAAAATGGAGTGGCGTTTAATAAGAACAATGAAGGGATTATAACACGAGATGAGATTGAAAACAAAGTTAACGTGCTGCTAAGCAACACAACATTTAAAGCGAAGGCGTTGGCTCTCAAAGAAAAGGTTACGAGTAGTATCCAAAAAGGTGGAAGCTCGAAGAAGAACTTGAGCGATTTTATTGAATGGATTCATGAGAAAGAAAGTGACTCGGAATAAGGTTGGGAGCATCGACATATGATTTGTATTTCATTTCGTGTTTAATTTTGCACCGTTACTCTTTTCTCAAATCATATTACTGTTTGAATGTTTTCCTTCAAATCCAAAAATGTAAAGGACTAAAGGGTGTTTGGTATTACGTTTTGAACTATTGGGGGTGTTTGGCATTACATCATGAGCTAGTGATGAAACTGATTAAGTTTCATCAAATGTGGAGTAATTAATTTCTTAGATGATCAATTATTATCACACATGGTATGGTAAAAAGTAAAAACACATAAGAACATTATCTCTTACACTACATTAATCACACCACAAATTCTAAAACAGATCTAGAAACAATGTTGAGTAAATTGCAAAAACCACACTTTTGGTTCTTCAGGTTGCAAGAGCAATCTTTAAAACTTGGAAAGTGCAGACATAATGTTTGTGAAAAACTTTTGGTCCGGATACTTGACAATATTCAAATGACAAGTACCCTTGTTTATTTTAGTCCTTCCATTTATCTTACTACAGAATACAGATGATATCCAAACCAAAAAAATCTCACAAAACAACGCCCGCACTTTTAAAGTTATATAGAATTGGATTGAGATCCTCTCAAGTTCATATGAACATGACCGGTAATGTTTACTAAAAAAAAAGGGTCTCTCACTGGGCCTGAAAACAACTGAAAGTTAACAGTTATGAATGGATCATGAGTTTATTTGCAGTTAATTACACAGAGAATTACAATCACTCTGTGTAACAACCAATATAAATATACCCATACAATTAAGTTGAAATGAAACCTTAAACAAAACGTAACATGCAAAAAATAAATTACTAACCGCTACCAGGCATTCAAAATAATCTAACTAATGGAGTAATAAAGTTACAAAAAGAAATTAATAAATAATAATGAGATATCTGTCTTTTTAGTTATCTCTAATCCAAGTAAAAAAAATTATTTATAGTAATTAGTAGTAATAAATAGTTACTGCTGCTGTACAGAAGGAGAGGCGTAAAAATCGACTAGCTTTTGTAAAATGGATACTTGTGTTCGTAGGAGAAGAATGTAATCTGCTGTTTCCTTAAAGAGCTGGTCGGCGGCTGTGGTGGTGGCGGCTGTGTCTATTTCTTGAGCTGGTACGAGGTTCTTCAGTGCTTCAAGCTTGTCTGAAACTGATGTTGTTGGTTTGTTGTTGTTGCTCGTATGATGATGTTTCCTTGCTGATCCTTTGTTATTGTGTGATGAATGTTGTTGTTGTTTTCTTGTTGGGATGTTTTTTAATAATCTTTTTGGTGTTGAACCCATCGGAGATATTGAAAGATTGTGTGTGTTTTTGTGTTATATATTCCGTTTTGGGTGGTGGTGATATAACGGAAGAGGTGCGAGCGTTATGGGGTTTAAGTAATTGAACATTCTTTTCTTGCCATTGCTTTTCTTTCTTATTTACCAACATGCCATTATCTCTTCTTTCTTTTTTAAATTATGGTTGTTCCTTGTAAAGTTTGAGCACACTCGGCCCTAGCATTAAGCAGTGAGCAACAACAGTTTTTGTTATATAAAAATGTTTGATAACGTAGTTGTAGATGTAATCATAATATGTAAAACAATTTTTAAATATTCAACGCTTTTAAATGCTATTTCATGGAGCGTTGAAAAATGAGCATTCCGAAAAAATAGATAATGTTATTTGATGCTTGTCAAACGAGCATTAAAAATCACAACGCTCAATGCTCACCGCTCCTAAACGCTCTCCGCCAAACATAACCGACTAGGTAAACGGGTAAAAAGAGAAAGGATCATATTCATAATACAAATACCATGGCAGTCGAACTTTTTCTTTAGTATTTGTACTCGGAGCTTTCCTCGATAATTTTAAGATGCTCACACATCGAGCTTTGAACATTGGTCTCTACAAAGACTTGGTGACTCATCAACTCTAGGTTGTTATTGCTACACAAACTCAAACCTTTTTAAAAACTTTTTTGAAAAATCACGTTACCACTTCAGGTTTGATAATTTATAGCTAGACAAGTGCTCGTGATAGTAGTTTTGATAATGTATAGCTAGACAAGTGCTCATGAGAGTAGTTTAAGATAGAGTTTTGGTGTTAGAAATTATGTGAACTAGTTAATCGAGTGATTAAGCTTAGCATACTTGTAGCGGGTAAGCATAACATAATAGACGTGTTTTTTTTTTGATTGCCATATGTTGATTATTTGTGTCTCAATAATCTTTATCAATTGTAACAATAAAAAAAATGCTTAACTGTGAGTTGAAAAATAACATATAATTGAAAACTTACACTAAAATGCTATATAGATCTATTGGATAATTTTAGCCTAAATTACTTAACCAAGCTTGTGTTAGAATAATACATTCATTATCAATTAAACTCATGTTGTAATAAACCGATAAACCTCTGGCGATACCCTAATCGTTTCTCCAATCATATAGATCAATCATACGGTATAATAATCGATTGATTGTATATTTATCATCTGAATCACTTTATGGAATCGAATTTCTTCATAGATTAAAACAGTTTTTACTCTTAACCACTCGTTTTGTTTCTTTTTAGTGTTTAGGGTTTGTATTACTGTTTTTGTATGGAGAGGGTCGATGTGTTTGAATTGCGTGACAGTGATGCTAGTAAGACTAGGTTGAAGGAAACTGACTTGGGAACTTCCGGAGCTGGTAATAAGATACAAGTGGAGCCGGTTCCACTTGACAAAACGGAGGGTCAGGATATCTTATCGTCTACAGTGGCTAGTGATTGTTCGAGCACTAGTCATGATGCATCTACTCATGATACCTATGATACTCTAAAAATTTGCTATTGAATATATGAGGAAAAAACTTGTTCTTGTGGGTGACGATGGACAACCATTAAAACACCTGGTGCTACTACTTCTCTGGGGCTAATCATTTGAACATCTTAAGGTGATGAAGGAGCTACTTGCGCTATGGTTATTATTGAAGCCTCCTCAAAATACGATTCAAAAATGCTACTAGTAGTCCTAAAGCACATGGGGTTGTTGGTATTGAGAAGGTTGATGTTTTGAAACAACCTTCTAAACTTTGGTGTTACTTCTCTTGAACCTAAGAAACATAAGGTAATTAAGAAAGCTAAAATGAAAGTTGTTGAAGAGGTGAATAATAGGTTTGAGAATACTTTGTATGGGTATTTCCTTGGTCAAATTACTTACGCAATGCATGGGCTAAGTTTGGTATACAAAAGGTAATGATGAACCAGAAGGTTCTTCTTTTAAGTTCAAGAAGAAAGGTGTTGATGATGTTCTTGAAAAGGGTCCATATAAAAGGTACCTATTATTCTTAAGCCATGGACATTGAACACCAACTTACTTAAAGAGGATTTGACCAACATCCGGTGTGGGTTAAATTCCATGAGGTTCCTCTTGCTATGTTTTCTGATGATGGCCTTAGTCTCCTTGCCACATTGATAGGCACACCCAAAAGGTTAGATGCTTTCACTAGCCAAATGTGCAGGACTCGTGGGGCGTAGTAGCTCGATGCATGATTGAAGTGAAGTCGATGAGGTGCTTAGGGACAACCTTACAGTTGAATACCGTTACTTGATGGGTCGGGTTGACTATTGACGAATATGAAAACCACCTCATTGTGATACATGTAAGATTTTTGGGCATACTCTTATCGAATGTCCTAAAATTGTTGAACCTCCTGCTCAGCCTACTAAGCGTGCTAATGATGGTTTCAAACCGGTTAATAACAAGAAGAAGGGAAAGCAAGGTGGATCTACTATTCCGGGTCAAGGAGGGTTTACTGTTGTGGGAATGAGTTTCAATATCAACCCAAAAAGACTCCTCCTGAACCTAAGAAAGTGGAAGTCAATAAGAAGAATGCTTCTGATGTGGCTAGTTCGAGTGGAACTAAGATCTCTACATCTAACAAATTTGAGGTTCTTTCTAATGACACCAATAAGGATGTGGATTCTGGTAGTACAATGGAAGTTAATGATGATAAGTCTACTGAGACAGGTAATGCATTACAAGAACCACGTGGGAGTGATTTGAAAGAGATGGCATCGGATGTGGCTCCTAAAACTAGTGATTCTTGTATTCCGCCCGTCACGTCTTCTAAGAGAGTTAACCCTTTTTCTAAAGTGGGAGAGATCGTGGATTCTGATTCTGAAGATGAGGTGGTTGCTAACCCATTTGATGAGTCTGCTAATATATTTGGTGGTGGCCAAGAGTTTGAAGATGAGTATGATGACTATGACTTCGATGACTATCAGAACCTTTAATGCCATGTATGGCACAAAGTTTCAAGGTCCTAGGAAGTAATTTTCTTTTGTTATGTCCTATGTAATCATTTGACGAGAAATAGGAAGTATCTTGTTATGTAAGCTTTATGCCTATGTCGGTGAGATATGGATTTCACTCATATCCATTGTACTTAAGCCGGTTACCAGTGCAGGATTACTCGGTTACATCATTTGAATGATTTTGTCAATTTATTTTATTGAAAAAATTGGGCCAATAGGAGAGCTCGATTCCGTAAGCAAAATCGTGTGATATGATTAGTTAATAAAAGTCAAAATTAAATTGATTTTGGTCAAACTTTAATAAATTTGGTGAAGAAATTTGGTTGATAAAAAAAACACATAAATATATATAGCTGTCAAATTTGTGAAAACAAAAACTTAAAAAAAGAGAAGGTAATTAATAAAACTTTCGTGGTTGAATTTTTAAAAATTATAGAGTTAAGTGTAATATTATAAGCCTCCATGTTTTTTAATAACTTTGGATTAAAAACAAATCTCCCCCTTATACTTTATACACTTTATACTTTATATCTTACAAAATACAGTGTATATGCTGTTTTAAAATAACAACATATAAATTTGCATAAGATTATAAGTATCAATTTTTTTTTACTATATACGTTTAATACGGACTTATTTATTTTATTTTTAAAAGTTTAACCTATGTGGACACGAGTTTACATTTTAAATATGGCTAAATTATCAAAGCAGGAATATAATTATTAAATTGTAAGCACGGGTTACTTTAATATAAAAATAAATATACGTGATTGTACTTATAACATTGACTCATCTAGTTCTTATTTATTTATATAAGGATATCTAGAAAAACATTTTTAAAAAACTTTAAGGAGTATACTTTAACTTTATTAACGCTCATTATGTGCTATTAAACTTGCATCATGTGTACAAAATAATATCAGTAGTGAAATTTAAATAAAAAAATAACATCTTTGTCAGCTAAATAAAATTAAATCTTGAGTTACCTAACAGAAATTTTTACAAATATTTTACCAAATTCTAATAGATATTAATACATAATGAAAAACTCGTGCATAAGTATTAGTTGTACTTATATCACAATTTTCATGGGCAAATTCTTATATGTGTATATACTGAACTAAAATGTTAAAATAAAGAGTAAATTACACCGTTCGTCCCTATGGTTTCCCAAAATAACACCGCAAGTCCTTTCGTTTTTATTTTTGCGCCATGAGTCCTTATAATGAAGTTTGGTAACACCATCAGTCCCTATCTCTAACGAGTTAGCTTTCAGATTAACTCCCATGTGCGTTAGATATGTCGTCCATTTCTAACGATCGTTAGCGTTTTTGCATGTTTTCGTCCATTTTTTCACGTTTCGTCCCGTTTTTTCCAGCGCCGTCCATTTTGCGTTTTACCGCCGTTTTGAGTTATTAAAGTTTTCGCCTCTTTTGCATGTCTTCGTTTGTTTTTGCACGTTTTTGTTCCGTTTTGCACGTTTTCGTAAGTTTTTGCATGTTTTCATTTGTTTTTGCACATTTTCTTCGTTTTCGCACGTTTTCGTTCGTTTTTTCACGTTTTCGTTCACTTTGATTTTTGCACGTTTTTGTCTGTTTTTACACGTTTTCGTCTGTTTTTGCAAGTTTTCGTTCGTTTTTTCACGTTTTCAATTGTTTTTACACATTTTCATCCGTTTTTACATGTTTTTGCTATATTTTTATTCGTTTCTTACGTTTTCGTCCGATTTTGCATGTTTTTAACACGTTTTCATTAGTTTTTACATGTTTTCTCAAAGATTAAACATTAAAGCGGACAAAAAATGTCTTGAAAATGGATACGTCCAAAAGAAGCGTGTAAAATGGACGAAAACTGAAAAAGCAACGAAAACATGCAAAAAGCAGAGAAAAAAGCGTAACGAACAAAAATATGCAAAACAGAAAAACATAAAAACGGAAAATAAAAAAGCGTGAAAACGAACGAAAACTAAAAACAGGAATCGTGCAAAAACGAAAATGTACCAAAATGAGCAAAATGAACGAACAAGAAAGAACGAATTGAAAAACAAAGAAAGCGTGCAAAACAAATGAAAACATGCAAAAACGCGGATGAAAACATGTGCAAAAAGCAAAAACAAGGCAACGCGACAACGGCGTAAAAAGCAGACGAAAACAAGAAAACAACTAATAAAATGAATGAGCGGGCCGACGTGAAAAAACGGATGATAGTGTGAAAAAACGGATGAAAACGTGCAAAAACGGACGAAAACATGCAAAGCTTAAATCGTTAGAAATGGACAACACATGTAACGCACATGTGGGAGTTAACGGATAAAGCTAACGACTGTTAGAGATAGAGACTGATGGTGTTACCAAACTTCATTATAAGGACTCATGGCGCAAAAATAAAAACGAAAGGACTTGCGGTGTTATTTTAGGCAAACTATAGGGACGAACGGTGTAATTTACTCTAAAATAAATTTGATTTATGTGTAAACTTCGTACGTGCACGAAACTTATAACTATATAATTGTATACAATTAGTTTTAAAGACACAATATTCAATATTAATACAAAATAATTTTTTTTTTAATCAAAATCTCGTGTGTACACACACGAGTATTATAACATATCCATGTCATCCAAGCATTTGGGATCATGTACACTCGTAGTCGTGGATGACGTAATAAAATCTGATTAAAAAACTAACTTGATCGATATCTATCCTTCTTTTTTTATATCTAAAAAAATAATTAGAATATCAAAGGGGTAAATATGTAATTGAGCAGAAAACGACAAAAGCTTGGTATCTGACTTGACTTTGAAAGATTTATAGCGGGAAGAAAATGGCACCCATCTCCTACAAAGCCTGCTGACCTGCAAACGGCACATGTAAAAGCACTAAACGGGGTCCATTTCATCCTTTTATTATTTTACCAATTTAACCTTTCTAGTACTAGACTATTTTTCTATATATATTCCTATCACCATGTTTCATTTATCTCATGCTTTTTCATATTTAACGAGTATTGCGACCATCCGCCGCGTTGCGGCGGAGCCTTTTTTTTTACATTTTTATCTGGTAATTTATGTAACGAAAAAAAACGTTAAAAGTATGTAAACTTCAACTCATATGTAAACTTCCCGTTGCTTCCTCGGCACTGGTTCAGTTTTTGGCGTTTCCTTTTCTGCAGGCTTGTCACAAATACCCTTGTTGCCGTTCCGTTTGCATCCGCTGTATCCGAAATGAATGCACCCTTGAATCTGCATTCAATTTGGAAAGATCAGCAACATGTTTTTATACTACTTCTACTACTTCCCTTTGTAATTGCTTCTGTATTGGGAAGATCGTTGACAGAAGCAAACTTAGGATAGTGGCAGATTCATCATAATAGCTACTGCTCCTAAATTGCTTCTTAGGAGAGTGGCACCTCCTAAATTGCATAACATAACTTAGGAGACTATACTAAATTACAGAATATAACTGGAAGTAGGTATTAGAACTTGAAGTTGTAGCAATTTAGGAGCGTGGCACCTGTTTTTATACAGTAGCAGTTTAGCAATAACTATTACAAATGACTACTGCTGTTATCACCTTTTCATGTGATACGGCATCCTGCATTCACATCATCTAATCACTTGATGTCGGATCGTTTGCTTGTTTCGGTGGTTGTTTCATGTTCTGGACTGGATCTGCTACTGCAAGTTTCTCAGCTGCTTCAGCCATAGGTTTGGTTGACCCATCTCAAGCTTACGGTTGTTGTGGATGTTTCTGCGGTTGCCTCTGCGGTTGCCTCTGCGCTTAAGGCTCGAAATCTAGTTAATTTTATTACTGTCCAAGCTTTCGCTGAAGGTCATGAACAGAGTGACACAGGATGCTCTACTCTTTTATATCATTCTAGTCCAAACCTCGTATCCTTCCTCGATTATTCGTGATAACTGGAAGGTGGTGGTGATGATTGAATCTGCTTTGGAGCCGGATGTATGACCTGCTAGACAAATTCAAAGTTATGAGATTATACACCTTTTATGAAATTCAAGCTTATAGTGAAGGAAAATATATCGTTGACACCTTTGGTGTTACATTTGAGACCGTCAACTTCAACTTTTGTCTAGTTTTTGTTTCTGCGGCTTTCCTAGCGTTTGACAGTTTAGCAGAAGGTCCATTCAGCCGAGTTTCCCCAGCCGGCGCATATCTAAACAAATCCAAAAGTAGAACAGGCTGTGAGTAAGCAGAAGCGGAGGAGATTAACTCATCGAAGGTTACCTTATTTTGGCCTATATTGCGTAAGTTCATCTAACATGAATAGTTCGGAGTTCGTTACTAGAAATACAGTCTATAATTAACCACGCAAAACAAAATTGGGATTCACGATGACACAACAATTGTCACATTTAACAGCACCTCAATTGGGTGCTTGCCGATTCCTGGATCTTTTCATTCGACAGTGCTCCTTCCGAAACCAAAACACGGGGCAAAAATTACAATGGCAAACTATTAGCACAAACCTAAAGACAATATCGACGTATATGTAACTATAAAAGAAGGGTCAGATATATTGTGACTGACGTTACTTTGGGCTAATAAGCCATTGCTGTAATCCTAGTAGTTGCTAAAACTATGGCTACTTTTCATTACCAAAGAATGGCATGGCCAGTGCCTAGTAGCGTGAAGCATGTGACTTTACGACCTAACAGTTAACCGCTAGAGCGCATTCTACATATTGCAATACAGATGCTCCTACCTTTTTCCGTACATATTACAGGTTTGTGCATTATACTTACTACACACTAACCATTTCAGCAGCTGGTGTTGGTCCGTTTGTGCCGTTGATCATGTTTCGATTTTTCAGCTTCAGGCCCAATTTCTGCTTCACCTGAACCTGAAAAAAACTCCATACGAATGGTCGTAGACATTGTCTCAGCTTTGGGCCTTTGTTTATCTGCACGTTCATCGCATAAAGTGAAAGTGGAATTATGCTCCTGCGGTATATGCATGCATCACAACTTCGTTGGTGGTTGGGTCGTTAATCATGATTCGCCTCTTGTGTATCCTTTCGAACATCTCGTTATATATCGCTTATATACAACCGTTAACAAATAAATACATTACAAAGTTCGGGTTGACAATTTACCTTCCTATGGTCTCTCATCTGTTGGACGTCATTCGCGATATTGATGTCAATGCATTACGTGCGGCATTTCAGGATAGGTACGACCACATGCCGGATAACAGTGTCACGAAAAATCAAACGCGGTTAGTCCGGTATGCCTGAAAAGACAGTAAGATAAGGGACGTGATAAGTGTTCGCTTGATATCGTATGTATCTTTGACTAAAAATTTCGATAACTAAATTAAACAATCTTAAAGCGTGTATGGTGGATTCATAAAAGCAGAAAGGGGTGTCGCCAACATGTAAAAGCAATATGATGGATTGATTTGCGCGCCACCGGCAATTTCAAGAGTAAGTTTAAAGTACTAATTACATGATTTGTGATACAACATCTAAAAGCTGTGAAATTAAGTCTAGAAGGAGCCGACGCAAATCAACCAATGACTGATATTCAACCTCATTTACAACCCTGGAATTAAGAAATTTTCGTGTGGATATTTTAGTATCGCTTAAGCGTAAGAAGACGTAGATAAGTGCGATTACAACCTTCTGGAGTTCATCGCGAAATGCATTTGAGTCAAATTGGGCGTAGAATATCATGTACATAATTATTTCACCATGTTATCAAGTACTCTCACGCTCGAGTACTTTTGAAGCTTATGCTTATAAGCTTATATAAGCTGGCTTTCAGAAAAGCTTATGCTTATTGTAACACGACCAAACCAAAACACTACTCACTACATTTTTATAGTCTAATAATAATAAGTCCCAAACACCCCCTTATTTTAGAACTAACGAATGAGTGAAATAAGCTGTCACCTTTTTATTTGGCGTCTTGGTTAGCAGCACATGAACCCCAGATCAATCGACGCTGCAATTTAATATTTTGATTCACAAATGTGTTGATCGTCTTGGTTAGGAGAAACAAATAAATAATTGAAACCTGAAGATTTGTTTCTCCTACTTTTATTATTGCAATACCTGATCGATAACAGTCGTCAATCAAGTGGCCCCACAGCCATGGTCCTAGCAAAGCATGTGCGCAACACCGGTTGTTAGTAGTCTAAAAGTCATGTAATATTACTGGCAAGGCTGTTACAAACACAACTATAAGTTTACCTGAAAAAAAAACCATGATCAAAATTTGCAAACCTGAACAAACCAACATATCGAGTATTGTGTATATACTTAATAAGACATACCTCGATTAGCTATTCTTCACGTGCGCTTTTTCCTAGAGAGACAATATGGGAAGCATCGGAAGTACCTAGAGACAATATCAAACAAAAAACAACTTACTTAACACTACTTATCAGCAATACTTACCATTACACTACCCGACCTTGCTTTAGCTTATTTCACAACAAATAAAACTTAACCCACAAAAAACAGTACCGGATTGAAATAACGAAAACACTCAGTGTTCAACAAAGAAACATCACCTTAAACATACCATGGTACCTCCGACCAACCACGAAGAGATAAAAATTAGCGCAATAATATCCGGTGTACCGGAAACCCAATTAGGATTCAATCGTCATCCACGCCGTAACCAACCAACCATCAAGCCACCTTCCTGTGACATCCACTAATTAGCCAAAGACAACAATTACCTATTACTCGTAGGTGGTAGGCAAAATCAAAGTGCTGAAAACCCTAGGCCTACAATACAAACATCTAGAGAAGTGTAACGACATCATTAAGCAATATTACCTAAAACACAAAAAGAGCATATCAACATCCAGCTTTAAACAGCGAACACCATAAACTTTTTATATAAAAAAAATTTAGAAACAAACAATAATTATAACCAATGATTAAAAACTGTTTATAAAGATATGATAAAACATAGAACAAACCGGCAGCTAAACAAACACTGGATTCTTCACTTGGAAGAAACCAATGAATTACCTGAAACTTGTGAATTGAAACATGTTGAAATATATTATTGTCTTGCGATCAACATAAGGTTTATTGGAGTTTAACATCAACTGGTGTGACAATCATGGATGAGTACAAAAGTTCTGTATTCAATAAGAAAGAAGAAAAAGAGGCGGTCACATATATCTGGGAAATTCTAGAAACGCATGTTGGTAGCAGGGCAGCAGTAATGGGCCAAGTGAATCAGCAAGTGGGCCAAGTGAATCGGCAAGTGAATCGAAGTGAATCGACGTCGTTTAGTGTCTTTTAATATGCAAGTGAATGTCTTTTAATATGCAAGTGAACGACGTCGTTTAGAATGTGTTTATATGCAAGTGAACGACGTCGTTTAGAATGTGTTTTAATATATATTATAATAAATGCATGTTGGAGGCATCTTTTTCGTATAACGACATTGTATAATTATTGTTGTTTCATTATGTTGTGTTTGTAACTCTTTTAGTGATAAGACGTATAGGAATAAAAGAAAAAAACATAACATGATTAACGACTGTGGTGATATTTGTCTCAAAGTTGTTTATTTCAAACTTTAATAAGTATGTTTCTCGAAATTGTTTGTGATTTGGTGTCTTCCTAGCTTGCTCTGTCGAAAACGACCTTTCATGTTATTCCTTGATTGCTAGGTAACTCGACTCGATCTATAGCTTTCCAGGTTTATGTGTCGTACTCAACTTTCATTAAGTGAGTGAAAAGATGGCCACATGGTAAAAAACACTCGGACCAACATGTCGTCTTATATAAAATATGTAATCTTGATGATAATTAAGTCGAGAAAAACCAAGAGGATGACCAGTGATAAAGGCTTAGCCTCTTAACTCAAAAGTGCTTAGAGGTCTTGGGTTCAAACCCTGAAGAGAAAATTAATCCTTTATTGGCCACGGAGGTTCACCTGCATCTACTCCGGGCTATCCAAAAGAGTAGTTGTCATGGGATTAGTCGGCTTGCAATATCGAATCGAAAACTCAGGTTTAAAAAAGAAATTAAGTCGAGAAAAAAAAATGTATATATATAGTTTGTTTCACATACAATATTTTCATGAAACTTGAACTTGACGGAAACGAGGAGTAAGGCTAGTTGTGCAAAATTTATAAATGATGGTAAATAGTTAGATCCATTAACAACACATATGTTGCAAAAAAACAGCTAAGTTTACTCCAAGTTAAACAGCTTACACTTTTTTTTTATCTGCTTTTACACTTTTTGTCTATTTCTCCTCCTACATGTATAAAAGAGTTAATTGCATTTTGGTCCATGTGGTATGGCCAAATTGCAGGTTTGGTCTCTAAAATTTTGAAAGTACAATGATAGTCCCCATTTTAAAGTTTGGATTGCATTTTTGGTCTCTAGATAAAATGAAATGACTAAAATACCCTTTGCCTTATTTAGAGAAGAAAAGGGTAATTTGGTCATTTCACATCGATCAGGGACCAAAAATGCAATCTAAACTTCAAAATAGGGACTATCATTGCACTTTTAAAGTTTTAAAGACCAAACCTACAATTTGACCATAGCACAAGGACCAAAAATGCAATTAACTCCGTATAAAATTATATAATATGTTTTTCACTAATGACTACTAGCTTATCTTTCTACTTAAAAATCATTAACCTTTTAACATCTTATTATGATTTATAATTATGTAAGTAAGAAAATAAGTATGAATGGTTGAGTAAGGAGAAACAGCATTTCTCATCACATTCAAACCCTATAAGTTTCAGGTTTGTAGCACCAATCACTTTCCAAAGCTATAGAAATAAAGCAAATATAGATAGATATTCATCATGTGAAAGTGAGGGGCAAAATGGGAAAAGAAAGAAAGGCCGCAGAGGGGGCGTGGCCTCCCTAAAGGGGGCATGTGAAATGAGGATGGGCCATGCAGGCCAGCCAGCAACAGGGTGCGTAGTGCGCAAAGCGGCGCATGCACATGGGAAGCTAGACCACATGCAACTGCAAGCTTGTACCTTCAATTCCTTAACAGCAAAACATCATGTGAGAGACAGTGAAGCAACATGCATGACTTGTACCGCATGTTCTGCACATTCCCTGCAGCTTCTTCTAACATATATGCCAACACACCATTCATGTACAATTTACTAATCCACTTTGCTAATTAGGCCACCAAAGATCGACCGTTATCAAACAGTTGGTTTATCTCAATTATATACTACGTGTGTTTACATATGTTTAATGGTTTTTTTTTTAGATTTTATATCATCATAGTTACTTGGTGCATGACATATTTTCATTTGGATTCATAACATATATATGTAGAACTATGATTGTTAAATATATACTACGTAATATCTACTGAAATGAAGTTAAAGTATAGAGAAGTTTGCAGTTTTTAATCACACAGGTCTCGCCAACTAATCGACTTACACTTGTTACATTGTCATAGGTGACAATGATGTGCAAGGGAAGTGTTCCATGTGAATATGAGATGGCTCACTTGGGAGGCCAGCGATGATTACTGATTACACCAAAATGGAGAAACCTGTCGAATGTAGATTACTACTTGTAGTTAAAATTAAGCTAACAGATGCAATTCATTAAAACTATATTAGACTAGCTTGTAATAGAATGCAGCGTAATAATTTTTAGGGCAAATGATTGAAAAAAGTATCATACTTGCCACAAATTTTTTTTGTGGTTAGTGAACAAAATATTTTGCTTTTGTGGGTACTTTTCTTTCAAATTTATCAATTTTAAGGTATTTTGCAAAATTTTTGACATTTTTGCCCCTCTTAGCTAATAAATTTCTTTTTTCCCTATAGGGCAAAAATGTCACATAGTACCCTAAAAAGAATGAATTTGAAAGAATAGTGCTCACAAAAGCAAAAAAATTTGTTCGCTATCCATAAAAAGAAATAGTGGCAAATATGATGTATTTTTCAATCAATTGCCCTAATTTTTAACATAGTACATTTTAGAAAAATTAAGATTTTAATACATAGTACTACTCTACAAATATTCATATGCATGGTTCAAGGAAACTCTCGGCTAGCCCCGCCCTTATACACAGGCTATTGAACTTTTGAAACATCAACAACCATGACAAACAATAGTATGCTAAAAGGACTGACATTTAGACAAATCAAACTGCTAAGATTTTGTTACACGTCTCACAAGGGTCATCAAAGGTGAGTATATGGCTCTCAACTATATATATCACATTTGTGTTGGTTTGTGGGAGTTTTAAACACGACAAAACGACTAAGAGTGTGTGAGCCGATGGGGGCACACACTATAAACACGAGAGTACGTGTCGAACGTTTAAACTTGAATACGTTATACCCGTTTTATGCGTGCATGTATATCTGATCCATCATATGATCCATGGACTTGTTCTAATTGATAAGTGGGTCGGGTTAGATTGCCTTGGGCCTTGTGAATGTCTAACTGATCGGATACAAAGGGATTTTGGGTTTTGATGCTTGTCGATCAAGAAAAAAAGTCCAAGTAAGGATTGGTTAAAATTATATATAAATACACTCCTTATCCCATGCATGTGATTGACGAAAAACCTATCCCTACACCCTATATTCTAATCGATTTATCATAACAGATGATGGCCTAATTGGATTTCTTTAGATATTCAATTATGGTTTCAACTTGTCTTGAATTAGTTCTAAGCTTGCATCATCTTCATGATCCAAGATGTTTAGAGTTTCGTTTAGGGTCCATGCTTCCAGTTCCAAGTCGAACTATGAATGGCAGCAAGTTTTTTGTGAACTTCTGGTCTTCACGATTTCGGACAATTAAGGATAGATATCGGACAGGTCTTGTCCGATATCGGGTTACACATTAATCGCTTCTCGGTAGATTACTTATTGGGGAAAAAAAGACTTGGTTTTGGGTTTTTCTTGTCCATTGGTATTCAAGTAATTCAAGGGTTGATAGTTTTAAACGTTCTCGACTAGCGTCTAATCAAACGTACTTGGTTTAAGTATTTGTGTGTGATACTCTTCGAGGTATCTATTTTAGATACTTAAGGTTTCGTATTGGTTTCTTGTTCCGTTAATAGAGATCAATTGCCAAGCAAGGTTAGCTTTTCTTTTATCCCTTTTAATTAATTAATATTGTATTAATTATTTTTTTATTATTACGTGTTAACCTAATTGCATTAACTAGATCCAATATCCGCTGCGTACTCGTAGAGGTTACTGGTTAACTTGTTCAAAAATCCCAACAGTGGTATCAGAGACATTAATCATATCGTTTGAACAATCAATCACGTGTTGTTTGTTTTCATAATATGATGTTGTACATTTCACAAGTGGGAGAAATCTCAAAGTGTGAGCAAGGAACAACAATATTATTGGTATCTCTTGACCGCAAGGTAAAGGAAACTAATAATTCTACTAGGACTTAAACACGTTAGATGTTTAATGCCCTACTACATGAAAATAAGAATTCTACTAGGACTTAAACACATGAGATGTTTATTGCCCTACTACATTCTAATAATGATTCTACTAGGACTTGAACACGCTAGATGTTTGTTGCCCTACTACATTCAAATGTCATAATATAGTGTGAAGATACTTCAACATTTGACTACATGTTTTAGTCAACATAATTATGGTTATATGATAATGATCATAATTTTGAAGTATAAATTAACTTGAGATCACTATAGAACTCAATATTTTGCGTTCATGATTACTTTTGTTAGTATAATTATGCTTACATGTTAAGACATAATTATAAAGTTCTTGAATTAATCAATGACTTATAACATAAATTATATATAGTAATAGTGTTATGTCTTCTAGTTAACACATAAACATAAGGCATTTGAATTATTCAAAGACTTACAATGTATTATTGAAATGTTTTGTTTTCTTGTTAACACATGAACATATAATCCTTGACAACCTTACGTCTTCTTGTGAACACGTGAACATAAGGTTTTTGTATTGTTCAATGAATATACATTATTGCATGCACTTGGTTCATAAATACTTTATATGCAATTTGGCTTGACCCAATTGACAAGTATTTGGTCCAAAGAGAATTAAGTTATCTATAGAATTCTGATATAGTTTCACAATTCTAATAACTCATAGGATACCACTTCATTAAGGTATGTCTAATGTGTTAGATCAAACCTTATTCTTATTGTTTGGTTTATGATAGCTTTAATTGCTCTACCTCCAAAACATATCCAGGTTATAAAATTGCGTGTGTCATGGATACACTCAATAGAGTTCAAACCTAGAAGGTATTCAAGACAACCTATAACTGAAAACCCTAATTCATTATGGATTTGAGGTTTTACCACTCAAACCAGTTGAATCATAAACCCTTTTTGGATTTTTGATTTTTCTACACTTCCTAGCTTGAAGATTGTAGTTTTGGTGTTCTTCCTAGCTTGACGAAACACAAAACTATTGCTAGAATTTTTGGTTAAAGAGTGATACTAAATTAGAGTTTTTCTATAAACCCTAATTTGAGTTGTTGGAAGGAATTCCATTATGTCTTGATTTAAGTTCTGAATTTGTTAAAATCTTATGAAGCATTTTATTAACAAATCTTGAGATGAGAACTTAAAATGTATTTTGTGGTTCTCCATAAAGAACAATTTATTGTTGCTTTAATAATTAGTATTTAGAGAATTGTCTCTACTTACAAAAGTAAGTGGGAGTATATACATTTCTCAAAGTTTTTGAGAACAAAATACTTAACCTTCTAAAATGCACTTATTAATGTCATACTAAGGTTAAACATGAAAATGTCAACCGAAGTATAATGATTACTCTCACTCATAAATCCGAAAGGATGCCTCATTACTTGAGTGATATTTTATATCAATGCTGAGGGATATAAGTTAGAAGATTATTGTAAATCAGCTAACTACTAAAATACATTATCATATCTTGAATCTGATAAATATTTTAGAACTATGAATGACAAGATGCAGTCCTTAAAAGGCAAATCGAGTTTTGAGCTTGATTGTAATTTCGCCTAACATGTTAACCTATGAGGTTGGAATGAGTTTCTTTTGAAGAAAGACTCACAAGGACAAAATTGTATACATATTAATGTTTGGCATTTCATAAGAAGTTTTTAATCATACTTAAGCAATTGACTGTGATTAAATTTTCTTACATATACACGCATTAATTATATAAAGATATTTAATTGTCATACATGTGATTTGTATGTTGAATATGACAATTAGATTTTATAACTCTTTCTTTATTATTACCTTTTGCGAGGACGGTGTGTAATCAAAAGGGTTATGAATCTTTATTATCTTTATGTAGTATACAAAATTTGAGCAATCCATATTTTGGATTGGATCATGCATCTAAGAGCTGAGATCTGGAATTTAATTACAATATGATTCTAATTGAATTAAGATATCTCTTGAGTATATCTGACATTGAATGGGAGCATTGTGTTTTTCCTTAAAATTTACATGTTGAAGATATCATTCTATTTAAGCTAGATATTGATCCTTAAGCTTGGAATGAAACTTCACTTGAAATTTAGGGAATAAAACAAACAACCTTGGAATAGATGTTTATATGGAATAAACAAATGCGGAAAATAAAGTCTAACACAAATGCAATATATTGTTCAAGCAAGTCTTCAATGATATATTTCACTTGGAATAATTTACATGGATGGAAACCTTGTGTTTTTAAACTAAGGATTCGTCATGTATATATATTATATTGTGTATAAGACTAGTTGTTGCTTTTGCACAAGAACAAAATGAGCTAACAACAACAATATCTAATTGAGAGTGTTTAGATTATTGTTTTTATAAATGTTTACGAATTATAAAGCATAGTGTTGTATAAGTACAAATGATGCTAGAGGATTATTTATACTACTTGTAGTAGGATTTTATCATTTATGAAAAATCTGCTAACTAGTTATGCTCAACATAGAGCATTGTTGCATTACTCGTTAATGAATGAGAATACTTTACACTTTTAGAAACTGTAAAGATGACTGTCAGTATGTTGTTGAATTTTACTACCTCGTGCAAGGTAAGACAACATCTCCATACTATAATTCTTGCAATAGTATGAGAATATGAGATAAGACACTCATCTTATATTTCAAATCACTCACTATATGTGATATTTGAAACAAGTATTCGGAAAGTTTACTCAGATGACTATTTAGTTTTTTTTGTAAAAGAAAGGTTGGTAATGTTGGAAACATTAGGCTTCAACTTACTAAATGAGTTTCATGCATATCTGTTTTAGTATTTGGATAATTGGGATTGATAGACAATTTTTACTTTATGATGAATAAAGATACTTGGTATTTGTTATTCATTCATATAATAATTGTTATCCTATATTTGCATGTTTAATCCTTGAATAATTTTATTATTCTAAATATGTCCATTGTCGGTTAACAATATGGGAATATTGTTATGATAAGGCAAATGTGAGTGTTGGTTATAATTCTAACGAGAATTCGAATTGTTCCCACCAAACTCATATGTATTCACTAGAGATGCATATTGGATTCCCCAACTTTCAAACATTTACTTTTGGATCCTTGTCATAAGTAAAATATTGAAAATGGTTTGTTATCTTCATCCTTAGACTTGAGATACAAGCAAGTTCTGTTATGTGTGGATATCATTTTTTGTAAGTATACGCAAAACGCTATCTGAACAAGGTAGTTATAAAAGCTATATTTCGGAGTGATGTGAAGCAGCATCCACAACATTTGTAGTCAATAAAGGATTTGTTACTCCACTTGATATGTGCAGAAAGATACCATGGCGCCTCTCCAGATTTAAATCAGATAACTGTCTGGCCGGACCCAAAGGGTAATACAAGATGATTCTTGATTACATTTGGTATATCTGAATTAAAATCAATAACGAGATTCTAAATGGTTAAACTATATGGAATGATTTGAGATCCATAATCCATGGTTTAACGGTATCTATAACAAAGGATGATTAGAGCAAGACATTGAATGACCATGCTACTGAGAAACTTTTACGAAACTATTCTCTCAGACACTTTTAGTTAAAAAGCGAGTGAGAGCGTTTGCTAGGCGTTTCCGTCGTTAGTTTTGTGTGCCATTCGACACACCAACTCCCAAGTGGGAGCTGTTGGTTTGTGGGAGTTTTAAACACGACAAAACGACTAAGAGTGTGTGAGCCGATGGGGGCACACACTATAAACACGAGAGTACGTGTCGAACGTTTAAACTTGAATACGTTATACCCGTTTTATGCGTGCATGTATATCTGATCCATCATATGATCCATGGACTTGTTCTAATTGATAAGTGGGTCGGGTTAGATTGCCTTGGGCCTTGTGAATGTCTAACTGATCGGATACAAAGGGATTTTGGGTTTTGATGCTTGTCGATCAAGAAAAAAAGTCCAAGTAAGGATTGGTTAAAATTATATATAAATACACTCCTTATCCCATGCATGTAATTGACGAAAAACCTATCCCTACACCCTATATTCTAATCGATTTATCATAACAGATGATGGCCTAATTGGATTTCTTTAGATATTCAATTATGGTTTCAACTTGTCTTGAATTAATTCTAAGCTTGCATCATCTTCATGATCCAAGATGTTTAGAGTTTCGTTTAGGGTCCATGCTTCCAGTTCCAAGTCGAACTATGAATGGCAGCAAGTTTTTTTGTGAACTTCTGGTCTTCACGATTTCGGACAATTAAGGGATAGATATCGGACAGTCTTGTCCGATATCGGGTTACACATTAATCTGCTTCTCGGGTAGATTACTTATTGGGCAGAAAAAGGAGACTTGGTTTTTGGGTTTTTCTTGTCCATTGGTATTCAAGTAATTCAAGGGTTGATAGTTTTAAACGTTCTCGACTAGCGTCTAATCAAACGTACTTGGTTTAAGTGTTTGTGTGTGATACTCTTCGAGGTATCTATTTTAGATACTTAAGGTTTCGTATTGGTTTCTTGTTCCGTTAATAGAGATCAATTGCCAAGCAAGGTTAGCTTTTCTTTTATCCCTTTTAATTAATTAATATTGTATTAGTTATTTGTTTATTATTACGTGTTAACCTAATTGCATTAACTAGATCCAATATCCGCTGCGTACTCGTAGAGGTTACTGGTTAACTTGTTCAAAAATCCCAACAATTTGTTCTTGATGGCAAATATGTCATGCCCATCTTTACTAGCTAGCTTCATGACACCTGGCTTATAATCGGGAATGACTATGGGTATATATAGGATTGGAAATGGGTTTATAAACCCACTAGCTTTTGTGGGTTCACAGAATAACAAATTTTCAAGGTTTGATTTTTATCTACCAAACTACTACAGTAGAAATGAAAGTCATTTCTTAATACCCATACTCTTAAACCAAACGGCTCCTTAGCTTGTATGAGTTGTATCCTTCTCGCACCATGGTTTTTATTGTGCACTTCTTGCATGCTAGGTGCCGGCTAACAAGTTGAACTAAATGAAAGCATCGAATGATAAAAAATATAACGAGCAACTTTTCAGCTAAACTTAACATACACTCGGAAAAATATTCTCCCTGCTTTATAATACGCTTTTAGCTATTTAAATTTAGAGATCAAACCAAGAAAAAATAAAACAAGCAAGTTGACTAAAAATATTTAACGTAGGTGTAGCTAGTGTAGTGGCATGTAATTTCTGGTTTGTAAATTGTAAGGTCACGTGGCAGCTAAAGCACGTGATTATATTCGAAACAAATACTGTAAATAAATAAACTTTGATGACAAACAACGTTGTATTATCTTCTTTTATCCATAACGCCCACCGGGCCAAATTATTTTTTAATCTTGTTAAACCACACTAGTTATAATATCTGTGTATGCACGGATTTTTGATAAAAAAAAATTATTCTATATTAATATAGAATACTATGTTTTTAAATATAATTGCATATAATTATTTAATTATAAGTTTTGTGCACGCACGAAGTTTATACATAAATCAAATTTATTTTAATATTTTAGTTCAGTATATACACATATAAAAATTTGCCTATAAAAATTGTGATATAAGAACAACTAATACTTTTGCACAAGTTTTTAATTATGCATTAATATCTATTAGAATTTTGTAAAATATTTATGTTAGGTAACTCAAAATTCAATTTTATTTAGCTGACAAAGATGTTGATGTTGTTATTTAAATTTCACTACTAATATTATGTTGTACACATGATGCAAGTTTAATAGCACATAATGAGAGTTGCTAAAGTTAAAGTATACTACTTAAAGTTTTTTAAAAATGTTTTTCTAGATATCCTTATATAAATAAATAAGAATTACATGAGTCATTGTTATAACTTATAAGTACAATCGCATATATTTATTTTTATGTTAAAGTAACCCGTGCTTACAATTTGATAATTATATTCCCGTTTTCAGTAATTTAGCCATATTTAAAATGTAAACCCGTGTCCACATACATAGGTTAAACTTTTAAAAATGAAATAAATTAGTCATTATTGAACGTATATAGTAAAAAAATTGATACTTATAATCTTATGCAAATTTATATGTTATTATTTTAAAACAACATATACATTGTATTTTTAAGATATAAATTATAAAGAGTATAAAGTATAAGGGGTTATTTGTTTATAGGGATAATTTCATATCTCACCCTCTTTTCAACATTAATTTCAAATATACCCAAAATACAACCATTGAATGCATTGTGTACAATGCTTTTAAAGCATCATTTGGGTAAATATGAAATTTTCATGGTTTTGTTGGGTAGATATGAAAATGCCCCTTGTTTATAATCCAAAGTTATTAAAAAACATGAAAGCTTATAATATTACACTTAACTCTATATAATTTTTAAAAATTCAACCACTAAAGTTTTATTAATTACCTCCTCTTTTTTTAAGTTTTTGTTTTCACAAATTTGACATCTATATTTTTATGTGTTTTTTTTTTATCAACCAAATTTCTCCACCAATTTTATTAAAGTTTGACCAAAATCAATTTAATTTTAACTTTTATTAACCAATCACATCACACGATTTTGCTTATGTGGCAAAATTGAGCTCTCCTATTGGCCCAACTGTTTTTTCAATAAAAATGAATTAACAAAATCACTCCGAAATAATGTAATTCATTTATTATATAAAAGATTTGGAGATTATAATTGATTAACTATAACATATCATTTCTCCTAAATATCATAATAAACTTAACTAGTGTGTTTGTAACCATATGCACCTAGCAAATATCATCTGATGGTTTTACTTTTGCTTTTTATAAAAAGTTTTGGGATACGATCAAAGGTGATATAGTTGAGTTTGTTCATCACTTTTTTAGCTCTGGCTTTTTTCCTCGAGGGTGCAACACTTCTTTTATTGCTCTCATCCCTAAAGTTCCTAACCCTATGGTGATTAGCGACTTCCGTCCCATTAGTCTCATTAGGGCCCAATATAAAATCATTGCAAAAGTTTTGGCGAACCGTCTAGCTCGGGTTATTGATACCGTCATTAGTCAAGAGCAATCTGCCTTTGTCAAACAACGACAGATCTTAGACGGCCCTCTGATGGTTAGTGAAGTAATTCAATGGTGCAAACGCAAAAAGGCTAATCTTATGGTTTTTAAAATAGATTTCGAGAAAGCTTTCGATTCTATTTCTTGGGACTTTTTATTCCAGGTTATGCAGTTTATGGGTTTCAGCGAAAATTGGATCAAGTGGATCTCAGGTTGCTTGAATTCAGTCACTTCTTCGATTCTGATCAATGGAAGCCCTACTCGGGAATTCAACATCCATCGTTGTCTTCGGCAAGGGGATCCTTTATCCCCATTTCTCTTCATTATTGCTATGGAGGGTCTACATGTGGCGATGGAAGATGCCATGGCAGCCGGCCTTTACAGAGGTTTCAAAATTAATTCTTTGAACCTCTCTCATTTTTTCTTTGCATATGACACTTTATTCATTGGTGATTGGTCACGTGCAAATGTTAAAAGTTTGGTCTCCATTCTTGAGTGCTTCCACCGATTTTCTAGTCTCAAGATTAATTATCAAAAATCCAATCTTCTTGGAGTGGGTGTTCCTTTTGAAGATGTTAAGTTATTTGCCACTCTTACTGGTTGTAATGCTATGGCTTCTCCCTTCTGTTACTTAGGGTTACCGATTGACTGCAACATGGCTCTAGTAAAGAATTGGGACCCGATCATTGATAAGTTCTCTAAAAGCTTATCCAAATGGAAAGCCTCGCTTCATTCCATTGGTGGTAGATCTACCTTTATCACTTCGGTTTTGGGCGCTATTGGTGCGTATTACTTCTCCCTTTTTCTGATGCCTATTAATGTCAGCAAGAAACTTGAATCTATTAGATCAAAATTCTTCTGGGGTAGTGATGAGAACTCCAATAAGATTCATTGGATTACCTGGAATTTAGCTCTTGCTGCAAAAGATAAAGAAGGCCTTGGCATTGGTAGTTTATACTCGCTTAATCATGCTCTTATCCAAAAATGGTGATGGCTGTAACACCCCCAACTTCGTGTACGCAGCGAAATTCAAACTGGATGTTACTTCATGGCACAACAGTCATAACAATAGAAAACGAACTCTAATTGAGTCGATTAAAAAGATTTATCATTCGATTTATATAAATATAAGAGTTTACAAAAATGAGGTCCTAGTAGTTTCACGGTTTACAAAATACATTAAAAGGGTTTTCGAATGATAATAAAATTTATAGCCTTCTTGAGTATCCGTGCTCCTCCGTGGCAGCCTCGTACAATACGGACCTGAAATACATGCTTAAAACTGTCAACACAAAGGTTGAGTGAAATTCATAGAGTTTGTTTTATGGTTGAACACATTATGTTGGTAGTGTGAGTTAATTTGACTCACACCAAGGTTTTGAAAACAAAACAAATATTATTGCACTAAGCTTATGGCACCGAAAACGTTAACAACTTGTCAATAGAAATTGATATAATAGTAACAGTTGCCCTAATAGGTAATTTTCCAATAAACCTATGGTTCTTCAAATAGAGTGCGTTTGTTTACCGGACTTGGTCAAACAAACGGGATTCGTCAATCCCGAAAGATCTATCCACATTATACGCGTTCGCCCGCAAGTGATTAATGGTTCATGATAATAGGGACTTAAGTTTGGAAATAGTGGTACTTAGTGCACATAATACATTCAGATAAGCATACAGTTTCAAAGCAATGTGTTCAGTTTAAAAAATAGCATGTACCCCCCCCCAAGGGTTTGCAAAACAATTAAGTAATAGAAAGTGGGGCTAAGAACTCACCTCAGAGTAAATGATATCAAATGTATAATGAGAATGATGGATATGCCGTGAGAACTTCTACGAGCAACCTAGAATAGGATGTTGCGACTTAGGTTTGAAATAATGATGCGAAAGAAATAACAAGCCTATATACGTCTTTATATTGATCATGATGTAGTACATGGTATTTATGTATGTAGTTTATAGAAATGGTCTACTTCTGAAAACATGTTTAGTTTATAGATATCGTACTACGGTTCGGGCCATCACAATTCATAGGTCATGTAGTAAACGTTCGAGGAGCTAGGACACTTTAATTCATAAATCCAGCAACTCTTCGATCCGTTTACACAAATGAAACCCCTCACATGAAGCTCCCTAGTATTGTAGCACTTAGTAGATAAGACATATGTTTTGTTTATTTATCATAAGTGTCATATGGTTATACGGTTTGTAAAGTAAGTTTAGTTGTTTTTCGTAATTCGGTTCTTGCCGTTTTCAAAGTAAAATGAAAGTTGTGAAATCCTTAGGCTGTTTGGTTATTTGGAAATATATTGGCGGTTTATAAGTTCTCGTCATTTTGATAATGTAAGTATATAAAGCTATGTCCTTTGGTTTGTGTTGGTGTTGATTTGCCAAGGTTAACACCTTAGTTAACGGTCTTGGGTAAATAAGCCTTGAGGCTTTAGCCATGGCCTTGCCGTGGCTTTGGTTTTGACTACCATGGTCTTGAGACTCAGCTTTGACCTTAGCCATGGCTTTGGTCTTGGCTTAAGGCCATTGGGCCACTTGGTTTGCCTTTAGTTGTAACAAAAGTATAGTCGTGAGACTATATATAGGGTAGTTTCAGTTTTTGAAGAATAATGGCCAATTTAAGCGTTTTCAGGGCCCTAACTTCTTCAACATTGAAGGAAAACGTCGTTCCGGACAACTTTCAAGATTTAAATTTTTGATGATTCGGACCAGAAGTGCCACTTTCAAAATGGACAGCTGCTTAACAGCTTGTTTTAGGCAGTTTCGGTGTTTTGGTTTCGCTAACATCTTTTGGCCGTATCTTTTGACTCGTTTGTCCGTTTTGAGTGATTCAAGTTGCTATGTTTACCTTTTTATCTTGTCTACAATAGTATGTAAGTTATAAATTCCATATGTGACTGGTTTTAATGGTCTTAAATGTGTAGAATATGACTAGTTTACTAGTTTGTTGCTTTTGCGACAATATGTGAATTAAAACATGTGATTGAGTATATGTACATCATGAATCAACATAGTAACCATATATACAGCATGAAATTGTCAAGATTATGAATAATAAATGTGAGATGATGGTGGTGATTAGTTGCTTACAACTTTTGGCTTTCAATCAAGAAAGGAGTAACTAGTAAGGATAAGACTTTGATTGAACACTTAGGACCTTGGATTGAGCTAGCTTTCTACACCTTGGAACCCTTGTAATCTTGAAGGATTGGTGATGAATTACTAAGTGACTTGAGTGGATCTAAACTCAAGAAGATTACTTAAACTTGCTAGAGATTTGATGTAGTAACTTGCTACTTGAAAGTTCTTAGCATAAACTTGGAGTTATGGATCAAATTATGGAAGGTATGTTTGTTTTATGATATGAAAGACCAAGAGAGGTGTATGAGGGTTTTTGGGATGTCTTTCACTTGCTATTTATAGGAGGGTAAGTTTGGTTAACCATATATTGGGTTAAATGCTAACCATGGTTAAGTTAGGACACATGTAACCATCAAAATGAAGCATGGTTAGGATCAAGCCACCACCAAGGTGACTCATCCCCCTTATGGGCTGTCACAAGGTGTGACTAGGCTTAGATGATAAGTCTTGGTATTATCTTGAGTTTAGAGCATGATTTGGTTCCATTAAATGCCAACCGTAAGTAGTTAAGCCATAAAACGTAAAACCGGGTATCGTAAAAATACAAAACTTGCAGGAATGATGAAACTCATCATTATACTCTATATAAAAATATAAAATAAGTGATAAGTCTCATTGGGTGCAAAAACGCTGCTTAAAGCTGGAAACACGGGTCAAAAACTCGTAATTCGCAATTTATCAGAAAAGAACGAGATTTCAGGGAAATGACCGTGAATTTAATTAAAGTAGACTAAAATTAGTCTATAAGTGATATGATATGTCAAAATGTAGTTTTCGTTATACGTGGGATAACTTAACAGTTATACGTGAAGTCTAAAAGTTACGCGATTTAAGCAAAAATATAGAACGTACAAGGTTAATTTCTTTATGGTCAAAGGAGAAGGGAAATATGTTTGACTTTTCCAAAAAAAATTTAAAAGTGTCAAAACATCTTAGAAAACACAGTGCAAGAATGGTTAAGTCTGGGTCTAAGTAGAATTGTTTAAAACGTAAGTTTAGTCTCGTACGGCTCAGGGTTTATTTGGTAACATTTAAATGAAATCTTAAAAATTTTCTAATCGATTATGAGTGATCTAAAAATTGATCTGATGAGAGGAAAATTGTCAGAGTTGATTTTCGTTGTGCGCGGGATGTTTAAATGGTGCTCCGACCAAAACGAAACTTTAAGACGATGTTTTCTTAATAACTTTTGCGAAGATGATCTAACGATTGTTAAACTCTCAGGTTATTACTAAAATAAATTAACTTACGAGAATGTGAAATAAAAATTTTACGGGATGAATAGTGAAAGTGAATAGTAACTTTTCAAAAAAATGAAAAGTAACCCGAAAATGCGGGTTGTTACAGTCTCACCACCTTAATGGGAATTCCGTCCCGGAATTCAGTGTGTGTTATCCGATGTTGAATTGTCTAGGAAAATGTGAGTATATGCTCCGAATTCTAATCTTTGCGTTCTTAAGTTTCTGGTCATATAACGTGTTATGTAGTATTTTATGTTTTTGGTGCTGGCTTAAGTTGATAATATAAAGGTATAAGATGTTGTTGATGTGAAATGGTTTATAATGATGTGATAATTATCGTTTGTAGGAAAGTCTTGATAGTGGCAAATGGTTATCCAAACCATTTCCAAAGTTGATCATGTCTTAGGTGGTTTCGAGATGAAGGCTATATCGTATAGTGTTTATGTCTACTAGTGTTTGAAAGAAATGTGATACTGTGAAGTTTTACATACTGACTTATAATGGGGTTTAGATAATGAAGTTATATGTTGATTATTAGGAGAGTGTAGTGTATGTTTACCATTTATTCTTCGGTAGAGATGTCAAGTTTGCTTTAAAATCAAAAGTGAATTTTAAAGGATTATGGCGGAATGATATCCTTTAAACCTAAATAGGCTAGTACTTCTAAGAAATGACGAGAAGATTCGATGACTATCCCAAGATAGTAGTTAGGATTATTTCATAAATGAAAACATTCAAGAATGAAATTAGGTAGTATAATTAAGTATTAAGATCTCGCTGAGTGGTAAGACACTATCATGTCTCTAGATCTTTTTAATGAATTCTAGTGGTTTATCGATTTTGAGTAGGAAATTAACCTGAATATAACCCTTGTATAACTATTCTCAGTGTTTGAAAAATTTAAGTCGGACATAGTTAATCAGACTATGTTCCACTATCCCTAGGTTAAATATAGGTGATTAGGCTATATTTAGCCGAGGTTCGATAAATTTTCCAAATACCTAAATTAGGTATACTTGTCATATGTCCATAGCTTTTGAGAAATTGTCCACTAAGCAAAGGCGATATCAAACCATTCAGTTGCAAGTCCTGACCATAAAAGACTTGTAACCTATGTTTTCACATTCCATTGCATAGAAGATAGTATGGGTAGATACGTGTGGAAAGGAAATCTTAAGTAATTCTAAAATAGTCTATACTTGGCTAGCATCACGGACTTTTAACAATGAAGGTTTCAAAATGGGACTTTGATGAATGTAGAGAAAGATGCTGAACTTCATCTTTTGTAGATGATGAATCAGTTTGTCCTTTAGAAATCCCATTTCTTGTATTTAAATTAGGGAAATTGATAGATTGTGACGGGTTTCATGTAAAACAATATCATATAAGGTTTTATAAAATAATTTCTAGAGTCTATTGTATAATTTACAATGTTTGCGAAGTAAATTAGACCATTGTGTAACTCACAATGTCTAAGAAGTACTTGAGACCATTGTGCAACTCACAATGTCTGAGAAATAGTTGAGACCATTGTGCAACTCACAATGTCTGAGAAATAGTTGAGACCATTGTGCAATTCACAATGTCTAGGAAATAATAGAGACCATTGTGCAATTCACAATGTCTGGAAAGTAAATGAGACCATTGTTTCACTCACAGTGTCTGAGGATGAAATAGAGACCACTATAGGATTTACAGTGTCTGAGAGTGTAATAGAGACTACTGTATCCCACAATGTCTTGAAAAATAAATGAGACCATTGTATCTCACAATGTCTAGGAAGTAGGAAAGGCCATTGTAATCAGTTACAATATCTTGGATAAAGTTTCGTAATCCTAAAATGCACGAGTAGATGCATGATTGGGAGATTGGGAAAATATGATTGTGCCGTAATGCCTTAGAATAGGCATACGCAGGTATGTTTAGTACATTGTTTATGATTGAAATTATGTCGAGTGTATATATCAATATACTAGTATGTTTGTATAGCTTAAAATGCCTAAAAGTCACATAATCGTCTGGAGGATGGAAGGCACGAAGAACGGAAGGCTATAAAATATTTTTGTTTGTAAAAGTAGTTATAGTTTAAGTCTCAATTTAGACTCGTTTCTCTATAATTAAGGCTCTGATACCAATCTGTAACACCCCCAACTTCATGATACGCAGCGAAATTCAAATTGGGTGTTACTTCATGGCACAACAGTCATAACAATAGAAAACGAACTCTAATGGAGTCGTTTTAAAAGATTTATCATTCGATTTATATAAATATCAGAGTTTACAAAAATGAGGTCCCAGTAGTTTCACGGTTTACAAAATACATTAAAAGGGTTTTCGAATGATAATAAAATTTATAGCCTTCTTGAGTATCCGTGCTCCTCCGTGCCAGCCTCGTACAATACGGACCTGAAATACATGCTTAAAACTGTCAACACAAAGGTTGAGTGAAATTCATAGAGTTTGTTTGATGGTTGAACACATTATGTTGGTAGTGTGAGTTAATTTGACTCACACCAAGGTTTTGAAAACAAAACATATATTATTGCACTAAGCTCATGGCACCGAAAACGTTAACAGCTTGTAAATAGAAATTGATATAATAGTAACAGTTGCCCTAATAGTTAATTTGCCAATAAACCTATGGTTCTTCAAATAGAGTGCGTTTGTTTACCGGACTTGGTCACACAAACTGGATTCGTCAATCCCGATAGATCTATCCACATTATTCGTGTTCACTCGCAAGTGATTAATGGTTCATGATAATAGGGACTTAAGTTTGGCAATAGTGGTACTTAGTGCACATAATACATTCAGATAAGCATACAGTTTCAAAGCAATGTGTTCAGTTTAAAAAATAGCATGTATCCCCCCCAAGGGTTATCAAAACAATTAAGTAATAGAAAGTGGGGCTATGAACTCACATCAGAGTAAATGATATCAAATGTATAATGAGAATGATAGATATGCCGTGAGAACTTCTACGAGCAACCTAGAATAGGATGTTGCGACTTAGGTTTGAAATAATGATGCGAAAGAAATAACAAGCCTATATACGTCTTTATATTGATCATGATGTAGTACATGGTATTTGTGTATGTCGTTTATAGAAATGGTCTAGTACTGAAAACATGTTTAGTTTATATATCGTACTTCGGTTCGGGCCATCACAATTCAGAGGTCATGTAGTAAACGTTCGAGGAGCTAGGACACTTTAATTCATAAATCCAGCAACTCATCGATCCGTTTACACAAATGAAACCCCTCACATGAAGCTCCCTAGTATTGTAGCACTTAGTAGATAAGACATATGTTTTGTTTATTTATCATAAGTGTCATATGGTTATACGGTTTGTAAAGTAAGTTTAGTTGTTTTTCGTAATTCGGTTCTTGCCGTTTTCAAAGTAAAATGAAAGTTGTGAAATCCTTAGGCTGTTTCGTTATTTGGAAATATATTGGCGGTTTATAAGTTCTCGTCATTTTGATAATGTAAGTATATAAAGCTATGTCCTTTGGTTTGTGTTGGTGTTGATTTGCCAAGGTTAACACCTTAGTTAACGGTCTTGGGTAAATAAGCCTTGAGGCTTTAGCCATGGCCTTGTCGTGGCTTTGGTCTTGACTACCATGGTCTTGAGACTCAGATTTGACCTTAGCCATGGCTTTGTTCTTGGCTTAAGGCCATTGGGCCTCTTGGTTTGCCTTTAGTTGTAACAAAAGTATAGTCATGAGACTATATATAGGGTAGTTTCAGTTTTTGAAGAATAATGGCCAATTTAAGCGTTTTCAGGGCCCTAGCTTCTTTAGCATTGAAGGAAAACGTCGTTCCGGACAACTTTCGAGTTTTAAATTTTTGATGATTCGGACCAGAAGTGCCACTTTCAAAATGGACAGCTGCTTAACAGCTTGTTTTAGGCAGTTTCGGTGTTTTGGTTTCGCTAACATCTTTTGGCCGTATCTTTTGACTCGTTTGTCCGTTTTGGGTGATTCAAGTTGCTATGTTTACCTTTTTATCTTGTCTACAATAGTATGTAAGTTAGAAATTCCATATGTGACTGGTTTTAATGGTCTCAAATGTGTAGAATATGACTAGTTTACTAGTTTGTTGCTTTTGCGACAATATGTGAATTAAAACATGTGATTGAGTATATGTACATCATGAATCAACATAGTAACCATATATATAGCATGAAATTTTCAAGATTATGAATAATAAACATGAGATGATGTTGGTGATTAGTTGCTTACAACTCTTGGCTTTCAATCAAGAAAGGAGTAACTAGTAAGGATAGGACTTTGATTGAACACTTAGGACCTTGGATTGAGCTAGCTTTTTACACCTTGGCACCCTTGTAATCTTGAAGGATTGGTTATGAAGTACTAAGTGACTTGAGTGGATCTAAACTCAAAAAGATCACTTAAACTTGCTAGAGATTTGATGTAGTAACTTGCTACTTGAAAGTTCTTAGCATAAACTTGGAGTTATGGATCAAATTATGGAAGGTATGTTTGTTTTATGATATGAACGACCAAGAGAGGTGTATGAGGGTTTTTGGGATGTCTTTAACTTGCTATTTATAGGAGGGTAAGTTTGGTTAACCATATATTGGGTTAAATGTTAATCATGGTTAAGTTAGGACACATGTAACCATCAAAATGGAGCATGGTTAGGATCAAGCCACTACCAAGGTGACTCATCCCCCTTATGGGCTCTCACAAGGTGTGACTAGGCTTAGATGATAAGTCTTGGTATTATCTTGAGTTTAGAGCATGATTTGGTTCCATTAAATGCCAACCGTAAGTTGTTAAGCCATAAAACGTAAAACCGGGTATCGTAAAAATACGAAACTTGCAGGAATGATGAAACTCATCATTATACTCTATATAAAAATATAAAATAAGTGATAAGTCTCATTGGACGCAAAAACGCTGCTTAAAGCTGGAAACACGGGTCAAAAACGCGTAATTCGCAATTTATCATAAAAGAACGAGATTTCAGGGAAATGACCGTGAATTTATTTAAAGTAGACTAAAATTAGTCTATAAGTGATATGATATGTCAAAATGTGGTTTTCATTATACGTGGGATAACTTAACAGTTATACGTGAAGTCTAAAAGTTACGCGATTTAAGCAAAAATGTAGAACGTACAAGGTTAATTTCTTTATGGTCAAAGGAGGAGGGAAATATGTTTGACTTTTCTAAAAAAATTTAAAAGTGTCAAAACATCTTAGAAAACACAGTGCAGGAATGGTTAAGTCTGGGTTTAAGTAGAATTGTTTAAAACGTAAGTTTAGTCTCGTACGACTCAGGGTTTATTTGGTAACATTTAAATGAAATCTTAAAAATTCTATAATTGATTATGAGTGATCTAAAAATTGATCTTATGTGAGGAAAATTGTCAGAGTTGATTTTCGTTATGCGCGGGATGTTTAAATGGTGCTCCGACCAAAACGAAACTTTAAGACGATGTTTTCTTAATAACTTTTGCGAATATGATCTAACGATTGTCAAACTCTCAGGTTATTACTAAAATAAATTAACTTTCAAGAATGTGAAATAAAAATTTTACGGGATGAATAGTGAAAGTGAATAGTAACTTTTCAAAAAAATGAAAAGTAACCCGAAAATGCGGGTTGTTACAATGGCGTTTTCTTAACAACCCTCAAGCTCTTTGGGCTCGGTTGATTGTCTCTATTCATGGTACTAATGCGGACACTTCATCTTTTTTTAGTCATGTCAAAAACCAAGGGGTTTGGGGCAGGATTATAGGCTCCATAAATACTATGCATGAAAAAGGATTCATTCCTTATTCTTCAATTAAGAGGCGTATTAATAATGGTGCTTCTACAAAATTCTGGCATGACACTTGGATTGACAACACGTCTTTGCAAAATCAATTTCCCGCCTTTACCGTCTTGCTCCGAATAGAGACATTATGGTTCGTGATTGTTGGAATCATGGTTGGAAGTTTACTTTGTTAGGATTTAGTAAATCCAGTTATTAAAGTGTCGGTCACCTCAAGTATATGTAATCGTTAGAAAGCTCGTAGTCGTAGTTATTTAATGTTAGATAGTATTTAGTTAAGTAACACCGTGGAGGACGGACGGGTCTTTACCCACTGTATGCCTGATCCACAGCCCGTAGGTGGCGTTTATGTATGATACTATAAATACCCTCTACCTCCCAAGGTAGAGGGTTGGAGCTCATAATAATACTTTTACTTTCTCTCACTAAGTTCCCTAAACCTCTAAACTTTCTCTCTCTAAAACCTAAAGTATACGCCCATTTGTGATCATGATTTGATGTGTTTGTGAAATCTAATATGTTACAAATGGTATCAAGAGCCATGGTTTGATCATCTCTCTTACATGTTCTTGGATTTCTAGTGGTTTTATATGGTTTTTGGGTTTGAAAATGTTTAGTGGTATTTGCATCATTTTGATCATTTCTTGTGTTAAAGTTTGAATTTTGATTGTACTTTCGTGTTTAGAATCATTGTATGTGCTTGGGTTTTGATTTGGAAAGCTTGAATCACTGTGGTTGGGTTAGTTTTGGATTTAAAAGTGTTGCTTTTGAACTTTTCTAGCTAGCGACTTGAGTCTTGGAATAGTATTCTTGGTAGCGATTTGCTTCTTTATTATTCAGCGACTTGTTGTTGTGGTAGCGACTTGAGCACTAGCGACTTGTCTTTTGAGACAAAGCGACAAATAGTACAAAGTAGTGGCTGTACCATTTCGGCTAGCGACTTGTCATCATAGCGACTTGTCTTTACGATTTTCAGCTACTTGATTTTGTTGTGGGTAGCGACTTGTCTTTTGAGACAAAGCGACATATAGTACAAAGTAGTGGCCGTACTGTTCAGTCTAGCGACTTGTTGTTGTTCTTTAGCGACTTAAAGCCATTTACTTAGCGTAGTCGCTGTTCTTTAGCGACTTGTTTTAGCTACTACCACTAGCGATTGCGACTTAGTTTGTCTTTAGCGAGTTGCTTAGCTTGTGTCTAGCGACTTGGTTCACAGCGACTTGTGCTTTTAGCGAGTTGTTACTTAGCGACTTGGTGACTTAGCGACTTGTCCTCAAGGTTTATAGCGACTTTGTTGATTATTGTTTCTGATACGGTTTTCTCTTGATTTAGTAAAATCCCGTGAAAGAATATATTTCCCGGTTTAATCATAGAGTTATAAAATCCCGTGAAATCTGTAATCATGTCTACCAACGTGCCTACAATCATCTCTTCTGTAGCTGAGGACGTTCAAGCAGCTGGATTAGATACTCGTCCACCTATGCTTGACAGAACCGACTATGACTCATGGGCTCAACGAATTAGGTTGTACTGTTTGGGAAAGGAAAATGGGGTTAACATTCTCAAATCAGTTGATGAAGGACCTTATCAGATTGAAACTACCAGAGACACACTTGAAACTGCTGCGGATGGTATAGTGATCTTAGGTTTGGACAGACCAAAGAAGTATGATGAGCTTAGTGATAAGGAGAAGAAGAGTTACGATGCTGATATCAGGGCTTCAAACATTATACTTCAGGGTCTTCCAAAAGACATCTACAAGTTAATCAATCACAACACTGAAGCTAAGGCAGTTTGGGACAATGTCAAGATGCTTCTCTCTGGTTCTGAATTAACTAAAGAAGACAGAGAATCTCAACTGTATGATGACTTTGAGCACTTCAAGATGAAACCAGGGGAAAGTGTCATTGAATATTATGTGAGGTTCCACAAGCTTGTGAATGACATGAGGAATATCAAAATGACTATGCTAAATATTCAGCTAAACTCAAAGTTTGTGAACAACATGAATCCCGAATGCCACAAATTTGTCACTTCAGTCAAGTTAACTAAGGGTTTGAGGAACACTAACTATGAACAATTGTATGCATTCCTGCTTCAAAATGAGAGACATGCTATGTTTGAACGAATGATTCTTGAACAGTTCAAATCTAAACAGGGAGAAGCAAGTTTGTCAAATGATTCAATAGCCTTTTACACCAATGTAGGAATTACCACCAAAGCTTCTCAAGTCATACCAATGGGTACCAGTAACCACAAACTCATTCCTGATCCAGGGTATCAACCCTCAGACAGATTCTTGGAACAAGTTGCTCATCAAGTGGCTCTAATGGTTAAACAAAACCTGAACTTTACTCCACCTTCCAACAATCAACTCAGATCAGCTTCTAATCTCCACAATCATGCTACCATAAGAGACGGAAAGGTAGTGGTGCAAAATATGCAAGGAAGACAAAATGCGTACCTTCCACATAATAAGCAAGGTAATGTTGGAGCTGAATATGGGAATGCTGGCGGTGGTGGCAAATATATGGGTAATCAGAATCGTGGAAGGAACGTAAATCAAGGACAAGGAAAGTCAATCAAGTGTTACAACTGTGGTGGTGAAGAACATACTGCGAGGAACTGCACATCTCCAAAACGCCCTCAAAATGCAGAGTATTTCAGGGACAAGATGCTGCTGGTACAAGCTCAGGACAGTGGAGCGGTTTTGGATGAAGAAGAGTTGTTGTTTCTTGCTGAGGGAAATGCAAAAACCTATGATGCTGATGTGGATGAGCAGCCAATTCAGGAAATAGGTCACAATCATCAAAATGCCTTTCAAGTTGCTGGCTGTGATGCATTTGACTCTGATGTCGATGATGAACCTACTGCCCAGACAATCTTATTGGCTAGCATTTCACCTATGGTCTCTCCAAAGGTCTCATCACCACAACAGGCTAGTCCATCCAAAGATTCAATCATCTCAGAGGTATTAAAACTATACGATGAGGTGGATGAGCAAAAGATACATAACGAAGTACAATCTCTTGAAATGTATGAATCAGATATTGATAATGTGGGTAATAGTAATATTGTCCCATATGATCAATATGTGACACAAAATGAAAGTGAGATTGTACCAAGTGATGCATCTTCTGCAGTCAATGATGACTATGTTTTTTATGAATATACTGCATGTGCTCCTGATGATTCTGTTATCTCTGAACTGAATGCCTATAAAGAACAAGTTGTTATTTATGAACAACGTGCTAAGTTTGAGTTAACTACGCGTGAGCAGGAAACGGATGACCAAATGCGTACAATTATTAGAAAAAGCAATTTTAGAGAAGAAGTGTTAAAACAAGAGTTAAACTCCTTACAAGAAAAGCTTTCTAAAACTGTTAAGCAAGAGCAAGAGCTTCAAAATAATGTTAAAGTGCTTAAACAAGAATTTAATGCTAAGGAATCAAAACTTTTGAATGACTTTTCTAATCTAAAAACTTTGAAAAACAAGCTTGAAAATAAGTTGTACGTACAAGGGAATACCATTTAGACTGCTCACATGATCACTAAGCATAGAGTCCTAAGCGATAAGCATAGTATTTCCCTAGTAGAGGAGCCAAATCCCGAGTATTGTAAAAGGGCTAAAGTTTTCCATCCGATCGTATATGGTGGCAATGAGATCATTAAGCCTAGGCAAACACCTTCATGTATTGGAAGCACGGAAGAGGATAGAAAATTAGAAGATGCCTCTAGGGAGAAAATGGATAAGAAGCTAAAAGATCCTGAGTGTAAAAAGAATAATATAACGATCAAACCCCATGATTACACAAAAGAAAATTGGATCTCCCTGAACAGGTTTAAGCCTCAAACTCAATTAACCCCAGAACAAATTTTTTGAAAGAAAGACATGGATAAGCAAAAATCAAACGTACTTGTTGAAACAAACACTCCCCTTAGAAAAGTGCATGCAGCTACTGTGTATCCTCCGAATACAACAATGCATTTAGTTCCTAGAACTATTTCCACTAATAGCAAGACCTTAATCAGCCTGTATGTTGTTTATCAACTATTCGTTGATTTTGAGAAGACATGTAAGAAGAGAATCACACCTACAGGGATAACTGAAGGGGAAAGGAGTTTTGAGCAAAGTAAAGAAAGCTATTTAACTGAGGTCATGCCTTTCTTTAAACAATTAAAAGGTCAATTTGAAAGTCTTCAAAAGGGGATAAACTCGGATATTAAAGAAATGGAAAAGGAATTTGATGCAATGATTGTTGAGGTTAATGATTATGAACGGGAACTCAAATATAATGAAATTGAAAAGAAGAATCTGCATATCTTAAATGAGAACTTAGTATTGAGTTGTGTGGATCAAGATGTGTTTTATACTGTTACTGAGCATTCTATTACTGCTTCTCAATTTCATGAATTATCTGTTGCTTTAAAAGTTTCCCATGATCGTGTCATCGAGCTTGAAAATAAAAACTCAAAACTAAATGAGAAAATTGACCAGGATGATCACGATAATTTGGTAAAACATTTTTCTAAACTAGAAGTTGAACATTTTGATTTGCAACTAAAATATCAACATCTAAAAGAAAATGTTAAAACCTCAAACATCAAGATATCCTCGGATGTTCCAGAGTTTGATGCAGTTTTTGAAATAAACAAACGTGATGAACAGATTCAAGCTCACTGTAACACGATCAGAAAGTTGAAAGCCCAAATTTCACAATTAAAAGGTGAAAAGAACAATGTGACTGGCTCCCAAATGCCTCCTCCTTTAGATTCTCAATTTTCTCAAAACTTTCATCTTCAAAACATCATTAACGTTTTACAACAAGAAAATGAGAGTTTTCTTGAAGAAAATGAAAAGGTCAAAAGGAAATTGAGAATCTGAAGAGTCAGGTAAAAGGGAAAATGCCACTTGTCTTTAATGAGAATGTTGCATCAAAGTCATCTGCAGACTCTAAATATACTGTGACTGTTAAATACATTCCTCCTCATCTTAGAAATAACGAACTTGTGTTTCATAACTATTTTGCTCACCTTAAGGATAGTTTAGAATGTCTCCGTGAGATTGTAGAAGAGGATTTCATAAATAAGCCACTTGATAGTGAAATTAGGTTTGCTTGCATTCAGGCCAAACGATCTCAGGAGCTGTTAGAATGTTTAAGAGCAACATGTCCTAAATCCTTATGTGAGAAAGATAAGGCTTTGATGCCTTGTTCTATACCTAGTGCCGAGTATGCAACCCATTCTATGCCCAGTGTTAAGAAAGTGAACTCTAAAGTGCCTTCAAGTATTTCAGATCCTTGCACTTCTAGTTCAGGAATGCAAAAGGTGGCCCAACCAACTAATGTTCCCATAATTCCCTCTACAAGAGTAATCAGTGACACAAAAGCAAGCGGGTCAAAGCCTCCAGGCAATACAAAGCAAGATAGGACCTCGCAAGCTAAGAATGTGCAATGGAAGAGAGTAGAAGACCACCCTAGGAACATTAATTTTGAGTTGAATAAAACGAATCGTGTTGATTCTACTATTAGCTATAAGCGTACTGTAATTAATTCGAATTCTGCTACTATCTGCAAAACATGTAATGATGATTGCTTGGTTTCTGTTACTAATCATGTGTGTGGCGTGAATGATTTGATTAATTCTGTTAAACATCCAGTTAAAATCGTTAATGCCAACAATCATGTTAAGAAGGCTAGAAAGCAATGGTGGCAGAAGGTTAGAAAACAATGGAAACCCACAGGAAGAAAATTTAGTAATGTAGGTTATCAGTAGATACCTACTGGCCGCAAGCTTAGTCTTAATGAGTTGTGCCCTAAATTATATAAGTCAATGCCCATTAGAAAATGGATGTCTACTGGTAAAACTATTCCTTTAAGAAGTGAACATACTTTGAATAGGTCAAATACGGACACTAGCACTGCATCTATCCCTGATGATTCCATTGTTTCTACTTCCGATGTGGGTGTTCCAATCACTGTTACTAACCAAATGGAACCCATTCTTGCATGGGGATCCTAATTATCCAGTTATCCATTCTTGTCTGTGTTCAACTGCAGATCGTTCAAATCGTTCTGTGGTACCTGGACTCAGGCTGTTCCAAGCATATGACTGGAGATCGCTCGCGGCTCATGAACTTCGTGAGTAAATTCATCGGGACTTTTAGATTCGGGAACGACCATTTTGGTGCAATTATGGGTTATGGAGACTATGTTGTTGGTGATAGTGTAATCTCCAGGGTATATTATGTAGAAGGTCTTGGTCATAATCTGTTTTCTGTTGGTCAATTATGTGATTCCGATCTAGAAGTGGCTTTTAGAAACATACTTGTTTCGTTAGAGAACTTGATGGTGTGGAACTTTTAAAAGGAACACGGGGTTCAAATCTATACACCATCTCTATCGAAGACATGATGAAGTCTTCTCCAATCTGCTTGTTGTCAAAGGCTTCGAAAACAAAGTCATGGTTATGGCATCGTCGTCTCAATCACTTGAACTTCGGCACCATTAATGATCTTTCCAGAAAGGACCTTGTAAGAGGCTTACCAAGATTAAAATATGAAAAAGATCATCTTTATTCAGCATGCCAATTGGGAAAAAGCAGGAAATATGCCCACAAACCTAAACCTGCAAACTCAATTATGGAAGTTCTTCATACCCTTCATATGAATTTGTGCGGACCAATGAGAGTGCAAACGATAAATGGGAAGAAATATATTTTAGTCGTTGTTGATGACTACTCTCGATTTACTTGGGTTAAGTTTTTTAGGACAAAGGATGAAACTCCAGATGTCATCATCAAACTTATCAAACAGCTGCAGGTTTGATTCAATATGACTGTTAGAATTGTTCGAACAGACAATGGCACTAAGTTCGTTAACAAAGAATTAAGTCAATTTTATGAAAGCATTGGAATCAGTCATCAAAGAAGTGTTCCACGCACGCCTCAACAGAAAGGTGTAGTTGAAAGACGAAATCGAACCCATGTTGAAGTAGCAAGAACAATGCTAATTTACTCAAAGGTTCCAATGTTCCTTTGGGCTGAACCCATTGCCACTACTTGCTACACCCAAAATCGTTCCCTCATACACACATCTCATGGAAAAACTCCATACGAACTTGTCCATAAACGAAAACTTGATCTCTCCTACCTTCGTGTGTTTGATGCTTTGTGTTATCCAACGAATGACGGTCAAGATTTAGGTAAATTAAGAGTTAAGGTGGACATTGGAGTTTTTGTGGGTTATGCATCAAACAAAAAGGGTTACCGAATCTACAACAAAAGAACCCGAGATATCATGGAAACTATTCACGTCACGTTCGATGAGCTGTCTGGGCAGATGGCTCCAGGACAATCACGTTCTGAACCCGTATCACAACCTTCATCAAGTAGTCCCATTAGTTCTTCTCTTGTACTAATTCCCTCACCTGCAACTCCATATGTACCTTCTTCAGAAGATGATTTGAAGAAATTTTTTGATCCAATGTTTGATGAACACTATGAGCCAATTGCTAATGATCTGTCAAATCCATTAACAAAGGCTGCTCCTATCCCTGTCAACGAAGATAACCCTTCAGTTTCTATGTCATTGAGTCAAGAAGCGCCTGTTGCTGATCACTCTGTCTCATCATCAAATCCTCAATCATTGAGTGTACATCATGGAATTGTTTCTGGCACCTATGATGGAGATAATCCCTTTGCTACTCCTGCAGATGCTCCCTTTGAGAACATATTTGCTCCTGAACCATCATCAGAACCATCTTCATCAGAGGAAAACGACTCTGCTACTTCAGTTCATCAACAACAACCACATGAACACCTTAGAAAATGGACACATGACCATCCATTGGACAACATCATTGGAAACCCCTCTCGTCCAGTATCCACTCGTAAACAACTTGCAACTGATGCCTTATGGTGCTTCTTCAACTCCGTTGATTAGGTTTTAAAATGTACCTTTTTGAGGGGTCATTTAAGCCCTTATTTGATCACTTTTGTATCCGTTATTACTTAATATCGTTCCTTTTCACTTTTTAGGTCTCTTGAAGGCAAATTGCTGTAATGGCACTTATTTGGACGAAAAGGCGCGAATATACGAAGAAAATGGCCAAAGTCAAGAATCGAGACACTCGAAGCTACTGAATGACAAGGTGACGGCGTCACAGCTTATATGCGACACCGTCGGAGGATTTTGTGACGGGACAGAAGCCAAAACTCTTATTTGCAAGTGACGACGTCAAGTTATAAAAGAGTAGGCCGTCGCAACTCAGACGGCCTAGATTTGATCCAGACGGCGTCACAAGCACAAGGTGACGCCGTCGCAAGTCTAACGTGGCCAAGACAAAACCCTAATGACGGCGATCCGACGACGTCACAAAACATAAGGTGACGCCGTCGCATATGTAATCTTATATATATAATCCGAATTTTTCAGTATTAGTGTGTAGTCTTTTGGAGTAAAAACCTAAACCGAACCAAGGCTATCTTGTACAGTATTTTAGGGTTCCAAACCCTATCTTACACCAAGATAAGTGCTTTACTTCATTAATACAATTATGTCTTTGATTATTTGTGTGTATGCTTGCATGTTCTCCATGTCCGGCTAATTTACTTGTGTGTTTGCTTAGGGAATATGAAATTTAATTATTGAATATTGATTGGTTGTCTCTTATCTTAGTTGATTAATGATCTAGTAATGCGATAGGTCATTCATTGTGTACTTAATGCTTGATTAATCTTTGTGAACCTTAGGTTATAGCACTTTGAGCGGTTGTAAGCTAAATTATCCAAAGAGGCCTTAGAGTAAGAGTTTATGATCCCTAGTGGTATTTTGTAGACGAGACCCTTTGGTAACTTCAAAGAGTTAGGGATAAACGCATACCCTACAACTTTAGACACACAACGCAATTAAGAATAAGGACGTGACAATTCAACCACCAATAGGAGATAATTAAGGAGTAGTAAAACCTAAGTAAACACATCTTTAAACTATCATACGAGCACACAATAATTAGACATAGACTACATACACCTTAGATTAGATAATTAGATAAGTAGAGTAATCGGTAGCAATCCCAAATCCAAACCCCGAGATTCATACTTTTCCATTTCCTAAAAACATAAAAAAGATAAAAAATAATCTTCCTCAACCCCAACCTTAGCGTAGTAACTTCTCACTAGCATTCCTATTCTCCTAGAGAACGATATCAATACCCGTGGCTTACCCTAATACTACACTACAACGATTAGGTTCACTCTGCCTAGGTGTTATAAAACTTGCTCGAAGAAAAGGAAGTTCCTTAACCCCGACGACGCGTGTAGCGTTATCAAGTTTTTGGCGCCGCTGCCGTGGAATAGAATAGCTAGTTAGTAGTCCACCTCGTTTAGGTTTCTTTGCTTGATTCCTATCAAGTAAATTTTTCTCATTTTTAGCTTTCTTATAGTCTATCCCCCTTCTTCGTGACCTTTGTTCGTAACCCCATCACTTTTCATCATGGAAGGTGACAAACCACCAAACAACACTTCACCACCAAACAAATACCCACTGCTTGACCCAGCCTCTGCCAACCAACTTCGAGCTCGTATTATTAGTGAAATTGGAGAGCTTAGGAAACTAAATAGGATGATTGAAAATATGCTTGAGGAAGCCCTTAAGGAATCTGATCGCCCTTTAGATAGTGATTCGACCTCAAGTGATTCGAATGATGATCTAGAAGAGGGAGATTATAAGGTGTTAGAAATTATGGAGGGTAGTAAGGAGAAGGAAGAACTTAGGGAGTATTTTGATTCATACCCTAAAGGGAAGGAAACCACTTATCACTATAACGTGGTTAACTTCCCAAGACCACCTTTCGAGCCTCGCATAAGAAGGGAAACCCTAAAAACATCAAAATACCGTGTATGATTGGATACTTATATAGGGATCACACCTACATTGACTATAAGGCACCCATGAATATAATGTCTAGGCTTTATTACAATTGGATCATGAGTAAAAAGTTAGAACCTATGAGGGACCCTTTTCGCCCTGGGAAAGCAAGTAACTACGTGGGGAGGGTGATGGGATTGCATGTCTTCGTCGGTAATTTCACATATAGGTGTGATTTCATGATTTTGGAAAATTTTAAGGGCATCATTGATGGATTTTTAGGAGATGTGATACTTGGGAAACCATTTATAGAGGAATCTAAGATGGTTTATGATCAAGAGAAAGGAATAGTCGAGTTCTCAAAGGAAGCCGAAAGTGTTAAATATATAATGCCCTACAAAAATAAGAAGTTTGAGGGCATAGATAATTTAGATGTAGATAACATTCCGGCATTCGAGGTAGACTGGAAGAATAAAGTTTACTACACCGCTTGTCTTGAACTAGGCCCTGAATATATTCGTGATGAGAGAAGAGTTAAGGAGATCGAATGGGCCTCTAAGCTTAGGACAACTTGAGGGCACGACTACGAGTCTAGCTACAAGACTCTTAAATAAAGAAAAGCGCTTCGTGGGAGGCAACCCATGCTTAATTGTTTGCTTGTTAGTGTCATATATCTTTTATTAATTGTTTACTCTCATGTTTAAATTTGTAAAAATGTTTTATTTTGTTTTTAACCTCGTCTTAATTGCATATAAAGGTATTTTACATAAAGGATAAGTGTAGGGAGGATTACACACGTTTTCAAAAGAAACGTAAACATGAGAATAGCAATTCATTAAAAGATATATATGTGTGTTTGTTCGAGTCAAATGCTTGCATCGAGTCATAATGGATGTTTTGCAGAAATTTTTCCAGATTCTAAAGATGTAAATTTTCCAGAATTTCTTCCAGAAAAATCGCAGACCAGTTTTTGTCAGGATAACCTGACGGCGTCAGGATTGCAACCTGACGGCGTCAGGAATAGTAAAAACATCGATTACTTTTTCTCGTTTTTTCTGAGTTACTTATAAATTTTTGGAATTTTCCAGTCTTAATTTTCCAGAAATTCTGTAAACATCCATTCCACAAGCATTATATCCTAGTTTAGTAGAGTCTTATATATATTATTACCGCCGATTTTACCCGAAGGTTTCGTTGTTTTCTTCAAATGTGCAGGTTTCATTTATCAAGAAGAAGAAACAAAAGATTGGAAGGAGCTTTTCACGCACACATTCTTCTTGGAAAGGATTTAACCACTACTTCACACACGAATCCTACCGAGCTAATCAGGGGAGTACTAGTTTCTTTCGTTTTTCATTACCTTCCATTATCATAACTTTGATACTTTCGGGAACATTGGGGACAATGTTCAGTTTAAGTGTAGGAGGGAAACAAAATGGGAACTTTGAAACTATGCTTATCCTTGACTATTTGCTTTGTCCAATTGTATTTGTGTAATAAACCATGAGAAATTGTCGGTTAAGGTAATTTTGGCACCAAATTTAAAATTTTTCATGACATATAGGAGTGGGCCATTAGTCTTAACAAAAGCGTCTCACGGATAGGAAGTTGCATGACTAGCACAAAAACCCTTTACCACCTAAATTCCACCCAAAATGTGAGGATCGCCCTTAGATTAGTAGGAATTAAAAGCATTCATCTTCAATGCTTAGAGTGTGAACCGGTAGTATATTAGATTCTAGAACTTTTTTTGTGATGCATTCCGAGATCGCTAGTAAGACTACACTTGTGTAGTTAGGAATAACTAAATGATAAGAGGCATTAGGATAACCCTTGTTTGATACCCGTAATATAATTACTTCTTCCACATCGGTTGAGTAATTCCCCACACCCTTGCGTTGTACTCATCTTTAGTACACGATACCCCTAGTTAACCCCTCGGAGCCTATCCTTTTCGCGGTTCTCGTGATGTTTCGGTTTTTCCCGGAATATCAATGAAGAGCATTGTTTACACCCCAACCCCAAATATACACCCAAATCGCCTTAGCCTACTCTGTATGCACTCACTTTTAGTGCATTATTGTTATCACCCTAAACCCTTAGTTCAATTATCTGGTTGCTTGCATGAGTTGCTAAGTCGAGTCACATCCTTTGTACACAGTTTTGGGACGATTGGGACTCATGGGAAAAAAGTTAAAGGTTATAAAATGATTGAAAGGGAACGTTAAATTCCCTTATTTGCGTAATAACATACCCCAAGTGTTTTGATCTTTTCAATTCGGGTCAAATTAGTGTTAGCGTAATAAAAACTCAAGTGTAGGGATGTGTCTATAAATCCCTATCATTTTTTTCATACACTTTTACTCTACCATCCTCTACGGTAACATCAAAATGATAGGGATTTATAGACACATACCTGATCACAGGCAGTACTTGTACTGATCAACGGGGAACCGTGGGCCGTGTACCTCAATTCAACGAAAGGGATCAAAGACACTTTCGTGTGTTTTATTGCTAACTGTTGTATGCAGGTACACCCAACGTTTGCGGTGATCCAGAATGGAGAGGTCAATCCATAGCCGCATGCTCACACAACACAATCATCTCTAAAGAAATCATGATAAACGCATCAACAACTCTGATATTTTCACTCCATGTTTTACCTTTCGCTGCTGCAAATATCATGAATCAACTAAAGCTTCCACTACTCGATGAGAAAGAAATCATGATCTAAAATGTGAGCATGTCGGTCCAAAAGTCACAACATCACATAATGTCAACACTACAAAGGAAGAGTCGAGATTTATGGTAGTGATGATCTCAAAGCTGGCTCAAAACTCATTATCACGTGGATCAATTAAAGACCTCCACTCGGTTTAACCAAACATGCAAAACATGAAGAATCAAAGACTACGGGCTACAGAGCAAAGAACTTTAACAAGAATCCAAGAACAATCTTAATGTAATATCTGTTTTGTATTCAATGTAATTTGAGGTGACCTCCCTTAGGGGGAGATTGTTAGGATTTAGTAAATCTAGTTATTAAAGTGTCGGTCACCTCAAGTATATGTAATCGTTCGAAAGCTCGTAGTCGTAGTTATTTAATGTTAGATTGTATTTAGTTAAGTAACACCGTGGAGGACGGACGGGTTATTTACCACTTGTATGCCGATCCCGCGACCGTAGGTGGCGTTTATGTATGATACTATAAATACCCTCTACCTCCTAAGGTAGAGGATTGGAGCTCATAATAATACTTTTACTTTCTCTCACTAAGTTCCCTAAACCTCTAAACTTTCTCTCTCTAAAACCTAAAGTATACGCCCCTTTGTGATCATGATTTGATGTGTTTGTAAAATCCAATATGTTACATACTTGGTCCCGTAATATTTCTAGCGGTACAAACGCTAACCAGTTAGCTACCATACACAACATGCTGTCTGAAATCTCTCTTAATGATTCTGTGGATTTTTGGGCCTGGTACATCGAGACTCCTGAGTTCACGGTTAAAAGTGCTCATAAACACATCGACAATAATTTTCTTCACGATGGAGGACTTGCTACAAGGTGGAATCGTTTTCTTCCTAAAAAGATTAACATCTTTATTTGGATGACTCTTCGTGACCGTCTTCCTTCTAGATGAAATCTCAGTCGTAAAGGTATTGACGTTGCTTCAATTACTTGTCCGATTTGTGACTGTGGGATAGAAACATCATATCATACTTTGTGGACTTGTTATTTGGCTACGACGGTTTGGAACCGCGTCCTAAATTGGCTGGATCTTTTCCCTCCAATTATTTATGATATCCAAGACCTGTATGCTTGGTTAGATGACCTACACATCTCGTCTAAAAAGAAAGATACTTTGGAAGTCATTTGTGGTGTGGTTCTTTGGTCAATGTGGAACTACCGTAACGAGACGATCTTTGGCACCGCTTTACCTAAACGTAGTTTATTATTTGACAAGATTGTTGATTGTTCTTTTACATGGTATTCCTCTAGAAACAACTTGTCTTCTACTTCCTGGAATAATTGGATTAGAAATCCTTTAGAGGATTATTCTATGTAATCTTTTTCTAACTCCTTACTAGTTTCTATAAAATTTTCGCCGTTCTAAAAAAAACTTTAAAAGAGGATATAATGTTTCCACGACTACTTTTTCAAGCCTCATAATCATGTATGATTACTGTCTTTGTTTTTTATCGTTAAATCTGCTAATATGCTCTTGACAAATCATTGGGGATCTTTACTTCATTCGAATATCATTATAAGCAACATCTTTAACCATAAGAAAGATGACGAAAAATTCAAACTTTTGAGTTGGTCTTAATCTTTTATATAATAAAACAAAATTTTAAGTGAAGATTTTTGCATTTAAAAAAAAACTCAGCATTTTCTTATTAAGTAATATTTTATTTATTTATTATTTTTTTTATTTTAAAATATTAACTAAAAAAACTCAAATATTCCCGGATTTGATAATAGTTAAAAAAAAACATCCTTATATATAGTGAAGAAAAAAAAACATAAAAAGTTTGAGTAAATTGCAAAAATCGTCCTTGTGGTTTGGTCAAATTGCATGTTTCGTCCTTATAAATCAATAAGTGCAAAAATCGTCCTTATTTTGCACCGTTACGTGCACTTTTGGTCCTTCAATAGTGAAATTTGGCAAACCACAAGGTCGGTTTTTGCGATGATGGAGGACCAAAAGTGAATGTAACAGTGCCAAATCTGGACGATTTTTGCACTTAATGAACCACAAGGACCACGCGTGCAATTTGCCAAACCACAAGGACGATTTTTGCAATTTACTCTAAAAGAGTTTAAGTGTAAAAAAAATAAAAAATAAAAAAAAAATAAAAAACAAACTTAGTAAAAGGTGGGAGTGATTTTAAAAATATTTGTGTATAATGTAAAGAAATAAAAAATCACCCGCACATACATAAACCTTCCAACCTATGTGTAAATTTAGGATTAAAAGGCTGCTTCCCACCTATTGCTCTACATCGACACACGAAGAAAAAAAAACCTGCCCCTAATTAATATAATTAAATTAATTATAACGTTTGTATATCAACAATTTACAAATCTATATAAAATAAATAAACTAGTAATTAATTTTTTTTAAAACACAATATATAAAAACCCGCGCATACATGGGTATAATAACTAGTAAATAGTATAACAAAATCAAGTGGAATCAGTCTTATATTATTGTATGGATTGTCTAATCAGTGTCCTGAGGGCATTGGTTAAGGTACATTTATTAAGCACGAACATTCATTTTATATTGTAAATTATATTTAATACACATTAATTAAACTTACAAATTACCATAATTAAATCTAAGATGTAATTTAATAAACTCAAACTTTCCTTTTCTAAACACCTTAAACCTTGCCCTAAATATGTGAAACCAATTATTCGTGATATATGCCATATAACTATTTATAGAAAGTCATAAATTCATTCCATAATAAATACTCATTTCATCTCAAAAAGTTTAAATTTATCAAAGGATAAATCTCCACTATCCATTTAGTTTAATCTAATGGTAAAATTAACCTAAGATTTAATATGTCAACCTAAGTACATGTCTTTTTTTCTTTTCTTTTTTCTTTTTCTTGTCTTTTTGTCTTTCTTATTTATTCAGATTTTTTTTGTCTTTTTTTTAATTCACGTTTTCTTTTTTTTTTATTCGATTTCATATGTTTTAGTCTATTTTCATACGTTTTCGTCTGTTTTCATCTATTTTCGTTCGTTTTCATACGTTTTCCTCCGTTTTCGTCTGTTTTCGTTCGTTTTCAAACGTTTTCTTTCGTTTTCATCCATTTTTCATACGGTTTTGTCCGTTTTCAGACGTGTTTTTACGTTTTCGTCCGTGTTCGTCCGTTTTCGTCTGTTTTCGTCCGTTTTCATACGTTTTTTAATATCACTTGTGATATTCTGAATATCATTTATGATTTTTTTGAATATCACTTGTGATTTTCATGTTACAAAACACTTGTGATATTTAGAATATCATTTGTGATATTCAGAAAATCACTTGTGATATTTAGAATATAATTTGTGATATTCAGAAAAGGGACGTAAGAAAAGGTATGATAACGGACGAAAATATATGAAAACGGACGAATACGTAAGAAAAAGGACGAATATGTATGAAACAGAGAATGAACGATATGAACGGTAAACTCGTCGAAAATGGACAGCGTATGAAAAATGGACAAAACGAAAGCGGATGAAGCGCAGAAAACGCAAAAACGGGGCAGCAGTAGCATTGAGAAAATTGGCAAAAGATATAAAGCGAGGCAGCGTATAAAGCGAAGAAAAAAAACGTTAATTAAAAATAACGTGAATTAAAAAAAAGAAAAAGAAAGACAAAAAGACAAGAAAAAAACATGGACTTAGGTTGACATATTAAATCTTACGTTTATCCCCACCATTAGATCAAACTAGATGGATGGTGAGGATTTGTCCCTTGGTATGCATGGATTTATAGATAAGCAAAATAAAGTGACTCTAATCCATTTTTTTTGGTTTGTCTCAAATTAACTATCTACTTTCAACATAGTTATGATACTTAGATTAAGTTTAGACTAAAATACACGGTTGGTCCCTAAACTTGTCAATCCGCTTCGCGATGGGACAAAACTCGGCGTTATCATCGCCGGAGGTCCAAACCTTGGCCTTTAAATGCCAAACTCGTCCCTTGACCAGGATTGGCATAGTCAACTTTAATTTTCTGGATTTCCTTCGAGGGTATAATAGACCATTCACAATTTTGACCCAACCTTCAACCCATGGACCAATTGTGATTATGCCTGCTAGCCGTTTCTTCCCTGATACGCTTGCATTTTATTTCGCGTGAACCAATACACCCACCCAACAAACAACTTTACCAATCATAATACACCATTATCCGAAGCGATAAAGCGAAAATCGAATCGAATCTAAATCGTCATTTTCAGAACTCAAAAGACCAACCCAACTTCCAACAAAACCATGTCGATCGATCATATTAGCAGCATGCCAGATGTAGTGATCACTAACATTTTGAATATGTTGCCTTTGTTAGAAGCGGTGAGAACCTCTAGTTTAGCGCGAAACTGGAGGTCTAAGTGGACTTTGCTCACCAATGTCATAGTTGATGAGGATTTCGTTTATTATTTAACATATGAGTTTGATGGGAGGCTTGTTACTAGATTCTTAAATCGGTTTATGGATCCAATAAGAAATTTTGTCTTCGCTGTAGAGCCAAGATCAATGATTGGAATAGACAACTTTCATTATGAAGAGATTCGTGAGTGGCTCTTGTTTTTGGCTGAGCATGGAATTGAGGAGCTGATTATTAAAAACTGGTATTGTGACCCGATTCACGTTCCCAACCCAACTTTACTCTCGTAGTGAGTTGAAACATATGGTACTTCATGTTTGTCGTATGGCTAGTTTGGAATATTTTCATGGCTTTCCAAATCTACTGAGCTTAGAATTGATTCATGTCAATTTTCTAAGCGGTACAGTTTGGACTTTATTCTTTGGTTGTCCTCACTTGAATCTCTTAAAATGAATCGTCCTCGTTACAAAGCGAGATGAGACTATGGGTTATTGCAAAAGTTAGGAATTTGAGGAAGTTAGATTTGAGTTTCGGTCGTTATAATGTTGTGACGACAATCACAACATCCGATATCTTTCACTTCACAAGACTTCAAAATCTTGAGACCCTTACATTGGATTTTGATGATTGCACGGTAAGAACAATTTGAGTTTTGCACTTATGATTTTACAATGTTAAAGAAATGTGTACTTGATAATGACATTTAATCTTTATAACTTGTTGTAGTTGATACGGGAAGCTAATTCTAGGATGAATGTGCCCTTTGTATCCCTGATAAACCTTAAGCTGTCCCATGTCGATTTTGGGAATATTGTTATGTTATCGTTCATCATTCAAATGATTTGTGGATGTCCAATTTTGAAAATGCTGGATACCAGAGTAAGTGTTTTGGAGTAATGCATATGTAGCAAATAAACATTCCTAAATTGCCATGTTTGTGTATCTCTCAACACTATTTGATTTTTCTCGCAAACCGCGCTTAATGTTCTACCTTTGGAAAATTTTCCCAATGTTGTAGACAGAAATACATTCAGCCATGGCCAACGTGTTTGATTTTTCAGGCTGCAAACACGCTTAGTGTTCTACCTTTGGAAAATTTTCCCAATGTTGTAGAACAAAACACATTGACCATGGCCAGCGTGTTTCGAGCTTTTCCCAGAACAAAGCATGAATTAACTTTAATAAAGTTTATACTTGCGTGTTCCCGATCGCTAAAGACAATCAATATCGTGAGGTCGGGATAGGAGTCATGATGGGAATGAAAATATCAAGAACAACGGGGGTTGAGTTGGCTAGGAAGCTCATTGAAACTCCATCGAGCTTCCCCACGGCCGGTGGTAGATTTCTTTGAGTGGTTGTAGTTTATGTATGGGTTGAATACCGTATGACAATTAATGTTGCAAAATAGTTTTGGTATTTTGGTACAGTATTTGTTGATATGGTTTGCTTAAAATTAGCTTGTTCATATGTTGTTGTTTGTGCGTATTGTAGGTGATGCAAGTTTGACATTCGAAAGTCAAACTTTCATTTAGCATTTCAATTTGATTGTGGCAAGTAAAACTGCATTTTCAGTTTACTTTAGTTAGTCAATACTTGAAAATGGTGAATGGCTATTTTGTAGGTAGTATTTGCATTTTGACTATGTAAAGTCAAAATTGCGAAACCATTACTCAAATATTTGACTTAGTAAAGTCAAAATTACAAAACCATTACTCAATATTTGTTATGGAGTTTATTGTTAATTTGATATGTTTTAGAAGTTTGACTTAACAAAGTAAAACTTCTAATACATTTTTTGTGTTGTTTAATATTCAACTAGGTTGTAGTATACGTAACTTGGCAACTTAAGGGACCAATTGTGTATTTTACAGTGATTATTGGGCGGGAGTTTTAAGTATGACAACGGCAACCAAGACAAATTCAGGGACCGAGTGTGAAAAACAAAATCACTATTAGACCCTTGACCGTCTCTTACCGGAGACGCTATTAACTAGTGCACACCAAACGATAAACCCATCTACCACTTTTTCCACACACAAACAATTTTCCAATGGCAGATTTCGCCATTTTGAATGAACTCATGGAGGTTGCTGGTTCATCAAACTTGAATGATCATATGGCTGTGTGGTTTGAATAAGAGGCGCACAAGAAGGGATTACGAAAAGCTAGTTCTTGATTGCATTGATCATCTGAAGAGAGATCATGAAGCGTAGGGAGCGATCGAAGAGAATGAAGCTCTGGGACCTCGAATTGCGCTTGGCGTGTGGATGTGGCGACAAAAATCCGGTCGAGGCACACACACCAACTTGTTCAACTCATACGATTGTTGGTCAAGACTGATGAAGCTATTCGTTTCAACCAAGATTTTGTTAAGAAAATGGCTGAACATAATGTCTGAATTTTGGGTTTTCCATGGGGGTAGATAAAGGTGGTCTTTTGGGTGCTAGTTTTGGAAATATAGGTTGGTAAAAAGGGTATGTAAATTGGATCTTTTGTCTAGTTGTTGGTCTTGGTTTGATGTAGTTGTTTATGATCTTTAACAGACTATATTAATGATAAAATATCATCTTGGTTTTGTGTTGTTTAATCTGTTCTTGTATTGTGATATTGAGTGTATTTTAGTCTAATTAGTATCAACAAAACCAAACATCCCTGATGCGCAAAACCGTCAAGTCTAATCACACAAACTGGTCACTTGTGAATGACCAGATGACACAAATGCAATGAAGATCGAGGTATAGTGTTCCCGGTCGTTATGTCCCATGAGCTATCTGATGGATTATCGAGCGAATAGTGATCGCTGAGATTTGAGCGGAAAAGAGATTTGGAATTATTATAACTACGGAAAAAGGACATAAACTACAAGGGCTAAAATGAAAATTAAAGGAAATTAGAAAGATAAAACCTATTAAATAAACGCTATCACTATATTTAAAATGATGAGCGTTTAAAACTTAAAACTAAAAACTTACGTTTAAATTAAAATTACGTAGCATTATAAAATAAAAAGTGAAAATTACACAAGATAAATCCTAAAAATATGGAAAATACATTTTTACAATCCTAATGGTAAAAGAAGATTTATAGAAAAAGAAAATTATTTTTATAACTAATTAATTAATTATTATTAATTAAAAACTATTTTTAACTATTTAATAATTACCTAAAATACAAGAAATTAGGAAATAAAGCTAGAAAAATAAAATTATGAAATGGAAAAGTCTAAAATATCAAACTAGAATTTTCAAAACTATTTTTGTATTTTTTAGATTAATTTTCTATTTTCTACCAATTTTAAACTAATTTAATCTAATTAAAATTGTGAAAAATACCAAATAAAAGTGGAAAAATAAGGAAAATCTTTTTATGGTTTTATATTTTTATTAAACTAAGAAAATTGAAAAATTATTTTTTGGAACTTTTTCTCAATTAAATGCAATTAAAGCTAATTAAAAATGATTAAAAACTATTTTAAATCAAGAAAAATAATAAACAGCAGCTAAAAATTATGAAAAATGCAGGGAAATTCTAAAATCTAATTCTAAAGCTGAGAAAAATATAAAAACTAGGGCCTATGTGGAAGAAAATGAAGCTGCTATGTAAATGGATATGAAATAAGCACTAGAAGATAAGCTATTAAGCACTAAAGTGATCCAACTGAAAACATAAGCTAGATATCTTGAAAATACTCTAAGGCAACTAATTACACCTACTCTTAACTGCTAAAGTGTGATCTATCAATGAATAAGCCAACTGCCTACTTTAAGCAAAACAGTTACTAGCCTACACTTTAAGCCATAGCAAGCTGCTTAATCACTAAGCTAACATGAAAACCAAAAGTTGAGACCTCAAGACCACCTGGCAGAGAGCATCTAACCAAAATTACAGCTAATATGGACTTATAATGAGAAAGTTAAAGATCAAACAAAAGGGTGCAAATTCGGACAGTGGGCATTGTGCGAAAACATTGGGCGAAAAAGGTGCTTGATTGCAGACCTAAAATAAGCACTAGAATAAGCTCCTAAGGTGAATTTGAAGGCTAAGCATACTAACCCTAAACTATTAACTTCTTAAATAATCAAAACCAAACCAATACAGACTCTGCTGAGTAAGAAGATAATAAGATTAGATATAAGCTAAATGGAAAACAACCGGTGGTGCGGAGACAGTTGACTAGATGCAATCGAGCTCAAAATTTACCACTCCAAACTAGTTCAAATGGCCAAATAAACTGAGATTATGCAAACTAGGGTGTGTTGACAACACCAAAATCCAATCTAGACAAACTATGAATCACTTTAAAAGCTTGAAACTGATTGACATACATGACTCATTTTGACAGAAAAGAGAAGTTAAGACAGTTTGGTTTGACATGCAAACTGAACCAAAAGCTTTTAGAAACTACAAACTAAACCAAGGAAGCTTTAAAACCATCAGCTGGATACTTCTAAACCAAAATCATCAATGTACAGTCATTGAAACACATATCTTGACCATAATCCAAACACTACTTAAAGAAGGACAAAACTACAAATTACTATGTAAACTGATGAAATATCATTGCAACTAACTTGAATCAATCATTTAATCCTAAAACTCAACTTTAAAACAGATCAAAACCAGAATTCACTCAGAAACTAATTTGACTTTTGAACTTTGACATTAGTTGACTATTTTTGACTTTTGTGAGAAATCTGAAATTGAGACAGGATAAGGTAAAGACAAGCTCAGAATAAGCTATTATGAGCTTATGTGAGCTTGTGGGATCAAATAAATGGACACTAACAACTAAATTATAACAATGCCAAGAATGATTTATTGAAACTGAAATTATTGCTTAAATAAGGTTGAGATACACTGAGATAGTTCACTTGAACACAAATGAACTTTAAAATACAGCTGCAAATCTAATCTAGACTTAAAAACTTTAAGCGACATACATTATGAAAAACTAAAAGCTAACTACCACTCTAAACTTCATTCATCCTCCTCTTTATATACTCCAAATGCTTCCTCTCTCTCTTCTGAATTAATCCCACCATTTTCTGACCTTGGATTGATTAAAATCATTTTTGGCCATTGATTGTTTTGGCGGAAAATGGGGATTTAGGTGTGGGGATTGAGTGTGGGAGAGGTGAAGACTTATTGTTTCTTGTATTCTTCTGTTTGGAGGGGAGACATGTGAGTGGGATCAGGTAATGGATAGGTTGAGTGTGGCGGTGATTGCAGGTCTAGTGGGGGAGAAGGAAAATGGCGCCCAATGGGGTAGTCAAACCACATTTTGAGGCAGGGGTATTAATAAAGGGGTTCAAAAGCTTATATGGCAGGGGGTCAAAGGGGCTTAAGGGTCAAAATGGGTTTAAGGTTTATTAACTTAGGGACCTTAGTTGTAAATTCTGAATTTCAAGGGACTACTTCTGCCAAATAAGCAAAGTTTCTCCAAGGACCATAAGTGACACTCTCAAAAAGTACAAGGACCAATTTTGCCATTTTGCAATTTTCGAGGGCCATTTCGCCAAATTTCAAACTTAGAGGACCATTTTTGTAATTTTCTCAAACTTTTGATATTTTTCACCAAAGGACTAAATTTGACAACTTATGACATTAAAAGGACCTTTGGTGATTTTTCTTTTGAAATTATGAGCTCAGGGACTGATTTTGACAACTTTTGAAACTTGGGGACTAAAGCGCAATTTTTGCAAATTTGATATGTTTTTCATCTGATTTTAAACATTTTGCATCTGAAACATATAAAATGCACTTTTGAGATATCTTGATATTTTGATGCATTTCTGAGCATTTTAAACGTTTTTGCATTCAGATTGACCAAAAAATGATGAGTATTTACACACTCATCAATCCCCCACACTAAAATATTGCTAGTCCCTAGCAATCTTTTGAGAAAAACTTAATGGATTTGCATCTCTTTACCAAAAGCCATTACTTCTGGAGTAGCCAAATGTTTCAGTTCAAGCAAGAACCATGGTACACCGATAACCATCTGATTTATTGGCAAATCATAAACCATATAACGGATTTGATGTGTCTTTACCGAAGCCGTACCATTACGGACTAGCCAACTCTTAGATAAATTATCAGAATTATCTTTGGTGGGCTGAATACCAATTATGGATTTTCCACTGCCTTTACCACAAGCCATAATCTTGCGGGCTAGCCAACTCTTCACTTTTTAGGATATGGTGAGTTGAGAACCATACAATTTTGGGCAAATTGCAAGCCATATAAGCGGATTTGAGAAATCTTTACCAAGAGCCGTTTGCTCCTGGATTAGCCAATCCTTTTGTCTTACAGACAAGGCGGACTGATAACCAAATGAGTAAGTGTAGAACACTTACTCCAAAAAAATTTTGGCCAAAACGGGAATTAGGCGGATAATTACATGATAAAATTCGTGAGAATCCCCCCCACACTTAGAAATGAATATTGCCCTCAATATTCAAAGTACCGGCGGTTATGCCGAAACAAAGAACGTAAAAGGGAAATACTACGGCCATTATTTAGAAAGAAGATATATATATATATATATTTTTTTTTTTTTTTTTTTTTAAACATGTGGGCAACCCCCCCACACTAGGGTGGTAGAAAATAGAAAGAAGTCAGAAATATGGGTGAAAACCCATATAGTGTGCTACTGTTTTTGATTCCCGAGTCGCTAGCTTGACTCGACCCCGAATTAATTGGTTCATGGGGAAGCAAAGTGGAAGAAACAATCTCCATCGGACTTTCATTCAAGATGTTTGGATAAACATTGAAGTGCGTGAAAGTTCCACACCGATGAGATATAGAGAGGCAGACCCGGCTCACAGATGGTACATGAAAATGCCGGGATCAAAGATAATGTCTTCATTCCCGAAGGAGTGAAGACGAGGAGAAACACGGGATAGGTGAAGAAAAGATAGAAAATCATGATAAACATCATGACTAACTCATCTTCATCTATAGGAGGATCCATAATTTCAGGATTATGAATCTCATCATTTAAGCTTATGTGATCAAGACAAATCTTGGGAGTGTCTAGATCAAAGTAGAATTTATCATACTCCCGCGGAGATATGATATGAGTGAGTTCATCTGAGAACTCCATGAAGGTAAATGAATCATATTCAGAATTGATATGAGTGGGTTCAATGGTGAACTCCTCAAAAGTAAATGATTCATGATCAAGGAGAGAATTATGAGAATGAGAAGTGGTACTGCCACTAATCTTCTCTCCCATATTATCAAAACAGGAGGCTTTCATTTCCGGAATAGAATCATCGGAAAGAATGTCACTATCCTTAATGGGAATAGGAGATGAAATAGGTTTTTCTTTGAAAGCCTCGATTTTAGAAATGAGAAGACTGACATTCAATAATGTTGCTCGAAGAGCTTCATCTTTGATTTCAGTGTCGGTAACTTCATCATTCTCTTCTTCTAAGCTAACAAGCTCAGAAGGTAAATCTTCCACATAAGCGATGTCTCCACAAGATAACGAATCATCATCATCGAATCGAGAGGACATCTCAACATGATCATTTTGGAAGACAAGAGGAGGATGGATATCACACACATGATCAAGAATTCCCTGTGACTCTCTTGGGATTGGGACAAGGTCCTCAACACTAGACTTTATGAATTCGTCCGATTCCTTTCAGACAAGTGTCGAGATGCTCGTCCCCCATAATAAGAGAGTGAGTGGGAGCCTCGGGTGTGATAGCAGTTGTTTGAGATGAAATCTCAACTGCTGGAATATCAACTGACTGAGGGGGTTGAGAAATATTATTTCTAAAAGGATAAAACCCCTCCTCGTCATCATCATATAGAGCCGCCTTAAGAAATTGGGAACGCCTTAGAGCTGCATGCTCTAGGGCTAATAATTCTTCCCTGGATTGGCGGGCCTCTCGCTCTTCGGCAAGCAATTCTCCTATAGTCTTTTCACCACTCACTTGATTCTTAAAGTTTTGAATCATATCATCAAGTGTTTTCATTGCGGTTTCAAGATCCTGGGAGATTTCATGAGACAACGGCTCAGATGGAGTTTGAACCGTATAGTGCTGTGGAGGTTGGAAATTTTCAAATATGTGAGAGTCATGATTGTTACAAGGAAATGGATTCCTGTTTGACAATCGAGTTGAAATGGGGACCTCCACAGTACTCACAACATAAAACTGTTGAGTGCGGACAGTGAACTATATGGATATTGGTCATAACAAAACTCGAGCATCACTGGAAAAATGTTCATAGACAAACGTGTTTCCGGATTGACACTCAAATCCTTGGTGAGGACCTCCACAAAATTCATGATAAAAAACTGTGGTTATATGAAGATAAGTCGGGCTGGTGGGTAATTGGAAAAATTAGAGAGGTCGTTAAATGAGTTCTGATTAGGATCATAATCAAATGAATTCCTTGAACCACAAAACAAACAACTCCCGTTATGAATATCATTACCACATTGTACACAAGTACACCAACGGCAGGGTGAACCAAAAAGAGGCTCACCACAACCGACACAAGGAATAAACGATTGCATTTGAGAGTTATGAAGAGGAATCGGTTTATTCAAAGAATCATCAAAACCAACATGGTGATCCGAATGACTATCAAGTCTCGAAGAACATTGAGAAAAATCGGAGGTGGGACAAGTGGTGTGCTCTTAGAGCTAGCATTTTCCACCACTTCCGTTATGGTCTCGGTTCGGTTCTTGAGAAGCGTGAAGATTAGGCAAGTCCTTCTTGCTAGTCATCGGTGTTTGAACGGGTTCATCGTAATCAATTCTAATTCTCGACCTTTTTTCATCGGCATAAATTTGTTCGATTAGATTACGGGCTCTAGATTCAAAGAGATAGTCCTCGTAATCCTCGGTGGATGCTTGGGGTAGCTCCGACGTTTGAACTGGTTTGTCAAGATTAGAATGTATTTCAGGTTGTGGCGGGTGGTCAGAAATAACTTTGAAAAGCATTTTTGATGGATAATTCACACGAATTGCAAAATTCGCTTGAACTAGGCCCTCCACACTGCTCACACACATTTCTGACGATGAAGTTGACGAATGGCGACATAAGAATTAAACATATAGAGGATTAAGAAGAGAATCAAATGGTTGAGAGGATACGAAGAATAGAATTAACCGGCAAAAGAGGGTAAGAGAAATAGAATCAACGAATAAGAGGAATGGGAAGAATATTTTTTGGGTTTTTGGATAAGAAAATATAAACATATACAGATGGATGGTATGAACAAAGAGTGAATATCCAAATCACTAATCTGCTAAACGTAAGATTATCAGCAACTGACTCCCCGGCGCGGCGCCAAAATTTGATGCGCAAACCGTCAAGTCTAATCACACAAAACGTGGTCACTTGTGAATGACCACCGTAACAGACTTAAAAACGTTCAGACACAAATGCAATGAAGATCAGGGGAGTATAGTGTTTCCCCAGGTCGTTATGTCCCAGCGAGCTATGCAATGGATTATCGAGCGAATAGTGATCGAGATTTGAACGGAAAAAGAGATTTGGAATTATTATAACTACAGAAAAAGGACATAAACTACAAGGGCTAAAATGAAAATTAAAGGAAATTACAAAGATAAAACCTATTAAATAAACGCTATCACTATATTTAAAATGATGAACGTTTAAAACTTAAAACTAAAAACTTACGTTTAAATTAAAATTACGTAAAATTATAAAATAAAAAGTGAAAATTACACAAGATAAATCCTAAAAATATGGAAAATACATTTTTACAATCCTAATGGTAAAAGAAGATTTATAGAAAAAGAAAATTATTTTTATAACTAATTAATTAATTATTATTAATTAAAAACTATTTTTAACTATTTAATAATTACCTAAAATACAAGAAATTAGGAAATAAAGCTAGAAAAATAAAATTATGAAATGGAAAAGTCTAAAATATCAAACTAGAATTTTCAAAACTATTTTTGTAATTTTTTGATTATTTTTCTATTTTCTACCAATTTTAAACTAATTTAATCTAATTAAAATTGTGAAAAATACCAAATAAAAGTGGAAAAATAAGGAAAAATCTTTTTTATGGTTTTTATATTTTTCTTAAACTAAGAAAATTGAAAAATTATTTTTTGGAACTTTTTCTCAATTAAATGCAATTAAAGCTAATTAAAAATGATTAAAAACTATTTTAAATCAAGAAAAATAATAAACAGCAGCTAAAAATTATGAAAAATGCAGGGAAATTCTAAAATCTAATTCTAAAGCTGAGAAAAATATAAAAACTTAGGCTTATGTGGAAGAAATAAGGGCTGCAATGTAAATGGATATGAAATAAGCACTAGAAATTAAGCTAATAAGCACTAAAGTGATCCAACTGAAAACATAAGCTAGATAATACTGAAAATACTCTAAGGCAACTAATTACACCTACTCTTAACTGCTAAAGTGTGATCTATCAATGAATAAGCCAACTGCCTACTTTAAGCAAAACAGTTACTAGCCCCTCTACTTTAAGCCATAGCAACTGCTTAATCACTAAGCTAACATGAAAACCAAAAGTTGAGACCTCAAGACCACCTGGCAGAGAGCATCTAACCAAAATTACAGCTAATATGGACTTATAATGAGAAAGTTAAAGATCAAACAAAAGGGTGCAAATTCGGACAGGTGGCTGTTGTGCAGAACAGTGGAGCAGAAAGGTGCAGTTGCAGACCTAAAATAAGCACTAGAATAAGCTCCTAAGGTGAATTTGAAGGCTAAGCATACTAACCCTAAACTATTAACTTCTTAAATAATCAAAAACCAAACCAATACAGCTACTGAGTAAGAAGATAATAAGATTAGATATAAGCTAAATGGAAAACAACCTGGTGGTGCAGGACAGTTGACTAGATGCAATCGAGCTCAAAATTTACCACTCCAAACTAGTTCAAATGGCCAAATAACTGAGATTATGCAAACTAGGGTGTGTTGACAACACCAAAATCCAATATAGACAAACTATGAATCACTTTAAAAGCTTGAAACTGATTGACATACATGACTCATTTTGACAGAAAAGAGAAGTTAAGACAGTTTGGTTTGACATGCAAACTGAACCAAAAGCTTTTAGAAACTACAAACTAAACCAAGGAAGCTTTAAAACCATCAGCTGGATACTTCTAAACCAAAATCATCAATGTACAGTTATTGAAACACATATCTTGACCATAATCCAAACACTACTTAAAGAAGGACAAAACTACAAATTACTATGTAAACTGATGAAATATCATTGCAACTAACTTGAATCAATCATTTAATCCTAAAACTCAACTTTAAAACAGATCAAAACCAGAATTCACTCAGAAACTAATTTGACTTTTGAACTTTGACATTAGTTGACTATTTTTGACTTTTGTGAGAAATCTGAAATTGAGACAGGATAAGGTAAAGACAAGCTCAGAATAAGCTATTATGAGCTTATGTGAGCTTGTGGGATCAAATAAATGGACACTAACAACTAAATTATAACAATGCCAAGAATGATTTATTGAAACTGAAATTATTGCTTAAATAAGGTTGAGATACACTGAGATAGTTCACTTGAACACAAATGAACTTTAAAATACAGCTGCAAATCTAATCTAGACTAAAAAAAACTTTAAACGACATACATTATGAAAAACTAAAAGCTAACTACCACTCTAAACTTCATTCATCCTCCTCTTTATATACTCCAAATGCTTCCTCTCTCTCTTCTGAATTAATCCCACCATTTTTCTGACCCTTGGATTGATTAAAATCATTTTTGGCCATTGATTGTTTTTGGCGGGAAAATGGGGATTTAACAGTTGTGGGGATTGAGTGTGGGAGAGGTGAAGACTTATTGTTTCTTGTATTCTTCTGTTTGGAGGGGAGACATGTGAGTGGGATCAGGTAATGGATAGGTTGAGTGTGGCGGTGATTGCAGGTCTAGTGGGGGAGAAGGGAAAATGGCGCCAATGGGGTAGTCAAACCACATTTTGACCGGCGGGTATTAATAAAGGGGTTCAAAAAGCTTATATGGCAGGGGGTCAAAGGGGCTTAAGGGTCAAAATGGGTTTAAGGTTTATTAACTTAGGGACCTTAGTTGTAAATTCTGAATTTCAAGGGACTACTTCTGCCAAATAAGCAAAGTTTCTCCAAGGACCATAAGTGACACTCTCAAAAAGTACAAGGACCAATTTTGCCATTTTGCAATTTTCCAGGGGCCATTTCTGCCAAATTTCAAACTTGGAGGACCATTTTTGTAATTTTCTCAAACTTTTGATATTTTTCACCAAAGGACTAAATTTGACAACTTATGACATTAAAAGGACCTTTGGTGATTTTTCTTTTGAAATTATGAGCTCAGGGACTGATTTTGACAACTTTTGAAACTTGGGGGACTAAAACTGCAATTTTTGCAAATTTGATATGTTTTTCATCTGATTTTAAACATTTTGCATCTGAAACATATAAAATGCACTTTTGAGATATTTTCAGTATTTTGATGCATTTCTGAGCATTTTTAAACGTTTTGCAGTTCAGATTTGACCAAAAATGATGAGTATTTACACACTCATCAATCCCCTTGTATCAGCAAAACCAAACAGCCCCTTTTATCAGCAAAACCAAACACCCCCTTGTATCAGCAAAAGAAAGGGCAATGATTTAAAAATATGTGTTAAAAATGCAAATACTTTAGCACTAAATCATAATGTATCACCAAACATCCCCTTGTATCAGTTAAACCAAACAGCCCATTTTATCAGCAAAAGTTGTTACAGAAAAACCAAATACCCCCATATCAGCAAAATTAGAGGCAGTGGTTTAAAAATATGGGTTGAAAATGCAAACGCTTTAGCAGTAAACAATAATGTATTAACAATGGTGTATTGTAACATCTTGAATTTTGACTTACCCAAGTCAAACAAACTTATGAAAGGCAATAAATTGTAACTTACTATTGTGGTATGACTTGGGTAAGTCAAACCTATTAATAAATGCAAAACGATTTCAAGCAGATACAATGCACAACCAAACACAATTACTTAAATAAGAACCCAATTTTTTATTCATCGATTTCATGTTCTCAAGAACTACAAATGTTTACTATCATCTAAACATACACTTAGCTAGACCCACAACTCTCTCTATCATCCTTTTCCTTCCTTTCCTTAAGATATTTAAAAAAAAAATTCAAGATTTGTAATCCTTTCTCCCAAATCGTTAACCTTTGATAACACGATGTCAGCCTCATCCTTCTCCTTCTTAACACCCAAACCCTTTTCATTTGGGCAGTCTGCTTCATCAACGAACTCAACAAAGCCTTCCCCTTATCGTTTTGTGCCATTATTGTTTTTTTTTTTTGCTTTGGGTAGAATATGTGTTGATTGCATTTTAGGGTTCAATGTTGGTCGTTGCCGATACAAATATGGTTGAAGGTTGGGTTACATTTTAACTATGTTGGGTCAAAATTGTGAATGGTCTATTATACCCAATGTTGCAAAAATCGTGAATCGGTAGTCGGGCGGTCGACCACCCTGCAGCGATTAATCGGTCAAGGCGGGATTAATCAGTGATTAATCGAATTGGCATTTCCTGCAAGTTTTGGCCGTTTCTGGAGACCAAACTAAAGATCTTAACTGATTTCAAGCCTACTATGTTTCCAAACTTCAATAAAAGGCTCAAATTTTGATTATGAGGCCCATTGTGCGTTATAAGTAAAATAAACGATCCCCAAATTAACTAGAATGCTTAAATTATTATTTTTTAAAAGTTGACTGATTTGGACTATTCGGCCGATTTTTGACCGATTCGGCCGATTTTTTACCGATTCAGCCGATTTTTGACTGATTAGTGGCTGATTTTTTGCCTAGGCCGATTTTTCCACCGATTCGGCCGATTTTTGCAACATTGATTATACCCTCGAAGGAAATCTAGAAAATTAAAGTTGAATATGCCAATCCTGGTCAAGGGACGAGTTAGGCATTTAAAGGCCAAGGTTTGGACCTCCGGCGATGATAACGCCGAGTTTTGTCCCATCGCGAAGCGGATTGACAAGTTTAGGGACCAACCGTGCATTTTAGTCTTAAGTTTATTATTTGAGGTTATTATTATTAGGGCAAATGATTGAAAAAAGTATCATACTTGCCATCATTTCCTTTTGTTGGTAGTGAACAAATTTTTTTGCTTTTGTGCGTACTTTTCTTTCAAATTTATACTTTTTAGGGTATTTTGCTAAATTTTTGGACATTTTTGCCCCTCTTAGCTAATAGAATTTTTTTTCCCCGAAAGGCAAAAATATCACATAGTACCCTAAAAAGGATGAATTTGAAAGAAGAGTACCCACAAAAGCAAAAAAATTTGTTCGGTACCCACAAAAAAAATGGTAGTAAGTATGATACTTTTTTCAATCATTTGCCCTTATTATTACAAACTTTAAGTAAATTATAAATTTATTAGTTAGAATAAAACTATCATTCTATACGAATGTTTTTATCAAACTTTATATTTTTATCGATAAACAATTATTTTAAGATTTAAGATCATTTGAGGACAAAATATTATTTACATAGCAAAGGATCAATCTCCACCATTCATTTTTATTTGATCTAATGGATGAGATTAATCCCAACAATTTAAAAAACCCACTTTCATCATCTTTTTTCAAATATTAATAACTTTCAAACCGTTAATCGTTAACCGAAAAAAAAAATATCATTGCGACGAGCATTTAATTATCTTTCTACAGATAAGCACTTTGATATACTTTCGACAAAAAAAAAACTTCGTATTTTCACGTTTTTTTTTAAGTTTTTTTGTTTTTTTTACGTTACTGAAATTTGTATTAAAAAATCATATATGATTAAACACTAATTTGAATAGCACATGTGATATTAGTGTTACACTAATATCACATGTGATATCACATATGATATTACATATCATATATGATTTAACACTAATATCACATGTGATATTCAATTTAGTGTTTTATCATATATGATTTTTTAATGCAAATTTCAGTAATGTAAAAAAAAGAAAAAACTGAAGAAAAAAAAACGTGAAAAATACGAAAAAAAAAATTGTCGAAAGTATATCAAAGTGCCTATCTATAGAAAGATAATTAAATGCTCGTCGCAATGATATATATTTTTTCGCTTAACGATTAACGGTTTGAAAGATATTATTATTTGAAAAAAATGATGAAAGTGGGTTTTTTAAATTGTTGGGATTAATCTCATCCTTTAGATCAAATAAAAATAGATGGTGGAGATTGATCCATAAATAATATTTTGTCCTCAAATGATCTTATATCAAAAAGTATAACAACAACAAGGGAATTTGGATAAAAAGATTCTCCAACATTGTGGTGTGAAGTTAAATGGCGCACTATGAATCGGTCAAAACATATACAAGTGAACGCACAACCAAACTCTTTAATATTTGTATAGGATAAGTATATGTATGTCATTATAATTCACGTCATGACTTCTTTCCTCATTACCTTTTTGACCGTCACTACAAAGTACGAACTCGTCTAAAAGAAACAAAACACTCGCATATCAAATTTCCAACAATTTTGACGTACTATTGTATTTTCAACGTACATTGTTGGGTTTGCTTGTGATGATATTTCATTTTCAGCAAGTCTATCATTAACACACCAACAAATATCTCGTGAACAAAACCGTAACATAGCTTAGAACAGTGATTAATATCATCCGACAACATGTATATTTAACAGAATTAGCGGTAGCAATAAAAAATAGCAAGAAGCAGTAGCGAAGACTATTAATGTAGTTGTTTGTTTTTAAAATGTGGACGTATGGTTCGGACTGGGCCAGGAATGGGACAAGCCCGGCAGATGCGGCCCACTCTACGCCTAAACCCTAATCCATGCCTTATAAATACATGGCTGGATCTCCTCATTAAAGGTATGATCAAAACCCTAACTTTGATATATGCTACATCGCATACTAACTTGATCGTCGGAGATGGACCCCGGGGCTACGGCCTCGGGTCCACTCCTAACGGGTTCTCTTTGTTGACAGGTCTACTAGGGCTCGAGAAGACGACTAACGGCCAAAGAGAGTCGTTGAATCCTGCCCGCGCCAGATTATGCATCAACAAGTTGGCGCCATCCGTTGGACCACGAATAAACTATGTTTCGTGTTCTCATATTATCGAAAAGCAGAAATCAATTTCTAAATTGATAACACTTTATTAAATTTATTAAATTGGACGCATCTGAATCAATGATTTAATATCACTTTAGATGCGTACAACTTTATTACGTTAGCTGCGTACAAGTTTTATGCATCAAGTCTAGGATGGTATTTTATCTTTTGCATCAAGTTTTATGCGTACAATTTGATATTTATGGCATAAATAATAATGATAATTATTATAAAATAAGTAAATATCATTGTTTTGATATACGTCCTCCGCAATTGACACTAATTCTTTACATAAGATACAAGAATAAGTCTGCACGATCGGACCTATTTTATCTTTTAGTCCGCACGATCGGACCTAAGAAAATATCCGCACGGTCGGAGCTATTTTATCTTTTAGCCGCGAATTAATTCGCGCAGATACTGTTTTTACGGTTGGTACGTCTGTTCGCGCTCAAACAACGCAGTCGCGATAAATCTACCCGCATTAGGCCGTGCGTTCAGACATCTTCGCAGAGAACGCGTACGCGCGAACACCACGATGCTAGTCAATCGCCATGAGCGCACTGGACCAAAGGCCGTGGTATAAACATATGCGATCATCCGTTCGAGTCTATGCGGTTACGATAAATCCATCTGCGTCTATTAGTCGCGGTCACGGTACATCCATCCGAGTTTTTATTTTATACATTAAAAAAAAACAACACAATTAATTATTTCGTCGGTACGCATCCCACGACGGGTGCGCACTGCCACTTTTCTTATGTGCTAAATATTATTTATGCTATGCGCAATATATTACTCATGCTATGTGCTGTCTATTGTTTCAATTACTTAGGTTTTATATGATGCGGTTCGCGGCATATACTTTTAATCTTTGCATTCAGTTTTTTTTCCGCAGATTAAATAAGTTTAATGCTCCTACACGAGTAGCACCATCAAACTTGGGGGGCTACCAGGGTATATATACCACTGTTTCGTATGCGCATACGTCTCCTTTGTCGCGCACAACGCGCACTTATGCTACAGAAGCACGTCTTCTGTCGCACCTCTTTGTCGCGCACAGCGCGCACTTCTGTTACAGAAGCACGTCTTCTGTCGCACCATGTTGCGTCGCTACTGGTACAAAAGGTACGCCCTTACCCAGGATGCAGCATGCGGGATCCACTTTCACCTACGCGGCCATGAATAGAACTTAAGTCTAGCATAACATAGCCATGCGCTATCTCATACTAGACTTGGGGGGCTTGTGGACGTATGGTCCGGACTGGGCCAGGAATGGGTCAGGCCCGGCAGATGCGGCCCACTCTACACCTAAACCCTAATCCATGCACTATAAATACATGGCTGGATCTCCTCATTAAAGGTATGATCAAAACCCTAACTTTGATATATGCTACATCGCATACTAGCTTGACCGTCGGAGGTGGACCCCGGGGCTACTGCCTCGGGTCCACTCCTAACGGGTTCTCTTTGTTGACAGGTCTACTAGGGCTCGAGAAGACTACTAACGGCCAAGGAGAGTCGTTGAATCCTGCCCGCGCCAGATTATGCATCAACATAAAAATTATTTGATAATATAATTGTAGTTGTGTAACTTTCTTTATTAAGTGTAGACGTTACTAAAAGTAACATTTTAGTATAGAGGACTTATTGATATTGCAAAAGTTAGTTGGTTGTTGTCAAACAAACATTATATACAGGTGTTAGTAGAAATCGAACTAGAAGCGATTTCAGAATATTACTCTCCCCGTCTCATATTTATTATCCATATTTTTCTTTCGCGTTTTTTCAAATTAATTGTCCACTTTCAAAAATAGATAGGAAATTTAGTTAGAGTTTAACATATTACTTACACTTGAGAACATTAAAGAAGTTTTAAATTAATTAGTTAAGGGTAAAACTGTCATTCTGCAAAAAGTAAGAAAGACAAAGCTGTAGTGACGATGTTTGTTTAAACTACGTGTTTTTTATTTGTGAACAATAATTTTGAGACCGAGTTTTTAAAACGCAATGCGATATTAAGGGAATTTGAATACGAAAAGTGATGAACAAGAAGTAAGGACCAAAGTAACACTAATAAGTCGGGTCGCTTTTTGGGGCAGGTCTGTGTCCGGTTTAAGCGGGAGTCCATGTGCTTCACTTTATTCACTTTGTTTTCTGGTCGGTCTGTTGAGCCCACTGCTATTTGGCCCGGTTCAACTTTCAGTCACTCAAATCTCAAGTCAATAATACGTGTACAGGTGTACCAGATGCATATATGATTGTACCTTATGTATTCAAAACATTATTTTCACATTTAAGTATGCAATGATATTTAACATAAATTATTTTCACATTTAGGTCGTGTTACCGTGTTTAGATAACTAGTGTGTGAAATAAGTCTGCAACAAATGAAAAAAAGCAATCACATGGCAAGTTTGATATTTTTGCTTTTATATGATCATGTGAATGAATGACATACCATTATTTCGATAGAAAAAGTGAGGATAATACACAGACAGAGTAGGGTTGTGTAAGACCCAAAATTTGTCCAACCAAGAACATATGTGCCGATAAGATAGGTCACATAAACTGTTTTGTGCTGATCTCGCGCCATATACATGTGACAACCAACAACAATGTAAGTTTTAGAAGACTATTACAAGTAACTGTTGACAAAGCTTTGATAGCGTAATCAGTTAAATGACTGTGAAATATTTTTGTGGCATGGCTTAAAGATACATAATGCTTTTCTGTTAATGACGGTTTCCACGTTTGATACTCAAAACCAATGAACAACTGCATAACGAAAACAAACTAATATAGCCTGTATTGCTTGAGAATAATGTAAACCTTTTTTTTCCGTAAGGGCAAGAAGCAAAACAATAAATAAGAGTTTGCATTGTAAAATACTACGTATATCGACTTGAGCTCATGAAAACAAATGTCTTTTTTTTTTAATTAAGATAAGATTGTGGACTCAGTTGGGTTTTGTATAGGCCTTAATGTTTTTGGGCCGAGGACTAATTAGGTGTACGAGGTTAAATATACTATGATGCTAAACCTAAGAATTTGTATAATGTCAGAGCTTGTGTTTGACTTGGTTGAAGATATACTTAAGAGATTGGATGTTGAAGATCTCATTCGATGCAAAAGTGTTTGTAAGTCATGGCTTTCAATTATCTCTAGTTCTAGTTTTGTTCAAACTCATCTAGAATATGCGTGCAAAAAAGATCACAACAATCATGAACTTGGGCATAGAAGAATCATTATGCCATCACATAGGGAGACGCCTGATGATGATTTTTATATCATCAATCGTTGGCATTTTGTTGGTTCTTCCAATGGTCTTGTATGCATCACCCCGGTCGATGCTCAAGTTGTAGTAATCAATCCTTCAACCAGGGAGGTTAAGAAGCTCCAACCGCCACCCCGACTTTTTAACATTACCTTGCATAGGGATATTTTATGTTGGGGTTTTGGTTATGTTTCGTCCACCGATGATTACAAGGTTGTTATGGGGATTTACATGCGTAAGGTCGGAACACTTTTTCAATTCTTATCATTGAAAACAAATACTTGGAAAGTTATCGGACAAATAAAGTACAAGTTTATTGAATCTAGTCGTTTTGGTATGTTATGGAATGGAGCGCTTCACTGGTTTATGAAGGATTGTACGAGTAAAGAGACAATAATTATTTCTTTTGATCTATCTCGAGAGGAATTTACAGAAACCCCCCAACCAGAGGACTCGAGATATGTCTGTGATTATTTTAACTGTCTAGGGGTTGTGGATGAATGCCTATGCATATTCCGTGACGACGATCTCCCCTATCAGAGATGGGTAATGAAAAACTCTAATGATTGGGAACTACTCCCATATGACTGCGAGATGAGCAAGTATGATGCTGCACACACGCTCAAGTGGTACATTCCACACATCAGTTGGAGATTATGTGATGACAAAGGTGTATGTTTTACCAAAAATGGGAACTATATAGGTGCCCCTATCTTCGTTAAGAGCCTTGTATCTCCTAATGTTAATGAGAAACCAATCAAAAAAAGGCAGCCAAACAATAACAAGAGGCATCTAAAAGTGGTTTCTACTTATGATGTCATTTCAAGGTCTTCTCGTTTTTTACATAACATACTCAAGAGAAAGAGGCAGACAAAGAATAGAAGATGAATGGTAAGACGGTTTCGAATTTTTATGCTGTTATTTAAACGTCCTATGCTCCGTAGTGTGCACACCTCCTGATTCTAAATTTTGTTTATGATAATAGCTACGGTATATAATTTTGCTAGAAACTTGTGTTTGGCATCACTGTTTTTGGAAGCGCGGTTATATTTATCTAAGTATCACTTCTTTTTTGTAACTAATAAACGTGTGGCCTAGTGTTGGGGGCTTGGGATTCTCCGATGGACGTCTCAAGTTCAAATCCCATAGGCGGCAACTTTGGTCCGATGACTATTTTCCCCGCTCAAAGGTTTAATCCTGCCGATAATAACTTTTTGAAAAAAATAAAGGTGTGATAAGAACATGTGGTGTGTTTCATCAATCATAAAACTTTCCAATTGGTGAAATTAATAACTTGGTATGCTACATTATATCATTCTATGATTCTATTATAGGATCTAAGTACACTCAATCTTAACTATAAAAGATAAAATAAAGATGAAAGGCCGTTTGACCTTTTAATATGTGAGTGGCCTGTCAATAAAAAAATTACGTGTTCCAGTCTCGTTTAAGAGACAGTATGAGATATTTAGACACGATGTGAGAAATTTGGTGCTATACAAGTGTGTAAATAATGTTTCATTCTAAGAAAACTTTCACGACTAGTTTACAAGCCTTGTAATCGTGTATGAATATGATACATTGACTTTTTAGTTTTATCGTTTAAATCTACTAATATGCTATTGACAAATCATTATTTTTCCAGTTTTTTACTTATGATTATATTTACAAAATTGGTTTTCAAATAAGAAAAATAACGAAATTTAAGGTCCTGAGTTGTTGAAGTCTTACATAGACCATTAGTTAAGATTGATGATTTGCACACTTTAACTTAGGGTGTTTATCGGTTCGGTTCTCGGATTTGTAGGTTGTATGGTTCGAGGTTTATCGGTTTGAATTTTTTTTAAGTCAAAAGTAAAACCAAACCAAACCAATTATAGAACAGATAAAACCAAACCATACACCAAATTAGAATTTGGTTTTGTTTCGGTTAAAACCAAGAAACCAAATTCATGTAAACATAAAAATATCGTCCAGAAATCATAATAAAAATCTAAAAGTTCATATAAAACTAATAAATCAAAGGTCTTAAAAAGTTTTCTAAGTAAATCAACAAATTATGAATTTAATCAACAAATTATGAATTTAAGGAAAATAAATGAAAGCGAAACAAGATAAAATTTTCTTTAACAAAAGTCTTCATAAGTCGTAGGGTGTGTTTGGGGAGGGGCTTATTGGGGATTGGGCTTTTAAAATAAGCCCTGTTTGTCACGCGGGCTTATAAAGTCCTAAGCCTCTATAAGCCTTACCCCCATAAAAGGGGCTAAAAACTTTAGCCCGGTGCTTATGAACCATAAATTACATATGTACCTATAAAAATATCTAACATATATCATAAAACTCATTTAATTATGTCATTTTTTGTAATTTTGCAATAATAAGCCCCAGCACCAGCCCCAGCCCATTTGTTAAACAAGTTTACAAGAATACAAATTTCAACTTCGGCTTATAATAAAAGCTTTAGCCCCAGCCCAAGCCCCAGCTCCAGCTCCAGCTCCAGCCCATTACGCCAAAAATACCCGTAGTAGCTTGAATATTTTATCTTCAAGCATCTAAACCTAGTTGAATATGAAGATTATTATTTAGGATGATAGGATAGATACTATGTAAATTTATATTATTATTTTTATGTACATAGAGATTCGGTTTCGGTTTCTTTCATTCGGTTTGTTTATATTTTTGTCAAATCATAAACCAAACTAAACACCAATTAAATATTGCGGTTCGGTTTCAAACCAAACCAAGCACCAATTAAAATTTTCGTTTCGGTTTTGGCCTGGTTTATTTTTCGATTTGTTCGGTGACAAACCAAACATTGAACACCCTTAATTCAACTATTGATTGACACACTCAAAAGTACAAGTACAGTGAGCATCATGTCCTATATGTACAACTGTTTAAAGCATCAAATGTAGTGTGTCAATCAATAGTTAAAGTATGCAAATCATCACTCACTAGTAAAGCAAGTGGATAAATTATATTTGTTCATATTTGGTGTTATTTTGTAATTTGTAAAATTAAATGCGTGATATATGTCATATAACTATTTATAGAAAGTCATAAATTCATCCCAGAATATGAAATAGGAAAATGAAGTAACAAAAACAAGCGAATTTGGATAAAAGATTCCCCAGCATTGTGGTGTGAAGTTAAATGGCGCACTATGAATCGGTCAAAACTACATATACATATACAAGTGAACGCACAACCAAACTCATTAATAGAGAGATTCAATAATCAAAATCAACAAAAAATACCATCATGATTCAAAGGGAACAGTCTTGTTAGGAGGTACTACTACCTAAAGATAGGAAAATGTGACTAAAGATAATAAATAAAATAGAAACAAAATAAAATCATATATCAAAAAGACTTCTTGCATCACAAAACGAAAAGTGATAGAAAAAGTAACACTAACAAGTCGGGTCACTTTTTGGGTCAGGTTTGTGTCTGGTTTAAGCGGTAGTCCATGTGCTTCACTTTATGAGTTTATTCACTTTGTTTTCTGGTCGGGTGAGCCCACTACCATTTGGCCCGGTCCAATTTTCCGTTACTCGATAATACACCTGATGATGCATATATGCTTTTACCTTACGTACTCAAAAAAATCATACGGTAGTTATGTAGCTTTTGCAATGATGTTTAACATGAATAGGTGTTGCTATGTCAACTCGACTCGACCTTAACGCTTTTTTACCCATTTCGTTCTAACTATAATCCATCATTCCGTGTGCAAAAACCGGTTGCATAACTTGAGTTTGGTCGTGATACATGATCAAGTGAATAGATGACAAACAATTCTTTCGAAAGAAAAAGTGAGGATAATATACAGACAGAGTAGGGTTGTGTAAGACCCAAAATTCGTCCTGCTACTGAAACATATGTGTCGATAAGATAGGTCATACACACTGTTTTGTGTTGAACTCGTGCCACGTGTAACAAACTAACAGCCAACTACAGTCTAAGTTTTAGAAGACGATTATAGGCAGTTAGGCAACTGTCAACAAAGCCTTTATAACGTAACCGGTTAAGTGGCTAATTCATCTGGGCAGTGAACTGGATTTTGTGAGTCGTGCTTTTCTATTCATGACGATTACCATGTTTGATATTCGAAAACAATGAATAACTACACAGCGAAAACAAACTCGTTAAATGTCAATTGTCTTGCAACTATCACAAAAAATGAAATTACCTAGTCAAACAGTTTATTAAGCTCAATGGATGTAATCTTTTCAGTTCAAAGGAAATGCAATATCTGATTTGATACATGCTCTGTTAAAAAAAAACGCAACATCTAATTTCATACATACCGACACTAATCTCCGTCAACTATATGATCCAGAAACACTATTTTGCAAGAATGACAAATGAAAATGCTTCGTTTAATTGTTCATTGCTACAAGACATAACGTTTTCTCCTCTCATAGTTTAGATTGTTGGTAAAAGAGCAGTGACGGTTTATCGGAAGTTGAAGGCAATGCTGACAACCTTTTTTTTCGTAGGAGGACTTGGGTAATCACGATTCAAGGATTGACCAATAGCCCTCAAAATGAATAAGCTGAAGAGCATGTAATTAAATAAAGAAAAGCTCCACTAATGTACATTGCTAAATTCTGGGGACTAACAGACATCTCTTACAATTAACATGAACTGCGGCAACTGAAATCGACCCTTGGTTTGGCCAGAAAACATTATAAAGAATGTTCAAAGTTAGTATGGGCTCTCATAACGGTGAGTCGCGCTTTCTGGAATAATGGGTTCGCCTGTAAAAGGGTCAAATTTGTAAGGTTGGCCAGTAAACGGATCGAATCTCATTTGGGGACGAGTAGCTTGACGATCACCAGATGCCGCAAGGTGAGAATCCGCACTAACATTTGCATAAGGTGCAGAAGAGGCGAGTATTTGGTAAGGATCTTGTGCAGGTTTTTGGTATGGATCTTGTGCAGGTCTTGGATCTTTTGTAGATCTAGCATAAGATAATGAAGATGAACCAGGGATTTGGATTTGGTGAGAGGGGATGGGACTCATCTCCTCCAAGTTGGCATAGGCTGCTGGAATATGTGAATTTACTAAATATCGGCTGTATGGAACACTGGCAGAAGAGCCTGGTAATTCTTGCAAGTGTAAAGGACTTCTTTCCTCTGTTCTTAGAGCACCTGTATGACTCGGTAAACTATAACTTTGGTACAGCGAAGAATAACGAGATGCATAACCGTCAGACCTGCATCATAGACAATTAAGTGAGAGGAGTGTTGTAAGTTCAGATGATGAATATTTAAACCTTTTACCATCTTCAAATTATATCAATAAAAAGAATTAATAAGAATCAGGTTCCAGAAATATAAGTATCAAAATACTTTATCAGCATTTCTGTTTTTTGGTTGTAAAAAGAAAGTACAAGCACTTCCGTATTGGGTGAAGTATCAAACATTCTCAATTTGTTTTTGCCTGAACTTAATCACTAGAAGTATGGTTACACTAGTTTTGGTTCACATCGATATGACAAAACGTAGCGTTTTTGCCCCATTTCTCATTAAAAGGGGTCGATTCAGGTTATGTTGCATCTTGTACGAGTCACATAAAAAAAGCCAAAAGAAAGGCAGATAAGAGTCACCCACAGTTTTAACGTTAATGCATAAAATTCTTAATTTATTTCATATAGAAGAGTAAACGACTATCATAATAATAGAAAGTGTTTACACACCACTCTAATATAAGAAAAATTATAAAACTTAAAAAAAAAAAACTATTTAGGCCAGCCTGACCTAATCAACAAAACTACTCATTTTGACATGTTACCCAGCATGCCCAACTCGCCTATTTTGCCACCAATATCACCATAATAATCAAACACTCATGTTAAGCTATTATCTAACCAAATGTTCACATTTAAGTTGGAAAATGGATTACATACGGCATTTGATAATGAACCCTATTATTTAGCCTCGATTCAGTTTGATTTTGCGCACGTAGATCTTCTGCTAATATCAAAGTACACACGTGGTGATTCAAACGACCAAAAGTTGTAAATTATCTGTTCTTTATTTATCAGAATTTTAGAACCATATAATTACAGCATTTTTATACCCTAAAAAATGTGTTCTTTAGTTACTCAATGTGCTTGTCATATACGCACTATAATACATAAAGCAGACAGCTTTGAGCACAAGAAACGAACCTAGGCACACTTGGGTCCACATGCAAGGCATGGGAATCAACAGCTGAAAAATTAATTCTACCAGAGAGGAGGCCCATTGGTTCCCTGACGTTAGCCTCCCTTAATCTTGAAAAACCAAAAGGTAGTTGATCTGATAAGGAATTGTCCACCCGGTACTGTTTGCAAAATAAAATAAAGAATACATATTTTCATTGCTACACAAAAACTAGACATAAAAACTAAAGTTATGTATTATACATAGAGACAGTCAGACTGAAGACATGCCTTAGAAATTAGTGAAGTGAGATATGCTCCCTTATCTCGCTCATCTGCTCCTGACAACATGAACTGCGAAAAATCACATAGGATGATCAGTTTAACCAAAGTATTACTTTTGTGTATAGCAGAGATTCAATTGTATGCAAATTATAATTAACCTGATCAAGTACTAATATGGCATTAGATTCAGGTAGTTCCGCTAGATTGGTTAAAGATTCAACTGCAATCTGCCAAACAAAGAATTATATTAATGAAAAGAACAGATAATTTGGAAGAGAAAAAAAAATAGATTATTGGAGGATTATGAAATCCAGTTAAAATCATACATCATATCGAGTAGCAATACCAAGCCGCAAAATTCGAAGTAGCCGCTCTCTGACAACCACTGGTAACAGTAGAACAGCAGCTTCATAGGGATCAGCAGCTAGAGGTTCCTAATAGAGTAATGGTAAGAAAATTAAGATTAGAGTGAGTCGAAAGTCTTTAACTTGAAAGAAATACAAGATGAGTAGACCAAAAAGAAGACAAGAACAAGAAGAGGAAGCTCAATTTTTTAAACTATGACTTTTAATTTATAAAAATAAAAAATAAAATAAATAAATAAATAAAAATTGAACCTTTTGAAGTGTATCTCTGTGCCCATTCAAGGTATTCATGACTGGCTCATGATATTGAGGTCTAAAGTTACTTAAAACCTCACGCGGCTGAGTGTTTTGGATATCTTCATGAACTCTTTTCCTTTTTTTGTCCATGGGCCTTGCAACTTCAACCTATATAAACAAAGGTTTAGATCATTCCTTCGCAGATCTATTTGTTTGTGTATTGATGATTAATTAAGAACTTAAGTCGTTTACATTACATGTAGCTTAAATGGTGGACTGCCGAAAGGTCCTTGGACAATTTTTTCATTCAGTCCCTCTATGGCACTATCAAGATGCTACACGTAAAAGAAAAGTTAAAATCACAATAACCGTGGGAAAAAACCATTAGCATGTCAGGAAAGTGCCGGATGTGAAAAATATTACAATATATATTGCATTCTAATTTAAGTTTTCACTTACTGATCGCTGAGCAAAGTGAACAAATCCAACTGAAAATATACCCTTGCTGTGCACCACCACTTTGTCTACCTGAAAGATGAGCATGCGTACAACTAAGATTTACAACACAGCAACCTATGAGAAAAGATTAACATAGGAGTTGAAGCATCTCTGACCTTCCCAAAGGGAACAAATAATTTGTTCAAGTAGTTTTCATCAGTACTGGAGGGTAGGTTCCTGACAAATGCTATTTTTATCTGGAAAACGACAATGAATTTATATATGTACAGAATGTAGTTCAGAACAATAATGCATGATGATTTATTAAGTTGAACACCTTAGCAAGTTCATCAGGATCAACTTCATTATCCTCTTCAGCCCACTTAACAGATGGATGCAGCGTGCCACCTAAAACAAAATCTGGCTTAGAACCAGCCCTAAACGCACGTGCTGCAGCCTGGTATTAAGACATTATAGTAGCAATGTTTAATGTATGTGTGACATAGTTATGCAATTGTTATTAATATTATTGAAATATCAGAACAGAACAGTCAAAATATATGTGGAGGATGCACAGATATGTAAATTATAATCACACGATCTAGTTCAATGTGATTTTTAAATTTTGAGTAGTCAACAAGATGATTCGTGAGTAAACGGAGCACTTACAGCATGAGATGTGAACTTCACAAAGCCAAAACCACGATTCTTAAACTTTTTGTTAGGAGCAGTGTCACTACCACTTAGGGGCTGTGAAAGATCAATGGAAACAACATCTGGGAAAACCTATACCACCAAGAAACATAGATACAATACAGTACAATTTTTGGTTAATGACATAAGGAAGAATTTAAAAAAATAATAATAAAAAAAATAATAAATAAATAAACTATAATCAGTCAGCGGTTGCTGTAAGAGATAATAGCTGTTTACCTGCCGGATAACCTTGTTAAAATCATCAGCACTCCACCCTAAATGCAGAAAATAACGAATATAAAGGATACTTAAAAAGCAGTGCAGCTTTAGCCATTAAGCAAAGCATTTAACAGTATTATTATGTAGAAGTTGAAACAAACCTTTGTTAAGGTTTCCCAAAAATAATGTGTCCTGTGCAGCCGATGGGAGAACGCCAATCTTTTTTCCTTCTAACTGAAACATATAGACCAAGAAAGTTAACTTTAAACTTTCTAAATTCATTTTAGTAGCCCAATTCGAAAAGTAGGCCAAGAAAGTTCAACTTTAAACTTTTCTGAGAACTGAAGTCAAGTAAGATCAATACAAAACATAAATAAATAAGCTTTCAAAATTTCAATCCATCCATAGCAATGGCCGATTTACACTTTCAGCATATAGCCACATTTACATCTTCAATTCATAGATTTATGTCTATAATCTGTTTTATAATATAATTCTACACAATTTGGTTTAGAATTTTTACCTCTGTACACTTTTAAATATAATATACATGTAATTTAGAAGCTCTTATCACATTTTACACAACTATATCACACTTGAATTTATGACAAGCTGCTTATTCCATGTCTAGTGACAAAAAGACTTTAATGTCTTCCAGAAGATATGCGAACATTGATTTTCGGCAAGTTCCAACTACCCCAATTACAGATTTGTTCTGAAAAATTGATAAGTTTTTGAAGGCTGGAAAGTAACCCTAAGTTGAGTTCTACCATAGGAAAGGTGCATCAACAGCTTTCTTGCTACTGATTATGATAATACAATAACTTCATACTTGGCTCTAATGTAAGCAAGTAAAGGATAAACCTAGGCTCTTATGTAATGCTCTTAGAGCCTAGGAGGCCATAACATTACTTAAAGACAAAAGATAAAATATCTGATACAAACAAGTTGTTTTAATAAATAAAAATTTAGGTTAAAGTATTTGTACCATAGATCCCTCTAACTCCTTCAGAGCTTTGTCGGCAGCTTCTTTTGTGGCAAAGCGTATAAAGCCAAACCCCTGTGCATAACAAAAAAGAGATACTTGAGCTTTAAAAGGTTAACAAAAAATGATAAATGATGCTTGTGGACAGACAATTAACATTTTTAATATACATCCGCCCAAAACTGTGCAGTTAACTATCCAAAACTTATACCTTTAGGCCTCCTCTTTGATCCTTTATCAAGCGCATTTCCAAGATTTCTCCACAAGCTGAGAACACCTAAAAGTGAAAATGTCAACATTTTATTGGGTATCATAAAATTATAATGCCAGGAACTTCAAATCATAATTTACTCCCCAAAATTATATACTCCACGATATGGTAGGAAGCTGATAATGCTCAAAGTGAGTGAAGTTGGTCAGCTGGGTTGTATTGAACATTTGAACTAATTAAAATCATGCGCGTAACAAAGTAAGGTACCAAATGTTCACAACTAGCTTGGTTTATTCAATAAAACTTCAAAACACAGCTTAAGCAAAAACATAAATGTATACTAGTCAGCCACATTATGCAGAGTAGCCTTGTTGGTAAACACAACACCACCACAAGGCTCACTGAATTTTATTATTAAACAAATCTGGAAGTGATAAACTCAACCTAACAGGACTCAGAGGTTCAGTATCAAGGGTTCTCAATGTGTGCACGTCAGATCATGTGTAACTAAATACATAGCAATCCTGTTATAGCAGAAAAGCACAAACCCAATGAGGGACATATTGCTCTCGCCAACATCAACCCATCAATATTCACAATAGTTACTCCCCACTTCATACGTAAAGTGATGGGTGTAAACAATTTAGCATAAAATTTTACTATCAAAAGTATCGAGGCTGCTAAAACGTTTGGTGTCCTTAACGAATGTGAACTGGTCATCAAGATAACCCACAAACTATAGTTACAGATTCTAGCGCATTTACGGGAATAGGAAATAAGCATCACCGGAAGTTATTCTACGAGAAAAAACATAACTATTTGATATATATAAACAGATAGCTAACCTTGTGAACCTTATCTTCGGTGAGAGTCCGGGCCAAACCCCCAACAAAAACCTCCACACCTTTGCTTCCATTCTCTGTTAAACCATAACAAAAGAAGAAAAAAACAAAAATTACACCTTAGACGCATTCACCTCCTAAAGGAGCTGCCTTTTTTGTTTCTAACCTTACTCGATTATTAAAAAATAAAATAATAATAATAATAAATCCTATGACTCTGTATTCGCACAACTTAATTCCATAACACTAACTTAAATCAGTACTAAAAACCGACTGTCCTACAAATGTAATTCCTTTATTTTTCAAATAACGACAGTTGCTCCGATATCAGAAACAATAATTACATCACTAAATTACATAACTTTATTAGTTTACATCAGCAGAGTAATTAAAAAAAACAATCTTTTAGTCAAAACTATAACAAAATTACAATTGAATGAATAAAAACTTACGAAAATCAGTTGAATTATGATCCAATGAATTACTCATCTGCAATCAAAAACAAAAACAGAATTAGTCAACTAACAATAATTAATACAAAATCAAGCAAAACAATTAGTATCAATTGTTTACCTGAAGAATGTAATTAAAATACACCGGATAATTGTTTTTAAGGTTAGGGTTCTTGTTGTTTGCTATTCGTAACTTGTTTTGTCTGTTTTAAGGTTCGTAATCATGAATAGTGAATCGACTTGATGTGTGTTTGGGTCTTGGTCAACTTTTTATTTTATGTTTTCTTTTATAAATAGAAACTACATAAATCATGGATTAATATTGGTCAACTTTAATAAATTACTCCGTAATATTTTTATACTACTGTAATTGTGTAACTTTTGATTAAATTGATAAATAAATCTTGAAATTAGAAGTATGAGAAATAACTATAACTATAAATTAAAAATGCATCGACTTGAATTAACTTAATCTTTTAAATGCACCATAATATATTTTTTAGCTAAATATTAGATTCATATATACATATATTAGATTCATTTTATCAACTAAACGAATCAAATGTATTTTTCGTCCTCTACTAGTCAAATTTGTTGCTAGTGCTACTTTACATCGTTTGCACTTCAAGATCATTTTCGAAACTTAGTGCGATGCATCTAAATGAATATATATGCATCTAATTCAAAACGATGTATCTCAAATATATGGTTATAATTATTTCTCATTTTTCACATTTTAAGTTTTATTCTCACTAAACTCTTACCCCTAGGTATTGTCTTTTATGTTTTTTTAGTATAAACTAGAAAACTCATGTATTAGTATTAAGTGATAAAATGGACTAGTTAGGCGGGTTTTGAATTTAAACGGGTAAGAGTTTAGACGGCCTATGATCTAAACGGGTACGGTCATAACTTATTTGGGAGCATTGACGAAAACAAGTTTAGTGAAACGCTCAAACTAAATTTGACAAAAATTTTGCGCAAACATCATGACCAAAAACGGACCTTCTGTTATTTATCAAATATTCTTCAACATATAACTCATTTTCATAAACATATTTGGTCTAAATGACCTACGAAAACGTGCTTTACAAAGATATACGGGGTGTTTTGTCAACCAGCCATTTTACTCACTTTACACACTTTAATTTCTGCAAATTACCTTTAAAACTATAAAAAGACTTGTTTATAGAATTCATTTACAAAATACTATAACTCGACTACTTATGGGGGTTTAAATTGTTCAAGCCCGGTATCTAATACTAAGTTCATAAGCATAATCCAACGTACTTCTAAACCTTCTACTTCATATTCATAGGTCCTTAATCCAAGACCTTACTTGCATCATAGTAACAGACACAAAAACATCAACAACTAAAAGGTAAGATTACGATTAGTAAGTAATCGGGTTAGAATATGTATAATACATCAATCATTCATATTCGCATCATGAACATTTATCATTAGTACAAGTCTATTACCTTACATAATATGCATCTATAACACTATAACAACCAACAAGCTCTAACTACATATTACTATAACCATCACTAAGCTTTAACACGTCAACTATAACATGTTATACAAACATCAAGCACATAACTATTACAAACCTTGGTTAGTCCATAACTAATGACTAACACTCTTTATCCAACTAGTCAAGTCTCCGTTAATTTCATACAATCTTCTAGAAAACTATAATGATGGTTGAATAGTTTTTACCGATTTAAATTTAGTTTATAAAACTTTAGATTGATCGTATGTGAAACCTTTGGATGTTGAGATATAGATAGTGTAAGTTAGTATGAAAAGAAATAAATACGAGAATAGTAAAAAAAAGAAAAAATGACACCTTCTTTGCCCTACTCCACTCCCCGAGTACCCAACTTGAGAGTTCTTAAACACTATGCCAACAAGCTCCTTCAACCGGTGGAGGAACCTCACAACATCTCTTGCACCTTTTCCAGCACAAAGCTAAATACCGAGTTCTTAACACAAATAGAATAACCAATCCGATCACAACTATCACAACTGACTTTATGAATACAATAAGATCTATCAACAACAAGAAACAACTCAGTGGTCTTGCGGTGATGAAGAAGCCGAGCAAACTCTTCTCTTGAAGGATGGATGACTCGTATGCAAGAAATGTTATCTCGTCTTGTAAGAAGAACCTTGAGAAACACAAGAGAAATAAAGCTACAAGAATGATCCTTAGATCAGAGGTTAGAGAAATATGATAATGAGAGAAGAAGTATGTTAGAATAGGTGATAAATAAGGAATAAGTGACTCACTATTTATAGTCTAACTGACTACTATACACCTAGATCCGGCGGATCCCTTGAAAAAGGGATCCGGCTAGTGTAAATCCATGAATCCGGCACACTGGGTAAACCAGTCCGGGTTTTGGGTTACAAATCGGGTTTTAGGTTATGGGTCATGGACTATGGGTCATCAGTACATAACATGATGTCATGCATGATGCAATACATACTTTGAGTTATGGGTTATGGACTTTGGGTTATGGGTACCCAACTTGATGTCATTCATTATGCAATGCACATGGGTCATGGGTTTTGGGTCATGAGTTATGGATATATGGATAGTCCAACACATTTACATATATCTTTTATTATTACAAACAAATATTTAACTAGATAAATTGTAAGTAAGTAGTAAAAATAGATATAGTAACATGTAATATTTAGATTTGTACTTGATATAATTTTATGTTGTTATCAACAAAACTTAGAGAGATCGAAAAATATAAATAAACGTTTTTACGGTTTATTTGTATTAACAAATCTGAATAAAGAATTCTAGGTTCTTAACACATTAATTCATCACACTTATAATATGATAACATTAATATTAAACACATTATAACCAAAGTTACTTACCTTAGCTTCCATAACTATGTTTACCCATAATTTATCACAACTTTCCTTGTTTGCTTCCTTATTTGGTTTAGACGTCCTCTTGCTTTCACTTATTCTTATTACTCAAGCAAATGCATATGGTTTAAAAAATGTCGGGTACCAAAGCGAAGAAGTGGTCAAGGGACTCGTGCTTATATTAGTCATAATACATGCTTAGTCATGTCATAGCCCATGTCTAGTTGCCACTTGTTTTCTCTGAACTTTACATGTTACTATATTTTACTTTGGTCATAAAAGCTATGCTTATTAGGTTGTCAATCCTAATACAAATAGGCTTAAATGTAACTAATAGAATTGAGGGCCTTTTTGGTTTGTAGATGAGTTTAGATTAAAATTTGGATTTGAATGTAAAGTTGTAGATTTAGATTTGAATTAGGAGAGAAAAATATGATTAAATAATATATTATTTATAATTTAAATAAATATAATTTATATTTACAACTATTACTATTTTAAAAATAAAATAAAATACTACGTAATTATGAATGAATGATATTGAAAGAGGGCCCACATGAATGATGAAAATAATCAAAAGTAGGCTAATGGCTTGGGGATTCTGCAAAGTCTTGATTCCGGTATTCAACCCCAATTTTAAGGCCCACACACATATACCAAACAACATTTTTTGGTATTTTCTCTCAATCAAAACCGTACCCCCTTAAACCAAACAGGCCCTGATTAGTCAAAAGCCAATGTGGTCTCCATGTAAAGTACATAATGCAAGTCTTTGTAATCTAAAGGGCAAATGACAAAAAAATGCATCGAACTTGACACCTTATGTGATTGTGTGTAGCCAACTATTTTTTTTCTTATTGTATGTACTGAACTTTCAAATTTCGATCATTATGTGTATTTTGTGACTATTCTGCCATGTAAAATGACTATTTTACCCTTCAAAATTTGAAAAAATTAAGGGTAAAATAGTCACAAAATACATACAATAATCGAATTTTGAAAGTTCAGTACACAAAATAAGAAAAAAAATAGTTTGCTACACACAATCATAAAAAGTGTCAAGTTCGATGTATTTATTTGTCATTCGCCCTAATCTAAATGACACGTATACACTACCAAGATATTTATCTTTACATCTACTTGTCATATTCTTCTTTAAAAATAGTAATATTGATAATTTTTGCTACATGATGTCGCGTAATTCTCGACATATATATTATGACACATCATGAGTTATATAGAAGTAAAAATCATATAAGTTATATAGAAGTAAAAATCATATATAAAAATAATTTGATAAAACGGAATTTGAGTCATTACAAATCTACCCCTCTTACGTTCTCAAAATCTATTTGCCTAATGTTTGTGTTTATACACAAAACTCATCCACATCTTAACCCCATTTTATCTTAACACGTCCAACACTTGTCCTTTCGATTGCAACAATCTACATGATTTTTGAAACACTATTTGTCCTATATTGTAGCCATTTGCAATAAACCGCACTATTTCATTCTTATTTCTATCCCATTTTGACCCTTTCTAATGAGGTTCACATCACATTTTACCATTTTCAATCTATCATTTTTCAAAAAAATTTCACTATAACATTAAAATTCACTATTTTGACTTTACATGAGTAAAACTTAGACTACTATACCCATACTTTTCATAAGTGCGTTAATGCTAATTAACGTCTATCACGATCATTTCTTATATTTTACTCAATGTCACAAGTCAGTTTATAATTTTGACTTAATTTATATAGTCATTGACCTTCATTCTGTTGGGGGTAAAGTACCCAAAACAGGGTGAAGATAATCAATAGCAAACCAAATACCAATACAGGTTACCGGATATCACTTATAATCGTGTTATCACTTTCCAAAGTAAACTATTCGACCCTAATGCTTGAGTATCACGATCTATGACGCAGATTTACTGACCAGGTTTTAATATTTATATTGTCTCGTTATACCTATGGTCTACCCTAATGCACTAACGGGAAGTGTACCCGGTCGCGTGTAGTGTAGTATTCGGTAAAACCGAGGTCGTCCCAAGAGCTATGTGTGTTGGATTATTACTAAGTCTAGGTGTCACAGATTTTAATATGATTTCGATAAGGAATTAATTAATTAACTACTAAGGCAGATAAAAGCAAATAAAGGCAAAGGTTCAATAAATAGAGGAGAATGGTGTTAACCTAGTTAATCATCCTAGCTAGTAATGTCTACGTCTAATTACTTCCAATTACTTCAGGTGGGGTCAAAGTCGAGAGGACAACATTTGGTCAATCGCCCTAACCTATCAGCAAAGATGCCACCACTGGAGAAGTCAGGTGTCCCTTCATAAGTCCAGTTGTTCCTGGTCCCCTAAGCCAAGTCATTAAGTTCCGCTACATGCTAGATTTATAATAGTGAGTGCCCTAGCAACTTAAACACTCACCCCCTAATTCTTAAGTTCATCCAAACGGTAGGTGATCAGTTGGTCAAATCGCACAAGTAGAAAGGGTCGTCAGTTGGTCATATCCTACCCTTCCCGTCTCAGTCTACTCACTTAGGGTCAGTTGGTCATATCTCCTAAGCAACTAGCCTCTACCATCATTCAAAACTACCGAAACAAGGGTAGCTACCAGTAAACTATGCATGCATACACTTAGAAATAATTATACGAAAGTAAAGTAAACGCAGACAAAACAATTAAGGAATCGTATCTAGGCCAGCACCTAGAGGTGCTTAGCCGCTCATATTAACCATACAAATCAATTCAATGTTTAATGCGAAGTACAAGATTCGAAAGTAAAGAAAAGATAAAATGCTAATGCTTATCGTAAGGGAGTGATTTCTCCCTCGGAGATGGCTCCGTATACTCCTCTAGACACGCTTGGCTTCTTCCCACATTCTTTGGTTGTGGTGTGTGAAATGGGATGCTTTGAAATGCTAGAAATCGTGGGGTATTTATAGGCCTGGATCTTGCTTTGGTTACAGTAACTAATAGAATGGTTACGTAATCCTCTATTTCTTCGTAAATTGCATTAGATCTGGGTTCACGGCATAACCTGAAGTGGTTACGCGTATCTTCAATATTTCATGGTTACAGCGTAGTTTATGCAAGAGTTACGGTAGTTATCGGCGTGGAACCTCATTTGACCTAATATAGTTACGTCAGTAGTCTTTTGGGAGGATTCGCGTAACCTTCGATGAGTTGGCTTTCTCGAGTCACACTTTAGTTACGGCGAAATGTGAGAGATGAGTTACGCCGTAACTTCTTCAAAGTGAGCATACTCTGATAAATCTTTGATAATTCTCCAATTCCATTTTAGCTCCAATGCTCGTAATTTACCTGAAAGTGGAAATAATGGAAAACAAGCGTAAATCCATATAAATGATATAAATTACAAGCATTATCGGGAAAAATTGACACTTAATATTGAGATTATTTGATGTTATCAAATATCCCCGACTTGAACTCTACTTGCCAGTAGACCTTATTAGATAGATTCCTAAAAGATATCTCCCATTACCTGGAAAATATAAGTTTACAAATCCCTTATGCTAGAATAAAACAAAGTTAACACCTCACCTGAAATGAACAAACACTCAAATCACTCAACTATTATAATTGTCAATTTCGGGTGATCACTCAACGACCATCATAGCATGTATTCTATCATAAGCTTGGCGGTTACACAAATCTCCACCACTAGAGTTAAGGGCTAAACAATTTTCAAAGGCAATATGGGTAGACACGACAAAGGTTAAGGGGTGACTCGTCATTACTAACATGTCACGAAGAAGTGGACAAAATCAATGATACATGACCAAATCCATGGCCAAGACACTAAAGATTGCTCGCTGCATCACCTAGACACGCTTCATGACTAAAGGGTAGGATAAGACATGAGGTATATAAATGGTGTAAAATAAAAAATCAAGCAGATAGTCTAAATCTATAACCAAGTCATCACCACTTACCGTTCGCCCAAAGTTCAAGCTTTGAAGTCAAGAAACCGGATCATGAAATACTAGGTAGGTGTGTCATTAGAGGACGTCATGATGGGCACACTACCTTTTCTCCAATTGTTGGCATAATTACCAACTCCAATCTTTCAATGTGACCGAGGTGGCCTCCTCGATACTAAATCTATATAAAGCTCATAACATTGCACTTTACAATAACTAAATAACATAACAAATTTTTTTTTCGAATCATCATTTTTTTTTCAACATAACAATCATAACTAAATATAATATCCCCCCACTTGAGATGAACAACGGGAGTTCGGGGGGTCTTCAATGATCTTTAAGAATATGTCATCGACGAAAGCATAATTTCCGAACCTTTCCACTTGAACCTTGAACTTAGGCAAATGATGACTTCCCAATTACAAATAAAGACTACAGGGTAGGCTAAGGCTAAGGTGTATAGGTGTATCGAAATAATATATTGGGTTAACAAAATGAAATGAATGGCTCGATGGGTGTATCTAGAGGTATCTTGCACTAAAGGTGAGTGCAACAAAAGGGTTTCACATGGGGTCGAGAAGTCGAGGTGACTAATCGATAGACACACAATGGTAGGCTATTTGGGTGATAATCCTATAATATTTTATTCTTAAACTGAAAAGTCCAAATACATCGAGCTAACTCAACATACCTCGTCTATGGCCTCGAAATGATGCAAAGGCCAAGTTCTAAATAAAGTTTACAAGCTACCGGCACACTCATAATTTGGTGGATTTGGGGTAAAATATTGGAAACGGATAAGGAAAATCTCACCATATAATATCAAGGGTTGTATGTGCTCGGCTAAGGTCTAATCTAGTTAGGTTAAGAAAAACATGTCAAAATTTTAAAAATGGCATAGTTTTTCAAAATAAACTAGAAAAACGAGGGCAAAATAAAGTTCAAGAGACAATTCTACTCCCGTCCCCCCACTTGAATTGTACAAAGTCCCTTTTGTACTAAGCGTTAAATAAAGGTGAAGAGAAAAGTAGAATTAGAGCGAGAACTTCTCTCAAATTTGCTCCAAAAGAGAGAAGGCCTACGAAAAGAGTCGTGCCTCGGTCAGTATAAGCATCCATGAGCAAACTTCAATCCCTGAAATCACACTACCAACAAGCATAATTGTAAAAAAGAAAAAAAAATGAAAAATTAAAAACAAACCTAACTCACTTTCGTAGGAATCACGGTTGCATTTATCATATGCAACAAGCCTTTTAAACCACTTAGTGTCCCAAGTGGACGAGTGAAGTCTCGTGAGGGTTTACAGGGAACACACCCACAAAGTTCATTTAAAATACTAATACAAGGTTACTGTGTTTAAAATGAAAGAATTAACGCAGAGGATAGTTACGTCGTAACTAGGCAAAACCTGGCATATGCTACAAAGCGTGTGGCTACAGCGTAACCACAGAGATGGACTTACGCCGTAATTGGTAATGCATCCTAAATTCTCTCAGCAAAGGGGTTGGTTAGGCATAATCACTGAGATGAGTTACGCGTAACTATAGTCGAATCGCAAGTTGCCGAATTATTCTTCGTTTCCTGCAAAAATGGTTAAAAACACAAGATCCAACAGAAATGGAAATAAAACAAAAGAAATGGATAATTTGGGTTGTCTCCCGAAAGAGCATTTTTCTTTATTTACGAGTCTTTAAGTTAGAATCAGAGCCACGGGGCTAGAAATGCTTGTTAGTCATTTCGTGGATATGGCAATCTCCACGTTGAAGCTAGCTGATCAGATTATCATCCCGTTTGTAGACCTTGCCTAGTTCTAAACACCCTAAGTAAAAATTCTTGATTATCTGGTAGGGATGATCAAAACCTTTAGCCTTATCTTCGTCACTAATACCCAGCAGCAGCCGAGCATAGCTTAACTGCTTTTTAGTCCAGTTTTTAAAATTCTTTAGAGTCCTAGGCATCTTGAATAAAGTTTTATCATCGGCAATCTCTAACCATACCAGTCCTTCCTTCTCGTTTTTATCTAGCCCATATATTTCTTGAAAAGGTTTCCAAAAAATCACCCCGGTAAGTCCATCTGCCACGAACTCGCTAACATCATCCAAAACCTCAAAGTCAACCAGAAATGAGTGAGTTCCCAAAAAAAACGGATGTTTGTTGCAACCCCAAGGTAGTTGTTTCCTTTATATTCAAGTTCCTTTTCCATGACCTGGTTGTAGCATTCCGTAGAAATGATGTTAACTGGAGAATTTGTATCGATAAATGGGTGGAAATCAATGAACCCAATTTTGCATGAAATTTTCAGATAATAGGGGTTCCTATGATGGATTCGTGCCCCCATCTCATAAAATTGTGGTTGGTCAGTTTGCGAAAACGTTTTTTCAGAGTTATCTTGCCAATGAGTCATCTCTATATCACTAGAAAATCATCTGCATCTGATTCCCAAGTTATCTTCTTCTTCAAAGTGACAAAAACATCAAAATCTTTCCCGAATCTATCTCGCCAGGGGATCACTAAGAAATTCTTCAGAGCGTCGCCAAAATTGCCTCTTACCGGGTCAACCGCACATACCTTTTGAGGAGTGGACAAGAGTTCATTAGGTCTGAACGTTGCAATATCTCCATTAGCTTCAAGAGTTAATTTTCCAGCAAAGACATCCACCTTTGTATGAGCAGTAGCAAGCATAGGTTTGCCTAAAATGACAGGTATTCTGTTGTCTTCTGGAATGTCAAGAATCACAAAATCTACCCGGAAAATGTAGGATCATGTATTTTATGTTGTTTAGATGATTCGGGTGGTCTAGGTAGATGATTATGCAAGTAAGCCTTCTTAGAGAGAGAAAGAGTAGACAGGGTGACCTTTTAGAGAGAGAGAGATAAATCAAAAATGAAAGGTTAGATTAAAGCACCACCATTCCCTTAGTGGGAAGGGTATTTATAGTTACAAACTAAACGCCCTCCTGACGGGCTGTGGATCAGGCATACAGTGGGTAAAGACTTGTCCTTCCTCCACGGTGTTACTCTAAGCTAAACTAATCTAATAACTAATCTAATAAACAGTAAATAACGATATGTCTACGAGCTAACTTGTGCTAGTCTATTGTTGGGGTGACCGACACTTCACATGAAATTTCTAATTCTTAACAATCTCCCCCTAAGGGAGGTCACCCCATGATTTACATTTTGAATCCTAGCATTCTATTTTATCTTCAGCTTGAGCTCGTAGACATTAATTCTTCAAATTCCATCTTTGTGCGAGTAGTGACTCTTCATAGTCCGATGATTTTGTACTAGGTGGAGGTGTTTGGCCGATCCACATCTTGATGATCTTGAGCTTTCTTTGAGATCATCACCAAGAAATCTATGGATCACCCTTTTGTTGTGTTGCCTTCATGTGATGTTGTGACTTTTGGATTTGGTGCGACATGCTCACACATTCGGGATCATGACATCTTTCCATCGAGTAGCGAAAGCTTTTACTTGGTTCATGATATTTGCGGCGTAGCGAAGCATAGTATAAAAATATCGAGCCGAGGTTATGTAGATATGCACTAGTCATGATTTTTCAATTAAGTGTGGATGCTTGTGAGCATGCGACTTTGGATTGACTTCTCAATTCCGATGTTGCAACCATTCAAACGCACCGCAAACAACATTAGCAATAAAACACACGAAAGTGTCTTTGATCACTTTCGTTGAATTGAGGTACACGCCCACGGTTCCCATTGATCAAGAAATCTCGTGATCGGTATAATTCCTAAGAATCTCCTTGACGTGGTTTTTAGCATTTGTTCTAGTTGTTCTCAAACCGAACGCGTCTCAAAGAGCGACAACACGTGTGAGTGAGAACCAAATGGCAATTGAGATTCAGTTGATGAAAAATTGATTTGAAAACAATCGCTATTGCTTGAAGAAAGAGTTTTGCAATCTGAAGGTTTTATAAGAAAGATCAATTTTCAATCAAAAATACTTTTTGTATTTGAAAGAGTACACATTCGATATGCTAGAGAAAAGAAGAGATTTGCACATCGAATAGTTTTTCCAAAAGTATTTTTCAATCAGAGATACTTTTTGTGTTTGAAAACATGAATACACATTCGATGTGCTAGAAAAAGAAGATTTGCACAACCAACAGCTTTTCCAAAAGTATTAGGTCAATTCATTTCGGACCAAGGTTGATTTAAGAGTGAATCGCCCCATTGTTTCTATCCAGTTGTCACAAGCTTGATCTTTTAGAAAAGATCTCACATGTCACCCACCAAGAGCTTGTTTGATGTTGGCTCTGGAAGGATTTCCATCTTCATCGTGAATACTTTTACATATCACTTTCGGATGTTCCGCAATACCACATGGATAATGCGTAGGACTCTCAATATATACTTACTTTCCACGTTGTGTGAAACAGCAAGTCTTCATTAATTTTGTGTCCTAATGAGATATTGTGGATGATCTCTTGGCTCTAGACTCAATTTGTCTTTGATTTGGTTCCTATGCCGGAGACTAAGGAGAGGGTGTCTCCTTCTTCAATATCAACAATCTCTAAGAGAGAGTCGATAGATTATGTAGGTTCCCCGCTTCAAAATGTGCGTTGGTTGTTTGAAAAAGCCGTTTAAATTTCCTTAGAAAAAGCCGTTTTAATTTCTTGGTAAATTCCCCCCCTCAAAATGTGCGTTGGTTGTTTGAAATCATTTAACACATAGAGGAAAGAGTTATTTTGAAGTACTTTCACGATCACACAATCCATTAAGAAACCATTAGAAAATCAATCAAGGTACTTTATGTTGAAACATAGAAATCTTTGTACCTTGAAAGTTTATTTTCTTTTGAAATGCTCCCCCTCAATATGTGCTTCGAGATTCGCGCTTTAGCACATATGGGAGGGCAGCATGCACACTTGAATCAAAACGATCACCTTTTATCAAATTTCATTATTAAATCACAGATTCTCCCTTGATCAAAAATATCAAACCCTTTGAGATTTTGGATCCCAAGTGATTTAATAAGGTTTGTAAAACATGGGAGAATATGTGGCCTTGTTTAAATACTCTTCTGGTTTTTGGTTAAATGCTCCTCATCAATCATGTGCATTATGTATTTCAAAATCGTTTGCCACATGAAGGAAGGAGTGCTTTTGAAACAATCATCCTTAAAACCGATTTGAGATTTGAATCACGATCTCTCCCCTGATCAAAAATTTCAAACCAATTGATATTTTGGATCCCGGTTGATTTAAATCATTTGGAAAAAAATTTGGGGAAAGACGTGGCTTGATTTAATTTTTGAAACTGACTGATGAGGACCAATAATAGACATTAAAGATTGTTAGTGTCAGGTATGATAGTTTTTAAGAGATCTTTAAGTAAAATAAAACAATTTCACAATCAAACAAGAACAGAAAAAATTTCATTTTGAAAGATCTTTGGGTTTTAAACAAAATCATACCATGACATAACATTAAATCTTTAGATCACCACTTATTTTGTACAAACGGACTTGATAGATGAATATTGTTTGAAAATATTTTATTTTAAATCACTCTCCCCCTCAATCGATGACCGTAGTCGATGATTGAGTGACTTAAGTTTTGATAAAATGAAGTCCGGTGATTTCCAAAATTAAGTCTAATTTATTTTCAAAACCAATATTTTTACATTTTCAAAATAGTATTTTCAGAATGTTTTAAAAATGTTATCATCCACTACTTGTCCTGCACAAAGATACGTTAGGTGGTTGAGCTGCTTTTGTTGTTGTTGTTGGAGGTTTGGAAGAAAACTATCTGCTGATGCAGTGAGACCTCTTACATTGCATTTTTTTCATGCCAACTTTCCATAGAGGTCAAATTAAGCTTCGTTTCTTCATTTGATGATGAAGAAAACCATCTGCTGATGCAGTGAGACCTCTTACGTTGCATTTTTTTCATGCCAACTCTCCATAGAAGTCAAATTAAGCTCCATTTCTTCATTTGTCAACCCAAGATATAGTTACCCTTTCCTTTTGGCATCCAATCATATTCAATTGTGGGATCCGGATCAGGAACATTCTTATATACCAATATACCTGCATACGTTAGTGAACAAACATACAGATATATGGTGGTCGACATCACCCAAACAGCAATCGACTAATAAAAGTCAATTCAACATATCAATCAGATCATATAAAGCATGGGAATTATGTTTTCATCAAACTCTAATCATCTAAATCTAACAATCATATCCTAGAACCCTAGTCCTTCAACATATGCAAAGATCTTTTCTGTTAAGCACGTAGGATGATTAAGAAAACCCGTTAGATGATGTAAATTTGAAAAACATTCTCCCCCTCAATGAATGACTCTTATAATAAAAAAAATTAACCAAGCTGAAGTCATTGATTGGGTTTTGCAAATTTACGAAAATTCAGATTCTGATTGATTTTTCAAGCAACTCAATTTCCACCAATTTTGTTAAAACTAATATTTTTCTGAAGAATTTTAGAAGGAAAAATATTTGAGTAGGAACAGCAGTCCTTCGACATACTTTCCTCATTTTGTTTTAGGATAAGTGCACGAAATTTTTGAAAATTGGTTTAGCGCAACACTTTCCATTCTTGAAGATCGGGTTGCTATCTGAAATAATAGCAAACCATAGTTTAAGCACGGGTTACAGTCAGAAGTAACTGCAAGCCATAATTTTAGACATGTTTTGGAAAAAAATATTTACACCTCCTGCTCGAACTTCATCTATGGTCCCGTGCCATTATTGAATGACATTTCTAAGACAGTAGATGTTATCGATACCAGAAGACATGTCTTTGAAAAATAATATTTTTTTGTCTTTTTCAAATTTTTTGATTTTTATGGGTTTTTGTTGGTTTTATATTTTTCTATTTTCTTTTTGTTGGTTTTATATTTTTGTATTTTGTTTTTGATAAATATTTACAATGATAGTTTAGATGATATAGTTTAAGAAGATGATGATACGAGTACCGAGATAAGTATATCGAACAGCCCCGTTGTAGAAGATATAAATCGTCATCTCTTAAACATTCACCACCAAAGCTTCCGAGGCTCTTGAAAAGAAGGAATTTAGCCTTTAAGAATGCGAGACTTTGGCAGCTTCCCCCCAAACCAAAAATCCTTTATCACGAAAGCAGATTGAGCTTTTCTCAAGCTTCCTTTAGCCAGTGCACAAAGAAGCACACCATTATCATCGATCTTTCGCTCCTTTTAAGAATGATCATTGATTCTTAGTTCGGGTTATATCATCATATAGAACAAAGAAAGTATCATCCCACACATAAATAACTCTTCTCAAATTTCATTCCACAAGTCAAGGCGATGCATCCCCAAAAAGAGGCCACTTCCCCAAGTAGATGAATTTATGCAATCGATCTCTTAGAATAGAGCTCACGAACACGAATACACATATACCCAAAGACAGAGAAACTTATAACATCGTAGCGAGATTAAGTCCGATAGCCAAAGAATAACCCCGATATATACTTTTCTCTCCCGTGATGATAGTGTATGAAGATCAAGAACCCGGCACCAATGCCCAAAGAGAGAACAACCGATAACATTGAAGAAACAGGTCGAATCACGATTATCTCTAGGATGACTATCTCTGATGTCAACTCGGAATAAGTGATTATATCTTTGAATCACTGATTAAGCACTCAAGTGAAACAAATTGGCGCCCCAATGTACACAATTCTTTCTCCGATGATTGTATAACATCGAAATCATCACACACTTGTGTACCTCTTTTATCTTCATAAATTTTCTGTTACATCACTTCCCCCACGTAGTTGGAATAATAACACTAAAAGCCTTGATGAGATCCTTGAGTTTCTCTGCGGTCATGACATTTGTCTTCCCGGGATATCTTCAATCACTTAGAAGAATTAAGTTCATCAAGTTTACTCGCTTTGTGTTTAGATGTGTGTCTCCTTCCCCCTTGTCGGTTTTGATGCTTGAATCAGAACACATAATAAGCAGATACTAGAAATGCTGTGAGAAGAACACTTGAACTCTTGTGATAATCAACTTGCTGAAGAATATGAGCAAGTCTAATTGGGATTGAATCTGATTTCACTCTCCCCCAATTAGTGCTCTCCCCTAAATTGACAATCTTTATGATGAATGCTTGGATTAAGAAGAAGTCTTTAGATTGTTAAATGCAACTCGTCTTTAGTCTTCTAACATGTAGCATAAAATGTAGAACCGACTGTAGACTCGACCTTCTTCAAGATTGTCCAATTGGGGAATGGAGAGTTAACATCTTCTTCTCACCAAATGCATTCCCGTTAACTTGTATATAGTAAATCCCTTTAACGCAAATCCCTCCCAATCAAACAAGAACAGAAAGATCTTCATCAAGGAAATCACCCCCGCAACTAGAAGCACTTTGTCGTTAAACTCATCAGTCCGTGAGAAGATGTCAACCAACGGATCTTAGAAGAAACTCCATGTAAAGATGACCCGATAAGAAGAAGCTCGGTTCTTACATGAGTTTGAAACCGTTTGACCATTTATTCTCAGATATACCTCAGCATGTAGAATTATCATACTTCTTCTCCTCCTCAAGAATTGCATATGGATATGCCATTCTTGATTACACAAGTGAATATCTTTAAAATGTAGTCTCTTCACACTTCTCCCCCTCAAAGGTTGCAAATGATGTCGCCATCGCCTTTTTAATTGAGCAAGTGGAGTAATACTAGTAACGATAGTCTGGTTCACTTGATAACTGATCGTGCATGGAAAAAGCATGAAGCATGTTGATGAGAATGGTCATAATTGAGAAGATTTCTCTTCTTTTGAAGATAAAGCGCACTGAAACGTACACTTTTCTTTTCTTTAGAGTACGAGGCTTGAACTGTTGTGTTCAAACGTCATAATCTCTCTATTTTCAATCTCTATTGGCGAACTTGTTATCAATCCCATTATCATTCAGTAGGCTCTTTGTCGTGATAGCTGATGGAGAAAATTCAATATGATGAATTTGAACCTGAAGTAAACTAACCCGAACTCGTGACTTAAACTTGCACATATGTAACAAAGAGCGGTGCCGAGACTTCATCCTCCATTGAATCTCTAAGTACTCTATACTCTTCATCCAACCAACCATCAAGTATAAGACGTACATCACCTCTTGAAAATCCACAATTGAATGTGACACTGAGCACTACAACGTAACTCCTTAAAATGATAGTTATTTTGTGGTGGTAAGAGCCCTATTCCCCCAAGTGGTAAAAGAAAAGGAAAAAATCACCCAACAATAACTATATTTCCAAGTCTTCGTTTTTGATAATAAGCTCGAACAAGGATCTTGAAGAATCTTCATCCAACCATCCCCGATACCTTCAGATTCTAAGTACACTCACCCGTGATATTTCACTTCAACCTCAATTAAATAATACTGAATTAACGCCGTTGTCACATCTTGTGGTGAAAAGCTTAAATCTAGCCTCCTTTTACATTTTAAGTGAACTATGATAAAGGTTTCATCCCGACCATGGTTAAAAGCACATAACCCGTAAAACTTTGAAATAACCAAACTGCCATGAAGAATATCCAAACACACATCCAATTCATGAAGTACACCCTTTTATCCCTTCTTCGAAGTAGAAACCGTAGCACCAAAGATCGATAAGATCCGAAATACACTTTCCTTTCTCGGGATGGTTCCATCATCACGGGATTTTACAATTCTATAGTTCAAACCCATAAATAGTTTCTTTCGCGGGATGATACAAAACCAAGAATAAACCAAGAGATAGAGCCGGAAATGCACTTTACTTACACCGGGATGATTCCATTGTCACGGGATTTTACAAATCTATAATTTAAACCGAGAAATAGTTTCTTTCGCTGGATTTTACAAAATCAAGACTAAACCGTAAACAATGTCAGCTTGAATGTGTTATGACAACTTTGGTTTCGGTGAATATCTGTTTTAGGGGAACATGTAGCGGTTCATCAACGGTTCATTCTCCAACATCAACAACATTATCAAAAATTCTTTACGCATATGTAGACAACTTCACAAACCATATTAAGTCAAGTTGTATACACTACTTCCCCATGAGGTTGACCGTAAAGCATTGTTAGGTCACTAGTTTTACAACACAAGCATCAAGAGAAGAGATAGAGAGGCGGATGAACAATAAACCAAACACACACACACACTAAATAATAATACGGTTATGCGTAGAGTATGTAAAAGAGATAAATTGAACAACCAACCCTCAAGTGAGGGTTAATACAAGGTATTTATAGGAGGGAAGCTAGGGCAACACTCCTAGTTCCCATCCTTTTCCTTATTGGACTAGGCCTAGGCTTATGGGCCTTCTACATAAGCCTAAGGCTAATAACTAACATAAAGGCCATATTAAGCTAACTATTACATATGAATCACTAACACTTGATTTAGGTTTAGGAGTGATTCCAACAATCTCCCCCAAAGTGTTGGTGATGAATGAATATGAACGGTTAAGGTACTGATGTAATAGTAGCTTTGGACGCCTTGACATTCTTCTTTCTTGTGAGAAAAATTGCCTTGATTTGAACAATCTCCCGGTGTAGAAATTGTTTTCTTTAAGCAGTTACGCTTTGGCGTCATCTTAATCTTTGTTCTTTGTTCTTTGTGATGGTAGTGATAGTATGTTGTTGTTATCGCATCAAGTCCGCCTTCAAACCGTGCCTTATTTGCTCCGGTGTCTCCGTTATTCTTCAACATGCTCATATGCTCTTTGACGTTGGATTTCAGTACTGATGAAGTTCTTTAAGTCTTTAAACTTTGTAGATTCTTTGTTTTGACAAAGAATCATTCTAACTTTTGTGTTGCTTTTAGATAGAACTTCCATTAGTGATGATGTTGGCATGAGCATGTGAAGAATACGCGATCATTCGCTCAGAGCTTCCATAAGAAGAAAACATGAAAACGGTTAGAAATAAGCGGATACCGGCACTTACAAGTTCGAATTTCGAGAGTGTTAACATAGTGTGAAACGTAACTCTAATTCTCACAAAGGCCGTTCTGAACCGGAGTCCCACAAGTGAGATAACACGATGTACCGAAGTACACCTACGATTCGATGAGTCACGAGGTACACAAGCATCACCTCACGACTTTAGACCGTTTGAGACACACTAAGCGTAATCCACGGGGAGTTACCAAGAAGTGACGACTCGGCCGTCGCTTGATGTTGACCCTGGCAGGAGTTTCCATTCAATCACTGATGATCACAATTGTGAACCTCTCATAAATGTTCTCGACAGATTGCTAAGATCGGTGAAGGACTCGATAACGTACCACCGATGTTCTTATTGTTGAACACCAAGTGATGAAATGTCAAGTGTACCTAAGAGATATTTTGATGAATCTCGTGGCTCTAGACTCAATAGTGCGTTTTGGTTTTTCCTAAGCGGAGACTAGGGAGAGGGTCTCCTTCTTCAATACCAGCAATCTCTAAGAAAAAGCCGATAGTTTCGTAGGGTTCCGGTGAGAATGAAACAAGCTTACGTTGAGAGAAACTTGAGTGGCTAAGAAGGTTTAGTGCATCGTCCACTTTGGGTCCATGACGACTTTTAATATTCAATACGGTGTCATCTAGTGACAACCAAGGTATATGAATTGAACCTGCGCTTAAGTTGAATAAACTAGAGGCTATTTCTTTCACCCTTTTCTTTGCATTTCTTTTTAATTCTTCAACTCCTTCTTTCTCCATTTCTCATTTTCTCCTTTTTATGATCAAACCTAAGGACTTCTAATTCTAACTATTGGTAGTGTCCTTGGGTAGATCTCTCCAGCTCTGGCGGATCATAGGACGGTTATTCCTAACCTTAATCACCTTATACCTCCATTGCCATAAAACCATTTACATGAAAATCTCTTAAATTGTTTATGAATGAAAAACATTTTGTACCATGTATTGCAGAGTTTGATCTTTTTAAATACTCCCCTCAACATGTGCTTTCGAGTTTTGACATAAATCGCGGATGACAAAGGAAAAGAGCGCACTTTTGAATTGATCGACTCAAGATAGACAATTTCTTGCGATACACGATTACGTTGTATAGTTAAAGAGATACACATCGGCCTTTTAGGTGACAACTATCTCTAATAACTACCTTGAAGATGTGGACAACCCGAAAGGTTGTCAAACCCGTCAAAGTTCATGTCTATCAAGAGCTTCTCGTATGGGTACAATTTACTTGGATAAGTCTTGGAAGACAAATCTTTTCAATGTATGATTGTTCGGCCCTCAATTCATGGGTTGAGGTCTTTTCACACGAGAATTCATGAGCAAAACACAACATATTTCTTATCACGTATTTTTCTCCCCCTAAAAAATGGCATATAAATGTTATTTTTGAAGAAATGTTGAGAATAAATATGACCATTTTGAGTTTTGTGGGAAGATAACCACTAAGAACAATTTGTGAACAAAGATTTTGAGTCAAATACTCCCATCAACGGTGATATAAACGGTTGAGGTATGAAAATCATAAAGGGAAGTACTTGTTCTTTTGAGCAAAACCTTGAAAAGTGAAAGGTTTGATAGGTTTTACTCAAAATTAAGAAGCTTTCACTCCTTTTTTAAGGATTGTGGCAACTCAAGCGTACTACGTGGTCCTTTCTTGACAAGTACGGGTTGTGCGCTTGCTATGTGTGCACAAGCCATAGACATATAAATCACACATCAAAATATTATGAAATAAGGCGATTCAAGGGGTACGGGGAAGTCCATCAATGTTTCGAGGAATGCGGCGGAAGCTTCATAGCGGGCGAGAGCAATCAGGGGCGACCACCTACAAAGCTCTCCGGTGTTACGGCCGATCGCCCTTCGATACAACCTTTCATCAATCATGGTGATGATTCTCTTCACATACCGTCTTTCCTTAGAATTCCATCGCTTTTAGACCCAATTCCTTCATGAATATCCTTCAACCTATAAGCTAATCCATCCCTAACCTTCTTCAATGTATGATCCCCAAACTTTTGAAGGTCTCTACTGCCATCATCAGCGATTGTGAGTGTTTCAAGGTAAACCACTCGAATGGTTGGTGATGAGTGTATATTATGAAAGCTGGTTGATGTCGGGAAGATCTAGCTGAGGTGGAGTGAAGTTGACACTGGTCGATATGATTCAACCGCAAATTTGGAGATCTTCTACACGTTCTTTGATAACTATGCCGATGAAGATCGGCAAGGACTTGATGAATTCACGTTGTACTTCAGTTGAAAATTGTCTCATGCGACCTTGTACTTTGGCAAGGTACATGTCTTCAATGTCGTTGAGAGACAAATTCTCAAAGTCCGCTTCAAAGAATGCATAATCTCTTTCGTCTTGCCTTTTGACCACAATATTCTTGAGAAAGTGTAGTCCCATTTGGTGAAAGATCAACATGTTTGATGGCAGCGATATTCTTAGTCTTGAACACTTCATGTTGAGACTTCGAACTCGCGCAGTTTCAGTAGTAGATTCGTGATGGCCAATGGTGAATCCCATACGGTGCATCACGGTCATACTCTTCCACATTGTTGGAGAATATGTGGTTAGCTCTTTCCTCGATGGCTATCTGATTAGAGTATATGGTTAGCAGGAATGGAAGTGTCAATGATGTAGCGTATTTCCTTGAACCATCGCCACCGTGTAGAAGAAATTCCAAGTCTTTGTTGAAGAAATATCTGAATGGAATCCTAGGCTAATATGGTTGGCCAATTGTTGGCAGAGGTTTGGACCAGTCTGTGTAATACGGAGGATTGTCCCGTTTGGTGAATTCGATGTTTGCTTCTGGGTTGAGCCAATCCATGTTGTTAGACATGGCTCGTGCTATATTATCAAGGTGATCCTCAACTCGGATTTCGTCATCTTTTTCACACGGAATTTTTCTTGTAGAAGTTTCGCATGCTCCAATGTACTACATTCTGTAACCTCTTGACCTTCAGATGGGTAGGGAGTGGAATCAACAAGCGTCGAGAACCATTCAAATTGTGTTATCCTCGTCCGACCATGATAAGACTTCACCATAGGTGCCTTCTTCTTCTTTCTTTGGCCTAGAGGAGGATTCGGTTTCTTGGTCGTGTGAGAGATGGGTTGTTGTTGGGGCTCGGTATTTCCTCATCGTCACCACCGTATACTCAAAGTGATCACCGGTTTTGCGAGTGCAGGGGTGGTGTCTCGAATCGAGGTTTTTAGTTGAAGAGCGAGGAGGATCTTTGTTGAGTGAGTCCTTTGGGGTGGAGGTGCATTGATACTTGAATGGATGATGATTCACCGGACTTTTCGATGCGTTTGGGCTCGTTATCCTTATCTGATCTTTGTCTTCGCTCTTGGGCGTTTAGGCCTTCAAGCCTTCTTCTCTCATGACTGAGTTGGTATTCAAAGAATGCTTCAAACAATTTAGCCGTGGGAGGCAAAGGTTGCAGGCGCTTTCGACATTTGAGCTACTAGCCGGTTCACCAATTCATCATCCGAAAGAAGATTGTGGGTTCAACCGGATTGATGTTCATATTCATTGAGTTGATTTCATGGTTTACTTGGCGGATGTAAGAGATTTGGATAAAGTTGTCTAGTATACATCTCCTTTGTCAGTTTAGGAACGACCTCCATAAGAAACTTGTGAGAGTATCCTTTGATCATCTCGTCCATTCTCCCTTGAATATCATCTTTCATGAGCTTCTGGACATACTCCCTTTCAACTTGCATCTTGTCTTGCTCATCATGAAGATCTTGTATCAGATCCGGGTCAACAAGAAAATCTAACTTCTTCTTTGTAATATTTTTCTCGACACGTTTTGATAGCTTTAACGATTCGTGACTTTGCATGAGACATCAAGAGGCGGTTGGCTTCTTCAACTTGATCCGGATGTGGATCCTGGTTGTTCTTTTGATGGTGGTGGTGAAGAGTGAGAAGATGAATCTGATGATGAAGAGATATGAGGAGACTCGGGTCCTTTGGTGGCTCAAGTTTCTTCCTTTGAACGTACAGGACTATCGAGAAGAAACTTATCATACTCAACATCTTCTTCATTTCGCATTAGCTTTTCATCACTTTTAGCTTTAGCCGCAACTTCTTCATCGGCTTTTCTTTTTCTAACTTCTCAGTTGTTCTTCAATGTCAAATTCAATAGAATCTTCCACTCGCTCGTTGTTGCTCAAGAGTGGTGGCACTAGATCCCTTTATCGGGTCGATTAACCGCATCGATTTGGTGTAGTTGAACTCCACCACTTGATCCTCCGGGGCCATCCATTTGGTCTTTAGCAAATTCTTTTGCAACGTGTTGGAGTCTAAGGAATTTGAACTTCCTTCTACTTGGTGTCGGAGGCTCTTCATCGAATCTTCTTCTTGTTGCTCAATTACTAGAGTCTTCCCTTTGCGGTTCAGGTGGTGGACTGGGAGGTTTAGGTACCGGTTGTAGTGTCATCTTTAGCGGTTCGAGTAGAAAATCTCTTAATCGATGCGGTACCCTCTGAGTCCTCGTTTGTTAGCTTTAACTGTTGGTTGACTTGGGAATGGGAGTAGGAATAGCTTCCTTGGCGGGAACTTTCCTCTTAAGTGGAGGATTCCTCTTGGGAACTTCCTCGACTCTCGCTTGCGGCACTTCCTCTACTTCCTCTTACGGTTTTCCGGTAGGTGTACGAAGATTTATTATCTAGAAAACCAACTTTGTTCTCTTCCACGAACCAAATATCTTCTATAAGAGTAGAGCTTTTGAGTTCATCCGAGAGAAGATGGTCCGCAACACCTTTCGAACTGTTTCTTAGTTGTTGATTCCTTGAATCGGCAGTTAGGTAGATTCGCACAACATGTCGTGATTGTCGGGTCATTGATTCTCTTGGGATATCCGGGTTATACCCAAGTGCTCTCTGGATCAACAGCTTTAGTATATCCGATATAAGGAATCTTTGAGCCAAGCTTTTTGAGGAATGTCATCATGTCATCCCAAATCGAGCTTCTACTTGATGTGCTTCATGTTGATCGAGCCGAAGATTTGCGAGTTCTACGAGCTTAGGATGCTCGAGCGTGTCACGACCGAAATGGATTTTGTGTTGATGATATAAAGGGTTCTCCAAGGCTGAGGGATGTTCTTGAGATCCACGTGAGAATGCTTAATGATAGCCCATGAAGCTTCGTCATACCCAATATCAACCAAAATTGCGAACATCCTTGGTTGGTGCGTAGAATTCATTGGTATGATGTCGAATGAGGATGACAACCCTTAAATCTGCGTGTGATGGTGAGTTGTTTGTGGTTGAGAGTTAAATCACAACATTACGTCCTTTGATCATTTGCATAGTATTCCGAATTGAATTTAGATCTCGAACATGGCGGTGGTGAGCATGTTGATAGGGATGATTCTTGAATATCCCTGCAATGAGACAAGAAGATTCCAAGCGGTGAGAGTTTCAAAGTCGAACTAAGATTATTCTTTCCAATCTTCATTGGATAGCCATCGAGGAAGATATCGCTCAATGGTGAGGACATTTGGTGCATCCATATTCAGTTGAGCTTCCATGTCGTGATAGAAACACATTTAGCCAAAAGAACCAACATATCGAAAGACATAATGTTAGTCAACGGATGGTTTTATTGTCTACATATTGAATGATATATGTCAATGATTGTTACGAGTCCAACGTCACTTGTTTGTTCAATAGTCCAATGATGTCGAGAAAAGTTTAGGTGAGTTAGTTAACTTTAAGTTTTAAAGTTTATGTTATCACATATATTTCACAACATATTAAACGTTTAAGCATATTAGTGACATTTATTGGTTTCGTGGCGTTATGATTTATTTATTTACAAGTTTGCACGCGTAACAATTCATAATGAAGGTTTGATCAAGACTTAGGCGTAGAAATGGTAGCTTATGCGTAAAACAGAGTTATCGCAGTGAGACACGCGAGCTTATGCGTAGGAACCTTACTTACGTGTAAATATTACATGCGTAGGAAAGGGGACCTTATGCGTAGAGCTTACGCGAAGCGATATAACACTCCACGCGCGTAAGGCTTACTCGTAAGAGTAGACCTTATGCGTAGTGGTCAAGCTACGTGATATCCTTCACGATACGTAGTCCCTTTGTAGAACCTTCGCGTACAGTAAGATTTCTCTTCGATACCTTCTAGCGTAAGGTGATCTTATGCGTAGATTGCTAATGACCTTGATTCGAATTATCGTGTAGCAGAAATAAAGTCATCATAGCAATAATATTAACACATACATCCATTCTATAAAAATCATGGCATGAAAACTCATCAAACATTTTTCGCGTAAGATAGCATATCGTGAGACTTAAACCCTAGAGCTTAAAGATTACGCATATGATATCTAACCATAGGAATTGAACCAAAGTTTTTCTGGAAGTTCTAAGATGTCATATGAGTGTTATGACCAAGTTTTAACATTCAATTTTTAGTGAATAAAAAATACCCAAATGTGAAGAACATTAAACCCTAAAGTTCAATTCTTAATCATTAGTGTTTCGGGTAATTTTGGTTAAAATATGATCAATTTATGTTGAAAACAACCCATTATAACAATCTTTATCACCAAACACATTCACAAATGAAAACGCCCAAACCCACGCATAAACCCTAATTTCCAAAATCCATCAATTCGTGTATTACGGGTGCATTTTGAGGATAACAAAAAGATATCATTGATGTTATAGAAACGTTTTGACACTATCTTTTTGACCATAAACACACAAACATGATCATGTGTTCTTACGCATATGCGTAGAACACATAATCAACCATATATGTAAATTTAACCATTGGATTTGTTTGAAAATCAAAACTAATGTTTAAAATCTTGTTAAGAGTACAATAACACTTACAGATTGATGATCAAAACACCAGATTTGAAGATTGATTTGTATGCATAGGATTAGTTTGGTTTGTGTAATAAATGTGAACTGATAATGTTAGGTGGAGGTGTTTTATTAAAATGACTTCAAGCTTTTGGTAGTTTTAGTCCCTCTACCTTTTCCATTTTCATCCAAAGCCTTTTAACTTCCATTTTGGTTACCAAACGAGAGATTTTAAGACAGAAACATGACGACACTCCCCCCCGACTTAAGAAATAATGAAAGTTTATGAATTTTAGTCCGAGGAGTGTCAGAAAACCAGAAATGTGACCACCATTATTAAAAGAAACAACGAGGATAGGATAACATGCAAGTACACATTATTTTGAAACAGGTTAAGTATTTATTTTCTCCCCCTCAACACTTGATCGGAAAATATTGAATTTTGAAAGATTTGAGTGTTGACGGAAGAGATGTACTTGCCATGTTAAAAGAAATATAGATAGAAGAATATTTTTGTTGTTTTATCTGATTTTGTATTTTTGTATTTTGTTATTGAAAAATATTTACAAAAGAGGTTTTGGTGTTTGACTGGTTTTTAAGAATGTTTTAAGAGTTCATCCAGTTCCTCTTGAGTCAAACACCACATACCAATCCGGTGGACCAACTCATTAAACCTAGCGGGAGGCAAGGCTTTGGTGAGTAGATATGCCAATTGGTATTCTGTACCCACAAAGTATAATTCAATCATACGTTCCACGTGATCCTTGATGAAATGATATCGAAGATCGATGTGCTTTGATTTGAATCTCGAACCGAAGTTGCACGAGATCGCAATAGCACTCGATTGTCGCAGTACATCGGGATTACATCAAATCGTAACCATAGTCTTTGAGTTGTGTTCTCATCCAAATGACTTGAGCACAACATGCGACATGGCTACATATTTGAGTTGAGGACATCGATGTACAATCCTCGCTTCTTGATTGCCATGACACAATTTATCACCAAGAAATTATAGAGCTCCTGAAGTACTTTTCCGTGAGTCTAAGCATCCTGCGTGGTCGTCGTCAGCGATTAGTTCAAAACCGAATCCTTCTGGATACGGATACCCAAATTAATCGTTCCCTTGATGTATCGGAGGATTCTTATAGCCTCAGAGAGGTGGGTTTCAGTTAATTAGGTCGCGATCGATAACGAGAGCAAAGATATACGGCAAAGACAATATCAGGCCTACTAGTTGTTAGATACATGAGAGACCCAATAATACTACGGTATTTTGTAGGGTCCACCAATTTCCCATGTAAATCGGCGTCTAGCTTCTTGGTATGAGCCATTGGTGTGGCATAGGTGTCACAGCTTTGCATTCCAAATTTGTGTAACAATTCAAGGGCATATTTGGGTGACTCGAAAATACCATCGGGGTGATTGATGAAATTGCATTCTAAGGAAGAATGTGAGTTCACCCATCATTGACATTTCAAAATGTTTTGTCATAAGTTTTGCAAAAGCATTTGAGTATTTTAAATGTGTTGACCAAAAAATGATGTCATCCACATAAATTTGAACGATTAAAATGTGAGCCAGTGATATTGTATAAAGAGTGTAGGATCACGAACCTTTGGTGAACTTATTGGCAATAAGTGATAACTTATCAAGCTAAATCACTCAAACCCGCCAGGGGAGCTTGTCGAATGGCGTGACCGTAGAGCTTTAAGCTGCTCAAGCAGAATGCAATTTAAATCGGAGAATCTGATGGATTCGGAGTGCGTTATGTCCACCGGAGGATGAATTGGTGTAAAACAACTCGGATGATAGAATGATCACTAAGGATAGTGATGATGAGGTTTGAATGGATAATTACCTAAAGGAAAGATTTACAAATTCGGCGACTTAAATGCAAATTAAAAAAGATTAAAAAGTTAAAATCTATTAAATAAACGCTATCACTATTTTTTTACTGATCGATGAGCGTTTAATTTATAAAACAAAATGACTTAAATAAACTATTTTAATTAAAACGTAAACCTAAATTATCTAAGCGTTACTTAAAATGAAAGCGGCGTTATGTTTAAAAATTACCTGTTGGGCCGCGTAAATTTTATGAAATAAAAAGATCTGAGATGTAAAACTAATTTTATTACGTACTATATGACAAAAGAAATTTTAGAAAAAAGATTTATATTTTTTAGATTATTATTTTATTTATTATGATTTAAATACTATAAAACACTAATTAAATGTTTAAAAATACTAAAACTTATTGGAAAAATCTGAAACTTTTTATAAAATACTTATTACTATTAAAAATAAAAACTTGAAAAAGCTACTTAAAATAAGCTCGATAAAGCTAACTACTTAATAAGCTAAACTAATAAAAGCGTGTATAAGAGAGTATTTTGTGCAAACTCTAATCGAAGACCCAGAGGCTGTGATGGTTTCGAGGTACACTTTCATTTCATCCCCATAGGGGAGAGGTCTGATTCGAATTTGCTTTTACCTTTGCAAAATATTTTTATTTTTGAAATTTTCTTTTACAAACTTGCTAAGAACATGAAAATAAGCAATTAGTATAACTACAACTTTTTACAAAAAGTACTAATAAGCTCGAGAATAATGAGAAGTTCCTTAATGAAAATGAATAAGCAAAAGTTTTAAAGCTAAGTGATTAATAAGCTACTTAATAAGCTAATGAAACTGGAAATAAGCTGAGGAACTGTAAATAAGCTAAAATGGCTTGAAATAAAGATCTAGAAATAAGCACAAAATAAGCCAAAATAATAGCATGCTTATTTTTTTTCTTTTTGGTTTACTAGGCACTTTCTACTTTAATTTTAAGCACATGAATAAGCTACAAAATGGAAATGAACTATGGAGCTAACAAGTAGAGTCAGAGGGTTTTTTCAAAAGTCCTGCTCATGCACTTTATTAGCACTTGAGAGCTTTACTTATGGGGGCTTATGAAAACTACCATTTCACCGAGTAATTAAGACAGAAAAATGGGACAAAGTATAAGTTAACTGCCCTATAGAATAAAACTGCAAAATAGGAAATTTAGCTTGGGACTTCAAGAAGGCTTGGTTACCTTCTCAAAAAGCCAATAATCACAAACTATGACCAAATAACAAGCTCTGGTGAGCTTATGAGAGCTAGTAAAACCGGTACGTGTGGCATTTTCAGTCAAGTGGTCTAAACAAAGCTAGGAAATAAGCTATTAATAAGCTACTTTATTGAAAACTAATATTTTTGTATTTTTGTTTAAGACGGTTAAATATTGAAATCCCAAAAGGGCATAAGCTAAATCTTACTATTGACTCCTACACAAAATTATACATTTTATTCAAAAATGGCTATTTGAAAATTTGACTTTTATCAAGAACACTAAAGTTTGACTTAAGTGAGTTTTGATTACCTCTAATTGATGATATATGTTATATTAAGATGTAATAAAACTGATTTAAGCTATAGTAATCTTGAAGTTATAAGCTAATTTGATGAATTTGACACTCTAGATTCTAACAGTTACGGTAAAGAAGATAAGATTAAAAGAAAATTTGACTTTTAATGTAACAGTTGTTTTCTTGTTGCAATGAGATATTAGGACCTAGTGGAATATAAAACAACCAAGAACAACAATACAAACAAGCTCTAACACGCAAAGCAAATCCAAAACAAGTCCTTTATAGAACCTGATTTGAATTTTTTAAAGAGTTTGTCAGATTAGAACATGCACTTGATTAAAAACCTTAGATTATCATATAAGGGGACTATATAAGCATAAAACAACAACACTAATAGTATAAAACTAAGAAATACAAAGTATACTATATTAATTGTTAAAATGAGATTTTTATAAACTACAAATTCAAAAGAACAAAGGACTGCTTTAAAGGCTTAATTATACTTAATTATAAGTAAAGATCATAAACACACAGAGATTTAAGCTAGTGAACAAGTCAAACAAAAAATACCAAAATAGCTTAAAAGAGCTTACAACCGATTCCAACCAAAAACCGAGAACAAGACACAAAGAACAGATCCTATAGGCTTACCACTAAGCCACTAACCCATTTCCATCCAAAAATCAAATGCATCGCCTTCTTGATCATCAATCCTGTGATTTTTTGAATTTCATGAATTTTTAGTATTTTTGGTATTTTTCTCTCTTTACTTCTAAACTGATTTTTAAAGTTACTAAAAGCTTGAAATAGCTTTCTAGGAGCTTATGTGGGTTTACTCATTCCAAACCAACAACTAATAACAACATTTCATAACATGAGATTTTGAGATTTTGAAAGGAAAATGCATAAAGGTAACTTGAATTAAAACTGAAATTGATACTTGCAAAGTTTATCGATTAATCAATCACTAGAAACAGTACTTTAAAGCTTAATCTTACACTGGAATTTAAAAGTTAGACTAAAACGACATTATACTAAACTAAACTACACTACTTGCCTTCTCCTCTGCTTCTTTTCTTCTTTATAGACTTTCAAAAGCATCCTCACCTCTTTCTCGATCATTTCCACCATTGGATAGGTCAAATTAATCACATCCTTTGATTTTTACTTTTTGGCACCATTTTTCAATATAGCGTGTTCTTTGCATTAATTGGGTTTGGATTGATGTAGAGGAGGGGAGGTAAACAACTGTAGGGATAAGGTGTAAAGGTGAAGAGGTGGAAAGCAAGTGGTAAATACCAATATTGGGTATACGTGAGGGTGATGAAGAGGGTCTACAAAGGTAGCGGTTTTATTTGATTTTAAAATTTGGGCTAGTCAAGTTATTTGGGTTGGATTGGGCTTAGTTATATATTGGATCCGTTTGGTTTGATAAACAACAAGGACCAAAGGTGTAATTTAGCCAAAGTTTATGAGTGATCTTGAACATTTTCCAAAGCTCTCATAAGGACTAAAGCCGCCAAGTAAGATTAGTACAAGGACCTTTGTTGATAATTTCCATTTTATAAATCCGGGGACCAAAACTGTCAAGTTTGAAACTTGAGGGACCAAACATGTAAATTCTCAAAAGTTTTATCATAAGGACCATTTTGTCATTTATAAATAGTACAAGGTTAATATTTGATAATTTTCACTTTTAAATTAACCAAGGACTATTTTTGACATTTTTCCAAAGTTAAAGGACTAAAGTTGTCATTTTTGTGATTTTTAAACTTTAAAGGGTTTGATTTGACAACTTTTGAATCTCAAGGACCTAAAATGATATTTTACAAGTTTTTGAATTACCAGGACCGATTTTGACAACTTTTATAACTTGGGGACTAAAAGCGCCAATTATGCAAACTTGATAAGTTTTCACCGTGATTTTGATGTTTTTGCATTTAAAACACATAAAACACTTATTTGTAATATTTTTTATCATTTTGAAGCATTTCGAGTGTTTTCGATGTTTTGGCATTCTAACAAGATAAAAATGATGAGTATTTGGACACTCATCAATCCCCACACTAAGATATTGCTAGTCCCTAGCAATGATTTGAGAAAATTTAATGGATTTTATCTCTTTACCAAAAGCCATTACTACGGAGTAGCCAATTTTTTTAGTTCAAGTAAGAACTTTGGTACAATGATAACCAAATGATTTTGAGCAAATCATAAGCTATAAACGGGTTTGATTTGTCTTTACCGTGCCGTACATACGACTAGCCAACTCTTTAGATAAATTATCAATATTATCTTTGGTGAGCTGATTACCAATTATGGATTTCCCATCACCACAAGTCATAAACTTCAAGCTGGCTAGCCAACTCTTCACTATTTAGGATATGGTGAGCTGAAAACCATACAATTTTGGGCAAATTGCAAGCCATAAACGGATTTGAGATATCTTTACCAAGAGCCGCTTTGCTCTGGATTAGCCAATCTTTTTGTGGGTTAGACATGGTGGACTGATTACCATTTGTTGTGTTTAGTACATAGTACTTCCACTAAATAAAAATTTAAAATTTGGCCATTTTGGGGAAAAAGGGACTAAAAGGGTACATTTATGATCAAATTAGCGAATTTCCCCCACTTAGAAATGAATATTGTCCTCAATATTCAAAGCACCGGTTGTTATCACGTAAACTTAGAACGTAAAAAGATAACATTACTAGCCAAGTGTAGAAACACAACAGCTTATTCTCTTTTTAATATTTACAATTTTTTTTTTAACTTGAATTAATATACAACGGTGAGGGCAACTCCCCACACTAAATTAATGTGGTACATAACGGTGAAAACCCATGTTTTAGCTTCTTGTTTTTATTACCGAAGTCGCTAGCTTGACTCGACCCCGAATTAATTTGTTCATAGGGAAGTAAGTGGAAGAAACAATCTCCATCGGACTTTCATTCAAGATGTTTGGATAAACATTGAAGCACGCGATGAAAGTTCCACACCGATGAGATCTGAGGCATGACGGCTGCTCACAAATGGTACATGGAAATGCAGGTTCAAGATAATGTCTTCATTCCCGAAGGAGTGAAGAACAGGAGAAGTGACTGAATATATGAAGAAAAGAAAGAAAATCATGATAACAATCATGACTAACTCTTCATCCTCAATAGGAGAATTCATAGTTTCATGAATCTCCTCGGTTAAGCTTCGCTTGATCAAGACATATTATGGGAATGTCTAGATCAAAGTAGAAATTATCATACTCCGGTAGAGATATGATATGAGTGAGTTCACCGGCGAACTCCTCGAAGAAGAGAATCAATCACAAGATGTAAATGCATGGATTCTTGTTCCAACAGATTCATCACTATCCTCAACTGGTATCAAAGAGTGGATTCTCAGAAATTAAAGTGAATTAAGAGTCGAATTCAAATAGAGGATTAGTGAAAGTAGTTTTGAATGTTTCAGAACAAAGTGATTAACATTCTCAATTGGACTGCTGGGATAAGTGGAGTGAACGATCATTATCAAGGAGACTTTCCTCTCCCGGATCGTCTTTGAAATCGGAAGACTATCATTACTTTTCGATGAAAGTGGATTGATGTGAGTGAGTTCATAGGTGAACTCCTCAAGATGATGATCAAGATCGCCTCGAGGGAGTGATGTCTCAACATACCGATGTTTCCATAAGAAGTACAATCGGTCGCTAACATCGGAGAAAGTTTCAAATGATCTTTTGAACACTCAAGAGGGGAATAGAATCACACACATGATCGAAGTTCCTGTGACTCTCTGGATTAGGACAAGGTTCTCAACACTAGACGATTCCATTTACGAATAGTGCTAAGAAGCTTATCCCCATGTTTAGAGAGTGAGTGGGAGCTTCGGTGTGATTTATTTGAGAATGAATCTCAACCGCTGGGATATCAATGATGAATTTGATGAATCTTCAAGTGTATCTTCATCATCACCGTCATCGAGGGATAAAATGAAATTGAGAGCTAGATCCGGCCGCTTTTAGTTTGCAATTGATTCCTAATAGATTTTCAAAGGCAATTTGGGAATTTATTTTAGCAACTGCTTTACTTGACTAACAAAACTTCCATGGATTTCTCATGAGAGTTTTGAAATGACATAGCCTAATCCTCCTTAAGTTCTTTTAATAACTCTGCACTTTCAATAAAAGTCATTGCGCTTTCATGAGGAGTTGTTTGAATCATTTGGTACTGTGGAGGTTGGTCTTGAAATGATGTGTCAAAATTGTCACAAGGAAATGGATTCCATGTTTGACAATCGAGTTGAAATGGGACCTCCAGCTTCACAACAAGAAAACATTGTGCAGTTCTGGGTTGGTGAATCATATGAATATTGGTCATAACCAAAGTTCTGAGCATCACCGGAAAACTGTTCATAGACAAACGTGTTTTCGGGTTGACACTCAAATCCTTGGTGAGGACCTCCACAAAATTCACGCAGCGTAAGTTATTGTTGATTATATGAAGATAAGTCGGTACGTGGTGGGTAGTTGGAAAAGTTTGAAGGGTCGTTAAATGAGTTCGGATTAGGATCATAATCAAATGAATTCCTCGAACCACAAAACAAACAACTCCGTTAAGAATATCATTACCACACTTGTATACACGCATTACACCAGCGACATGGTAAACCAAAAAGAGGCTCACCACAACCGACACAAGGAATAAACGATTCTATTTGAGAGTTATGAGAAGGAATCCGTTCATTCAAAGAATCAACAAAACCAACATGGTGATTAGAATGACTATCAAGTCTCGAAGAACATTTTGAAAAATCCGGAGGTGGGACAAGTGGTGTGCTCTGAGAGCTAGCAATTTCCATCACTTCGTTATGGTCTCCTGCCTCGGTTCTTGAGAAATGTGAAGTTTAGGCAAGTCATTCTTGCTAGTCACCGGTTTAAATTCTGCATGTTTGCTTTTAACCGTAAATCGTGAAAGTGTAGGATCAATTTTAGACGGCTTAAGAGCAATCGAGGGATTAGATCTTTGGATAACCGTAGGTTGGAGGACGATAGTACTTCCATTATCAAAAGGAAGTACCACGGTCCTTTGTCACCCCGGTTTCTCGTCTATTTCCCATGCTAATGAATGGATCATCATGGACAACACGAATTCTTGACATTTGTGATAAAATAGGAAGTTTTTCAACTTCGTTCAGATTTCGTCAGTAGTCGAGATTCCATGAGAATAGAAGAAGTTAGAATCAAATGGATAGAGGGTAAAGGATAAAGAATCAAAAAGGGTAAGAGGGTAAAGATGAATATTTTTTGATTTTTGGATAAATATTTTGTAAAAACAAAGAATGAAAAATATTTTTGGTGTTGTTAACACTTTAGGAAAAGTGTTAATGAACTTTTGATCTTTATAACTTTACAAAAACTGTTTAAAGCGATGGTATATGTGCAAGAATGGATCGGAAATGCTTAAACACGCTTACGTGGCGAGAATTTGATGCGTGCCAAACGGTCAAGCTAAATCACTCAAACCATGCCTTGTGAATGGCATCGTAATCGACTTAAAACTGCTCAAGCACGAAATGCAATTTAAGATCGGAGGAATACAATGGATTCCCTGGAATCGTTATGTCCCACGGAGGATGAATTGGTGTAAAACAACTCGGTGATGATAGAATGATCAATAAGGATAGTGATCAGTAAGGTTTTGAATGGATAATTACCTAAAGGAAAGATTTACAAATTACAAATGACTTAAATGCAAATTATGAAAATTAAAAAGTTAAAATCTATTAAATAAACGCTATCACTATTTTTACAGATCGATGAACGTTTAATTTATAAAACAAAATAACTTAAATAAACTATTTTAATTAAAACGTAAACCTAAATTATCTAAAAACGTTACTTAAAATGAAAACGTAGTTATGTTGTTTAAAAATTACTTGAAATTTGCATGAAAGCAAAAGCGTAAAATTTATGAAATAAAAGGCCTACGAATGTAAAACTAATTTTATTACGTACTATATGATAAAAGAAAATTTTAGAAAAAAGATTTATATTTTTTAGATTATTATTTTATTTATTATGATTTAAATACTATAAAACACTAATTAAATGTTTAAAAATACTAAAACTTATTGGAAAAATCTGAAACTTTTTTATAAAATACTTATTACTATTACAGATTTATGAAAAATAAAAAGCTTAAAAAAGCTACTTAAAATAAGCTCGAAATAAGCTAACTACACTTAATAAGCTAAACTAATAAAACGTGTATAAGAGAGTATTTTGTGCAAACTCTAGTACCAAAGACCCAGGTATGATGGTTCCGTGTACACTCACTATCACCCTCACAAAGGGGGAGGTCTCAGGTTCGAGCCTGCCTACCCCCTTTTTGCAAAATATTTTTATTTTTGAAATTTTCTTTTACAAACTTGCTAAGAACATGAAAATAAGCAATTAGTATAACTACAACTTTTTACAAAAAGTACTAATAAGCTCAGAATAAGCAGAAGTTCCTTAACAGTTAACAAAGAAAATGAATAAGCAAAAGTTTTAAAGCTAAGTGATTAATAAGCTACTTAATAAGCTAATGAACTGGAAATAAAGGCTTTGTAGAATAAGCTAAAATGAAAACTGAGAAAGCATAAAGATCTAGAAATAAGCACAAAATAAGCCAAAATAAGCATAAGCTTTCAGTGCCTGCAATAGACTTTTTTGGTTTACTAGGCACTTTCTACTTTAATTTTAAGCACATGAATAAGCTACAAAATGGAAATGAACTATGGAGCTAACAAGTAGAGCTGGTGGGCTTTTCAAAAGTCAAGCTCATGCACTTTGGTGCACTGAGGAGCTTATGAGGGCTTATGAAAAGCTACCATTTCAGAGTATGCGATTAAGACGTAAAATGGGACAAAGTACAAGTTAACTGCAGCCCTATAGAATAAGCTGCAAAATAGGAAATTTAGCTTGGGACTTCAAGAAGGCTTGGTTACCTTCTCAAAAAGCCAATAATCACAAACTATGACCAAATAACAAGCTCTGTGTGAGCTTATGAGAGAGCTAGTAAGCGGCATGTGCACAGGGCATTTTCTCAGTCAAGGGTCTAAACAAAGCTAGGAAATAAGCTATTAATAAGCTACTTTATTGAAAACTAATATTTTTGTATTTTTGTTGAGCAGTTAAATATTGAAATCCCAAAAGGGCATAAGCTAAATCTTACTATTGACTCCTACACAAAATTATACATTTTATTCAAAAATGGCTATTTGAAAATTTGACTTTTATCAAGAACACTAAAGTTTGACTTAAGTGAGTTTTGATTACCTCTAATTGACTGAATATGTTATATTAAGATGTAATAAAACTGATTTAAGCTATAGTACTGAGTTATAAGCTAATTTGATGAATTTGACACTCTAGATTCTAACAAGCATACACAAGAAGATAAGATTAAAAGAAAATTTGACTTTTAATGTAACGTGCACTGGTTTTTCTTGTTGTAATGAGATATTAGGACCTAGTGGAATATAAAACAACCAAGAACAACAATACAAACAAGCTCTAACACATTAATGCAAAGCAAATCCAAACAAGCCTTTATAGAACTGATTTGAATTTTTTAAAAGAGTTTGTCGATTAGAACATGCACTTGATTAAAAACCTTAGATTATCATATAAGGGGACTATATAAGCATAAAACAACAACACTAATAGTATAAAACTAAGAAATACAAAGTATACTATATTAATTGTTAAAATGAGATTTTTATAAACTACAAATTCAAAAGAACAAAGGACTGCTTTAAAGGCTTAATTATACTTAATTATAAGTAAAGATCATAAACACACAGAGATTTAAGCTAGTGAACAAGTCAAACAGTAAAATACCAAAATAGCTTAAAAGAGCTTACAACTGATTCCAATGAAATCGAGAACAAGACACAAAGAACAGATCCTATAGGCTTACCACTAAGCCACTAACCCATTTCCATCCAAAAATCAAAGCCGCATCGCTTCTTGATCATCAATCCCGTGATTTTTGAATTTCACTTAATTTTTAGTATTTTGGTATTTTTCTCTCTTTACTTCTAAACTGATTTTTAAAGTTACTAAAAGCTTGAAATAGCTTTCTAGGAGCTTATGTGGGTTTACTCAGTCCAAACCAACAACTAATAACAACATTTCATAACATGAGATTTTTGAAAGGAAAATGCATAAACCGTAACTTGAATTAAAATTGAAATTGATACTTGCAAAAGTTTATCAGTACACTGAAATCACTAGAAACAGTACTTTAAAGCTTAATCTTACACTGGAATTTAAAAGTTAGACTAAAACGACATTATACTAAACTAAACTACACTACTTGCCTTCTCCTCTGCTTCTTTTCTTCTTTATAGACTTTCAAAAGCATCCTCACCTCTTTCTGATCATTTCCCACCATTGGATAGGTCAAATTAATCACATCCTTTGATTTTACTTTTGGCACCATTTTTCAATATAGCGTTTCTTTGCATTAATTGGGTTTGGATTGATGTAGAGGTGGAGGGGGAGGTAAAACAAGTAGGGATAAGGTGTAAAGGTGAAGAGGTGGAAAGCAAGTGGTAAATACCACCTGTATTGGTGTATACAGGGGGTGATGAAGAGGGTCTACGGTGTAGAAGCGGTTTTATTTGATTTTAAAATTTGGGCCGGGTCAGTTATTTGGGTTGATTGGGCTTAGTTATATATTGGATCCGTTTGGTTTGATAAACAACAAGGACCAAAGGTGTAATTTAGCCAAAGTCGAGGAGCTGATCTTGAACATTTTCCAAAGCTCTCATAAGGACTAAAACTGCCAAGTAAGATTAGTACAAGGACCTTTGTTGATAATTTCCATTTTTATAAATCCAGGGACAAAAATTGTCAAGTTTGAAACTTGAGGGACCAAACATGTAAATTCTCAAAAGTTTTATCATAAGGACCATTTTTGTCATTTATAAATAGAACAAGGTTAAAAGTTGATAATTTTCATTTTTTAAATTAACCAAGGACTATTTCTGACATTTTTCCAAAGTTAAAGGACTAAAGTTGTCATTTTGTGATTTTTAAACTTTAAAGGGTTTATTTTGACAACTTTTGAATCTCAAGGACCTAAAATGATATTTTACAAGTTTTTGAATTACCGGGGACTGATTTTGACAACTTTTATAACTTGGGGGACTAAAACTGCCAATTATGCAAACTTGATACGTTTTTCACATTTTGATGTTTTTGCATTTAAAACATATAAAACACTTGTTTGTGATATTTTTATCATTTTGAAGCATTTCCGAAGTGTTTTCGGATGTTTTTGGCATTCTAACAGTATAAAAATGATGAGTATTTAGACACTCATCAATAAGGAAGGATGATAACTTATCGTTACCGCCGAGGCTTGTTTGAGACCGTAGAGAGCTTTATTCGGTTGTTTGTAGACATGATTAGGAACTCGATCATCGAATCCTTCGTCCGGGCTATACATAAACCGCTTCCTTCAGTTGTCCATTGAAAAGCGCTTTGACATCCATCCGAAAAGACCGTGATGTTCATGTGAGCCGCAAAAGCCGAAAAAATCCGAACGACCTCAAGATGAGCAACCGGCGTGAATGATTCTTCAAAGTCAATACCTCCTCCTGTCTATAACCCTTAGCCACCGTGACGTGACTTGTTCTCAGATTACGGTTTCAAAGATCCAATTTGTTTTTACAAATCCATTTGAGACCAATGACGAAGACCCTTGTTGGTCTTTCAACCAGTTCCCATACTTCAAGACGTTTGAATTGGTTGAGTTCTTCCGGCATGGATTCAATCCAGCTTGTCCTTTGTCATTGTGTCTTTAATGTTTTAGGTTCGAGTTGAGACAGTGAGTGCATAAATGCAATGTTCACCATCTGTGTGAAGACGTTGTCTCATTATGACTGGTTGATTCGGGTTGCCAATAATATTCTCAAGAGGATGGTCTTTTGTCCATCGATGTGTGGAGGGTTGATGTTGATATACATTGTGCAGATTTTGAGGATTCAAATGGCTTGTGGATGATTCCACGACATCGGGTGCGCAGCTCTCATTAGCAAATGGGTTAAAGAACGATTTGGATCAAAATCTGCAGTGGGGTTACATCATTCGAACATCATCGGTACGGTTCAAGTCGCCGTTGGAAGCAGCTTTGTTCAACTGTTGTTATAGAGTCAACCGGTGGTGCTTCTTCAACGAGTAGTTGTTGTAGCGGTGTATCGTGTATAAGAGTATTATCGTTGAGCGTGACGGAAATGGATACACCTCGAGCACGCCATTAATATCGTCGAACGGAGGAGCAAATAGCCTTTCCATTTGTTGACGCAGTGTCGAGGGCTTGTATCACCGGTGATGATGGGGTTTGGGGAAGTTTGCGGTTGTGACCGGGTTCCAAGTCGTATACTCGAAGCCATTTCGTAAGTTCATCAAAATGAGCATGAATCGCTTCCATAACCTCCTTTGTTCGACGATTCAGTTCGAAACCTTTAGAATTATCACAATATCAATAAAGACTCCAATGTCGCCTTTGGCTTTGAGCTTCCTAAAGTCATCACGATCATTATTCGGATAGCAAAGAGATCCAAATACATGAAAGTGTTTGAGATTCGGTTTTCATGGGACAAGCTCGAAAGGCGTTTTGTTGTGCCGCTTTGTAATCATAGAACGGTTTGAGTATAGCATCTTGCAATGATCTGACAGCCGCCCACAAGTAATGGGAGTTTAGCATTGATTAACATTGTTCTTGGCAGCTTCCACTAACGCTCGGTTTAATCGTTTCAACAACACTATTTTGTTCCGTGTATGTGCAATAGATGTCCGATGCTCAATTCCCTCTCTCATAAAATGCACGAAGAGTTTGGTTAACAAATTCAGTTCCTTTGTTGCCGATTACGATTTGTCGGACGGTGTTTTGAGTGCCGAACTTGTATTTTGTGAGAAAGGTGATGATCATCTGTGGAGCTTGGTCTTTGCTTCGAAGAAAGTAGACCCAAGTCCATCGTGAATAGTCATCAATAATTACTAAGATGTAGCATTTGCCATTGATTGTTTGTACGCGCATCGGGCCACACAAATCCATGTGAAGAAGATGAAGCACATGCTACGAGCTGTGTTCCACCTTTGAAGGAAAATGAGCACGAGTGCTTTTCCCTTGTTCACAAGTTGAGCATAGGTGATCTTTAGAATACCGAATCGGGGGAGTCCTTCAACTAGTTTGTGTCAAGCAAGATTGGTTATAGTTTGAAAGTTTAAATGTGAGAGCGACGTCGCCATAGCCGAGATTTTGTTGATGTTGCCTTTGAAAGTAAGCAGATGGGAGATGAAGCAACCATGTCGTGCATAGAGATAGTGTAAAGACTTGAATTACGCGAGCCGCATATAGGTCGCTTTCCTTGTAGATCACGAATGAAACAAGTTTTCTCCTTGAAAGCAACCTCCAAATCTCCATCACGGAAATCTCCACCATCAAAACAGATTGTGACTGAGGCCTTCCACATAATAAACCCAGCTAATTTCGATGTTCCCATTGATATAGTCTCCGAGCCCATGATAGTTGCGAGTGAGTGATCATTCGAATCCGACAAAGGCCAATGAACTTTGAAATAAAGTTTGATAACGCTTTAAGGTTACTTTGTCGTGTCGGGAACATCCGCTATCAACAATACAGAATGATCAGACACCTGCATTACATGATCGACACAAATGGAATAGAAGTAGATGTGGAACCCGAAATGTTAGAGGGTTCCGGGAGCGCTTATAGTAGACATACACACATCAATAACTTTAGGCATCCATTTAAATCCAAGTGTGTTATATATCCATTTCTGCCATCTCCAACTAGTATTTGCTTTAGTCTTAGTGAATGCACTAGGTGGTACTGCATTCATAGGTGGTGAAACTGGAGCTACAGGGACAGCAATGCGTTTCTTAGAATCTAAAGAGGGCGGTCTACCAAGCATCAAACTTAGTTAGATTAGTGGGCCTAGAGGTATTCCGATTCTTAGGATTCCTTAAACGAGAGATGATAGCTTTAGCAACACATTTGTCATGACAATCAGAATTCATACTTTTACGACAAATAACACAAGGTGCATCAGTCTGAATATCAAAAGTACTTAAAGGTTTAGCACTTGTTACATCACTATTCCTATTACATTTGCCAGACACAATATTTATAGTGGAAGCAACATGAGTCTTATTCATAGTCCTAGGGTGTTCTCTACTTCAGATTCTTTATTGTTCTTTTCTTACGTCGCAACTTCCTATTCTTCCTTGTATTGCTCCTAGGATGAAGTCGCGGATGTTTGGAAAAGAGGCAACTATTCTGTTCTGCTTCAAGAGAAGGAAGCACGTTAGCAACTTGTGATTTGGCAAGGTAGGGATCATAGGTTCACGCATTACTAAGTGTTACTGGAGCTATTCTCTTAATCACGGTAGGCGAAAGTTGTTCATACTTTCCTAACATTTCTCTTAACTTAAAGATAGTGTGAATCAGATCTTGATTTTCAGACCGAAGATTTCTAGCAAAATGCATAACTTCTTTAGTGTGTGCAAGATAATGATCAAGTTCGTTAGATGCTTCATCACGAGTCTGTTTGAGTAAATCAAATATGACACCATGTTCCTTTTTAACTTTTGCAAGTTCTTGTTCATATTTTGAGATTTGACACTTAAAAGACACGTTTTGATCATCCAATTGCTCAATTTTTTGATGAGAAGATTTTTCACGCATGAATCGGGCGATTTTGTTTTGAAAAGCAAGTTGTTGATCGTGAATATCTTTTTGACACCAATTGAGACGACGTTTTGCATTAGAAAGCTCGTTTGACAATCGTTCATTATCAACTTTAAAGACTCGACCAAGCACATTATCGTTGTTCTCAGATTACCACGTAATCAACAAGATCGGCAGAGATATAATCGATGCATATGACAAAGAATTCAATAACCTGACATTATGGACATCGGCAAAGAGATGACATCTTCCAAGAGTCGATCAACATCTTTTCTCAACATTTTCTTTTACGCTAAAGTATTAGAAATAGATGTTTTCGTTTTCTCAAAACGACCTTCATCAATCCAAGTTCCTTATGAAAGTCCTGTTCCCAAGACAATGCACAATTTTTCAAATTTTTAACATTTGGTAAAAGATTTTTCAGAAAAATGTCTCTTTGTTCTCGCCCTTGGCGATTGAAAATGTTGAACTTTGATTTCGTAATGATATTCTATCTCATCTTGTAACGTTTGAGAATTGTCACCATGAAAATGTCAAAATATATGAGAATTTTACGATTTTCGTGTTTTGAGTTTACTTCAGCGATGGAAGGTAAAGGACCATAAGTTTGTGCATAACTGGTTTGGGATTAACATTAGAAGACTCGATATTTTATGATAATCCTTGGTGTGTTAGAAGAATCTGCTGGTGTGACGAAAGTGACCGCTTTTGAATAGTTAAAAGGTTTGTTGTAAACAATGCAGGTTTCTAATTTTGATCGACTCTCGCTTCTTACGCATCTAATTCTTCTTGACGATGATATTCAACAACACTCATATGCCAATTATCAATTTTATATTCTGCACCTTTGAAACTTCAGGGATTTGGTTTGAATGCTTTGGTTGAAAGCTTAGGTTTGTAATCATCAAGATTCGGTCCATAGCCATTTGGATTGGGTTTTAAAGTAAACTTTTCAATAGTCAGGACCGACTCACCATGTTTGTAAACAATAGTTTTAAACTCTTTAAGTTTGTTTTACAAGCCGATAATTTCTTCAAGATGATCATCTATTCGCTTGCTTGAATGCTTTTGTATGCAGAGAACTGGTTTTGACAAGTTAATAACTCAGCCTTAGCTTTTTGATTTTCCAAGGTGAGAGCATTAATTTGCTTTTTATGTTCATGTTTCAGTTGTTCTATTTCGCATAACAAAGCATTCTTCGCTGCTAGATCACGATATGTCTCTAAATATTTTTTTGTTTTGATGAGATTTAGCAAAGGCGGCTTCAAAACCTTTTTCACGATTTTCTTGAGTTTTGAAAAAGTTGAGTTGCTTTTGTAAACATTCAAAATCCTTGGTTAACAGCAGTGCATTTTACTTTTCAAGTCCTCGATTTCGCGACATTCTTCCACTATGGATTGTTGGTTTTAAGCAACGGATCAACATCCTGACGAAAAAGTTCGAAAGGTGTTCAACGTGAGTCACAACATGATCATTATTTAGATCCTCAAGTATAACCACCGAGTCAATTTGATTATCAAGGGAAACCATAAGGTCATCTTGATCGTCAAATATAACTACGGGTCTAGTGAAAATCGTCGAATGAGATGTGGACGACTCATTTTGAACATTCCGAGCCTTGCCGGATTCAGGATGTTGGCGGAGATAATAGATCGAGAGATAAATATGGTTTGTTCTGCACCGAGACAAGCCATCAATGTCATACACAGTGTCACTCATGTATAACTCATGCATATTAGCCATCAACATAACACTACATTGGCCCGCAAGTCCTTCATATCATCATCGAGTCCTGATTTGCCATAAAACTCGTTCCTTGTCTGTGAGAGTTCCACCGGCTTCATCCTTAAGAGCCAAAAGTAAAGCCTCCTTGTGATAAGCACTGCCCCTAGTCCTCGGCTTTGGGCATGCATTAGCCAGGTGTCCCTTCTCATTGCAATTGTAGCATCGAAGACCATTCAACCCATTCTGAGCATTTCCCTGTTCCACCACTTGAGCTCTGTTGTTATTGTTAGGTCACTAGTTTTACAACACAAGCATCAAGAGAAGAGATAGAGAAGAGATCGGTTGAACAAGAACAAACACACACACGATATACTATGTGAAAGGCTAGGCGTAGAGTGACAGAGAATGAAATTGAACAACCAACCCTCAAGTGAGGGTTATTACAAGGTATTTATAGGAGGGAAGCTAGGGCAACACTCCTAGTTCCCATCCTTTTCCTTATTGGACTAGGCCTAGGCTTATGGGCCTTCTACATAAAGCCTAAGGCTAATAACTAACATAAAGGCCATATTGCCTAACTATTACATATGAATCACTAACACTTGATTTAAGGTTTAGGAGTGATTCCAACAATCTCCCTCTAAGTGTTGGTGATGAATGAATAAGGACGGTTAAGGTACCGATGTAATAGTAGCTTTGACGCTTCGACATTCTTCTTTCTTGTGAGAAAAATTGCCTTGATTTGAACAATCTCCCGAGTGTAGAGAAATTGTTTTCTTTAAATGCTTCTGCTTTGACGTCATCATAATCTTTGTTCTTTGTTCATTTGTGATGGTAGTGATAGTATGTTGTTGTTGTTGCGCATCAAGTCACCAGTGCGCTTAGTTCTGCTCCAGTGTCTCCACATCATTCTTCAACATGCTCACACGCTCTTTGACGTTGGATTTCAGTACTAATGAAGTTCTTTAAGTCTTTAAACTTTGTAGATTCTTTGTTTTGACGAAAAATCATTCTGACTTTTGTGTTGCTTTTAGATAGAACTTCCATTAGTGATGATGTTGGCGTGAGCATGTGAAGAATTTGCACGATCATTCCGCTCCAGAGCTTCCATAAGAAAAAATGAAAACGGTTAGTAATAGCGGATACCGCACTTACAAGTTCAATTTCGAGAGTGTTAACAACAGATAGTGTGAAAACGCAACTCTAATTCTCACAAAGGCCGTTCAGGCACCGAGTCCCACAAGTGAGATAAAACTATGTACGAAGTACACCTACGATTTAGATGAGTCACCGAGGTACACCAAGCATCACCTCACGATCAGACCGTTTGAGACACACTAGCGTAATCCACGGGAGTTACACCGCCGTCGAGGCTTGTTGATGTTGACCCCGCAGGAGTTTCCATTCAATCATTGAGGATCACAGTTGTGAACCTCTCATAAATGTTCTCGACATATTGCTAAGATCTGTGAAGGACTCGATAACGTACCACTGATGTTCTTATTGTTGAACATCAAGTGATGAAAAATCAAGTGTACCTAAGAGATCTTTTGATGAATCTCGTAGCTCTAAGAGAAAGCCGATAGTGTACCTGAGCAGAGACTAGGGAGAGGGTCTCCTTCTTCAATACCAACAATCTCTAAGAGAAAGCCGATAGTTTACATAGGGTTCCCTGTGAGAATGAAACAAGCTTCTGTTGAGAAAAATTTGAGTGGCTAAGAAGGTTTAGTGCATGCGTCACTGGGTCCATGACGACTTTTAATCTTCAATACCGGTGTCATCAAGTGACAACCAGTAGCATATGAATTGAACCCGTTATGCGCTCTAAGTTGAATAACTGAGGGCTATTTCTTTTCACCCATTTTTTTGCTTTTCTTTTAATTCTTCAACTCCTTCTTCTCTCGATTCTCATTTTCTCCTTTTTATAATCATACTTAAGGACTTCTAATTCTAACTATTGGTAGTGTCCTTGGGTAGATCCTCCGCTCAACTTCGGATCATAGGACTGGTTATTCCTAACCTTAATCACCTTATAACTCCATTGCCATAAAACCATTTACATGAAACTCTCTTAAAGTGTTTATGAATGAAAACATTTTGTACCACCGTAAGAGTTTGATCTTTGTAGAAATACTCCCCTCAACATGTGCTTACGAAGTTTTGACATAAATGCTGCAGGTGAGGAAAGAGCAGCACTTTTTGAATTGATCGACTCAAGACAGCATAATTACTTGCGAGACACGATTACGTTGTATAGTTAAAGAGATACATTGTCAACTTTTAGGTGACAACTAGCTCTAATAACTACCTTGAAGATGTGGACAACCCCAAAAGGTTGTCAAACCCGTCAAAGTTCATGTCTATCAAGAGCTTCTCGAATAGGTACAATTTACTTAGATAAGTCTTGGAAGACAAATCTTTTCAATGTATATGCGGTTCAGCCTCACAATTCATGGGTTGAATTCTTTTCACATGAGAATTCATGAGCAAAACACAACATATTTCTTATCACTGATTTTCTCCCCCTCAAAATGGCATATAAATGTTATTTTTGAAGAAATGTTGAGAATAAATATGACCATTTTGAGTTTTTTGGGAAGATAACCACTGAGAACAATTTGTGAACAAAGATTTTGAGTCAAATACTTCCCCTCAACGAGTGATATAAACGGTTGAAGTTTTGAAAATCATAAGGGGTAGTACTTGTTCTTTTGAGCAAAACCTTGAAAAGTGAAAGGTTTGATAGGTTTTACTCAAAATTAAGAAGCTTTCGCTCCTTTTGTAAGGATTATGGCATCAAGCAGTTGCGTAGTGTTTCACTAAGGTAAACCACTCCGAATGGTTGGTTGATGAGTGTGTATTGTGAAAGCCGGTTAATGGGAAGATCTAGCCGAGGTGAGTGGAAGTTGACACGGTGATATGATTCAACCGCAGCCGGAGATCTTCTACACGCTTTGATGACTATCGTCGATGAAGATAAGCAAGGACTTGATGAATTCACGTTGTACTTCGGTTGAAAATTGTCTCATGCGACCTTGTACTTTGGCAAGGTACATGTCTTCAATGTCGTTGAGAGACAAATTCTCAAAGTCCGCTTCAGAGAATGCATAATCTCTTTCGTCTTGCCTTTTGACCACAATATTCTTGAGAAAAGTGTAGTCCCATTTGGACTAAAGATCAACATGTTTGATGGCAACGATATGTAATGAACACTTCATGTTGAGACTTCAACTTGGCGCCGTTCTCAGTAGTAGATTCGTGCGTTCTAGCCAATGGTGAATCCCATACATCACGGTCATACTCTTCCACATTGTTGGAGAACATGTGGTTAGCTCTTTCCTCGATGGCTATACTGCTTAGAGTATATGGTACCGGAATGGAAGTGTCGATGATGTAGCGATTTCCTTGAACCATCACCACCGTGTAGAAGAAATTCCAAGTCTTTGTTGAAGAAATATCTTAATGGAATCCTAGGTCGACTGTTGGCCAATTGTTGGCAGAGGTTTGGACCACCATGTAATATGGAGGATTGTCCCGCTTTGGTGAAGTCGATGTTTGCTACGGTTGAGCCAATCCATGTTGTTAGACATGGCTCGTGCTATATTATCAAGGTGATCCTCAACTTCTATAGCACTTTCCGACTGCTCTTTAAGAAGTTGAAATGCTTCATTCTTGATTCGCTCAACCCGGTTCGTCATCTTCTTCACACGGAATTTTTCTTGTAGAAGTTTCACATGCTCCAATGTACTACATTCTGTAACCTCTTGACCTTCAGATGGGTAGGAGTGGAATCAACAAGCTTCGAGAACCATTCAAATTCGTTATCCTCGTCCGACCATGATAAGACGCCAAATATAGGCTCCTAAACCTTTTCTTCTCTTTCTTTGGCCTAGAGGAGGATTCTTTCTTGGTCAATGAGAGAGAGTTGGGTTGGGGCTCGTATTTCCTCATCGTCACCACCCGGTATACTCAAAGTGATCACCGGTTTTCTCGAAACGGGTGGTGTCTCGTAATCCCGAGGTATTTCAGTTGAAGAGCGAGGAGGGATCTTTGTTGAGCTGAGTCCTTTAGGGTGGAGGTCATTGAGTACTCGAATGGAGGATGATTCACCGGACTTTAGATTCGCGTTTGGGCTCGTATCCTTATCCCGATCTTTGTCTTCGCTCGTCTCTTGGACGTTTAGGCCTTACACCTTCTTCTCAGAGACCCGAAGTTGGTATTCCAACAATGCTTCAAACAATTTAGCTTCGTGGGAGGCAAACGCTGCGAGGCGTTCGATATTTGAGCTACTAGCCGGTTCACCAATTCATCATCACGAAGATTGTGGGTTCAACTTGATTGATGTTTACATTCATTGGAGTTGATTTCATGGTTTGCTTGGCCGGATGTAAGAGATCCTGATAAAGTTGTCGGCATACATCTCCTTTTTCAGTTTAGGAACGACCTCCATAAGAAACTTGTGAGAGTATCCTTTGATCATCTCGTCAATTTTCCCTTGAAGATCATCTTTCATGAGCTTACGACATACTTCAATTTGCATCTTGTCTTGCTCATCAACTGGATATCTTGATCCGGTCACAAGAAAATCTAACTTCTTCTTTGTAATATTTTTCTCTCGACTGCTTGATGCTGGCTTTAACGATTCGTGACTTTGCATGAGACATCCAAGAGGCGCTTGGCTTCTTCACGATCCGATGTGGATCTGGTTGTTCTTTTTGATGGTGGTGGTGAAGAGTGAGAAGATGAATATGATGATGATGAGATGAGGAGACTCTGGGTCCTTTGGTGGCTCAGAAGTTTCTTCCTTTGAACGTGCAGGTCTATCTAGAAGAAACTTATCATACTCAACATCTTCTTCATTTCCGACTTAGCTTTTCATCGCTTTAGCTTTAGCTGCAGCTTCTTCATCGCCTTTTTTTTTCTAACTTCTCATATTCTGGTTCTTCAATGTCAAATTCAATAGAATCTTCCACTCGCTTCTGTTGTTGCTCAAGAGTGGTGGCACCAGATCCTTTACGGGTCGATTAACCGCATCGAGATTTGCAATGTGGGTTGAACTCCACCAATTGACCCTCCGGGGCCACCCATTTGGTCTTTAGCAAATTCTTTTGCAATGTGTTGGAGTCTAAGGAATTTGAACTTCCTTCTGTACTTGGTGTCCAGAGGCTCTTCATCCAATCTTCTTCTTCTTGCTCTTCTTGGAGTCTTCCCTTTGCAGTGTTAAATTTGGTGGGTAGGGAGGTTTAGGTACCGTTGTAGTGTCATCTTTAGCGGTTTGAGTAGAAAATCTCTTCATCGATGCACGGTACCCTCAGAGTCCTCGTCATTAGCTTTCTTTGCGGTTTAGACTTGGGAATGGGAATAGGAATAGCTTCCTTGGCGGGAACTTTCCTCTTAAGTGGAGGATTCCTCTTGGGGAACTTCTCGACTCTCGGTTGCGTACTTCCTCCACTTCTCTTGGTTTTCTAGTAGGTGTACCAGAAGATTTATCATCTAGAAAACCAACTTTATTCTCTTCCACAGCAACCAAATATCTTCTATAAGAGTAGAGCTTTTGAGTTCATCCGAGAGAAGATGGTCCGGCAACCTGACACTGTTTCTTAGTTGTTGATTCCTTGAATCGATAGTTAGGGTGGGTTCGGACAACATGTAGTGATTGTCGGTCATTGATTCTCTTGGATATCTGGGTTATACCCAGTGCTCTGGATCCAGGTTTAGTATATCGATATAAGGAATCTTTGAGCCAAGATTTTGAGAGGAATGTCATCACGTCATCCCAAATCAGAGCTTCTACTTCAATGTGCTTCATGTTGATTAGAGCCCGGAAGATTTGCGCTTCTGACTTAGGATGCTTATAGGCGACCAGTGATTTTGTGATGATGATATAAAGGGTTCTCCAAGGCGAGGATGTTCTTGAGATCGCGTGAGAATGCTTAATGATAGCCCCGAAGCTTCGTCATACCCAATATCAATCAAGAAATGCGAAATGGTGGAGTGCTGGAGAATTGAGTTGGTAAGATGTCGGGAATGAGGAGCTGCGTAAGTCTGCAGGAGTGATGGTGAGTTGCTTGTGATTGAGCATCACCGCCACATTTTGACGTTTGATCATCGCATTGTATTCCGGTTGCGTATGTAGATCTCTAGAACGATGTGAGTTGGTGAGCATGTTACGATAGGGATGATTTTTGAATATCCAACAGAATGAGAAGATTCCGAGCGGTGAGTTTCAAAGTCGACACGAAGATTATTCTTTCCAATCTCCATTGGATAGCCATGCGGGAAGATATCAGCAATGGTGAGGACATTTGGTGCATCCATATTCAGTTGAGCTTCCATGTCGTGATCACAAAGCATTTAGCCAAAAGAACCAACATATCGAAAGACATAATGTTAGTCAATAGAAGGTTTTATTGTCTACTTATTGAATGATATATGTCAATGATTGTTAGGTCCAACGTCACTTGTTTGTTCAATAGTCCAATGATGTCAAGAAAAGTTTCGTGAGTTAGTTAACTTTAAATTTTAAAGTTTATGTTATCACATATTTTTCACAACATATTAAACGTTTAAGCATATTATTGGTTTCGTGACGTTATGATATATTTATTCTCAAGAGGTTGATACCACTGTTAGGTCACTAGTTTTACAACACAAGCATCAAGAGAATAGATAGAGAAGAGATCGGTTGAACAAGAACAAACACACACACGATATACTATGTGAAAGGTTAGGTAAGAGTAGAGCGAATGAAATTGAACAACCAACCCTCAAGTGAGGGTTATTACAAGGTATTTATAGGAGGGAAGCTAGGGCAACACTCCTAGTTCCCATCCTTTTCCTTATTGGACTAGGCCTAGACCTATGGGCCTTCTACATAAGCCTAAGGCTAATAACTAACATAAAGGCCATATTAAGCTAACTATTAGATATGAATCACTAACACTTGATTTAGGTTTAGGAGTGATTCCAATAGTTATTCCTACCCACAGTATTAAACCCTTGACCACCACCCATCTGACGACCATAACCACGATTCTAAAATTCAACTCGTCCATTGTTCACACAACTTGATTCGTGTGTGTTAGATGAGGAAGAATCATTGTTGGATTTGTTGGTGTAACGGCCAAAAGCATTAGCTATCATAACAAATCCTTGTTGCAATGCTTTGAGCGGATCGATTCCTCATTAGCTTCATTGACAAATGCTTGAGCATTGTTGTTGTTGTATGGAACCAATTGAGTTTGTTGAGATTGTTGCTGTGAAGGATCATTTGGTGTGATTGTAGATTGGTTGAGTTCGGTTGAGGAGAATAACTGTTTTGAGCATACAAAGCAAGTTGTTGATTTTACGGGTGTGACGGTGAAGCAATTTGAGCACGGAGAATCCTTTCCCTATCAACTTCCTTTTCATGAGGCTTCAAGTAATCGTATCCGTATGTAGAATGATGCATGTTCTCGCTTGACGGAGAAAAAATGACATACTTCTCCCATTCGAACCAAGACTACTGGGAACTTAGTATCAACTGCAATTCTTGGCATAATGATGTTGTGTTTATCCAAATCATTTATGATGTCTGAGAATCGATGATGATAAGACTCTAGTGTCTCTCCAAGTTCAATCATGAAGTGTTCATAAGCCAAGTAAATTTTGGATTCCATATCCTCGATTGAGTGAAGATCCTTCCATAAGAAGATGAATATGTTCCCACATTGCACGTGCGTCTTTTGAGCATCAACATTGTGAAGAATTGGGTTTGGTAATCCTAAAAGGATATATTGCATTGCAAGTTCATTAGCTTCATAGTGTAGAAGTTCTTGCATTCGCAGTGCTGCAGTAGCAATGTTTGATTGTTCATCTCTTGGTGGATTAGCATTTGGATCTCCGGTACAATGACGAGAGGCATCTGAAATGGACCTTCCAAGATAACCTTCTTTAAGAACTTTCCATGTGGCTTCTTCGGATCACGAACCTAAAGAACCTAATCACCCATTGATCGTAGTTTCACGAGTGAGCATTGGAGGTCTATCGTGATCGACCTCATGAATTGATTGTTGGCTGCTTAAAGCTTCACACATCTTTGCAAACCACGTGGGTTCCTTCATAGTGTTCCTTGATGGATGTTGATTGAAATCGTTTGTGTAGGGTTGAACTTAAAGACTTGGTGGTGGTTGAACCATTTGAGGTTGTGGAATTGCTGCAAGTTGTGGAGTATGTTGTTGATAAATTGCTTGTTGTTGATTCCATTGTTGATGTTGTGGACTTAGTTGTTGTTGTCGTTGAGTGTAAGTGTAAGGGAAATAGTTAGAGTATGGTGGTTGTGACATGTTGAAAACTTGTGTTATAAAATGGATCTTTGTAGTCGAATGAACCTTTGTTGATGAAGAATCCTTAAAAGAAATCACAATAAACCAAGTAGCACATATATTAAAACAAAAGTTAAGCAATAACGAAAGAGTTACGTAGGTTTAGCTTACAATGGCAGGAAAAAGCACTAAAAGTTATGCGTGAGAACTTAGGCGTAGGATTACCTCGTGGAATAGTCTTAGGAGTAAGATGAATCTTATCGTGGGATGTTCTAGCGTAAGCTTAAGGTTATGCGTAAGTTTAGGGTTTTTAGCCTAAGTGATCTTTTACACTATCACAGTGCAAAAGATATCCCAAGTCGACGTATTTTCAGGCTTATCCAAGCAAGAAAACACGATGGTCCTGGCCGAAGATCAAACCAAGGTGAGTTACCAGTTTTAGGGTTTTTTACGCGTGGAACTAGTAAAAATGATGCCCAAAGATGTTTCTAAACCGTTTTGTGATGAAATAACTTCAATATCACCAAAATAACACAAAAGTGAGAAACTTGATGATCCAAAAGAAAACAGGTTATCGTGAATAGCTACCTCTAAAAACAAGCTCAAAGCGTTTATCCGCATAAAGTTTGAAATTTTTTGCCAAAAACAGTTATTTTAACACCTTAAAATGTTGAAAGGACAAGAATCTTGAATTAAAAAGTGTAAGCGTATTTTTAGCGAACCAAAGTATCTCTGTATTCTTCTGGCGTAGGACCAAAACCCACTTCAAAAGCAATATGATTCATCCAACTAGTAGGCGATTGATACCACTGTTAGGTCACTAGTTTTACAACACAAGCATCAAGAGAAGAGATAGAGAGGCGGATGAACAATATACCAAACACACACACACTAAATAATAATACTGATTATCGTAGAGTATGAAAAGAGATAAATTGAACAACCAACCCTCAAGTGAGGGTTAATACAGGTATTTATAGGAGGCTAGGAAACACTCCTAGTTCCCATCCTTTCTTTATTGGACTAGGCCTAGGCTTATGGGCCTTATACATAAGCCTAAGGCTAATAACTAACATAAAGGCCATATTAAGCTAACTATTACATATGAATCACTAATACTTGATTTAGGTTTAGGAGTGATTCCAACAAGCATCAAAGTACACGTTTCTCCCCCATGATGGTTTCGAACTTTCGGAAGCATCGTAACGTGTACGACTATTTGCACAAGAAATTCTTGTCATAAACAAACATCTTGAAAAATCATGAAAGACATTGAAGATTCTTGAAAGAATTTGCTTAGACTGTGAAGTATCATTGACATTTTGTAGCAAAGAATATTCCATGAGAATTGCTGATCACATCTCAACCATTCAATACATTGGTAAACACATCATTCACGACTTCTGTCGGCAATTGATGTGACCATTTGGTGAAGTAAATCCGATATACCAAACTTGAACATGAAGTAGAATTCCCGTATTTGCTACTTAAGCTTGTACTAATCCTTGTGAAGAAGAGCGGTGTGAATGTACAAAACCTCTTGGCGTATCCTCAAGTGCGTGAGACACAGCGTGATAGTTACGTTGTGGGTTAAGTGAAAAAGAATCACAAAAGTAACTAAATAGCCAAGTCTTTATCACACTCTATAAATACCCAAACAAGTCATCTTCGCAGAAGGGTAAAAAGAAAGAAGACGAAAATAAGTACACGCGCCCGGAAAACTTCACTTCAAATCCAAATAAGAAATACCGTACAAACAACCCCGTAGTCAACTTTGTTCAATAACCAATTCAAGCCGTGACAAAATATTAACCGTGAAAATGTATACACCAAATTTTCAAAACTCACAACATAAAGAATCTCAACATCATACCAAATCTCATCATCAAATCTCTTTAACACAAATCTCATTGTCAAATCTCGTCAACACATCTCATATTTTCCAAATCTCATATAATCGATCCAATCTTGAGAAGCCCATCATACCATCATTTCAAGTACATATCCAATTCAAGCCCATATCCGGTTCAACATACGGTCATGATAATCCAGATTTAATTAAAGCTCATATAGACACTAATTTTCGCTTAAAACTATCTTTAATCATCCAAAGTGATCCAAATCTCACAAATCAAGCCGCGTTAATTTCAAACCGCATATCAATATAAGCCTATATCGGGATAAAATTATTGTCATACCTCACCTATTCCCATTAAGATAAACTATTGTATCCAAATTAATTCGTATCAAACAAATTCGGATAGCAATATATTTCATATATATTTCATGTGTGAATATTTGAAAGCCGATGAAGATATACGAGCCCCAAATCGATCCATCACACACGGTCCACCCGTTCAACCCTTACCCGAGGAAGCATGACATAGATAGAGAAGAGATAGAGAAGAGATCGGTTGAACAAGAACAAACACACACACGATATACTATGTGAAAGGTTAGGCGTAGAGTGAGAGAGAATGAAATTGAACAACCAATTTACGTGTAAACTGGCATATATTATTTTATATGAGAATTGATACTTAATCGTTTACTTTTGTAAATATCAGTTGTAAACAAGCATTTGGTGAAAGTTAGCTACTTTGGACGTAAATTGGAGCAAAATGGATCAAGTTGGTAAAGGAATGCGAAGGAAGATCGTCATATCATTCTGACGAGATATATGACATCAAGACTTACGAATGTGAAGACCATTGCGACTTTGAAGAAAACACCTGGAATTCTTCCATGCGATACCTTGGTCAACACAAAGATCTGACTTATTTGCTCAAGATACGCCGCATAAATACTTTGACATGCGCCGTATCAACCTGAAGACTTCACCAAGAAAGTCTAAGATTACAAGACACATACGCCGTTTGAAGATCCACAATATCATATGGCGGTGTACGACTATTCCAGAATATAATAATCTTGGACCTCGCGCTAATTTACCTACATACGGCGTATCAGGTATTCTAGATACGTTGTATCGATTTTGTTTCCATGTATAAATACAGGATCGACTGCCACATTCGAAAAAAATGTATAATACCACAGAGGACGACGACCAGACCACACAAGACACATAGGCATAAGTAGGTCCTGTTAATGCTTTAATTTAAGTAGATTTTGCTTTATTTGTATTAGTACTCTTTAATCCATCAGGATTGCGTGCCTTGTCTCCAATGTTTGACTCGCATTTAATCTGTTTTCCCATAGATTATAAGTTTATTTGATGTTTATTTGGATGTTCATCCGTTTGTTTTAATTACTTACATAGTTTATCATGCCATGTCGACCTTTGGCTCGCACAATTACTTCATTAATATCATTGCATAATTAATGTAAGCCCTAACGGGATAAATAATACATAAACTTAGTAATCATTAAGGTGGTCTTAATGCATGTTTAATTAATCGTGACTAGATTAGTTTCTTGAAAGACTTAAAGAAAGAATCTAGAGATCTAGATACGTCTAAACTTAGGAATGATATACGCAGACACATGAACAACCAACGAGAAAGACCATAATTAGTACTCATCATATCTAACTAAGAAATTAAGCGAATAAAATCTACTTTACTATTGGTCAGGCCTCTTATCTACTATCTGTATTCTTATATGTGTATGTGTGTGTCAATCGCCTTATTTACAGTTTTACTTAATCTAAACACCGTGCCAGTCTCACAGGCTGAAAACTCGCTTTACGTTAGATTAGGTTTAATTATACTAACTTTAGGATTAAAATATTGATAGATATCTAAGTGTTAACGTTCCACTTTTAGTGCTCGACACTCTGCTTACCAACAAGGCTACACTGATCGGGTATATTACTCGTTAGTGTTTGTTATAGGTTAAATCGGCTAAATATAAATATTAAAACTTGAATTCACAAATAGACCTATACTAAACAACACATCATTCATCAAAGATTGTAAAGAATTAAACTTACTCATTTTCATTTCATTTCCGTAATTACATGTTTACTATATGTTTTATATGTTTTATATACTTATCATGCTTAATTATGTTTGATACTTGGACTAAAACACTAGAAAGCATAACAAGGACTTGACATGCAAAAATAGTTTTTGACCAGGGGTAAAAATGGAATTGTATGCACTAATAAGTAAACTTTGGATCATGGGTAAAACTATAGGCTCATATATCTATGTCTTGTGGTCATTTTTCCAGGTGGCTCATCCCATAACTCCTCACGATGATTAAAATATAAATGTTTTGGTCAAAGGTGTCAAAATCTGAGTAACGGATTTCAAACATACAAAAGTCATTTTTTTTACATATAACCCTCTGTTTTACTTTGAATAAAAGTTGTAGCTGACACTTTAATCTTAAATGTTGCCACAAAAATGGGTTAAAATGGATTTGTAGAACTCAAGTTATCGCCATATTACCGGGACTGTTTGTTGCTGTTAGAAAATCAAACTTGATACTTGAGGGTAAATTAATAATTTCACTTAGGTTATATAAATTTTAATACAGTGGGACCCACTAATCTGAGTGGTTCACTCAAAAACCTTTCTGATGACGTATATATTAAGTCGGGATAACTAAAATAAATAAAAACTCAAACTTGACGATTAGTATTACTTGACCACTTTTATGTAAAAACCGAAGTGGCAAGACTCACTATCGGAGAAATGGACCCGTTTACCCTTCCATAGACTAATTGATCCAGAAATGACAAATTTAAACATAAGGACTAATAACAATAACATAAAACCCGAATACACAATAACTTATACAATTTGGACTTGTAACTATTTCAAATTGGCCAAAACCAAACTTGAACACTTATTTGACTTTACAAACACTATGTACCAAAGCATAATTAATATAATAACATTGTAAAGCTTATTTGCATATTTACAATGTCATTTTAGAACCTAAGACAAAGCGTATATTTTGGTCTGTAGGACTTACTCATTATGCTTCATTTTACGCAACATCACTTTGCTTGGTAGTTCATGGCATCACCACTTTGAACTATTTTTGGGTGAGAAAACATGCTTGTTCTTACAAACACTTTGCGTTGAACTTTATTTGTTTGGGTTTGCGTGTATCTAAAACAATTTACTTATTCACTCTTGATGTTGCAAACACTAGAAGCGTTCAATACTTTGCTTTTTACACATTACGTTTACTTAAATACTTAGCTTGTATTAACATATGGACACAAGTACATTAAAAATGGTAAACTACTTATCCTTGTGGTACTCGTTGACCATCAAGTTTGTTTCAAACAAAAAAATTGCTTGGTCCTTAAGTGAAGCGTTATTTATTGTTAGTCCCTCCCTCAACAATCTTATTAACGCTTGTTATCTTATTAGATAAGGGTATTTTCGTCTTTACATCTCTTCTTCAATACTATATTCACCATTATCTTCCATCTTCATTAAAAGTTATCACCAAATTATATAAGTACACTTTTAATCAAATAAAAACACTAAAATTATTCTTCCTCTTCTTTGTTCTCATACCCATACTGTCATCATCTCACCAACATTCATACAACCACAACCAAGATCCAAAATTATAAATTAAATAAAAGCGAGAACAAGGACGAATGGTCAAAGGACGATCCATATATATTGAATAAAAAACTATCACCCCATTTAAACTATCAGAATAAAAACAATCACCGTTAAAAACTGACCTAGCATCTTAGTATATATAGATAATTAATGAAAACCTAACCATTTGGATCATCGTTGAAGATGTTACTTGGGCTATGAAGCGGTGGTTGAGGAAAAGATGATGTGAAGCTAGCAGTCTATGGAAAGAATTCCAGATGAGAGGTTTCCAGGAGGGCATAACAACTCGACAAAGGATTTGTTTGTGACTCTGGTGAAAAAGACTAGGTGGAGAAATATTTATAGGAAAAAGGTTTGATTAAAACCGAGTTGACGTTTTATCAAGAGGAAGAAGGATTTTATTCAACATTGGAGAAGGAATTCAAGAGGATTTGAGTGAGTTTGAGAGAAAAAGGCCTGAAGATCGAGGAAGTTGATGAATCACCACCAACTGACGTAAACCTGTTTTACGTTTGATGGCAAGATTGATAGTTATGGCAGTTTGTTGAACCATAGATGAAAGGTGATGAAGAACTTATAGCATTAGCGAAGATGCTTCTACATTTTAATTATTCATTTAACTACTTATTTGTTGTTAAACCCCAAGATGGCTCTTTGTTTTCTATTCAAAGTGTTTATGGGTACAACAGTGATGAAAAAGAAAGTATTGATTGAGAGAAGAAGGTATGAACTAGATACGTGGTAGAATATGAACTACTTAAAGATAAAGGGTAAAGGATTAAAATACTCAATGGTATACATGTGGACAATTAACGGCGTTAGTGAAATTGTTAGAGTGAAGGACCAATGATTATTTCGCGTTTTACTTAGGATAGAGTGCAATTTTTAGTCATGAAACTTGATGGAGCGTATACCTATGGTTATGTTTACTCTTAAAAATTTGTTGATTGCCTAAGTTACCACATTTGCCATAAAAGTCCCCACTATCATGAGCGGTTAATTACATTGTAAGGGCAAGTGGTGTGAATAGATCTATTGGGGGTAAACTCCCCCATTAGTGTTGGTCGCTTCCAATATAAAACGAACGCATTTCATTTGGTGTCATACATGTGTTGGGCAAAAGTGTTACTATTGCCCTAAGTTCATGACCTCGAAGCCTTGACAATTAGTTATGTATCACCCCAACTAGGTGTTTGTTATAATGGTTATATACACTTATTTTGTCGTTGAAATCTTGTAGTCCACACTTGACATTTGACTTTCATTATAAATTTTATTTGCAAAGACTTTTCAGACTAATTATTACAACCAGTGTTTTGATTTTGATTATAGTACTTTGACTATTTATATCTTTAGAAATTATTATGAATTTATATGTGGACCTAAGATGTTACAAGTCTTATATGGGCGAGATTTGTAACAGGATTAGGTTGACATATACTTGTTATGATGTTTTACTTTATAAGGTTTTCATCTTACTTACATTAAATCTATGAACTCACCAACCTTTGTGTTGACACATTTAACATGTATTTTCTCAGGTTCGTATAGCATAACTTTGGATTGGAGCATTAGAGTCGCATAACATGTTTTGAAGACTGGAATGCATTATATTTTATCATTCGATAACTTTGTAAAAATGTTTATGTAACTTAACATTTGGGACCTCTCATTTGTAACTCTGATATTTAAAATTAATCGAATGATAACTTTTCAAAATGTCTCATTTAAAGTTCATTTTCTATACTTGTACTTTGTGCTATGAAGTAACACCCCAGTAACACTATCTTCCGTTGCGATATTTTTTGGGTGTTATAAATTGCTATCATAGCTCTGGTTATAGAGAATTAGGTTCACCCAAAAACCGTAATTGGCATTATATTAGTAATAAAACGGTTTATAAAACCCGTTTCATGACTTTTATTAATAAATAATAAAGTTCACAAAGTTTACATTATGATATGGCTTAATAAAAGGTGGTCCCTACATTAGTGTAGTCTATGACCATGCCATGCCAAGCCCTGTCTTGAGATTGTCACACTTCAGGATCAAACACCTGAGAAAAACATGCTAAAAAGGTCAGCTATAAAACTGGTGAGTTCATAGGTTTATAGTAAAGCATTAAAGCAATTAAGGTTGTTTTATAGACAAAAGTGTGCTCGATACACCGCGTGTAAGGTGTCTTCTAAATAAAAGTGGTTTTGTGTCTATTACTCGAGCTCTAAGTTCATGTTACCAAGCTATACGCGTCATGCGTGTAAGTAGCATGTCAATATGTTTATTGTGCCCTTAGCAAGTGTATATTCCCATTAACACTTGAGTTCCGACGTGATATATGTCCGGAGACAAGTTGGCGCCCGCGGACCGGAGGTACCCTCAATAAATCTATTTATAACATTAAGGCGCTCCAGTTAATGGTACATGACAGGTGGACAAGTGGGAAATAAGTTCCTTAGGCTACGCTCGTAATAGTGGTTTACACAAGCGTTTAAGTTCTAGTCCATAAAGTAAAAGTTGTTCATATAGTGTTTGCGTAAAAGCAACAATACATAAAGTGTATTGCGTAACAACAATAGTTCTTAAAAGGTATTTCATAACATAAAATAGTTCATAAAAGGTATTGCATACAAGCAATATCATTCATAAAGTGTTTGCATAAAAGCAATATTTCATAAAGAGTTTGCATGTTTCTCACCAAAAGGTTATAAAGCAGGTAAAGTAGGGTTATGAACTCACCTTGGTATCTGAAATGCAAGACATCACAACTAACATCAAGTAATAAATGTTACGCGGCTCAGGCAAACCTAGATAAGTATGGTGTGGTTTTTAGTCTAAGTCTTGCATTCAAAGGCATTATTTGAAAGTTTATAAGTGTTTGCGTTTTTGAAATGCTTAAAGTTTAAAAGCAAAAGTTTCCATATATTTGGATCTTTAAAATGCTTAGAGTTTAAAAACAAATATTTTAAATATTCATTTTATGTGAAGTTTCATGAGTTATTTTGATTGTCGATAATGATCGAAAAATGTAGTTGTGAAAATAACTCTTATGCATTGGCTCTTGAAAAAGATGCGGAAAAATGTATACGAAACTTTCGTATAATGAGTTGGCTCGAATATTGACTCAAGTATACTCACGCCAAATAAGGAATAGATGATCGACACAGTCGAGAAAAGTACTGACGAGAACTTGAGTCGAGAAGGTACGACAGAAGAAGTCAAGGAAAATAGCGACGAGGAAAGTCCTCATTAAGATAAGTCAATTAGTACATTTCGGCGTTTACCCAATATCCCAAATAGTTTGTATAAAACAAACGTGTTTTATAAATAAGGTTATGTTGGTTTGATATTGATAAAAGGAACACATGTTTAGATATAAATAGTTTGTATAAAACAAACAATAAGGTTTTACCACTTAAAAGGAAAACGTGTTTAGATTCTTGTTGGTTTGATATTGATAAAAGGGATTTGAATTTAAATTATAAGTTTGGAATGTTTTATAAATTTCGGCATGTCGCATCCATTTATACAAAGTTCCCAAGTCATCGTGACTTAATAACACTCGTGTTGCAAAACAATATTTCTCGACAAGTTTATTATTGGCAAATCGTTATTAGTTAAATAAGTGTTTATTGCATATTTTAGGTTTGTTACCAGTCTAATATATTAAATTATTTACGAGAGTAATATATTGTATCGTCTTTAGTCCAAAATGTCCAATAAATGCTAATCCGACAACAAAACAATTGTCCAAAATAATCCAAGTCCAAATATTAATAGTTTTCGTCCAAATCCAATGATCGTATCCAAGCATAGGCTTTGATAAGTATTTCCAAGTCCAAAATATTTAATCCGTTAAGTATTTTTTTTGTCCAATTATCCAAATCGAAATCATATCCCAAGTAATGATCCAAATGTATCTGAAACGTCATTGACTAGGACAAGAATAATAAGTTACGTTATTAAACGTTAAATAAAATAGTCAACGTCAAAATAACCATAAATAACCCAACACTTAACTTTTAGTTTCCAAGACAATATATATCGACCTTAACGTATACGACCAATTTGAGGTTTTCTAAACCTTGACAATGACTCGTAAGACGTTTTGTTTAGGCCAAAAGTATAACCAAGTCCCCACGACACTTTGTGTGTCGTTGTACACATAACGACACTTACCGAAAGTGCCGTTTACCAATATTTTCTCAATTAACAACCATGCTTAAATTTAATACTCCGAAATCAATAATATTTATTCAAAATTTTCTTACGAGAGCTCGACCTCGGCTAAACGCCTTGGTTAACCAAACTAGTGGTCGCGACTCCCCGTGAGCCACGGCTCACACCAACGACCACATTAACATTTCCACGACCAAGAATAATTACCATAGGCCAAATCCAAACCCACGGCTAAACAATAACCACCATCAATCAATATAAACCAAAAATCACTATGGCGTGACTCCCTTGAGTCACGGCTCGCCCTATTTGAATCATATGTCAATCGGCCAACATAAAAGCTTAATAAAAAATTAGTAATTCACAAAGATAATAACCACGAGGACGTATATAAGCTCTAAATATAATAATAACACAGAATAGATAAGAATCAGATCCGAGTCAACTCAACTCGTGAGTTGACTCAGAGGAGTCAAGTGACTCGGTGATGAGTAAAACGAGTCAAGAGCCAAGATTATAGATCCATGTGTTTTAGTTTATAAAACATAATTTTATTAGTTTTTATAACAAGAATCGTTTAGTTTATTAAAACCCGATTAGGGTTTAGAATAAAATGAATAAATAAAGAGAAAGGTGGCGCATGATGTAACACCCTGAAACTGGGCCTAATCAATTTATTACAAGAATGCCATTTGAATAGTTGACTATGACTTTTATAAGTTTTGTGGACTTACGGGATTGGTTAGTCAAACCCGGTAGTCAAACTATAAGTATTAAAGGTCATGTAAACGGTTATAGAAAGTATGATGTGTCATATTTATAATAAATATGGACTTAAAGGACTAATGTTGTCAAATAGTAATTGAGTAATAAAGTTATTGTGGCCATAATAGAAAGAAAAGAACTTAAGGGGCCTAATATGCCAATTAGGCAAACTATACTACTAATAGAGTAATAGTTATCTTCTACTGAATTCTACACATTCCAGAAAATGGTGTGTGTGTGTGTGGTACGGTTTGGAGAAAAGGGAGGGACGAACCAAGATCACTATAATGATAATTTGAAGGTAGATTAGTGCTCCAATCCAGTAATAAACTTGTATTGATCATTCCTACAAGTAAGTAATCCCTTACCCTAAGTTAATTGGTGAATTCAAGAATTAAGGTTCTTGATATCAATTGGGAAATTGGGTAAATGATGTTTATAAATTAAATTAAGGAGTTATAATGAATATGGGTTAACTATTATTGAGTTAAGCCAATAAGCTAATGGGATTGATTATCATATAGTCATCATATGATTATGTGATAATTGGTAATGATTAGAAAGTGGTTATGGTTATGGTTATGATAGCCATGACACAGTTGATTAATTATGTATTTATGATAATAGTGATTTGGCCTAGATGACAAGAATGGAGAAGATGACATGTTTGGTTTCATTAGTTTGGAATCAAGGTAAGTAAACCGGTTATAAGTTAATTTTATATGGATTTGAATGCATTATGTGTTATGTGATGTTTATGTTAAGTATATGCTATAACTTGATGTATATGTGTTTGTGTGTAAATAGATTGTACTGCTACTTTTGCATAACTAGCATGAGATTGATAAAGTAGGATGGAAATGGTTAGAGTATGTATGGTGATGCCTAATGATATCCCAAGGTATGTTTATGACTAAAGTTGAAATGGAAGAATGGTTATAATGTATAATGTGTGATTGATGTATAATGTTAAGTTATATCTGTTTTGCTTACTAAGCCTCGTGTTTACGGTTTAAGATGTTCATGTTTGTAGGTTCATATGTGATGGCGATGGTAAGCATTGGATTAAAGCTTATGTTGCTAGATGGAAGTTAGAAGAATGGTAAGAAAGTAGAGCTTAGGTAGATACCGAGCTTAAGTCAATGTTGATGCCCCCGTGAGTTGTTTAAAGGTTATATGGTTATAGTAAAGTGTCAAAGTTATGTTGTGACATGTTAAAGTCAAGTATACCTAACGGTTCGCGTTATAAATGGATTTAAGTGGTTATAGTGATGGATAAATGGGTGTTTGGCATAGCGTGTATTATACTCATTTTGGGGTTCAACGGGTCTAATGCTTATGAAAATGATGTGTTACGTTATGTTAAAGATTTCTGGAAAGTTTCGTTAAGTTTCGAGTCACGGAATTATGGTTTCCGGAAAAGGTGTGAAATATTGTTTTATAAAATTTTCTGCAGGTCCTATATGGCCATATGGTATTTTCAGCATATGGCCATATGACTGCTTCAGAAGTATAATAAAGGGCATATGGTCAGCATATGACCATATGGTAATTTCAGCATATGGTTATATGGTCGCTTCAAAAATATAATAAAGGGCATATGGTCAACATATGACCATATGGTAATTTCAGTATGTTGCCATATGGTTGTCTCAGAGAGTTTAATAAGGGTATATGGCCAACATATGGCCATATCGAATTTTAGCATATGGCCATATGCTTCCGTCAGAGTATAAATAGAGTATTTTTCAGATTTTGTCAATTTTAGAAAAATCATATCTTTTAAACCGTAAGTCGTTATGGGTCGCGCCACCCGTCATTTTGAAGGTATTAAAGTCTAGTTTCATTTAAAAATGGTTTCAAGGTCTGAAACATTATATATTTTTGTCAATGGTAAAAAGAGTAACGACCGTTAAAGTGAAGTCGTTTCCGCGTAAAAGTTCAAATTTTAATGATTTTAAGTCGTGTCGTTCACGGGGTGTAACACGTGAGTCCTTACCAATGAGAGAGGATGAGATCGGAGGTGGTGGTGAGCGGTGGTGCATGGTGGTGAGCGGCGGTAGAGTTCCAAACTCGACCAAACGTGCTCCTTTTTAACCCAAACGCTCTAGAAATGATCCCCGTGTCTTGATCTACGCGCCGGTAACAAGAAGTGGGGTGGCCGGAAGTTGGCCGAATTCCGGTGACGGTGCTGGATTATTTAATTTCCGGTGGGGAGGTGTTATTAATAAGATGAAACCTTAGTTTTTGGCCTTATATAGCTCCAGGAGGGACTAAACATGTACAGATGAAACTGGAGGGGCGACGGGGTAAATTATGAGAAGGGGGTGTTTTGTGTAAAGTTAGTTAAACTTTTAATAAAAGTATTGTGGGCCCCATTTGACCTAGCAAATGGCCGTTAAAAATTACGGGACTTGCGCCATTGCGTCTGAAATGATTTTTCTGATAAAAAAACGAGTATTCATAAGTATACTTTTCTCGAATTTAGTTTAATTAGTAAATCAAATTGATTTATGAGTTTTAGGTTGCGTTGGCTCGTTTAGTGCGTAGTTTTCGCGTTTCGCGAGATATCCTCTCGTTTTCAAGCTCAATTAGGTTTGAGAAAATTCAAAAAAATTAAACCTTAGGGAATAATAGATATAATTTATTATTAAAATCAATCTGGGAAAATTCCGATTTGTTATTTGAATGGAAATAAGTCCATAACGAGATATGTATACACGAAATACATATACAATGAGTTGGATTGTGTTTCGTTGCACTAAATGCGACACTATGAGAGTAGAAAAGAGAGTGGGAAGCTAAAACGTGAACTTCCTTGAAGTTTGGTATTTCCTTTACGTTTTAAACGTGAGTTGAAATATTTAGTTACACGTTGAAAAATGGTTAACGTGTAAAATATTTTTTCGAGTGTGTTTTTATAAAAGAAATAAAAAAACATCAATATTGGTTGCAAAATGTGTTTATTAGACTAATGCCATACTTTCTATTGGTCGGTTTGTGCGCGAGCTCGTGTTTAAATAAAGCGAAATAACTTCTCGTAGAAGTTAGAAAAAACCCATAAGTGGCTAGAAAATATAAAATATGCATTTTCTGATATTCATAAATAGTTTAGATTGTTTCAGTGTGCGGGATAACTTCCCATAATTATATCAAGTGAGCTAATGCTTGCTCAAAAACGTTCAAGTAATAATAAATAATAATTTATTATTAAATTAATATTTGAAAAATTACCGATTGCCACAACATTTAGACCTAGACTATAACCGTTGCATCATAACATTTCATCATAAACATTCCGGTGCATCCCGCACACTAAATCATAAAATTTTCATACATACTTAAACATTCTAATGACCTATAAAACTTTCCTAAGACATTGTGAGTGATACAGTGATCTTTAAAACCTTTTATAACGCTATATAATATCATTTTACATAAAAACTCGTTACACTCTGTGTTGAATTCCCCGATTTCCCTACTAACTGTCTTCAGAAGACGAGTTGGAACACCCGTTCCATACTTTTGAAACACTTACGCCGTCTCGTAACCCATCATTTAGAAACACGTCAATTATTTTGAACGTGACTTTAACCTAATATCTCATATCATGCCGCCTTAGAGCACATACCATTAGGACACGTCTATTCTACGTCTCACTATTATTTTCTTACGTTGATATAATCATGCCGCCAAAAAGGGAAAGAAGGATAATGAGCAATGCTGCTATTGAACGAATGATCGGTGATCGAGTGGGTACAACACTTGCTGATGTTGAAGATGCAAGAGTTGCCGGAGCTGCTGGGGAAAAGAACATCATCTTCCTCCAATAACATTGATGCTAAACACAAGTTTCTAGCAAATTTATATGTTGTAGCTATTATCATAAACAAAATTTAGAATCAGGAGGTGTACACGCTACAGAGCATAAGACGTTTAAATAACAACATACAAATTCATTAACATTTTCTCAGCTTCGTAGTGTGTACACCTCCTGATTCTAAATTTTCTCAGCTTCATTAAGAACATCATCTTCCTCCTCTATCTCTTCAATGACCACACAGTTACCACGTATACACCTCATCTACATCAAATGTTGCTCAACCGTTGAAGCACCAGTTTCACTGTAACCTCTATTTCCTTAAATCGAGATACACATTTCAACAATGTTACAACATCTTTCACACTCATCAATACGTCCATCCCATCATCCAAAGACTCCCAGGGATCCTAAAATGTGTGAACAATTTCGTATCTACCCGTAATCTTAGCTCGTCTAACATGCTAACAAACTGTTGAATCGAGAATAAGGGACAATCAATGAGGTCAACATAGTCTATATCTCCAAACCGATATCTTCAGTTTGGTGGGATTGGAAAGTAACAATCATGGTGGATTTTGATCGTGAAATGAGTTTTATTAGAATATGGTGAAAAACAAAACAAATAACAACTTACAAGTTTGAATTTAACAAAACATGCTATTTACATACGCATGTTCAAAGAAGAATCAGGGGAAAATAAACAACAAGTTAAAACAATAGGGATGCTTACCGTAAAGAAAACCAAGCTCATGGGTCGAGAAATTGGGTGTTCAAATCTGCCAAAGTGAATGCCCAAATACCATGTTTGATTGATACTGTGTAAGTGGTGTTAATCGGATTATGAATCAGAATATGATATACAAGAGTTATATTCATTTTTACAAGTTATGTCCTTATGAACATGGTGACATCGGGAGTGTAATCAGTTATGTGGGTGAGTAAATTGGCGGGAAAATCGGAATGACTAAAATACCCCCACTTGGAACAATAAACATCCACAATAGTGGCATAATTTGCAGATTTATCTTTTCAGAAGCTAAACATGCAATATTGGATATACTTAGAGACATTTTTTGCAGTTTAATATTTACTTTAATATATATCTTTGTAATATAACTTATCTTGATATCGTAACTATTTTTCGGAAAATACTTGATCACAAACAAGATAAAATGCAGGGTAACTGCCGCAAGCCCGCAACAACGCTCAATTATCCGGCTAGTTAAATAAATCAAAAAAATCCACCAATTAAAAAACTTATTATTATCTCAAAATTAAATTAAAAATAAAAAATCCCAAAATAAGTACAGAAGTTTCACCCACCTTAAAAACACAACACTCAAAACCCTAAACCCATTTCACTCATCACTTCCCAAAACCCTAGCAGCCACCACTTCACTCCGTCACCCTTTTTTCTAAAAACCTCTTCCCTCACCGCCGTCATTAACCACCATGTCAGAGGTTGATATCCGTTCAGAAAAGAAGAAGAAGAAAAGCAAGTCCAAGGACACTGAAGCCGCCGCCACCGAAACACCAGCCGCCGAAACCGACTTTCTGATCAAACCCACAAGCCTAACCCCATCAATCAACACATCAGACTGGCCCATCTTGCTTAAAAACTATGACCGTCTTAATGTCCGTACAGGTCACTATACCCCGCTTCCATCAGGTTACTCTCCTTTAAAAAGGCCTTTAGCTGAGTATATAAGGTATGGTGTTATAAACTTAGATAAGCCTGCTAACCCTAGCTCCCATGAAGTTGTTGCTTGGATTAAGCGTATTTTACGTGTCGAAAAAACAGGGCATTCTGGTACTTTAGATCCTAAGGTTACTGGAAATTTGATTGTTTGTATTGATAGAGCTACTAGGTTAGTTAAGAGTCAGCAAGGTGCTGGTAAGGAGTATGTTTGTGTTGCTAGGTTGCACGCGGATGTTCCCGATGTGGCGAAAGTGGCGCGGGCGCTTGAGACGCTTACTGGAGCGGTTTTTCAGCGTCCTCCGTTGATTTCTGCTGTTAAGAGGCAGTTGAGGATTAGGACTATTTATGAGAGTAAGTTGCTTGAGTATGATGCTGAGAAGCATTTGGTTGTGTTTTGGATATCGTGTGAGGCGGGTACTTATGTTAGGACATTGTGTGTTCATTTGGGGTTGATTTTGGGAGTTGGTGGGCATATGCAGGAGTTGAGGAGGGTCAGGTCGGGTATTATGGGTGAGAAGGATAATATGGTTACTATGCATGATGTTATGGATGGGCAGTGGATGTTTGATAATTATAGGGATGAGACGTACTTGAGGCGTGTGATTATGCCTTTGGAGGTTTTGTTGACTAGTTATAAGAGGTTGGTTGTGAAGGATAGTGCGGTGAATGCTATTTGTTATGGTGCTAAGTTGATGATTCCTGGGTTGTTGAGGTTTGAGAATGAGATTGAGAATGGTGAGGAGGTTGTTTTGATGACGACTAAAGGGGAGGCGATTGCGTTAGGGATAGCTGAGATGACTACTGCTGTTATGGCGACTTGTGATCATGGGGTTGTGGCTAAGATTAAGAGGGTTGTGATGGATAGAGATACTTATCCTAGGAAATGGGGGTTGGGTCCTACTGACTAAGAAGAAGTTGATTAGTGAGGGGAAGTTGAGTAAGCATGGGAAGCCGAATGAGAAGACACCGGCCGAGTGGTTGAGGAATGTTGTTCTTCCGACTGGTGGTGATTCGGCTGTTGCTAGTCTTGCTGCTGCTCCTGTAGCTGAACCAGCTGTGGAAGCTGCAGAGGTGAAGGTTGACAGTGAGAAGAAAAAGAAGAAGAAGCACAAGGATGGGGAAGAAGGTGATGAAGGGCGTAAAAGGAAGTTGGAAGAGGAAGATGTTACCGCCACACCAGTAGCTTCCAAGAAAAAGAAGGTTGAAGCTGAAGAAGCTCCTGTGGAAGGCGAGACTACCGAGAAGAAGAAGAAAAAGAAGAAGAAAGAGGCTGAGGGTGAGGTAGCTGTTACAGCCGAGAATGGAGATGGAGAAAAATCTGAAAAGAAGAAGAAAAAGAAGGATAAAGATGCTGAAGATGCCTGTACTCCTGAAACAGTAAGCAAAAGTGAGAAGAAAAAAAAGAAGGATAAGAAGAAGAAAGATGCTGATGAAGAGTAGATAGAAGATGGTTGCATGATTCCGAGTGGCACATTTCTGGAGATGACCAACTTCTGGTAGCAAGTTTATTAGAGTTTAAGTTTTATTTGTTGTTTTGCTTAATTACTATGTGTTTTTGAAAATTTTAAGGATTTTGGTGCCTTGTTGAACTTGATCTTGTGTTATAATCTATGTGCATCCATAAAATTTTGATATTTATGCAGCCGATGCTCTTTGGGTTCTTTTACTTTGTTTATCTTGTTTGTATTTAACGCGATGAGAACCAAAAAGCTACACTGGCAACTGAAACGGGAATAAGCTATCCTTGGATTCATTTGATTTTGAACAAAGAAGCTCTTTTTGTTTGGGTATATAAACGATAAAAAAAAGCTCTTTTTGTTTGGGTGGTGGTGTAGATTGATACCTACCGCGTTAATAGACATTCTATTTCATACAATTGGATGCTTGTTGGTCGTTATTGTGAACCGGGAATAAGCTATCCTTCACAACTAGATGTAGAGGAAACTTTACACCATTAGAGACAAATTGCAATTGTAAGCTACAGGTATGGCTCAAAGGTGTATTCTGGATGAGTAATCTCGCATTTGAGATAATATTATCCATTTGAAAATCACATGTTTTCGGTGGTTAGCTACTTAAAGGACTCGTGTACTCAAAAGTGTCAAGTAATCAGGAGCATCAAATATCAAGAAGCCTGGCGTCATGGTGGCACAGATCGGTTAATCTTGAGTTTTCTACTGCGCCTTGCACTTGCAGATATATTTGCAACATTCATGATTATTGCACTTGATTTTGACTAATAGAGGAAAAAAACATTGTACTCATAAAATATTAAAAGAATGTTAAAGATCTTCTGATTACGAGGTCTCATAGAAGTTTCACAAACAAAATTGATTATTTCAATAGCTAAAGCCAGTTACAGCAGTTACAATAGCTTTTCTTCAATTTCAATAGGTCAACCAGAACCACACGCATCAAACAAATGGTATAAACAATAGCAATGAACAAACACAAGTTCATGGAAGAACGTATCAAACATTGATTACAGAATAAAAATTGACACATAACTGAACCCAAAATTGCAACCAGATTAATTGCATCATATACACCTAAAGTACGTAAGGAGCAAGTCCTTCATTGACCAGCAGGGATCTTCTTATTCTGAGTCTGAGGGTTGTGGAACTTTGGCTCCTTGGGCATGGTCGGTTGCTTTTCCGATCTACAAAAGAAAAGGAGAAAACATCCTATTAACGAACAGTAAAGTGATGAATTGAGTTTTAAAAAAACATGACTTTTTGTTAAGTGTTGCAGCATTTCTGCATTTACTTTTCACAATTAGTTCAGAGTAATAATAGAAACCCAATTTGAAGGCAAAAAAAAAAAAAAAAGTTCAGAGTCCGACTTGTTAAAAACTGTGCTGTAAATCTGTAATATAAGGAAGATCAGATTATCATGTGCCAACGTAATATACCTTTTTGGGACGAAAGGTCTATCAAAATAGGGCATAGGTTGAGCCTTTGGCACAAGCTCCTTCCTCAACCTCCTTAATTCTTCCTCTTCTTCTAACTACATAAGATGAGCAAGAAAATACATGTACTTTATACAAGGCCGTATAATGAACTACATAAATCCTATCTGTATGATGAACTACATATAAACCAACTATTTATTGCCGATTTCTACCTTCTGTTGTCTTTCTCTTTCCAGCTTGTATTGCTCAGCGAGTGAGAGTTTTTCTAGCACCTGTCATGTAATCCATTTAGTCATAAGAAGCAGATTCCATAGATTTAATTCACATTTTTTTTTGAACGGCAAGATTTAATTCACATTTTTTTTAACGGCAAGATTTAATTCACATTATCATCAGTTTAACTAGTTAACAAGTGAAATACCTGATGGTCAAACTCAGCGCGCTCAATGGCCCTCATGTCGCTATGTAGCACCAAATCAACTGGCCTAGTACAATCTTTAACCGGTGGTTTTGCCAAACACTGATATTAGTCAAGGCCAAAATCGTTAAAACTTGTGTGAGTATTAAGCTTTACAATCTAATAAATTTTGAATATTAAACTTTTAAATTTATGACAATATGCTGGTATATCTCGCTGCATATCTCACTGAGAAAATGAATGCAAAACAAGCTCACCTCTGGCTCATCTGTTGTCCACGGAAGACCCTGGGCAACACGAATCCTCTGTTTTTCCTGCTCAACCAGCATCTCCTGTACTTTCTTCATGAACTCTTCTTGCTTGGATCTACCTCTTTGCTGTGCACAAGCACCATAACAAGACACTGAGTATATACAAAAACACTACAATTATGTCTTTCTAGTTTGTCAACTATAAATTTACAATAGCCTTTAGCATAACTTCTTATCAGTAAGTCAATTCATTGAGATTATTAAGCAGTAGCACGGTATATATTCATATCAGTACCCTCAACAGCTAGACTTCAGAACATGTATGTTATCTTGTCAAAACAAATATTCCAAGACCCGCATTATCCAGAAATCTATCCTTTTGGAAGACAGGCTGCTGCAATACTAATAGTTGTCCAATGTTTTCATGACCAGAGGTGAATATCTGACCAATTTACCTAAAATGGGTCAATCTGCGTTTTTTTTTTATCTCCAGTATCAAATGGTTAAACCTTAAAAGTATAGCTAATGGATCACAGATTGTATTCAAATGGTTACAAACTTCTAATTCTCTCTGTTTATTTAATCGAAAAGTAAATTGTTATTCTAGTTCTATACTTGTAGTGGTTAATTTACTTAAATGTCGGCTGGTGTAACACGTACATTTTGCCTGTGCTAGCTACTACCGGTTTTGGGTCCTATCAGATCAGCTAGCTACCAGTTCACAGGAGTAGTTAATTAAGGGCCCTAAACTACATTCAATGCACCAAGCAACTTAAAAATTAAACAGACACAAGTGATCATAGATTCTAACCTCGGTTTTGAGCTTAAACGGTTGTTGAGGAGTAGCCTTATTTGTCCTTCTCTTCCCTCGACTACCACCAATAGTTGCAGAAGATTCAGCACTCTACATAATTAACACAAACAATATCAAAACTCAATTTCATAACCAAATTATACAATATCTATAAAATAAACCGTTAATTTAAAACTACAACATACATTCCGTCTACTATGCCTCCCACCACCACCAGAAGAATCCCTACGGCTTACACTCCCAGACGAACAAGAACCACGAGGATCCAACCCCAAGCTCTCCCTAGTAAGCAAAAGCTCCGGAGAAGAAAACTCAGTAACCGGAGCCCTCGGTCTCAATCCAGGAAGCTCCCAGCTCCCAGCCATCACCTTCTCTTTTTCCTCACTCTCCGTCTCCTCTTTGGGCAACGTCAACGCGTTCTCAAACGCCTTTACTAAATGCATCACTCTCCCAATCCCCGTTTCCGGAATACTCCCTCTCGCCACTTCCAACAACTTCTCCCTCCTCCTCTTCACCTTTTCACTCACCTTCTCAGTTTCCCCCAATTTCTCGCCTATTTCCGTCACATCCACATCCACATTCTCAATTTTCGTAAACTCATCTTGTGAAGCCCTAAGACTCTCATAAGCAACACAAACACACTTTTTATTACTCCCATCACCTCTACACTTACACTTACCATCTTCCACCTTTTCGTCTTTCGTATTGTTCGATTTCTTCGCCACGACGAATTTACGATCACGGATCTTAGTTTTCGGAGACGGCGAAGATACCGGAACCGGTTTCTTCACCGCGGATCTAAGCGTTTTTGATTTGGTAGCCTTAGTGGTAGTTAAGTTAGGGTTAGAGTTTTCTGGGTGTTTAGGCTTGTGATTAAGCTTTGGTTTTGACGGCGTTAGTGTGACGTTAGTTTCCATTGGAAGTTGTTAATAAGAGAGTGAATGATTAGGGGTTTGTTTGGTTAGTTGGATTAGAAGATGATCGTTAGTAATGGGGATGAAGGGATATGATAATAAATGATAAAAATATGAATATGAACGTTTGGGTGGGATCTTTGTAACGGCTAGTTTTTTTTTCTTTTGTTTTGGTAAGTGAAAATTTGCCGGTTTAATTGCTGGGAATCAGGAAATTTGTTGATGGAGCGGGTTGGTTTGGGCCTAGTGTAACTTTGAATTGGACAATTTCATTCCATAGTTTAGACTACATGATAGAACCGAACCGACAAATTGAATCGAACCAAACCGGGTAGAATCGAACCGGCAAACCGAATCGAACCAAACCGATCTTATTCAGTTCAATTTTCAGTCTTTGTATAATTATTTCAGTTTTACTCGGTTTTGTTCGGGTCAGACACACATATTCAACTCGAACTAGCTAAACCGATCCGACCCGATCTTAGTCGGTTCGGTTTATGTTTTACTAGGTTTTACTCGGTTTGATTATCGGTCTATGTTTTACCCTTAGTCAGTTTTCGGATCGGGGTTGACCCGTTGCTCAACCTTAGTTTAGACTACCTGTCACAATAAGTACATGTTACCGTCTACTTTATCGACACATCAACTTTTTGCATTTTCATCTGATCCGCCACCAACAATCGAAACAAGGACAATCACATCTAATTTTTTCTTTTTTCTTCTACATTTTACGGCAAACATTTGTAGAGTAATAAAAGTCTTAAAAAAAAGTTTTGAAAAACTTTAATGAAACTACATATCTACGAATTTTAAATAAAAACAAAGACATTTACATTTACAGAAACATTAAAAAAAAAAAAAAAAGCCTTCTCCCAATAACACAAATTATTTACAAACAAGAAATGCTTCTTTTAATAATATAGTAAAACATGAAAAATACCACGTGACCAAACTCTTATAGTCTTATGTGTCTCTATTTAGTGAAGACCATCACTGAACCAAACCAAAAGTCACACCACCATGATATTAGTGGTGATGTAATAGCTTCAACACGTGCCTCAAACCCCTGAACACGTAAAGTAAAGCCTTATTACGTGCAATCTTAAATAGGTTCATAACATTAACCGTTGCATTTTTTTGAGTGACGGTTGATTTTCTTCAAGTATCTAACCCGATAATGAACATCTATTACAATATTTCCAGTTAGGAGTTGGTATTGAACATGTAACTTATTTTCTTAAATTTCTCATAGCTGGTCAACCGGATGTTAAACATAGGAACAATACCACTGACAATACCTAAGTGGTGACAATTTCATTGCATGTTAGAAAAAAGAGCAAGAATGCATTTTTTAAGGTTTTTCTAACGATAATCATAAATATTGCGGTTCAAAAAAATATTATCATTACATAACCAGTGATAAAGCATTCTCATTGGATGAAATAACTTAAAAACAAGAATGGTATCTCGAAAAAATTAAAACATAATCAACACTTATCAATTGTAATTGATGATTTTATTTCGTCCGATGAATTTTATATAAAATTATCTCCTAAACACATGTTATCCCAAATTTATTATTACACCTGCATATCACCTATATATCTCATGCTATCTCGAACACGTTTCAAACTATACATAAATCAACAAACTTTTGATTGACAGATAACTCAAATTACATACCACTGGACCAACAATCATCCAAAAACCGACCTGAACCGACAAATCGACTGAAACCGGGCTGAACCAAACCGTACTGACTTTATTCCGTTTCGTTTTCTGTTTTGTATAATTGTTTCGGTTTTACTCTGTTCGGTTCAGTTTGGGTCAAAACACATTTATTCTATTCGAAATAGTTAAACTGACCCGAACTGACCTTATTCGTTTCGGTTTCGGTTTCGGTTTCGATAGATTTTACTCAGTTCGGTTCTTGGCACGTTTTACCCTTACTCGGTTTTAAGGTCGGGTCGGGCAGGGTTTGACCCGTTGCTCAGCCCTATCACAACATGCCATTTGGCTCCACCCAGTTCACATCAGCATTCTCATTTTAACACTCACACCCCAAAGCACCCTGCCACACCCCCAAAATACCTGTTTTGCAGCGGAATGGAATACCTGGGGCGTGACTGCCATAGCATCACAGTTACAGTTATATTGAACGACATAAAGTGTCGTTTTAAAAATACATCGTTTGATTAAGTAAAATACTCAGAGTTTACAAAGAATAGGTCCCAAATGATAGTCAACATGTACGGAAATAAGTTTGATACAAGCCAAACGATGTTTTTAAAGTGCATAAATCCCATGTGAGACGCGTCAACACCACGACTCGATGATAAATCCACATGCATGCCATGAAGTGTATGCCTTAGATACATGAGATAAAACATGCTTAAAAGTGTCAACACAATGGTTGAGTGAGTTCATAGAGCTTGTGTTATTATGAAAAACCTTTAAAGAACGTTCATGCAACAAAGGCATTGCAAATCCACTCAGTTCCAAGTTCCGCCCATACAAAACTTGCAACCTGTGTGTTCACAACCCACTGCTAAAATATGTATAGTTTATGTTCAAGCACACCTCGTCAAATGAGTTCACGTAATAGTACATAACTTAATGTATCAATAGTCAATTGATATAGCACATAATACAGTATAGTTTCAAATAGTTCCAAGTCCGTTAGTTCATGATTATACCAAGTCCGTTACTTCAACATTATACCAAGTCCGTTAGCTCAGCATTATACCAAGTCCGTTAGCTCAGCATTATCCAAGTCAGTTAGATCGTGATCATACCAAGTCAGTTAGCACAATGGTCTATGGTATAGAAACTCTAAGTATGGCAATACTGTTACTTCGTATGACTAAACATTCAGTTCAGATAAACACATAGTTTGCAAATAATCAAGATTGTCATAAAAGTAGTTGAGCATGTATCTCCCCCAAAGAGTTTAATAAATAATTAAAACGAGAAAAGTGGGGCTATGACTCACCTGATGCAATGATTATGATGACAAAAGTGGATACACTGAAATGAGGTGCAATCTCTATCTGCAACCTAATATGAATGATATGTTCTAATGTAAGTCATGAAATAATGTTGTGCATGCAAACTCATATGATATCCATACCACTTGTACATTTTTGAAAATGAAGTTTATCGTCGAAATATATGTTTATGACAACTCGTCATGTTATAAAATACTTTACAAGTACTTACATTGAAACAACATCCTACAATGATTGTTAAGTGATAAATCAAGAAAATATTGTTTAAGGTTAGATTTTCGGCAAAGTTTGAGTGATCGTATATTATGCGTTATAACTTCGCTTAACAAACGGTTGAACATTTTGGAAAATATGCTAGGTGAACTCACTTTTACTTGTAGACATCGTTTTCTCAAAAGTACTCCATCGATATGAAAAATGGCTCCAAACATGGTCACTTGCGATAACCATTTTGGACTAATAAAAATATGTAAGTGTTATTACTTGTATAAAATAGTTACGATAGCCATATTTAAAATATGTGTAACTTAGTCGTTATAAGCCCTTTTTCTACGTTTTATATATCCTTAGTTTCGTGTTAATGTATACTAATATATTTTTGATAAATCGAATCATTTAGATAATGCTTAAAACTCATTTTTGCCCCTTAAATAACTCTTGACATCTTGTATTTTTCAGAAAATTAGTTTTCGTCGTTAAACTTGAAAAGAGCGTAACTTCTTCGTTATAAATCCGGTTTAATAACCCTCAAGCGACCACGGTTTCGTTTTAAAGTCTATTTTCTGAAAATAAAAACCAAAATAATCCATGACCTGTCGAAATTTCCAGATTTTACAAAAATGAACAGCCCTTAATTATATGTTGTCGAAAATGATTTTTCTAGTGTAATACTTGTTCTAAACCCTTCCAATCAACACCAAAACTATTCTAAACCTACCATACACCTTCTTAGGGTGTCATGGGTTCCTAATCTTCATCAACAATGATAGGTTTCATGAGAATAATTATAGGATAGTTTATACTAATAATAAGTAATAAAAACAAGTAAAAGTGGTATGATTCATAGTATATTTGCATGTTTTTTTTACTAGATCACAAAAATATATCAAGAATGAGTATGAAAGAGTAGGAAAATTTTATTAGATGCTTACTAGTGTGATGATGAATTTTTGAGCAAGTAAACCTAATAATCTTGAGGTTTTTATTCCAAAACCGTAACTAGATTATTACTAGAACTTGATTAACACTTGAAGCTTGAAAAATCAATGGTTTCTCCTTGTGTTCTTAGCTTGGTCGACCACAAAGAGATGAAGAAGGAGAGTGTTCTCTTGCTAAAATTGCTTCTAAGGATATTTGTATGTTTTCTTAACTTAGTATATAAGATATATATCTTAAATATCTAGTTAAAATGAATATGTGTACACCTATTAGACAAGATATTACTACCTCCGTCCCAAAATTATAGTCCCCATTTGACTTTTTTGGTCTTCCCTTTACAACTTTGACCTTAAATATTTTTGTTTGTATTATATAATAGTTGATGAAAATTATACCAAATGAAAATACATTAAAACACAATCCATTTATATAATTTGCATCAAATATTATATAACACAAACAAAAATACTTAACTTCAAAGTTGTGAAAGAAAGACCGAAAAAGTCAAACGGGGACTATAATTTTGGGATGGAGGGAGTAATAAAATAGAATGACAAAAGGGGGGGAGGTTGACAAGGTGAAATGGGAAGGGATTTGATGTACTTTTGATGATTCATTGTATTTAAAGTTAAGTAATATGTATATTTTGTACATATAATTAGTTATTAAGTGTAGCGTTAGCTAGAAATCGATTTTTAACGGAACAAAATAAAATATATCGAAGTCATAAATATTATAAAAATGCATTTCTCGCAAGTATTGAGTGAATAAATAATTTCGGATAGAATTTATGAAAACCGTCGTAAATATATATATATATATATATATATATATATATATATATATATATATATATATATATATATTATATATATAATATAAAGTTAGGATCAAATAAAAGAATAATAAAATAAGAAGGATAGAGGTAACACAACCCACTCATTCAGAGTCACCTACAAAAGTGGATGCATCTTCTTTTAAATTTTCCCTCCTAATTTAAAATGTGTGGCTAGAATTACTTCTTACCATTCTCACTTTAATTAATCTACTTATTGGATCCCTTCCATATATATATATATATATATATATATATATATATATATATATATATATATATATATATATATATTATATATTATATATACTAGTGTCAAAACCCGTCCGATGGACGGGTATGACTTGTGATTTTTATTTTTAGGTTTTAGTAGAACAAATATATACTAAAAAGTAATTAAAAGTTAAATGAAACGGTTAAGATTGGGCGGCCATGACTTGTAATTATTCTTTGGATAGTATTATGTAATATTTAGAAATTTACAACACAATAAACATTATAAGCGATTTAATAATTGTTACTTTTTTGACTGGTGAGTGTTGTTATTGCCATTTTTTGTTTGAAACTCTAAACAAATTGTTGTATAAACATATTTACACATTGTTTTTTTACCGATGAGTGTTGTTATTGCCATTTTTTTAAAACTATATCCAAATTCTTTTATTTAATAATCAAATTTTTTATTCTTTTTTCAAATGCATTTTCTGCATGTAATGCTTTGACTCAAAGTTGTGTTATAAGTATTTTTTCAATTAGGCAATCATAGCATCTACTAAAGGTTAATTTTAACACATTTTTTCTTATCTTTACTGGATATAGTGTTTTTAAATGCTTCATCTGCAGCTCCAATTTGCAGGACTATTTCGAATTATCCCCTGCTGCAGTCCATGAATTCCGAATTCCACCCAAGGCTCTTGTCGGATTGCATTCATATTGTTCTGTTCATTTTGATGCTTTCCATGCTGTTGTTGTTGATACAAGTGTCCACATCAGCTTACTCAAAGGAGGTGTTCATACTATTAAAAAGCCCAGGTTTGTGGTAACTCGTAAATTATGTGGGCATTCCATTATTCTAAGTTTTGATGCTGAAAGCTGCCATTAATTTTCTGAAGCTAAACTAAATACATGTCTTTTATAGTCGAAACAATTAGTTAGCAAAACTATAATTTATTATATTATAAATGTATTAGAAAGTATATTAACAAAAGTGTGTGTTTGGACAATAAACCACAATGTACCAATAATTCCAATAGTACTTCGCTCCTGTACTCCCATCAATTAAACCCTTCCATGGTTCAGGTAAGGTTGGATCAGGTGGGGCGTAACGAATCCCAAGAGCGTCAGTGGCTTCATTTGTAGCTATAAAGCATCGACTGCCTTACATCTTCATGGCTATGAATAAAAAATAGTAATAAATATAGTCTCAAGATAGATAAACATAACGGGAACTAATGGTTTTTCAAAAGTCACCTTAAAAATACACTCGGTAGGAGGTAAAGATGATAACTGGAAGTGAGAATAGGATCTTGAATATCATTAAGTGCTATAAATTACTAAAAAATCATTACCTTTTCTATCTTATATCAAAATAATTATGAATCAAAGAAGAAAAATAGGTTACATGAAAAGGTTCCATAGTATTAGTGGTAGTACCAGAGATTTATTATATATACTATATAAAAGAGAGAACCAAGCACGGAGTAATTATTATTCTTACCTTGATCGAAAATTATCCAACTTATCAGTAGACTGTAATATTTGTCATAGTTTTCCACTGTTCTGTTCTATAGAGTTCTACTTACATTCCCGTCATTTTCTATAGCAATTTCAGGTTCCATCTTGATTAGTTGATATGCTACTTCTGCAAAACCAAAACAAATACTCTTATTGATCAGTTAGAAAGGGAATTCACATGATAAAGATTAACGAAAACTAAGTGGTGGTCATGCTCATTTTCTTTGAAAAATGTCACATTTGAAAAAAAAAAGAAAAGAAAAAAGACACAAGAATGGTGATGGGACCCGTTGCACCTATGAAGAAAACTCGTTGCACTCCAGACCACCAGGCATCACCTTGTTGTCATACCTGTCGCACCTATGATTGGCACTTGTGACGTGTTTGGGGTGTGATTCAAGGGATGACTGTTTTTGATATTTCTTCAAAATATGAAATTGGTGCAAACAAAAGGGTCTAATAAGATTTTTATGAGCTTACCCACATACCCTGCTTCAATTGCAGCATTGAGAAGACTAACACCCATGTTTACCCGCAAATGGGTCCAAAATGTTCAGTAAACACTTTATTTTCGAGTAAATTTTAAATGCTTTTTTGAGGAATCGGAAAGTATCTTTGTAAGGAGTAGTGATAGCAGCATGGATATGCAAGCATTTATCATTGTCTTTTGGGTAAAAAGGGGATCATTGTCTTTTTAGGCAAGCATTTATCATTGTCTTCTTTGAATAAGAGATATGGATCTGTGTCCACCAACTTCTTTGCAGTAGAATTATCCACCTAAGTAAATGGCAGGTAATTCCTCCTGGGATGTAGTTCATTAATATTGTTCAATTTTAATCTGATCACAAGTCCTTAATTATTTCAGGCAGTCTGTTGACTTCGAAAGTCATAATTATTGAAGACAGGTTCCATTTAAAGAATTTGTGAAAGAAAAACTGGTACCTTTAGATGTCTTGTAAGCTCATTAGCATGCAGGATGTTGGCTGGCTTTGTTCGACACCAACGTTCCATAAGGTTCTCCATTGATGTTCCTGAATTATGTTGTTATAACTATCAAAGTTAACGAAAAATAAGATATAAACGTACCAAATTTTTTATTAAATGCATTAAGAACGAAAAGAAATAAACGGTTATCGAACATGAGAGAAAAAGTTTCACTGTAGTACGCAAGAATAAACTATCAAAGCATAGCTCGTTCGATGGGCGAGCAAACCTTATAAATATCATTAAAAAATTTAAGTTAACGAATAATAAGTTATAGGTATAACCAACACTCGAATGATTCTAACAAATGAATACCTACTTGGACTGGTATAGGACTTTCTGGGCCAGGTTTAGCCCGATTTCCCTGTCAGTATTTCACCAATAACATATCACCACAAAACAACTCAAATTAAGTCTTAAATATTTGAGGAAAATCAACTTACCAGGTTGTGTCCCTAAAAATACATTTCCATTTTAGTTAACTTATTACAATAAATTTGACCTATTTGTGATAAAACACAACCCAAATCAACCCATTCATAAGTATATGGGTCAGCAATTTTATGAGTTCTACAGTATTGAAAAGAAAAACACTGTAAACATACTCACCAGTTGTTGCATTTTTGTTTGGAACAAAAAATTAAGTGATGCAATACCTGAACAGATACTATCCTAATCGAGTATATTCCGACCATCCAAACTTGTTAGGCCGCCTCAAATCCAAGCCATTTTCCCGGAATGTCCACTAACTTGCAAAACAAATTTCTAATTAAACATGCATGATGTTCATTGTATGGCACAGTCACTTTGCGAGTGTTTGCAATTGGTTCACATAACCACTTCTAAACGCCAAACGCCCTTTGCTGAAACCTTGGTGGCAAATACAACATGATCACGAGGTATTTTTCGCTCTTTAACCCATCGCCCAAAGCATCTCTCACTGCGGCCATGAGTTTCTGCACGTTGTGGCGCTGGATACCTAAAAAATTGGAAATTCTTCACATAAACATACAGTAAAGACTAAAGACCAATCAAGTGAGAACACTTAAAAATCACATTACATCTCCACACCTGACTCTGGAATTAAAACCCACATAATCATATATTACATTGTGAAACATATACCATTCGCTTTATTACGTAGTTATTGTGACGTTACTACAATCATCATAAACAGGTTTATGTCACTATAAACATAAAATTAGGCCATTCTATGCTACACAAACCTTTTGCCAAATGAATTAGTTCCTACAATACGCTATCAATATCAAGTAATCGGTTAAAACCAACCCTGAAATCAGAAGTTCCAATTCAGTGAACACTAATATTACGTATAAAGTGACCTTAACACTGGGTATTATTTTACTTAAAAGCTAAAAAATTGTAAATTATTCACATAACTAAACATACAGTTAAGACTAAAGACCAATCAAGTGAGAAAACTTAAAAATCACATTACATCTCCAAACATGACTCTGGAATTTAAACCCACATAATCATATATTACATTGTGAAACATATACCATTCGCTTTATTACGTAGTTATTGTGACGTTACTACAATAATCATAAATAGGTTTATGTCACTCTAAGCATAAAATTAGGCCATTCTATGCTACACAAACTTTTTGCCAAATGAATTAGTTCCTACAATCGCTATCAATATCAAGTAATCAGTTAAAAACCAACCCTGAAATTAGAAGTTTCAATTCAGTAAACACTAATATTACGTATAAAGTGACCTTAACACAGGGTATTATTTTACTTAAAAGCTCTAAAACTATCATGTATCTACATGTCACTCTAAACCTTGTATTTCCTCTTCCAGTCCTAACTATACAAAATCTGCCATATTGAACCAAAACCAACTCAGGTGCTATGTACGTTTAATCCAGCAAAAAAACCTTAAAAGACTATATGTGATCATAAAAAGGATAAGAAAAGGAGCATACACTAATATATTCCTTCAAACTACATTGCGAGATTCCCTATCATCTATTTATTTATGGCCTATTCACTACCAACAATCTATATTCCTCTATAACAGTAAAACCAACAACCATCACCATCACTTTATTCACTTTCCAATATTACTTACATCATCATTACAACCAACGGATTAGACTCGCACTTCTCGAAATGGCATCATTAGCTAAAAGTTTCCTGCCATATTACATTTACACCTCTAATTCGGGCTATGGTTGATGATAAAATCCTAATGTAATTAGCGTATTCTTCAATCAATATCTAATTCGCTCTAAGGTCGATGATAAATTCCTAACATAATTAGAAAGGATGAAAATGAGACCACAATCTTATTTTTAAATAATAACGATCATAAGGTATTAAATTGTCTCTACATCAATTTAAATCGATATTTCTTATCAAGTGTAGAGTGCCCATAGCCGATGAGGGAAGAGTATAATGTTTTGCAGATTTGCTACAAAAGGAGTATCAAGTTAACGTCACTCAATGTAACTCATCAATAACTATTTTCAACTAAAATTAATATCTTTTTAGTAATCTGATTATATTGCTATAACAAAATAAGAAATATTAATGAATTCTATTCAAAATCTGAACAACCATCATTTATAGTAGAATTACCATAGGGAGTGTGTGCATAATGTCTCTTGGTATATAACTTGTAAAGTGGACCAAGTCCGCCTTCTCCTAGTTTGTTGTTGACTGAAAGGTTATCGATAGCCTTAAAACTTCTGTTAAGCTAACCAACGGCACCTCTATATCTCCTTTGTCGCGAATGTATATGTTATCTTTATCAAGGATCATCACATGCCAACTTAGAAAGGATGAAAATGAGACCACAATCTTATTTTCAAATAATAACGATCATAAGGTATTAAATTGTCTCTACATCAATTTAATTCAATATTTTTACCTACTCGTTCCGCATCAAATCTATTGTTCCATTTAATCCAAGTGTAGAGTGCCCATAGCCGATGAGAGAAGAGTTTGTGGATTTCAAATGTTATCATCTGGTGATCATTGGAAGATGAATGCCATAAGCACATTAATAAATATCAGATATTTATAAATTTATTAACAAATACATAATGTGTGTTTATAAATTTGTAATATCAATTGCAACCTGAAAAAGAATAATCATAAGATCAAGAAATGTACTATGATATGTTGGTAAAACGACCCAAAAGACGAATATAACAGCAACTTAAGATTTTGTTTTTAAAAATCAACCCACATAAACAGTTGAATACTTTATAAAAACAATATGAGATGTGCAATCCTAAACACCCCATAGACTTGAAAATAATACTAAAAGCAACTATCTTTCTTACCCGGTTTTGACCCACGACCTAGTTTTCTTGGCCATCTGAGTAGACAATGAGCCACATTTAGACCAACAGAAACAAAGCTTAGTTTAGATCATGCATAGTTGGTCTATTTGGTTTATGTTGTATCTTGAATGGGTCAAACTGATTAAGTATTAAAAAAAGGCTTAAAATTGTTGATCGCATGAGTCAAAAGTCTACTTAAGTGTATTTTCTACTGCATATAACATCCTGATCCCCTTATTTGTTTGCCACAGCAGCTTTTAGATTGGCAATCTGAGACAAGAAACATACTTTTCCAGTTTTAAACCAATTCATAAGCAAACAAAGATCTACTGACCTATACGAAGTATGTTAGTGTTACGGAAAATATAGGGGTACGTTAGAAAACCTGTTCTTTGAGGTCGTTCACATCTGAACTATCTTTATGTACTTTTGCAGCACCGAGTTCTACAGTAGCTACTCATTCAGCAAACTTAAGTGTACTTAGCATTTCTCCAACAGCATTCAGTTCTGGGCTCATGTGAACGAACATAAGTGTCTTTGCCTGCCCTCCTAATACATCCACAAGATATAAAATATATATAAAAAAAAACTTGGAAGCAAAAGGGAATACTTTCACATAAACGATGAAGCTTTATAAATATTGTGTAGTCTTACCAAGTGAATCTTGAAGTAATTGAGTAAGTTTGTTGTTTCTGTAAGGCACATGTGAAATTTTTTGAGCAAGAGATGATATCACATCGCCTAATGCCGAAAGTGATTTATTGATATGCTGTGTTTCTTTCAATCTATCTCCTGTTTTGACCTATACATATCAAACCCATTATATTTGGTAGCACTGTTATCCTTCAGCAAAATAGGGACACCATGTTACCGAAAGTGCGACTTGCTTGGCTAGCTGAAGATCTCCCGTTAGTGCTGTAGTTATCAAAAACCATCAATATGCACCATATCACCTTTTCTGTTTAATTGATCTTAGGATAACAAATGAATCATCTAAGCTAAAGGGTGTTTTGACATGTGTGTTGAGTGTTGACCCTATTATGTATATTTACATAAATGGTGTATTGGTGTTTGAAACTTTGAATGCTTTTTAGCTGTTTGTGTTCAGAATAATCACATAATTAGTTTTACAATGCACTAATTATAGTGAAGTCAAGATTATAACATACCTGGGCTCAAGCCTAGATATAATCGACAAGTAGAAGCAACCCGATCCCTCCTTATAAAGCATTGCATCGGTTCATCTCTTGGTCCAGTCGAAGTATAAGCATCAAGTAAAACAATTAATATATCAAAGTTTGTCAAGTGGTAAGCAGGATTCTAAAAGGGTTTAGCATGAACTACCTGTTTCAATGATATGGGAAATATGATCGCCACATTGCTCGAAGGCGCTTTAACAACCTCGTTTCATAGTATCCTCAATAACCCGCACAATCGCAAAGACAAGCAACCACATCTTGTCTAGCAGGCCGTGAGCTCCCCGCCAACTCACTCTTTACATTAAAAACCTTTTTATAAATATATTCATAAGATTAGTACATGTATGTTTTAATGACCTTTATCATTGTAGTCCTTTGGCCTTAATCATAAGTTTCAACAATGGTTTCAGGTTGCCAAACATTTTCAGAAAATTCATGATATCGTGGAGGAGGAAAACAATCTGGTATTTGTTCTGTTAGGAATTGTGCCAGGTTCTCCATGTTGAAGCACTACAAGTTAATCAGCTTAAAAAACAATACTAAATTAAAACTCAAATGTACAATAACACTTTGGTGACGTAAAAAAAACCATACTTACAGTTCCAAGACCAAGCTCCATTTTTGCTGGACCTATAGGTGTGCTGATTTTGGTTGACCTGGAAGTGTGCAAACGGAAAGCGCAACGCCCATTGTACCTACAATTTCGCATGCATGCCTTGCTTCGGCAAAGAACATCGTAAAAGTGGAAGACGAAGCATAGCTGCTCCTACACGATGTTTTCAAAGAACTTCAATAATGATTCATGTAAAACAAATCATAAGAATATTACATCCTTGAAAAAACATAAATAAGCTAATTACTATGTAGATTGCAAGTTCACACAATAACCAACTCCTAATCTCCTATAGTGTCACAATTAATGGAAATCTTGTCTAGGGTGAAAATCGAGTATCCAGTGGCATACAAACATTAGATATGCATAATTGACTCTTACATGAACAAAGATCACCCAATTTGATATGTTTCCTTTTTTCTATAAACCGTTACCTATTTGACCTAATAGAAACCATCGAAAAATAATATAACATTGAAGAGAAAATTACTAAATGCTCTGCAAATCTACCTGCGGGAGGAGAAACATGCGTCTTCTTGAATTTAAGATAACAAAATTTTAAATTTATCGATGATATAACACTTCCCAAACAGGGAAGCCACAGTCCTTGAAGATCCTACAAATGTGGAATGAAGTACACTTGGTGCAAAACATATATTAATATATGTGTGTTTGATGATATTAGAGGATCTAATTTACCATTAGAAAACAACCATAAAAATAATAGAAAGCTAAAAATATGAAGACTCATTCCAAGCGTGACATACTATGACATACTATGGTCGAAGTCTTAACAAAGTAGCTTCAAGCTGAGATACTTCATTGTCAATTTTTACATCGCTGGACGTAATCGACACCCATAACATTGTATACCCGCACCAATTAAAATTAACATCAAATCACACGCCTTGTAAATAGTCTCACGTCCAAGGTTAAAAGAAAGCAACTATAAGGTGTGCGAAGCTGAAGTATAAGTTAGATAATAATGATAATACCTGGGCAAGATCCTGGTCATCTCCATCTCGTTTATTGATAGCTTGAAGCAACTACTTTATAGCACTGACGTAATTTCCTCGTTAACGTCAAAGCATTACAACTTTATAGTATCAATCCGAAGTCTCCACTATGCGTGGTTCACCAATTGCTTCCCTCTTCGCAATACAAAATTACCTTCTGCAATATAACACACACAAAAAATTAAAAAGATACCTACCTAGGCTGTGGAAGAAAGAATGAGAGGCTAAATATTATTAAGTGGAGATGTATATCTTGCATACTTAACTTCTTCAAAACACCATAACAAAAAAAATCACGTTCATTAGAGGATATGGCTATGAAAAAGATTAAATTAGGGTTTTCAGCAACTATCACATACACAGGTCTGCAAAGAGTTGCATGCCGCTCCATCCATGTATGGTTGCCCACAGGAACTTCCTTGTCCTCATAACATGTTTACAAATTGATCAAGGGACATGGATAGTTGCAGAGATTTCTCTAGTACATAGTCTTCGATATGTTTAGGAAAAAGCTGCAAAGGAAACAAAGATTTATCATTAGGGTTTTGAGAAAAAGGATTAAAACTGAATTTTATCTTTTTAAATCTGGCTTCCAATTAATTGTATTTGGATTAGCCGTAATAATTAATTGTATTTAAAGAAAAGATATGCATGATAAGTTTTATATTTAAATTGCTAAACTTGGGTTTAAAGATTTGAACTTGCAAGATATAATCCAAAAAGTGTGTTGGTCTAGTGGTTATCATGTTTGGTAATGTTATAAATGACTCAAGTTCGATCCTTCCTACTGAATTTTTTGAACTAATAAATTCCGGATTTGAAGTCCTCAAAACATTGTTGTGGCATGCTTTGCTTGCTTAGGTGGCATTTTAAAACGAAATTTACAATTTATTTTAAAAAAATTGTACATATATTAATTAAAATGCCACATGTAATGCCACATGTCATTTAAAAAAATAAAAAAAATGCCACATAAATATAATGATGACATGGAAATATGACTTGGCATTATGGGATGCCAAGTGGCATTTTATGTGGCATGCCTCCTCTTATATATAATGTATATATATATATATATATATATATATATATATATATATATATATATATATATATATATATATATATATATATATATATATATATATATATAACAATTTATATACCAAAATAAATCCAAAACATCGGGTAAACTAATAATATAATTTTTATAGTCTTAAAATGAGTATGAAAATATCAGGACAATTGTCGAAAGTGTCGGATCAATTATTCAAAATAAATGACCGTGCGATAGCGTTTATTTAATAAATAAATATACGTTAATGAAATATGCAAACCCATGCATGAACTAATATGAAAATGATGTTACTGATGATATGTAGACTAAGGGCTTGTTTCTTTTTTTTTCTAGATTAAGTGGGTGGGCCCCTTTCTGTTAATAAGTTTTAATGGGGAGGGGCATGATGAGTGTCTAAATACTCATCATTTTTGTACCATCTAGACTGCAAAAACATCTGAAAAACACTCAGAAAAGCATCAAAATGATAAAAATATCACAAATAAGTGTTTTATGTGTTTTAAATGCAAAAATACCAAAATCAGGTAAAAAACATATCAAGTTTGCATAATTGGCAGTTTTAGTCCCCCAAGTTTCAAAAGTTGTCAAAAACAGTCCCTTGAAAATCAAAATAAAGAAAAATATCATTCAAGGTCCCTGAAATATTCTAAGTTGTCAAAAATGGTCCTTGAATGAATCTTTGGTCAAATGGCAGAAAAGGTCCTTCAAGTTTGAAAATTGTCATAAATAGTCCTTGGATATTTAAAAAATGAAAATTATCAAATATTATCCTTGTACTATTAAAGTTTGTCAAGTTTGGTCCTTGGATTAACTTTGGAATAATGGCAGGTTTAACCCATCACTTTGCACAAATTACATGATTGATCCTTGTGATATTATAAGTGACAAACCAAACCGGACCCCTTTTTATTAATAAACCCAAACCCAAACCCACTACTCAGCTGGCCCAGTCTCAAGCCCAACCCATGGTTTAAAATATAAAACCGCTCTCCCTGTTCCCTCTCCCTCACAAGCAAAACCAGACACTGTAAAACTATACCACCTCCAAAACCACCACCTTTCCACCTCACACCTGTCTCCAGCTCATTACCCACTCCCCTTCCACCTCCACAACCTCCCAAAACCCTTTAAATGCAAAAAACCTGCTACTCCCACTATCAAGACTTTTTGGCACCAAAATCAGTTTGAACAGCTGAGATTAAATTGAAGCAATCCAAGGGTGCAGAATGATTTAGGGATGTCGACAAGGAGTTTCCCAGCAATATTTAGTGTTTATAAAGCTTTGTAATAGAAAAGAAAAGAGTAGCTAATTTTAGTGTAGTATAGTTTGTCGTTTTTAGTGTAATTTCAATTTTCACTATATGTTTAAACTTCCAAGTACTTTGTTATGTCATTTTAGTGTAATACAAACCTTTTTAAGTATTCAATTTCAATTTCCAAGTACGAATTTATATTATGCAATTTTCAAGTTCATATATATGTGATTGTAAGTTGATAAGGAATCTTAAGCTTGTATAAGTTCTTATATAAGCTTTTATAAGCTCACTTTAGCTTATTATTTACTCAGAAAATCTCTACTCAGATTTTACTCTCAAAATTACCTCAGTCAACAAAAGTCAACTGTGGGATTGAATTAGTGATGCAGAGCTGGAAATGGGGTGGAATCAGTTAATTTGGGTTGATATAAGTAGGATAGTGGCTTATTGATCATGTGTTAGCAAGCTATTGTAGCTGGACTACTGTAAGTGTTATTCACTTAAATTCTCATAACTATCAAATCTGCTTTGGCAAAGGTTATTAAATTTAGTTCTAGTATCTGCATAATTTAGTTGATATACTGTTTTTAGATCTGTTCTAGTGATAGTCCTGGTTTAGCTGTAAGAATTTTATGGTTATATTACATTTTTAGTCTTAGTAACTAGTGTTTGGTATAAACTGTTATTTGTAGTTTTATAGCTTCTCAGTAGCTAAACTCAGTTGATAAAGTCATCTTTAGATATACTAGAGTCAATTAGCTCATTTACTTGCACCTTAGAACATTAAAAGTCAAATTTTCTTTCAAACTGCTCTAACTTCAATATTAGTAATAATCAATTGCTCATATCTTGCATATAGGATTATAAGTAGTTATAATAGCCTAAGTTAGTTTCATTTAGTCATAAAACATCAGTTTCATTCCATTTTATAAGTGCACAATCTCACAAAAGTCAACTTTCCAAATCTGTCCTACATAGTAAAAAAGTGATAATTGCAGTTTTTGCAAATCTTTCTTGATGTTTCATGGATTCATATGAGGTTTAAATCAAGTGATATTTTGGATTTTACAAGTTCAGTTGGTCTAGTTTAGTAATCTCATTTTTGTTGAATTTTATCAAGCTTCTATAAGCTCTTAATCAGCTTCCAATAAGCCCCCATGTGCCCTGTGTCACACATCATGTTTTCCAGCCATCTTGCCAATCTCTTCACATGCTCATAAGAGCTTGTGAGGAGCTGAAACTTGGTCTAAGTGTAGTCTGGTTGGTGAACTAAAGATCTCCATATCTGCTTTCTACTTTGGTTCTCTCAGCTAGCTTGTGCAGTAGCTTAAACATCCCCCTTAGAGATTGTTTGGTTTAGTTCATATAATAAGCTCATATTTGATTGTTGCATTAATAGAGGTTAGGACTGGTAGTAACTAGCTTCTTTAAGGTAGTTTTAGCATAAAACATTCAATCATTTGGTGAAGTTTGGTAGCTTATTGTATTTTTTAGCTTAAGATAGTAGCTTATTTGCAAGTCAATTACACTACGTTCATAATCTTGTACATTAGCCCTAGTTTTTATATTTTTCATTGATTTAGAACTATATTTTAGTATTTTCCTGAATTTTTCATAATTTTTCATCCTTTTAGTATTTTTCTTATTTTAAATCGCTTTTAAGACTTATTAAATAGCTTTTAATACAAATAAATCAGAAAAGCTTCAAAAAAATAAGTTTTAAATTTTCATGGATTAAGATAAATATAAAAATCATAAAAAGTATTTTTTTTCAGAATTTTCTTAGCTTAAATAGTATTTTTTAGCATTTTAATTAGTTTTAAATAGTTTTAAATTCATAATAAATACATAAAAAGTATAAAATTTATATTTTCAGTTTTAAAATTAGTTTTATAATATTTTAGATTTTTCTAAGTTATAATTTCATTTTTCTAGGTTAATTTTGTATTTTCTTATAATTTAGTGCATTTTAGATAATTAATAAATAGTTTTTAATTAATAATAATTAGATAAATAGTTTTAAAAATAATTTTATTTTTCCAATAATTTTCTTGCATCATTAGGATTGTAAAAATATATTTTCCATATCCGTAGGTATTTTACTTCTTTATTTTCACGTTTTATTTAGTACGTTCACGTAATTTTATTTAAACGTAAGTTTTAGGTTTTAAACGTTAATCGATTTTAAAAATAGTGATAGCGTTTATTTAATATAATCTAGCTTTTTAATTTTCTTTAATTTGCATTTAAGCCCCTGTAATTTACAAACTTTCTCTTTAGGTATAATTATTCCAAATTCACAAACCTTTTCCCATTCAATATCACCCGATCACAAATTCGTTCTATTACAAATGTTCACACCTCGTTGGGACTTAACGACCCGGGGAAACACTAAACTCTCCAGATCTTAATTGCATTTCGTTTTCAGACTGTTTGGACTTTTTTATTACGGTTGACCATTCACAAGTGGTTAGCTTGTGTGATAAAACCTGACTGTCTGGAGCGAATCAAATTTTGATACTCTTTGGTTTCTCTCTCCATATAGACTATTTAACAGAAAAAGAAACATATTATATGTGTTGCCCCACCACTATCTCCCCATTAAGACTTATTAACATAAAAAATAAACACCCCCTAACTCTAGTCTATATGTAATGTTCTCAATGATGTTTCATGAATACGCAGCTAAACCCTTATGGTTACGCGAATTTGATACTCGTAAACCTATTTTACGAAAAATGATGAATAGTGAATCATGAATAGTGATTTTTCTCCGAGAATGAATAGTGTTTCGTGAATAGTAAAATTTTAAAATAACTTCTTAAAGTCGTAAACTGACTTCAAAAACGAAGAATAGTAACCAGTGAATAGTAAATTCCCGAGATGAATAGTAAATTTGAGAAATGACCTGAAATTACGAGTTGTCACACACCCTTTTATTCACAATATGCCATTTGGGGCTTTGGGCCCCACCTACCCACAATTTTATTTTATTTTTTTTCATTTTTTTAGTTTTTCAAACACTATATTTCATTAATACAAATATATTACAATGCGAAACTTGAAAAAAAAATACACAAAAACTTACAAACATATTACAATGTAGGATATTTATAAGGAAGCCAAATGAAATGAAAGACGGATCATTTTCCTACGTCATTTCATTTGATTCCTTATAATTATCCTAAAAAAATAAAAATAAAAAAAATAAATAAAGAAAAAAGTTGACATTGGAATGAAAAATACAAATTACGATACGATGCGAAAACACAAATCATCTTATTTGTTTTCTTTACGCATCCAACAAATTTTGTGACTGATACTATCTTGTATTTGTGACACACATTTTCACAACTTGGCCTTAATCTCGTAATCTTTCCAGCTTTCATCGTGCAAAAATTTCTCAATCACAACTCATCTTTTTGGCGAATTGCCTTTGCATTTCGTGTATTGTTTCTTCAAATCTCCTTTTGCCTCCCTTGCTTGCTCAAACAGCTCGATTACGCCGACAATAGCTTCCTTACGAGCCGCATCATCTTTGTCACATTGTTTCTGAACACACGCTTGGATTTCTTCGACGGTATAGAGGAGAGAACAAGGCATTTTTTATATAAAGAATGTGTTTTTGATAGAAAAGTGTGTGAAAATTTTAGTTAAAATGAGGTGTTATTTATAAAGTGTAAAAAAAAGTTTAATTTAAAAAAAGTAAAAAAATTGAACTTTTAGAAATATCACCTTTTCATTCAACAGTTTATTTTATTATTCTTATTATTATTTTTTTTGTCTTTTTTACGTCGTAGATTTGGCGGCAAAAAACTCGGCGGGTTCAACTAGTGTTATGGCGGCCATTCGGCGGCGTCGAAAAAAGTTCCACATCAGATTTGGTGAGGATGCCCGCTGTGACACCTACCCGCTTAGTACAATCGTGTAGTATTTAGATTTTACAACCGTTGAATAGAGGGTACCAACATTTGTGGTCCCTGTTAATAATGTGTACTTCATTCACTTGAAGGTGACGTGATATTTTTTTGATAATTTGAGACTATAGTTAAACAAAAATGCAGTATAATGCAGATTTAATAATTTTTTAATAATCAGGGACGGAACTAGAATACAAAGTCATCAGGTGCATTTAGAAAAATTCAAGCAAGATTACATGCATAACCTTTTGAAACCGGGTGCATTTATAAAAAAATGAGATTTTTTAACAAAATTAACACTACAAGACAAAAATCCATGGGTGTTTCGAGACCCCCAAGACCCACCCTGGTTCTGTCCCTGGTAACAATGATAACTTTATATATGCAAATGCCACTGTATATAACATTATAATATATACTAACACCCAAAACATAACGGGGTGCAAGGCAATTTTTTACGGGGTCCGTTTTCAAGTAATTAGGCTTCTCATTGGTGGGTTTTTGGGTTTGCAATTGAATAGTATCGTGTACAGTGTCTTAGTGGAACATCCGGCACACTCTGATTGGTTGATATGTGGTTGTGTTTCGACTGTTCATACCCCGTTCCCTGTAATTATACTTTAATACTACGTAGCATTTTTTTCATACACACAATTTCAAACCTTCCACACAATCTCCTTTCTCAAGTCTTCTAGAGAAATCTCGCACCATCACCTGACAAAACCCTAAGCACAAAATTTAATTACAAAATCCAACCACTTTGAAGATGCCGGCCCCTTAACCCTTTCCATCTACCAAGAAAAATTACCTTGATTCCTTAATTGCTTCAGCAAGTACATCCAACATGGAAGACGAAAAACTTGAATATGAAAAGCACAAAACAAAAGATTTGGAATTGAAATTATGAGGCAAGTACTAACCCTAATTTTTATAAACTGATTTTTTTCCTTTTTCATGAGTTAAGGGTTTTTAGTCTTTTTTTTTCAATTGAGGGTTACTTAAGTAATTAATTTTAATGATTTTGATATTGATATGTGTTTGTTGTTTTTGGTAGTTCATTTAAGCATCAGAATAACGGGGTGCAAGGCAATTTTTTACGGGGTCCGTTTTCAAGTAATTAGGCTTCTCATTGGTGGGTTTTTGGGTTTGCAATTGAATAGTATCGTGTACAGTGTCTTAGTGGAACATCCGGCACACTCTGATTGGTTGATATGTGGTTGTGTTTCGACTGTTCATACCCCGTTCCCTGTAATTATACTTTAATACTACGTAGCATTTTTTTCATACACACAATTTCAAACCTTCCACACAATCTCCTTTCTCAAGTCTTCTAGAGAAATCTCGCACCATCACCTGACAAAACCCTAAGCACAAAATTTAATTACAAAATCCAACCACTTTGAAGATGCCGGCCCCTTAACCCTTTCCATCTACCAAGAAAAATTACCTTGATTCCTTAATTGCTTCAGCAAGTACATCCAACATGGAAGACGAAAAACTTGAATATGAAAAGCACAAAACAAAAGATTTGGAATTGAAATTATGAGGCAAGTACTAACCCTAATTTTTATAAACTGATTTTTTTCCTTTTTCATGAGTTAAGGGTTTTTAGTCTTTTTTTTTCAATTGAGGGTTACTTAAGTAATTAATTTTAATGATTTTGATATTGATATGTGTTTGTTGTTTTTGGTAGTTCATTTAAGCATCAGAATGTATAAGGGTGTTTAGACTTTAGACATTTTGATGATTAAGTATCAGAATGTATATGTTAAAGTAATAAATCAACTTATCTATATTGCTTTTGAATAATCTGTTTTGTTGCAGCTGATATGAAAAGTCATTAGATAATCAAAGCCGAATCTTTTTATGCAGTTATTATATTATATATATATATACTAAAGACCGTTTTGTGGGTGGGCCAAAGCAAGTGCCTTACATGGTCATTAGTATCTTAATCTCACATTCTATTGGTTGTTTCAATGTCATTAGTATAATGTTTTACACTTGCCATTCTATGATTGGGTAACAAATTTAAGTACACCAAAGGAATGAACAGTATGTCGGTTGCTTCTTCTCTTGAAGCTTCTCTCATGTCTAATAAACCCAACCCTTCTTTTAATCTTCTTCCCAACAAAATATTCAAAAAAAACACACACACACCCAGACACCAGACACACCGAACAAATTCCGTCGTATTTTTTCCTTGGGAACGACGTTGTAGGTAGGATTCCGGTGGGGTCAAGAAGGCCGGTACACCCGATATGTGATGAGTAAGTTCACTGATTCAAGAACCAGTTTTTTCAAATTTTTTTTAAATTGCTTTGTGGGTTTTGTTTATTGATTAATTTGCAACAAAGGGTATAAATCTTATATTTTATAAAAGCGGATACAACAATTTTGAATGAAAGATTTTTAAGGAAATTACGTAAATTACTTCGTGGGTTTTGTTTATTGAACGATTTGGGATAAAGGGTATAAATGATTTGCTTTATTGTGTTGGCAGATTGAATGGCTTCTCGGGATTATTCGGAGGTTTGTTCGATGATGTTGTTTCGTTAATTAGGTATGAGCTTCATTGTGCGGTTGGTGTCCAATGTTTTATTTCTAAAGGTATGTCATGTATCTTGGCAGGGCAGCCATACAAGAACTGTGGTTGCAGCCATGGCGACTGTTTGGTATCGGAAACTAATTTTATATGCCACTATAAAAGATGCCCACAAATATGATTATAAACTGTTATCACAAGCTTTGTATAGGCGGTGATCATAGTTAGCATTGGTTATAATAGACATAGATGATTTGGTTGTTGGTTGCATGTTTGACTTGGCTGTCATGATCCTTTACCTATGTTGTGTTGCCGTGACGTGGAAGGATGGTAGAGTGTGACAAACGGTCGCCTCGGCAACCTCCACGTGCGCAGCCAGGGCGTCAACTAATCTGAGCTAAGTTTTCCTTTATCTATATCTATTATATAACAAAGGGTATAAATCTTATATTTTATAAAAGCGGATACAACAATTTTGAATGAAAGATTTTTAAGGAAATTACGTAAATTACTTTGTGGGTTTTGTTTATTGAACGATTTGGGATAAAGGGTATAAATGATTTGCTTTATTGTATTGGCAGATTGAATGGCTTCTCGGGATTATTCGGGAGGTTTGTTCTGATGATGTTGTTTCGTTAACTAGGTATGAGCTTCATTGTGCGGTTGGTGTCCAATGTTTTATTTCTAAAGGTATGTCATGTATCTTGGCAGGGCAGCCATACAAGAACTGTGGTTGCGACCATGGCGATCGTTTGGTATCGAAACTAATTTTATATGCCACTATAAAAGATGCCCACAAATATGATTATAAACTGTTATCACAAGCTTTGTATAGGCGGTGATCATAGTTAGCATTGGTTATAATAGACATAGATGATTTGGTTGTTGGTTGCATGTTTGACTTGGCTGTCATGATCCTTTACCTATGTTGTGTTGCTGCGGACAGTGGAAGGATGGTAGAATGCGACAAACGGTCGCCTCGGCAACCTCCACGTGCGCAGCCAGGGCGTCAACTAATCTGAGCTAAGTTTTCCTTTATCTATATCTATTATATACCATGAAATGGTCAAATGAAACACCGCCGCAATGTATGTGCTGTGTTATATTACAAACGACAACATTTTTTGTCGATTTGATACAAAGATTCACGAGGCAATGATGAGTCTAGGGGTGAGGAGGCCTAAAGATGAGGTCGTTTGCATCTTGGCGTGGCAACTTACTAAAGTTGCAGCCATGCCGAATGTTCTATCTCATCGTTTTGCTCTGCTGTTGATGTTATGTATAATGCGAGTGGTGGCAGATACGATTATAAAAGCTCGATGAATCTCTGCAAATTTGACTAAAGTTGTGACCGTCACGCACTTTGGTGGGGCAAATCACTAGATTTGCAGCCATTGCGGATGTTTGCACTTTTTGCAATTCCCACCCTGTCTGAGCCTCATAACCATTTTTGTCTGATTTTCCATGTTCTTGAAGGTGGACCTCCTATTGCAGATACCTCTGAAACCGTTTTACCTGTTCATGATTAGCGTTGCACAATTGATTGTTGTATAACTCAAAGTGATGTCTGTTAATATTTTAGAATACATGGATTCTTATATCGTTCGAAATTATTTACATGTGTTTGACTTTTGGTCATATGTTGTTGCCTTTAACAGGTGTAAATATACGAGCCATGCGTACATGACCAAATGGTTTGAGACAACGATAGGCGGTGCAGTGGATGCAGTTTGTTCATAATTGTACTAATTTAGTATATTTTCATGCTTCAATCACTTCAGTTACCAAAATAATTTGAAAATTGAAGGGAACCGTGTCTTTTGGCTGGTCTATTATGAACAAACCAAATAAGCAAATCCAAACACTAATGCCTAAAATAATTTGAAAATAATTTGAAAATTATTTTCATTCTTGCAATCACTTCATATAACTCAAGGTGATGTCTGTTAATTATTTTCATTCTTGCACATAATAGAAATAATTTTCAAATTATTTTCATTCTTGCACATAATAAGCAAATCCAAACACTAATGCCTTCGATATTTACTTATAAGTGCGTAAATCAAACATCCTATACATAAAGAACACATAGACATTAGTAAAAAATCTGCATAGAGATTAGTAGTTTAGGAATTAGTGTTTGGATTTGCTTATTATGTGCAAGAATGTGATGAGTTGATATCGGCATGTGAAGCAGTGAGACAAGCCTAATAAGCAGTTTGGCCCAAATTAAGTAGAAATAATAAGCAATTCTGAACACCCTCTTAACGCGAATGTTGTCAATAAATGGCTTATTTATTGTCATTTTTACTTGGTTATAATGATTGTAGTTTTGGAGTAGTAGCATGGATATCACGTAAATTTAATTGATTGTATTTGACATTCAATATATATATTTTTTGATTTCATATATAATAATACGTGCAGCAGCTGCAAGTATGAATCAAAAGTTTACGCTGGTTTTTACTAAAGGCGGTAGTTTTCATCATTCGCTTATGAAAACTATTAGTCAAATGAGTTGTAGGCATCCTAGATTTATATAGTTTGAGGTTATGTGCTTCTATATGTAGAACTGAAATGAGTTTGTCAATGTTAGTAGCCGGTGTTTATAGTAGAACTAGCAGCATATCTTTATTCTAAAAATACTAAAAAGCTATTTTTTTCGTGTGAGGAAGAAGCTGCATAAGTATTGCTTCTGTGGTGTTATGAGGTTAAAAAAATGCGTGGCAAGTTATGATGCAAGTCTGATGAGTTTGGGAACAGGTGGTAACATAAACATGTATTTTTTGGTTGATTGATGTTAGATTTCTTATATTAATGTTGTCTGTGATGAAGTTGGATGGTTTTGGTTCTGAGTTGCTTTTTCAAATTTGTGTTGTAGGTATTGCTAAGGAAATAGGTTTGTGAGAAAAGTCGTTTGTTAGCAAGATGTCTACACTAACGCATCCACGCCGGTTATGCTACTGGAGTTGTTTCAGGTCTGAGAGCAGCCGTACTGGTATTTCGTTTTTGAGACTGTTTGCAGCCCCATATCTTTAATGGCAAGTCACATGGTGGGTGTTTACCACCACTATCGTACTATATTCTAAAGATCGTTCGAAACGGCGCGTTATTCTATTATTTGGAACCTGTTTTGTAAGTGTTGTTTGCCGAAATGTGTATCTTGGCATGGTAGCCGTGTGGTTGCAGCCATGGCAAGTTTTGGGTACCGCTTCGACACTTGCTAAGATTGGGTTTGGAAGAGGGTCAGGTGTGGAGCGGAAGTTGAGAAACAGATGACTGGGCTGGGTTTGGGCCATACCACCTTATTAAACGATATCGAATGCGAAAGGCTATGATGAGTCTACGGGGTAAAGGTATTAAAGCTGAGATGGTCCATATCTTGGCGTGGCAAGTTACTACACTTGCAGCCATTGCGGACGTGTCCTCTTTTTTCAATCTTTTGTCCTTCTGAGCCTCATTATATCTTCACTTAAGCACCATGCCGATATGGGTGCATCAATTCTTTCCTGATTGCTGCCCTATCGGAGCCTATATTTGCAGATTTTAAATGTCAACAACGGCAAACATTTAAGGTTCATTTTATTTCTTCGAAAACCATTGCGTTCGGTGTACAAGTAGGTCGTTATGATGAAACATGTTGGCTAATATCACGGTTAGAAGGGTTGGTTGAATAGACTATTTGTTCCCTTCAAAATGTTAAAAACTTCGGTAATGAATGGTCTTTTAACCCTTCATGACTTTGTCATTGGTTTCTTTGTAGCAAACTTTGGTCAGTTGTTGGGTTTCCTTAATATTTGTTTTCTTTGGCAGGCTCCACTTAGTGTATCGCTTTTAGCTCGATGCGAGAAGCAATACTTATGCAGCTTCTTCCTCGCACGAAAATAGTGATGGGCACATGTTTCTCAGTACTAATTCATATGGAATTAGCAGTCTATGATATGACAGCAGTAAGTAAGCAAGCAGCTTATTGTCTCTTTAATTCAAAGATTCTTTGCCTATATTTTACATTTGTTTGTTACTTATAGTTGTTTTCACGTATCGGCTTGAGCGTTGGCGGTGGTATGATTCGACTGTCATGGTCCTCGATTCAGAGATACTCGAGGTATACATCAAAGAAAAACTCTCCAGATTCACAAAGTAAAGCATATGCTACTTTATGCTTTTGTCGTTCTGCCTTTTGGCTTGAAGCTTTTGCAAAAGACGGGTTTGGTGTTAAAACCCTATCAAGACAAACAGTAATGAATACCGTTTTGTTGTTAGTATCCAAATCTATACAATTATATAGGTGGCTTATGTTATTTTTTCTAATTTTCTTTATGAGCTTAAAGTAACCCACATATGTAGCAGGCACTGAGTTGGCCTCATTGATACTGCAGACGAAGCCACAGATGCAAAACATCAGTAGCATTGGATTTAATTTTGAACTAGATAAAGAAAGTATAGAACTTCAGGAAGGAATATATCCAGGTAATCAAGCTATTTATTGATAATGAACCATATAGTTTATTCTACTGTTCTAGAGTTGTACTACTTAATATGTTAACATTGTTTTACAGGTTGCATATAAGCTTTATACGAGGACTCTCAAAGAAATAGAAGCAACGATACCTGGTGCAGCAACGATTGCAGCTGATTCATCTAAAAGACAGATACATGTCTGTTTTGAGATAATGACGTTTAGTGTTTTAAGTGTTTGTAATTAGTGATTCGATAGAAGGTATTTGTTTTCAGTTGAGTTTACTAGAATTGAAGATCTTTTTTGAGACGAGAAAAGATATACATTGCCAAACACACTTTGAATGTCGTTATTGTTTCAAATGGTTTCAGGTCGGAAGCATCAAACCATTCAAACCGAAATATCATACCAAGTATCGTTATTGTTTGCAAATACTGTTACTGTGATACTCACAGGAGACCGCATGGTAATTTTTATAAATGTGATTTGCTATATATGAACAGACTATGGATAACTATTTTCATTTTACACTTAAATTGAAGCCAAACATATATCATTTGAGTTGTAGAGTTTTAACTTTTTACTTACTGTATACAGTTTCAGAAAAATATTATGGTTAATCTATCTATTTTGTTATGCAACGAGTATACAGGTCAATTCGTGTAGCTTATGGCTCGATCTTCACGTCTAGATAAGCATGTTTTGGTGAAACATTTGCGTACCACATTTGGTGCGGTTCTGGCGGTCACTGAACATGGAACTAATGATTGAATGAAAGGTTTTTCCTTTATTCCTCCATGTACTTTTGAGTTTTCATCTTTCATTACTTTCCTTTCTGTATCCCATCTATTATTCCTCCATGTAGTATTGCTTCTGTAAATACAACTATATGTAATCTTTTTACATGAATATATCCAAATTATTTTTTACGGGTCATGGGTTTCAGTATTTGTAACATGAAAAGGAACAAATATATTTGTAATTTGACCCATGGTGATAAGGTCGAGTACATTCTTCATTTTTCAATAAATGTTTTTCACAAAACTCCCGCAGCAACGCGCGGGCTATCCAGCTCGTTATAACTAAGAACAAACACACATATTTTGTAACCTTTGAGCTTTAAGCATCATGGACTTGAAAAAGCAACACCTATAGTAATGTTCATATTTGAAAAAGCTTAATATATAATGTAAATTAGCAGGGTACCAGCGCGTTGCAGCGACGGGTATTTTGAAATAAAAAATTTCGATAAATAATGTATTTTAGTTTATTACGTTCTTTTTAACAATAAATTTATGGATATCAAGAATTTCGTATAGCCCGTGCCCGTTCGGGTTCGAACCCGTTGGCCGCGGTCCGCTCGGGCTCGAGCCCGTTTGGTCGCGCACCGGTCGGGCTCAAGCCCATTTGGCCTGTTGCCCGTTCGGGCTTGAATATTTGTATAATGTGCTATATTATTTGTAGTAGTGAAATTTAATGCAGGAATTGTGTTTAATTTGATTGTACAATATGCTTGATAATTTGTATTTCCTATGTAAGGGGTGTTTTAATAACTGTATTAATTGTATTTATTGACCAGTTAAATAATTGACTACATTAAATAGCATTAATGTGGTGTTTTGTTGTACAATATGCTTCTTGTCTTGTACGTCTGAAAATTATGTGCATTAAAGTGTTGTACACTATGTTTCTTTTCTTGTAAGTAGTAGTCATTATAGTCATTAATAACATTAACCACTTTAATAGCATTAATGTTGTAAGTCTAAAAATAAGTCTGAAAATTACATCATGCTTATTTTGTTGTACACTATGCTTATTTTGTTGTAAATCTGAAAATTGGTTGCAACTATTGTACATTGTGCTTAGGGTAGTGGCAATGGGGCACGGTATGCCTCGGTTTGCCTTCATACCGATCGGCAACACCGTTGCCACCATTGAGGTATCGTGCAGTATGGATAGAGAGCGGCATGAATTCCCGAATCGGCATGGCATGGTGAAGCACAAATATTAATGAAATATTAAAATAAAATTATGTGAGGTATGAAATCATGGTTGCCACTAAAAAAGTATGATGAGGTATGAGTGAAGTATGAGATGAGGTGGAATGAAATTATTGGTGGGTGGTGAGGTATGGAAGACATGAATGCCACCACCCTTAAATAGTTGTAATTTTTGGTGAATAGGTGTTTTTAATAGCATTTTTGTTTTAACGGCAGATGATATAAAAGCTAGCAGAAGCTAGAAAAAAATTACATGGAAGTTATAGAAGCTACGGGATTTTTCAACCACCCTATCCAACTAAAATTACAGGAAGGATTCCTAGAGGAAATCCACAAAAAAGATTGAGAGACAATGGAGTCCCAAATCACCGCCTTCTTAGGAGGGCAAGAAGAAAAGATCAAGAGGTTTCGATAGTTCCAAATGGACCACATAATAGTCCCCTCCACCACTTCAAGATACGCGCGAACTTTAGAAGGAACACGCAAGGAGTCAAGCCAAGCAAACCACTCCACAATATTGTCACAAACCGGAATATCCAAGTCCCACCACTTAGCCAAGAGAGACCACAAGCCTTTAGCCATATCGCAATTAAATAAACAGTAATTAACCGTCTCAAGATCACCATGACAGGAGGGACATAAAATTGATTCGACTTCAATACCTCTCCTATCTAAGTTGACTCTTGACGTGAGTTTATTAAGCTTCAATCTCCAAAGAAACACATTGACTTTGATGGGGATATTTCGGTTCCAACGGGTAGCCTCATTAGCCGTATCCAGCAAAAGAGAGTCAACTAAAGAGCGAACCGAGGCAACCGAAAAACCTGCAGAATCCGAAGCCCATTGCCAGGAATCATGATGATCCGTGAGGCTGATGTTGTCGATGACTTCTTTTAAAGTAGCATATTGAGACGACTCCATTCCTCCTCTTGGATGACGCCTTAATACCGAGGACCAATCATGCAAACGAACCCGACTTGCAATGCTACAACTTTTATTAGTGTCAAGAAGGAAAATACGAGGAAACAACACCTTTAGAGGTTGCTCTCCGCACCAGGTGTCCTCCCAAAACCTAGAATCGGCGCCATTACCAATCTTACGAGTGCATAAAGAAATAAGGTCGATACCTTTGCGTTTGAGGCTGTCAATCGAAGAGAGCAAGGAGCCCCAAGTGCTACGTTTGAGGCTCCTATTGTTGGCGACGTTAATACTCCCTTCGACACCATGAATACTCTGAATAACACGAACCCAGAGCTCCGAGTTATTGTTTAAGAACCTCCAAACCCACTTAAACAAAAGCCCAATATTCAGCCCAAAGATGCTTCCGATTCCGAGACCCCCATCCTTTCTACTCGCAAGACATTTATCCCACTTAACCCAAGTCATCTTTTTGTCATCGGGATCACCTCCTATGAATAATTTGTTACGCAAAGACTCTAGCTTCTTGCGTATAGACGCCGGCATCAGATAAATGGACATATAATAGGTGGGAAGATTGCTAAGAACCGACCTAATTATCGAAAGACGCCCACCAACAGAAAGTAACCGAGCCTTCCAAGAGCAAAGATTGGAGGAAAAATTATTAATTATAGCATTCCAATTATCTTGCCATGCTACAACCAACCGGAACACCTAAATACTTCAAAGGGAGATTAGCCGCCCCACAGCCAATAATATTCGCCATGTGAGAAACCTCCTCGTCTGTCACACCAACGCCTAAAACGTTGCTTTTATGAATATTGATCTTTAACCCCGAGATGAGGAAAAAGCATCGAAGCATACTAATTAGATTATGGGCATTAACCCAAGACCATTCGCCAAAGAAGATGACATCATCCGCGTACATAAGATGAGAGATACTCATATTATCACGACCAATAGAAGCATCTTTGAAAAGACCTAACGCCTCGGCCTTACCCGTGAGGGCATGTAAACCTTCCATGGCCAAAATGAAGAGGAAAGGAGACATATGGTTGCCTTGCCTAAGGCCCCTGTTAAGATCGAACTCTTCCGTAGGAGAACCATTAACTAAGACGGAAGAACGGGAATTATGAAGGCAGCCTTTGATCCAAGTATGCCATTTAAGACCAAAACCAAGCTTGTTCAAAATTAAGTCCACAAAATCCCAACGCAAGGAGTCAAAGGCTTTCTCAAAGTCGACTTTGAAAACCATAAGAGCCTTCTTACGTTGAAGATACCAAGCCAAGACTTCATTTAGAATTAGAGGACCATCCAAAATATTCCTCCCTTTGATAAAGGCTGATTGCATAGGGCTAATAAAATTACCAATCACCATACTAAGTCTATTGGCTAAAAGTTTGCCAATAATTTTGTATTGGCACCCTATAAGGCTTATAGACCGAAAGTCAGAAACGTACTTGGAATTAGAAACCTTCGGAATTAAAGCAATGGAGGAGGAATTACAGCCTTTAGGGAAGAAACCAGAACAAAAGAACTCATGCACGAATCGAACCAAGTTATCTTCTATAAGGTCCCAAAAGGATGTGAAGAATTTAAAGGTGAATCCATCAGGACCCGGCGCTCTATCACCCCCACAGTCCCAAACAACTCCTTTTATCTCGGCACGAGAAAAGGGGCGTTCCAATAAATCTCAATGACATTGCGATAGAGGATTAAGCAAATCAGTATCCAAGGTGGGAGTAGTACCAGTGGCCTGTTGAAAACGGCTTCTAAAGTGGCCCAAGAATTCGACCTTGACTAAAGCAGGATCCACAATCCATTCACCATTCTTCAAAATGCCTTTGATAGCTAGTTGACGCCTATTTTTTTTAGCGTACCATGAAAGAAACTCGTGTTTTCGTCACCCTCTAGAGCCCATTTGACCTTAGCCTTTTGAGCTAAGTCTTTAGCCTCCATTCGATCAAGAGGTCCCAAGAAAGTAAGAGAGTCTTTTAGATTTTTAAAATCCTCGTCAGTAGCAATACCTTGATCAATTTTAACATCTATGAGAGAAAGCCGTGATTGGTGATCTTTCTTTTGAGCATATGAAACATATTTATTCTTACCAACCCACTCCCGAATAACTTTTTTGAGGTTTTGAAGCTTTTTCTTGAACAAGACCATGCCGTTGGCATTAACAATACCATCATTATTCCATGTGTCAACAACAAGATTCCGAAATCCATCCATCTCCAACCAGGAATGAAAGAAGCGAAAAGGAGTCGGGCCGTAGTCGACATGAAATTCCTTCAGGAGAATTGGCCTATGGTCCGGTAAGCCTTTTTCCAAAACGACACCAGTGGAGTGGGGAAAAACCTCAAAATTTTTTTCAGAAACCAAAAACGGTCGAGCTTGCTCATCTTACTTATGTCTAAATAAAAAATAAAAATTATAAATAAAGAAAGTTTTGATTGCCGGGAGAGTTGTTTTTTTCTTACTTATGTCTGCAAGCAAGAAAATGAGGTGAAAGAATTGTGTTTATTTTTTAGACATAAGAGTTAAAAATAATTTTTTTCCTTTTCAATTTTATAGATTTGTTCTTTGTCTGATTATCACTTCTCGTATCTTAAAAGAGTTCAAATCTATCTCTTCTCTTGTAGACATGGTTTTGCAAATAAGACATAAAACACACTAAAAAACAAACGCGACCTTAGGTTTTTCAATGAAGCACTTTTTTTCACTTTTATCTTCAGGCGGGAAGAGTAAATCAAAGAAGTACATTTGTTTTTTCTTCTTATGTCTGCAGGTGGGAAGAATAAATAAATTAAGTGCGTTTGTTTTTTCTTCTTATTTCTGCAAGCGGTAAGAGAAAATAAAAAAAATGTATTTGTTTATTTTTATACATAAGAGAACAAAAATGACTTTTTTTTTATTCAATTTTGTAGATTATTTTTTCTCTTGTTATCACTTATTGTATCTTATAGACTCTAAATCCACTCTTCATTGGCAAACATATTTTGCAAATAGACAAAATTATATATCACCCAGAACTAACATTTTCTAGAAACATAATAAAAATGATGCATGTGAAATGAATGTCACCTACCTATCAAATGTTAATTCATCTAAAAATCTAAAAGTCATACTCCTTCCGTCTCAATTTAAGTGTCCACAATGAAATATTTAAATGTCCTAAATTAAGTGTCCATAGAATATTTTAACCAATGGGATGGGACTTTAGTTGGTGAAAATGATATTTGATTGGTGGAGAGTGTAGTTAGTGAAATTTTCTAAAACTTTGTGCATATAAATAGTGGACACTTAATATGGGACGGATGTAGTAGTACAAAGTTGCCATCAAATACATAAGGTCTAGATTTTTAGTGTATTGCAGAAATTACAACCACTTTCTTTGAAATGCAATCAAAGATTTTTTTTTTCCTTCTTTTTCTGTAAAGCATCTTTTTTAATACAACTATTAACTTATTTTTTTTTGACAGGTAACTTTCCAACTTAGGTTTTACCACCCTCCTAATCAGAGGGCCCTAACCACCACATCGACCAGGCCTATGTTGTCTTAACCGGGTCCTGGGTAGTGCAATGTATGGCTTCGGTGCCGCGAGGAAACCGCATCACCGCTTCCACACACAAGTTTCCTTGTTGGAGTAACGTCCGGATGAAAACCCCGACCTTGCTCAGATTTGAACCCCCAGCGGCTTAGTCTAAGGGCACAAATCCTCATTGCAAATATCAACAGAGCATGTGGACCACAAGTGAAGACTTCCTGGTAGGTCACCCACCCGGTACTACTCTCACTTGTGGCTCGCTTAACAACCTAAGCATTTACCACTAGGCCACATGCCTGTTGATAACTATTAACTTATGATCACGTTTTATGAAGGTTTACACGGCCTACCATACATATTGACAGGACGAAAGCAAAATTCCTTCATCACCGACAAGCATCATAACAATCACTTGCCACCCTAATAAAAACCAAAATAACTTTTTTAACCCTCAACAATTGTTGATACTTTATTTTAAAACCCAACTTTAAGCATCAAATTTATAAAAAAACCCAACCAACCATGCATACACTATTATGACTCGTCTTGTGTGGAAAAACTTGGGAACAAACTTTTTCTTAGATTTTGGACAAACTTGGCTTGTGTGGAAAAACTTGTAGGTAAATATTTTGTCAATGATTTACTTACATAGCGTTAACTATATGGTTTACCTTTGGAGTTTGGCCTTACGTTATGTGAGTGACTTATAAACCAAAAAGCTGTGTGAAGTCTCAATCGAAACATGTGAGAAACGGTATTTGTGAAATATGAGGTATAAATTGTAACAAGTTGTCGTTTTGAAAAAGAAGTTTGACTAGTTAATTTGATGGATAAGTAAATAAGTAATGGGTTTAACCGTTTAACGATTACGAGACCACATAATGTTCAATTTAACGAGTGTTTAAGAGAAACCAATCACTAGTAGGTGTTACTAATTGTTACTTGTTACATTTTCAACTAAGGATTTTAGAGACTTTTGATTAAAATCCCAAAAAAATATTCTTTTTTGTAAAATATATTACAGGTTATATACTTAAAACGTAGATTTTACTCTAGTACTTAACCCCACCTATATGATGATGCTCTTGGAGCCCCTAGCAACTTCCAATCTTGGTTTCAAAGCTAATGCAGTTTGGTTTAAGGGTTTAGGATGGATGGTTGGGATTTGGACACCAAACTGATGTTTGGTATATTCCTCTTGGATTTCCGTACGGTAGTGAGTCCCATATAATTTCTTTATGTAAATCCCATCTAGTGTGCCTGGATTTGTTTCTTTTTGGCAGAATGATACTCATTTTTTCTTTTAGCATGTGAAAGTTATTTATAACTGTTTGTTTTGTTTTCAAATAATATTTTTTATTTTAATATTATTATATAAACTTTTATATAAATATTATTTTTTTCTCTTACATCAAATCCAAATTCAAATCCTAATCCTAATCCTAATCCTAATTATAAACCCAACTACAAACCAAACGGGCCCTTACGTATCATTTCACATAAACAATTAATTATATAATATGCGTTTTTGTTTACCATATTATGAGTAAGGGTCACATGAAAATATTGTGGGTCAAAATCTGTTTTAATAGTATTTTGAATACAGTACTTATCACGATTGTCAAACCAAGTTGGCATGCATTGTCATAACAAATAAGTAACCTGAGCATTAATTGAAAACTAAAGTTTTGGAATATGTCTATAAATGTCTAGGAAGGTGTTTTTATTTTTACATTTATACAATCCATTTAATGGGGAAGGGGGTTAATATTTTTTGTCTTGAGGATATAAACCAACCAAGGGAAATAGTGGGTCTCGCTTAAAAAAGAAATAATATTAAATGAGTTTGTAGACATAATTCCTTAGTTAAGAGAAAAAAGAAACACACCATAAAATTTATAAAGCATGTACAGTGAAATTTCCTCAATGAAAACATATTATTAGGTGTGAACTCGGCTTACCTAAGGGGTTCAGGTGGTTTACGAGAAACTCAATGGATGTTCGCCGCCTAATGTAAATTTTCGTTAAAAATCTTGATTTTTCTGAAATGAATCTGGTCTTGAAATTTTGTATTACGCAAATATATTTTTTTTTTCAATTAGTCCAGTAATATGTTAAAAGAAATACATGTCTTATGATAATTTTATAAACTCGTAACTTTTAGTTAATTGTTTTTACTTTATACACGTTAAAAAATATGAACCTGATAACTTAGAGTTCTGCGTTCGCTTTGCACTCAAGTTTTTGACATATTTACAATTTTGTATATGAGGTTCCTCGAGTATTGATTTGTTTCATAAACTATTAAACAGCCGACGTTAGACTGTGAAGGAAGGTGGTGCCAGCAAGCCGTTTTGTGGTTGACAGTGGTGGTGAAACGTTGCCGTCAAAACGCGTTCATGTGCAAATTTCTATTCTACGCCAAACGTGCCATTTAGTTGATAAGTTATAAGCTTGGTCCCTCAAGTTATAGTTAGTTTGCAACTTTAGGCTTCAACAACTTCTATTTCTATTTGTTCATGTCTTACATTATTACGTAGTAGTTCGTAACATTGAATGATAATATATACATAAGGCTGGTCGCATTCGATGGTGCAAGATCGGTTGGGCATCCAAAATACTCGTCCTCAACCGATGTTAACATCGGGCATATCGATTGGGAGGGTCGGTTGGCACATCGGTCGACTAGGCCAAATTTGCAATATCGAGTGAAATTCCACTCGATGTTAAATGCATCCAAATCCAACCACATTTGACCGTTTGGGGTAAAGTCAAAATATTTTTAAAACTTGACCGTTTGGTCATTAAACTTAAAAAAAAAAAAAAAAAAAAAAAAAAAAAAAAAAAAACTTTTTTTAAACCAATTTTACCACTCTATAAATACCAACTTCACCTCAAACACAATTCACCACTCACCATTTCTCATTTATATTCATTTCAATCTAATTCTCATCCAACTTCAAAATGTCAAAGAAAAATACCCCACAATCAAAAAACCGACGATCACGACTACCCCAAAATGCCCCGAATATGAATTTCTCGCCGGAAAACAACTTCGAGTTAACCGGCATATCACCTCAACAAAACCGGCCTATTCGCTTTCGTCCACAAAGTTTTGATTATTAATCACAACTAGCACAACCAAATCAAAACCAAAACCCGTTTTATGTTAACCGTCCTTTTATCCCACCGCAACGTCCTTACCACGATTACCTGCAAGAACCTAGTGGGTTGTCGTACCATCCAAACATGGACTTCATTTACCCTTCTCAACCGTATCAATCTTATTCCCCGATTCGAAGTACTAATCTTGACATGAATTTGGAAGATTATTTGCCGGAGTATAATACATAAAACTACCCAAGTCAAGATGCTTCGATGGGCCAAGGTTCGGGTCACGGTTCGCACTTCACCGTTCGTTCCATGATTCCATTCGTTGATGATTCGATGATGAGAAAACAGCTTCCGCTGAAGAGATGTCCCCCATCAAACCAAAGCAGCCATCAAGACGTGCTTCAAAGGCTAAGGACAAAGGCAAGAAGCCGGAAACAAGCAAGGGGAAAGCCAAGAAGCCCGTTGAGCCATGGACAAAGGAGGAAGAGGTGGCGCTTTGTAAAGCTTGGGTTTATGTGTCTGAAAACTCGGCGAGAGGAAACGCCCATAAAACTCGGCGAGTGGAAACGACCACTTCTTTGGTAAAGTCTTGTACTTGTTTGACTTCTTCTCTTGGAAGTTCCCACCCATATTTTTCAGTCTGTATGTAGAGATAGTGTCTTTAGGATCACTGAGACATTTGTCAAAATCACAGTGTCACCGGTGTTGTTTGTAGCTCATATATTTTACTCACTGACACCATATCAGTAAGTAAAGAGCACTAAACAACACTCACTGATTTCTTTATCAGTGAGTCACTCACTATTTATTTAGTGAGTTAGGCTATTTTATTTTCAAATCTTGTTCAGGGTGATTGGGTCAATTTATTAGACCCAACAGTCTCCCCCTATTTGAATATACAAATAGCCTAAGGTGATTGGTAAAAGGTGTAAGACTGAGGTTTAGTCTGAGGGCTCAGTGGCTAGGTTCAGTGACATGAGGTTCAATAACCAGGTTCAGTGGTCTGTGATCAGGTTCAGTGACCTTGGGGTTCAGTGACCTTGGGGTTCAGTGACCCATGGTTTTTATGCTACAAGGGACATGGTTCAATTTGATACATCAGTGTCCACTCTCTCTCTTTCTGTTACATCCTTACTGAGAATACAACAAAGGCATAAACAATGCAACCCTTTAGTTACATTCTATCACATACTAGATTGACACATTCAGGGTCTTTGACTATCAGGTCTTCGGGTTCTCATTTCTTCAAGTTCTCATATCTTCAGTGACTCGGTTTTAGTCACTACGAGCTCAGTGGCACTATCTTCGGTTACTGAGCAGGTTTCAACCTGGACGACCCATTCTTCATACACACCTTGAGACTCGGGTTCAGTCTCATTTGTCTTCAAGTGGTAAGGTTCATGTTTACATGTTTGGTTTTCAGGTTCGGGATCTCTTTTTCAGTAACTGGGGTTTCGGTTACCTTTAGTTCAAGGACACGCTTGTTCAGTGAGACCAATGTTCAGGGTCTCGGGTTAGTACTCTTCAACGACTTCAAAAGGAGTTCTCGTTTTCAAGCCTATGTTCAAGCTTAGCCTGAGTTTCCTACACACTCCCTGATGTTGCAAAGACACGGCCTACAAACATGTTAACACTCCCTGATACTTATCAATCCATGCCATTTTACTCCCTGATCGGACCCGTTTTCTATACCCTACCAGTTTGTCCTTGGTTGAGACTTTTCAAGCACATTCAGGCTTAGTCGAAAGACCCATACCACACTCTTTTACACTCCCTGAGTACACCATAGTCGTGTTCTTCGTTGAACACTGATATACCCCCTTAATTTTTTTCCACAACTTCGACCTATTCAGGATTAGCTTGAAAGGATAACATCTCCTTCACACTCTTTTCAAACCACTGATATCCACCTTTTCCTGACATACGACCTGCTTCAGTTTTTACAATCACTGAGTCGAGTCAAGTACCCACTGATATTAACAACCCAATATGAATCGAGATACACCCTGATCAATCTCACAACCCGCTCTCGTTTACCCGCTGCTGAGATAATCACAGCTTCAACTTCCTTCTCACTTTCTGATATTACTCCTGATATCAGTTTCAACATCATCAGGATGCTTGGCCTGAAGGACACCTCACCCTCTGATCTTTGACACCCTGATCTCACCACTCCACTTTCAACAATTTTTGCACTTACAATCCCAGACACACTTCCTGATAATTAACAACCACAACAACACATCAAAAGATTGATAAAAACTTAATCCTGCCATCATAGCACCCTTTGCTTGAACCTGATTTTTCAACGAAAATTCACAACCAATTCGCTCACTGAGTCGATTTGACTTCACACGAATCAACATCCTCCCCTCCTTACCGAATAACCCTTTATCCACTTTCACCTTACAACCACCATAATAACAGCTTCAGATTCAAACTTAATATCATCTTTAACCTTACATAATCAGTTCTATGAAAACGAAACCTATATCAATCGGGCTTTGTTGGTGTTTGTTTCAGTGAATAGCCGCTGCTTTCGCCGCTATTTTTGTCACTGTCAATTTGATTTGATTGTAGGTTTAGTTTTCGATTGTGTTTGGTTTTTGTTTGGTGAGTTTTTTGATTGATTTGTGAGCTGAGATTGGTTTTTGTGATTTTGTGTTTCTGAGGTGGTGTTTTGGATCTGATTGAAGGTTTTTTAAGTATCACAACTTTATAAGACTATAAAATTTTCAAACTCGTTCCATGTGATGTGAGGACAAATTATTGAATAAGCTAGTCCCTGACTCCCTAGTGTTTGACTATTGCCATTTTGATATAAAGACTTTAAAAGTCAGGAAAATAAGAGCTCGTGAGGACCTAGTTTGGGATAATCATTTTGGCGGTTTCTCCCCTTTTCTTCATCACGTGAACTTTTGTTTGACTTTTGACCGTAGCTTAACTTTTCTATAAATGAGAAGCTAGGAATGAGCAAACTAGATATAAGAGAACTTAACTGGGTAACTTTTAAACCACCATTATGATGGTCTCTTCCTTTCTCCTTTTCTTTATAACCGAACCTAAACACCACAAACTCTTCCATACTTACATATAAAGCTGCACCACATTGGAGATCCAATTTACCTTCCATCCCCATCATATACACGATACAAGGCATGCATGTGAGGCCTTTTCCTTAAGTGACCATACACCCTCATGTGACCAAAGGTTATACCATTCAACTTAGCCTAAAATGTCCCTATAAATAATACTTCTTTGCTAACTCATTTGACACCAATTCAAACGCTTACTCTGGCCCCCTCAACTCTCTCTCGCTCTCGGCTGAAGAAGGCAAGAAAACAAGCTCTCAAAAACTAACTCACCTTAAAAAAAAAATATCTTTCACCCTCAAACACTAATCGGTTACTGTGGAGATTGAGGCTGGCAAAGGAAAAACGCGAAAGAACTTGGTCATTTCGGTTGAGGAAGTTGCTTGATCACACTCACTTTCACTTGGAATCTCGTCACCACCCTTTGGGTATCGTAAGCTTCTTTAGCTCGCTTTCATTTCATTCTTACTCGTTAACATTTTAATAAACATACGTGTCGATCTCATAAGCATGCTCGCGAAGTGCTTTAAAACTTCTAAACTCGTTTTCATTCCACACATGTCACATATAAAATAGGAAATAAACAAACATAATGTATCGAAAAAGCTTGTGTGGTACCATAAAACTAGTTGAAATACATATGATGCTAGTTATAGTTGACATGCATGCAAACTCAGTTGGAGAAGAAAGAAAAAAAAAGAAAAAAAAAGAATTCATCATATGTGTACATGTTCACGACGTACACTGATAAGAAAATATATAACAAATATAAAACAGTCGAAATATCCCTTAAATACATTCAAGCTGTGAGACCTAGCATCAAAAGACCCTTGGCTCAGTTGGGAAGGGCGTGGGTGATAAACTTGGAGGTCTTGAGTTCGAATCTGTCTTCTGTCAGTTTACCCATTATTTTGTTATTTTTGTAACTTTCGCATTTTGTGTGACAACCCGTACTTTCAGGTCATTTCTCGAAACAATTTATGCCTCACTATTTCAACATTTATCGTAAACTTCGTTTACTTGTTCCAAATTCGCGTAACCTTAATGGTTTAGCGGCGAATTCATGATCATATCATCATGAACATCTCATATGGACTAAGTTTAGTCTACATTTCATTTGCATCATTTGCATCACATTAGTTCATTCACGACATTTCATTTCACTTGAACCGCGTAATTTTTATATTAAATAAACGTTATCGCGTGAGTTATTATTTTGAATATTTAATCCGTTACTTTCAAAAATGATCCCGACATATTTTTATACTTACATATAGTTATATAAACTATATTTTGAGTTTTCCTAGTGTTTTAAATTTATTTGGTACATAAATCGTTAAAGTTATATTATTACGACGTTTTTCTTAAAAATTACTCGATAATTATTTCATCACTCAAATTTCACAAGGAATGTATTTTTATAATTTTTATGATCTCATTACATTCTATTTTGATCTATTAAAAACCTACTTGTACCAAAAATCTACCATTTACCTTTTATTTATACATTTCCTACACATTACTTACATTTTCTTACCAATTTACACAAAATTTACACAATATACATTATAGTTTATAAAAAAAAAAAACAAATATCTCTAAGTACCTCCCCCCTTGGCCGACCAAGGGGGAGGGGAGACATTAAAATGAGTATGGTTCATTAATTACATGTTTTTACACTTATACATAAAGTCTACTTCCATTATTTTTCTCATACTTCACATTATTATCAAGTGTTTGTAAAAATATTTCTCTCCTTTGTTTCTTGCTTCTCAAAACCGGTCACACAAAGAAATCACCAAGGGATCAAAGATTTTCAAGTCCAAGTGTTTATACAATCTAGTTAACATTCTTTATAAGGTTTTGAAATAAAAACCAAGAGTGTTTAGGCTTAACCTTGTTACTTGCACCTCATCATATTCACTTGTAAGCATGTTTCTATCATTTTTCATGTTTCCTTTTCATTTCTTATGTATCTTTTCATTTTTGGAGCAAACATGCAAGACATATGTGATTTATACCATTTTTACATGATTTTTAGAAATATATATATATATATGGTCATCCTATAATTATCCCCTTGATATACTTTGGTCTTGATGATGATTAGGAACCCATGACACCCTAAGAAGGTGTATGGTAGGAATAGATTAGTTTTGGAGTTGATTTGAAGGGATTAGAATAGGTTTGGTACGAGAAAAACTATTTTCGATACCTATAAAATATGTTCTGTCCTTGTTTCATTTTTCTGGAAAATCCGACAGTAGGCACGAAATTTTGGCCTTGATATTTAGAAAATATACTTTAAAACGAATCCGTGGCCGCTTTAACGGAATAAAACGGAGTTATAACGAAGAAGTTATGAATTTTTAAAGTTTGACGACGAAATATATATTTTTCAGAAATTTCAGCAACATGTTTTTATCTTGTACGAGTCAAAAACGAGCCTTAAGCTTTACAAATTATTTCGACTTATCAAAAATATATTAGTATACTTTGATACGAAGCTAAGGACGTATAAAACGTAGAAAACGGATTTGAAACGACAAAGATATGCACTTTTTCATAAAATTGCCGTAACTATTATTTTCTGAAAAACTATATTATTTTTACGAGACAAGTGTTACGGTAGCTGAAACGTCCATGTTGAGGGCTGTTTTTAACCATGATGTGGAACTTTTTGGAACGAATTGTCTTCTAATAAAATTTAGATCACCAAGCATATTTTCTAAAACGACAAACCGTTTGTATAGCGGAGTTGTTATAAATTAATTACGGATGTTTAAACTTGGCCGAAACTCACTTTTTACACAACAATTAGACAAAATCACTATCTTTAACCCTTATTATCTTTATGTTCGAGACCTTTATGTCGAAAACTCCTGAACTGAAACTTCTAGATTTCGATACAAACTTTCCAAAACCGTCGAGTTCGTTTCCTAACGACTGACGTACACCATTTTACGACTAGTTTTCCAAAGCCATTTTTGTCACTTTCAAGAAAATTCCGACGACATTGTTTTACGACGAAAAGTGAAAATTTCACCATAAATCATTATAAAACCATTGTAGGATGACATTTTGACGTAAATACTTGTAAAGTGATTTTTGAAGGGTCAAGACGTCAAAAGAGTATTTTTCAACGATAAGTAATATTTTTCAAAACTCGCAAATGGTATAAATAACATACGAAATGCATGCATAACATTACATTGCAACTCATTACATATCATATCATTCGTAATAGGTCCCGGTTAAAGCATCACATTATACCTCGTTTGTACTCACTCTTGTCATCATTCCAGTTTACCAAGTGAGTTTTCATAGCCCCGTCGTATACACTTTCAATTATTTTCAAACCTACGGGGGAGAATACATTGCACAACATTTTTATTACGATACCAAGTATGTTAAATTCATTTACATTGCTTAAGTTACCGCATTTGCCAATTGAAAGTCCCCATTACCTGAACATGAACCGTTAATCTTTGAAGCGAGGATGAGTGGATAGATCTATCGAGGTGACGCTCCATCCGGGTTGGTGAATCCCAACCAGTCATACGGATGCATTTCATTTAATAACATTACGGAGTTGTCGGCAAACACTCAGCAGGCATACATTACATTATGAACAGTCTAGTTTCGGTGTCATGGACTTATAGCAATTGTAACATTTTTACGTGACTTGATTGTCATGCCTGGTCTATACTTGTGTAGTCGTATAAAACATTTACTTAAACCTATGATTTCTCACCAACATTATTGTTGACCGTTTTAGCAATGTATTTTCAGGTAACTAAGACATACGCATGGCATGGTTAAGGAACCACCTTTTGAGTCGCGGCGTCGACTTATATCATTGTACATTATGGCACTTTATTTCAAAAACATCGTTTGGACTTGTAATATATTGGTATTTCCGCAAACTTTCTTAACTTTTGGGACCGATGTTGTACTCTGAATGTTTTTCTTAAATATCCAATGATGTGTTTTTAAACGACACTTTAAGTCGTTCAATATAACTGTGATTGTGGTGCTATGACAGTCAAGCCCCCAGGAATTCCATTCCCTGCAAACAGGTAAATTGGGGTGTGATGATTGGTACCAGAGCTACAAGTTATAGAGAACTAGGTTGCATCATTGACCCTAGACTATAGCTACATTATCATAGCATCTCATCATTTCATCATAGTGCATATTCACTTTTCATGCGGATTCACTTACACTTTATTCGAGTTATTTACTTTTATTTCACATCGGTTGTCACAGACATGTCTTCAGATTCACATCCCATCACCATATCATCGGACACTAGCACGGATGATGTTCCAGCTAACCCTATCATGGATGATGTTTCATCACACTCCATTGAGATCGTATCTTCCATTGGCTCTACTCAGCCTTTCCACCATTATGGCTGACACGGAGATGAACCCTTCGAGAGGGCGAAGTCGCACCCACTCCTCACGTTAGCCCAGCTCATGATCCGATACACCCACCATCACCACTACTAGCACCATCATCATCACCATCCTCATCGTATTTTCTTAGGGATCCTTTGCCTGCATCAGACTTGCCGCCCAAAAAGCGTGCTCGTTTTGACATCCCGACACCACCATCTACAGAACCCGAGCCACCTGTTAGGTTCGAGTTAGGCGAAAGCTCTAAGGCTCAGCTGCCGACTTTCGGCGCCTTCTACCGAGGCGTTAGGAGCCCGTATTAATAGTCGGCAGATCCGGATAGATAGTTTGTCGCGGCAGTTGGAGGAATTGTCGGTAGATAGGGTTGAGACCATTGCGGAGGAGGTCGAGGGCCTAGTGTTAGGCAGGGTTTCTATTGATTTGTCACATCAGTATTGAGAATAGGCGTTAGAGGCGACAGGAGAGTATTGCTTCTTGCAGGGGTCGATTGGAGAGTTGAGGAGTTTGGTGGCTAGTTTGACTACTCGGGTTCGTGATCTTCGGATCGAGCCGGAGCACCATGAGGTGCCTTATGTAGACTTTTGTCATGTATAGTTTTGACCATTATTATCCTAGTCACGAGGTGTGTGACGTAGTTTAAAGAACTTGTTGTATTTTGGTTGTTGTACAAACAAATGTATCAAGTATTGACTCTACTATGTAGGAATGGTTGTTATTATCTATGATATCGGTCCATGTAGGCCGAAATTTTCATGTATATTATCCACGTGTGTTGTGATTATATTTGTGATATTTCGTTATTGTTCCGTTGTGATTCCATTTACTTTATGCATGTTGTGGTTGTGGATATATTAGTATGATGGTTGTTTCTACTTACGAGTTCTCATGATTGTTTCATCTTGTGATTTTGAAGAATTATGGCGCCAAAGAAAGCCACACCGGAAATGACCCAAGCAGCTATTCAAAAGTTGGTGAATGATAGCATAGCTAATGCCCTAAGAGTCGAAAGGGAAACAGTGGCTGCTGCTGCTGCTGAAGCCGCTAGGCTTGCTACTGCTACTGGCAATGTAGGAGGATCTGGAGTTAAGAACTGTTCTTACAAGGATTTCAAAAGTGGTGAACCCACTAAGTTTAGAGGTACCGAGGGAGCCACTGCCATGGTTCGATGGTTTGAAAAATTGGAATCGGTGTTTTTGCTTTGTAACTGTCCGGATGATAGTAAGGTCAAATTTGCTACGAGTACATTACTCGATGGAGCATTGTCGTGGTGGAATTCTTATGCTCAACCGATTGGAATGGAGAATGCTTTCAAGCTTACTTGGGAGCAATTTAAGGGTTTGGTGACTAAGAAGTTTTGTCCTCGTACGGAAGTGAAAAAGTTAGAGACAGAGTTCTATGAATTAGTAACGATTGGGTACGATATTGACACTTACATTCGGAGATTCCAGGAATTGGCCGCGTTATGCCCGTCTATGGTACCGGACAACGAGAAGTTACTAGAGGCTTTTATCGGGGGACTTCCCGAGGTTATTCAAGGAGATGTGACTTCGTTTGATCCACAAACAATTGAGGAAGCTATTCGAGTGACCCAGAAGTTGATGGCACAAGTGGTGAAGAGAGGTAAGTACACCAACACCAACCGAAACAACAACCCAAACAACCGCTTCAATTACAACAATAACCGAGCCAACTACAACAACAATAGCAACAACAACAAACGGAAGTGGGACAACACCAGGGGTAGAAATGCTACTCAACAACCACCCAAGAGGCAAGAGGTTGCTAAGGCTTATGCTGCGGGTCAAAAGGAAGGAAAAGGGTATTCGGGGGTTTTGCCGAAGTGTAATAGGTGTTTGAGTCATCACAATCCGGTCGATGTCTCGATCCATGTGAGAATTGCAAGAAGGTTGGTCACCGAACTAGGGATTGCAAGTCGCCACAAGTTACATGTTTTGGTTGCGGGGAACGTGGACACTACAAGTCTGAATGTAAGAAGGGAAGGAATCAAGGAAATCCGAATCAAGGAGGTATGGCACAAGGAAGGGTTTACGTCATTGGAGGCGGAGAAGATAGGGAGGACCCGAATGTTATAACGGGTACGTTCCTTCTCAATAATCGTTATGCTTCAGTTTTATTTGATTCGGTGCCGATAAAAGTTTTGTGTCCATCTGATTTGCACCTTTGCTCAACATTAAACCAACCACATTAGACATATCATACATCGTCGAATTAGCTAATGGTAACTTAGTTAGCACCAACACCATTGTCCGCGGTTGTACATTCAATTTTCTGAATCATCCCTTCAACATAGACCTCATGCCCGTAGAGCTTGGTAGTTTCGACGTCGTCATCGGCATGGATTGGTTATCCAAACATCGTGCAAAAATCATTTGTGATGAGAAAGTTGTTCATCTTCCTTATAACGGCGAAACTTTGATTATTCGTGGGGAACGAAGTGGAACTAGACTTAGTATCATATCGAGTATCAAAATGGAGAAGTACATAAAGAAAGGTTGTTTTGCTTTCTTAGCCCATGTAACCGAGAAAAGTCGAGAGGAGAAGCGACTTGAAGATGTTCCGATTATCCGAGAATTTTCTGAAGTCTTTCCCGAAGACTTACCAGGACTTCCACCGGCACGTCAAGTAGAGTTTCATATTGACTTAGTGCCCGGAGCTGCACCGATTGCACGAGCACCGTACCGTTTAGCACCATCCGAAATGCAAGAGTTGTCTAATCAATTGCAAGAACTTCTAGACAAAGGATTCATTAGGCCGAAGTTCCTTCGCCTTGGGGAGCACCGGTCTTGTTTGTGAAGAAGAAGGATGGATCCTTCAGGATGTGCATAGATGATAGAGAATTGAACAAGTTAACGGTGAAGAATCGTTACCCACTCCCCAGAATTGATGACTTGTTCGATCGGTTGCAAGGTTCTAGTATTTATTCCAAGATTGATCTCCGGTCGGGTTATCATCAACTTCGAGTTCGGGAAGAGGATATTCAAAACAAGCGTTTAGAACACGATACGGTCATTACGAGTTTCAAGTGATGCCGTTCGGATTGACTAATGCACCTGCGGTATTCATGGATCTCATGAATAGAGTTTGTAAACCGTATTTGGACAAGTTTGTGATAGTGTTCATTGACGACATCTTGATTTACTCAAAGA